>LR990183.1:1210000-2410000 GCA_905147325.1 Notodonta dromedarius | reverse complement strand
TAAGTATTTCTTATTCGGAAATATCAGGATCTAAATTCAAATTCAAATATTTTTAATTCAAATAGGCCAGATTAACTGGCACTTTTAAAAAGTCAAGAGCTAGGTGCATGTTCCAAAACAAAATCCTATGGAGAAGAACATGCAAGAAACTCCATGGATACATTTTTTCTTTTCTCTTTAAAAAAAAAAAACTAGGTACTTACTTTTATTTGCTTAAGAAGACAAATGCCCTATAAGTATCTAAAATATACTATAACAACTCAGAGTGCGCGCAAACGTATAGCGCATTGAGAAATGTCAAACTTTTTTAAATTGTATTAAAAGTTGGTTCTTTACTTTGACAAGTACTGTTTGCGAATGCGCCCATAATATGAATAGGGTGATGAAAAAACAAATTGTTTCATTCGTTGTGAAAAATATTAATTTATAAAAAGTCTCAAGATCGTTGGTCGCAGTACCTACAGGCCGACTCGCGCACGGGCCGCGCGGAGTGGATCCCGTGTCACGCGCCGCACGCGAGCCAACACGCTTGCACACGTATGTACATGCATGCACGTGTATATGTGTATATATGTGTATGTGTGTATATACATGTGCTAGGTACCTATGTACGCGTGCATAGACCCTTTTATGTTATCGATTTTGTTCAAAAAGTCTTATTTTGATAATGTACGATATTTTGCCGCCATGACCTGCTACAAAAATATCCTGACGGTCTAAATCTTTTCTGTTGGTTGGTAGCGAGTAGGTCATTTAAATGGTCAGCTGTAGAAAGAAACTCATCAGATTATTTTTTCATTTACTTAGGTACTTAGGCGCCAAGCAAAATATTGTGCAGTTATGATTCCATGTTCTGTTATGGATAAACTCGGTCTCGCTTTTGCCAGCTATTCAAACTATAAATTGCATCAAAGCATGTGCAATTTTATTTAAGACAAGACCGAATCTGATAAAAAAATATTTACCGGTAAATTTCTCGAACCAAAGGCACAACCCTAGTGATATCAGGCACGCGACAAAAAAAATGAGCCGCGTCGGTGACTCCAGCCAGAGCAGTCAATCTTCGCGCTCGTCCCACCCAACCACTCGATGCTCGATATCTTACCGAGGCATATATGTACTAAAATTACATGCACACTCTTGCCGAGTCATGATCGCCTAGTACTTTTTGTAAATTACTAGTGTAAAAAGACGTAACTGCAAATCGGAGAAGTTTATTGATGTCTATCATGCGTTATGATTGCCTGGTGTTTGATAGAATGAGCGTCCATTGCTGAGCAGAGAGAGATGGTTTTCTTTCTCTACTTTTTTAGTTTTACAAAAACCAATTTGTATTTTTTTTTGTTTTCGTAGAAGATTTAGACAGATAAGTTACTTAAGGAAAGCGTCTTAACTTAATACTGACAGTAAGTATTTATTTATTAGTAAAGAAATACACAGTTACTCACAGTAATAAGACCACAGAGTACTTTGTATATATATGAAATAGAGGTATATGTTCGTTTCATAATGAGAAACGATGATAGTGCTGCCTCTGGACACGAGATCGGGAACTACTATCAAAATATATATATAACTAGCAAAAGTAGTTACAGCTGGTGTATAGTAGCTGTAGCTACTGTTGCTAGTTATAAATAGGTACTTATATTGATAGTAGTTCAGAAACATACATATATATAGGCATGTATGTATATGGACCTATACCACCGTCACGTCACTGAAATAATGAATAAGGTAGGATCTTTTTCGTTAGCATGCTTGAAAATCAAAGCTTGCTGGCAAAAAAGTACCTACCTTATTCATTATGATAATATTAAATGTAGATAAGATAGCTGAATTCGAGAAAAATAAGAAATACCGAAGTGTAAGTTTAAGGGCATGATTAAATAAAAATAAACACAACTAAATTCCTTTTAGTATGTATATTTGTACGTACAGATTTTTCTGTATGTATCGTATAGTAACCATTTTCACTGTTTGAACATCGCAGGGACACAACATTTTCTGTTCGACATGATGGTAAATAAACACTGACCAACACAATCACAACATGAGTTCTAAGTTCTTTAAATCCAACCGCACAAAAGCACAAACACAACTGGAGGAGCGAAATTTTACCCAACAGACTTTAGGGGGAAAAAAGGACTATTTAACAATATAAAATAAAAACAAGATAAAATAGCAACGAGCTTGCTCGCATGGAGTACCGGCGGCCATATTTTATTTATAAGCAAATTTTGTTTATGGTCATAAGGTGCAGTGTTGCCAGATCCAAAAGTTGTAGTAATCGTAAATCACCGTTAGAATGATCGTTTTTCAAGAAAATTATCGTACAGCGTCATATTTTGGTTTCTCAACTCCAGAGAGCACCCCCAGAATAAATTAAATTTAGGAAAAAATATTCATTACGATAAATGTAATTGAGAAAATGTTTCGCTGTTCTGCAAACAGTACACTTTTGGCAAATACTAAGATGAACCATAACTATAAGAGCTCATAGTTGAGACTGGAAGCAGTCTATTTAAAGGTTTTTTTTTTGGCGGCCAAACAAATGTCCATGCGTATGCATATGAGAGAGGGACGCAAAGAGAGACTTGTTGTTGTTTAATTTTTCCAGATTTAAAAATATGTTTTGCTTAAGCGTTGCTCAAAATTATCATTCTTTTTACATAATTTAGCTACCCGCTATCGTAATACCGTACGTTTTAAATATTAATTCATTATGTAACGTACGATAATTTTGAGCAACGCCTAAGCAAAACATATTTTTAAATCTGGAAAAATTAAACAACAACAAGTCTATCTTTGCGCCCCTCACTCATATGCATAAGTACACATGGACGTTTGTTTGGCAGCCAAAAAACCTTAAAACAGACTGGAAGTCATAGTTTTGATTTATGTCCGTATTTGCCAGAAGTATACTGTTTGCAGAACGGTGAAACATTTTCTCAATTTCATATTTCTTACCTAATATTTTTTCTTAAATTTCATTTATCCTGGGGGGTACTGTCTGGAGTTGAGAAGCCAAAATTTGACGCAGTACTATAATTCTAACGGTGACTTACGATTATTACAACTTCTGGGTCTGGTGACACTGCAACCTAATTACCATAAACAAAACGCCTCCCATAATCATCGTACGGTGTGGCAACTCTGTTAGAAAATAAAAAAGCACCATCTTACGTTTTATAAGATAACTATATTCTGACCAAGTTCACAAGTAATTCAACATTGCCATCTCTCAACTTAATCGGAACATACATGATTATAAGAATACAAAATTATAAAACGCTTGACACTATGAAAAGGCTATCTGTTTGATGTGCTTCTTAATTTAATACACTTATACGAACCCTATTTCCCCATGTGCGGAACTAAGATTGTAAGCCCTGAATAAGACACTGTCCTATGCCATCTACAACTCGTGGTAAAATTAAAGTCTTAGCATAGGTCTTTAGGTACTTACTCTGTGCTGTGCTATGCTATGCTATTATAATACAGTCATACCCAAATTATTAATTTACAATAAATAGTTTTACTAAAACTGCTTTGTGAATTTGTAAAAACGGCACTAAAATAGAGAGCATTTCAAACCAAAAGTCCAGCGAGTAAAGTAACCTTCATTCCGAGTGTGACAGAAGTACTAGGAGCGCATGAACAAAGAGCGGTGGCCGGTGCGCGCTACACCGGTCTGCGTCGCATTAGCGAGGCGGTACTTACATAATTTAGTTATAATGACGGCTCGCTCGTTACCTCCCGGGCCATTAGGTGCCGACTACCTACGTCGACGTCGCGCGCGTCGCGTCGTGTGAATCCATACCGATATAATGATAACTTTAGCACGATGCTACATGCCTAGTAGTTCTATGTATGTTATATGAAAATAATATGCTCCTAAATACATAGTGGGTATAGATAGTATATTATCAGTTTCTAGTAAGTGTAGGCTAGGCACTAGGCAGATATTTTATCAGAAACAGTCCGCATTGTTTTCTAAACCCCCAATTTATAAAAAAAAAAATACGAAGTACCAACCGTGCCGTACAGACGTGCTTAAGTAGTCATCTGTCAGATGATCACGGACTCTAAGCGTGACAAAGTCATGGATCTCCGCAAAAATCCGCGGGGGATGACGCCGCGTATGTACCCCAATCCGATACGTGTGGTGTAACAACGACATTAGAATCATTAGGGCCGCGGCGCGAGGCCGCGGCGGCGGTGGATTTTTTTTTTAAACAAAGGAATTCATATTTGTAGTGTACAACTTTATAAATAACTGGCAGGCATTACTGTGTGCTCACACAGTAACTATAATTTTAAAATAAAAATATTTAATAGGTACTCAGAGTAAAGTATCGTTCGAAGTTCGAAATTCATTTTCTTCCTTTCGAATCAAAGTCGCAATTCTGCAAAATTTATTAGCATCAGAAACCTTACCTATTTCTGTTATATTTGATTACCTATACTAACGACCCGCCCCAGCTTCGCACGGGTGCAATGCTGATACTAAAGTGTTTGTCTTATGCATGTATTATACATTATAAACCTCTTGAATCACTCTATCTATTAAAAAAGCCGCATCAAAATACCTTGCGTAGCGTAGTTTTAAAGATCTAAGCATACACAGGGACAGACTGCGGGAAGCGACTTTGTTTTATACTATGTAGTGATTAGAACCCTTTGTTATCGGCGTGCATTTTCATATATTTTTAATCGCAAAATATGCCCGAAGTACGGATTTTAGTAACAAAATATCGAGTTGTTAAATCTTGCAATCGCCCCGGCAACCATGACGTGGCGCCATGGCTTCCCCTTACGCTTTCTCGGGCACTTGATCACTCTATTCATCTCTCTGGTACTCAACATGATTTTAGGCTCTTATGTTTATATATGATATTATAATATTAGCATTGAACACGCAAAAAATCATGTTTGCCTATGCTCGATCCATCATGAATAAAAATCTTTTCGTAATTTGCCCTGGTCTGCGTGTCACTGGGTTCGTCGCCAGTCCATTGGCTTTGCTTAGTTTGGGACCATACAGTTGGTGTGTCAGTCTGGCGATATTTAATTAATAAAACAACATAATTTGTTTACATAACTATTTAGAGTTGTAAAAAATGTTTATTTGTGTACTGTGACAAATAAAACATCATTCAAAGATCTCTATAATTTTACACGTCATTTCACAGCCACATATCGAGTAATCTAGAAATATCAAAGAGCGCCGGTCCAAACAATTTTGGGCCGCGATAATTAATTAACGTTTTGCCGACATCCAATAAACAAATACAAAAATGTAGACGCGAGACGAAATTAATGGGTTATTTTAATCAGCAAATCATTTGGGGGTTTTGGGTTTGCTAAAAAATAAAGATGAAATCATTTATAAATTTTACGTTGATATATTTTTGCTGTTAAAATTTATTTCGGCTGGCAATCAACGTATCTGCAGGTTTTTAACGATACACTAATTTTCCAAAGATAATTTAGTTTTTAAAATTCAAAGGGAAGCTGGAGTGAAGCGAGTAGGCGAAGGAACCATAATGCTGCATGCAGCAACAATCTTGGCGGATTTCCGGCTTCTAGTCAGTTCGTCTGCAGGGTGAGAGTTATCTTGTTGAGGGAAGCGGTGATCTTTTATAAGTACTTTTGTTTGCTCCTCTCTGATTTAAATCTGTATTTTTAAAGCCTCCATTCTAACAGCTGTAATGATTGTAAGGATTGGCTGGGTCTGGAAGTTACCTCATGTCTATAATGTAATGGCCAGTGCTGTAGCGATGAGAGGATCCCTGGTGGTTCTGTATATGGCGCTTATGATTCTTCTTCTTAGTCGCAACGCTCTTGACTTGAGAGAGCAGTACTTTCTACTTTTCAAAATTCGTCTTCTGATCTCACATCGACAATCAACGTCGTCATTAGTCCTTTAATATCCCACTCTTAGATAGATAGATAGATAGATAACTCTTTATTAATCCACCACTAGAAAACAAAAATTTACAAATTATTACATAATTTATACAGAAAGTGGAAAATGGGCGGCCTTATCACTAAAAGTGATTTCTACCAGGCAACCTTAGGATGGAGAGGATCTAAAGAAAAATAATACGTATAATAATAAATAAAATTTCTTAGGTATAGGCGTCCTTTATACGAGGGCGAATCAAGACGTACTCCACTACGCTTATGGCCAGGGGGTTCGGGGAACTTTGCACAAACTTTATGATCACCGTTCAATTGAGAATCCTGTTGAAAATAAGATTCTCAAATCAGAAAATTTAATAAAAGTTCCGTTTCTATTTGGTCAGCCCAGCGCTTGGGCTTTACTAATCTTATTCCCTCAATTTCCTCCGCTTCCCTCCTCACTATAACCTCCACACGACGCCGTAATGGCGCTCGGTCCGCGCCATCTCCGCCGCCCCTCCTGGCGCCCTCCCCGCTCATTACCCGCGCCACTTTCACCCTCTCAGCCGCGTTGATTGATTGATTCATTCCCGGGGCTGTAACGATAAGTGTTCAGTTTAGCTTGTTATCAACTGCTTTGTGATTTGGTGTGGTTGCATGAGGCTACCGGTATGAACCTCCAAAATATCATGTCCCGTCCCAATCAAGAATTATACTAGGTGATACAAAATGGGTATACTATTTTTTTTGCAACTTAACTTTGTAAATCTCAAACTATGGGACAGTTGAAGTACTAAAGGTTTTGTAGACTTGTGAAATCGGTCAACAGCTGTATTCCTATAACACCTTTTGTTTTTCAAGTTCCCTCCAAAGCTGAAGGTTTTAGAATTACAAAGTTAAGTTTTGAAAAAAAAAGTATACCCATTATGCGTCACCTTGTAGTAGCGACCGGAGCGTTAGGATTGCGTTAGAAGACGCAGAATGTCTCATAGATAGAACTTCGGTGTAAGCAAAGATTACAGCTACGATTAGCTAAGGATTTAAGATCAAATTGATTTCTATCGGCCATTTCTTCTGTTTAAATTATAATGATAGATGTCTATGGGTTTGGATCTGTAACAGATTTGCTTATTAAAAGTATGGCGCACCGCGCTAACGCTTGTACTTTTATTTTATCAATGGACTGTTTCAATCCCGGATGCTACGCAAGAGAGCTCAAACCGAGATGTAATGTTTGATGGAAATCGGTTCTGGGTTCTATCATTTCAAGATAGGTACTCACGTGTATTGGAGTTTTTAAAATGTTTTTTTTTATGATTCCTGCTGGTTTCAGGAACGAATTCGAACTAACTTGAGATTAACAACTAATTGGTTGCGAGAGTAGGAAAATATTCCGCATACTTCTCTCGCTCGAACGGCTCGAAATACGCGAATGTTTGCAAACGACCAAAAATCCATCTGTTGAAAACATCTTTACGTTCGTTATTTATGGGTCCGCGTTGACGTGGTCGGTTTACGATGCTGAATTGTTACCGGCTTTATGGGCTGCGGGAGATACGGTGCGCCGCGCTTTATCTTATGGTGTTATTAAAACCATACCATTATTTTGTACCATTAAAATTGTGCTCGAAAGCGGTGAAGTGGCTGCAAAATCTTCGGATTGATTGGACTTTGAATGGCTTTCTTTTAATGTGTCAAATTATGGTGTGTGTATGAGAGTCTTGTTGGATGATAATAAAACTAGATTGTTTTTCTTGATTTTAGATGGTAAAGACTTAGGAATCTTGATATGTCTCACAATTCTATGAAACCAAGGCTTACGATTTTGTAGGTTAGCCTTGAAATACATTAATACTGGCACTACAGGCAGAGTACCACAATCATAAAGTAATCATAATAATAATAAATATCGCCAGACCGACACACCAACTGCATGGTTCCAAACTAAGCAAAGCTTGTACTATGGGTACCGTACAATGGACTGGGGGCGATCCCAGTGACACCCAGACCTGGGCAAATTACGAAAAGGCCATTTCCGAAATTTGTCCCGGCGGGAATCGAACCCGCAACCACCATGTGCAGTGAGCCGAGCATCCTACGTTCAACCACTGCGCCAAGCGGTCGTCAAGTGTGTAATGTTTCTAAATAAACAGAGATTCGAACCTCTGAAGAAGGTACGTCAGGAAGGTTTACCATAATATCATATCCTAGCAAAGCTCTCTCGGCTAATTATTCCATGTGTAATTACAGACAGTTGTGGGACCGGACACAAGGCGCCTCCGGGTGGATCAAGGCTAGTATTTCCATACGTCCGGAAATTTCCGGACATGTCCGGAAATCTACGTCTTTGTTCGGAAGACAGAGGGAATTCTAAGCCGTTCGGATTTCTACAATATACATAAAAAAGGAATAAGAACGGTATAATAAAATAACGAAATATGTACCTATTTTATGAATATATTTGCAAGGAAATCCGGAATTTTCTTCGTTTATACGGAATTGTCTCCGGAATTTAATTCTTTTAATCTGGTATCCCTAATCTGAGCAGGCGCGTGAGAGGCTCGCGATCCGGCCTCGCGCCCTATAATTAGAGCCACCATGATAATTACGTTGGAACCGAATAATTAATTCTGTATGGGCGAGATCGTGGGCGTTTGTCCTGGAAGAAATCTTTGTATCAACCAGCCCACTGAGTAAGCAGAAACAATTCTAAATCTATACAAATAAATAAAATTGGAGTGTCTGTTTGTAATATCAAAGAAAACCTTTTTACTAAATGCATATGAAGGTACATACGATAACTATAGCAAAAACGCGATTTAAAATTTTTTTGTCTGTCTGTCTGTCTGTCTGTCTGTCTGTCTGTCTGTGTGTTTGTTCCGGGTAATCTCCGAAACGGCTGGACCGATTTTGACGGGACTTTCACTGGCAGATAGCTGATGTAATAGCGAGTAACTTAGGCTACTTTAATGTTTGAAAAACAATTAGGGTTCCGCGTAAAAAAATAAAAACACATGCAATCAAAGAGTATCTCCGAAACGGCTGGACCGATTTTGACGGGACTTTCACTGGTAGATAGCTGATGTTATAAGCAGTACATTAGGCTACTTTTATTTTTTTATTTTAGAAAATCAATATTTAAAAAATGAAAAAATGGGTTCTGTCGCGCGGGCTCAGAACGCGGGAGCGGGCTTTTTTGTTAAGTTAAATTACACGCGGACGAAGTCGCGGGCTCAGCTAGTTTATTATATTTTTATATGGGACTAGTCCCGCCACACACTCGCACTACTGTTACTCATGTAAGCCAGGATCGACAATGGTGACCAATGACGACGTCGGGGAAAAATTAAATTGTCTTGGAACTCGCACGAATTCTACATTATTAATTTAAACAAAACTGAAACCAAACATTAAAAATATAATAAGCTATATAAACTATCTGCCAGGCAACTTTCGCTAATCTGAAAAGCACATCAAGACGAAAAATATATAAAGCTATAAACCAGCTTGTTGCAACATAGACAGGTCACAGAGATGTTAATAAACTTTAACACAAATAAAATTATGCCGTGTTTTCGACATTCATTTCATAAATCTCGACGATGAATACCAAGCAAACAAAGCGCACAAGGAGTTAAATAATACCCAAAAGACAATCGAAATCCGATCGTTGTGCAAACGAGTTCTCTCGATTCAGAAATTCGATAGTGTTTCAGAATCTCTCAGTAGCGTTCTAATTACGCGTCATCAGCGCGTCGCCGCGCCTGCATGCGCGCGCCTCGACGCTCGCACTCTTCAAACAGTTTGCATTCTTCCCACTCTTATCGCTTAAATAATAAGGTTGAAAATATACAAGTACAAGCGTAACAGTAAATGTAGCACCGTAATTACCGCCCGCTAGTGCAATGCCGCCAGCCGCCTGTAATTTATGGTAGCCTGGTACCGCCGCGTCGGTAAATGTCGTCACCGGTCGGAGTGGTCAGTTGTTTAAACCGGAAAGGCGTTTTTTCTAGATTAGATTAGGTTTATGGTGGAAAGTTTATTTTTTGTAGCTGAGTTTATTTCCTGTGGTGTTTCATTTGTATTCATATTTTTTTTACAATCAAATCAATCAATCATCAGCCTATATTTGTCCACTGCTGGACATAGGCCTCCCCTAATGAGCGCCATAGCGCCCTGTCTTCAGCTTGCCGCATCCAGCATCTGCCTGCAGTCTTTCGCAGATTTTTTTTACAATAAGTATCAATTCCAAAGCGACCTAGTGTCAGTGTGTTAATTATTATCTCTTTAGTAAATTGATTTTCTGACCTTGGTGTAGCATAAAGATCCCGCCACATTTTATTTTGACAAGACAACGACACCTACCTTGTACACGGTAAAACATTTCCAACAAGTAGCGAAAGAACCGCGGTGCAATAAATACAGCGGGGAATTAAATAAATCGGCAACGTTGCCGCGAGAAATAAAATGAAATAAAAATGGCGGGTGTTCCGGCGCGGGGCTTGGCGCGATGTCTCGCTGCGCCCATTGTTCGCGGCGCCGACGGCCGCCGTCGACGTTGAGACGGGGATACTCACAGATATGGGATACTGGTGTACTAGAAGCAGTTTTTCTTATGTACCTATAAGAAATCAAAGTCACTTTATAATAATATTTGCGGATTTTTTACCACCAGGGCGGCGCCAGGTTGCAGTGACATTGACACTTGACAGGTTCACTCAGTCATGATTTCCGATTTTTTTTTTTTTTTTTTTTTATTATATGGCCCTGTCCTTTTGGACAATTTTGCCAATGTCAAGTGAGGTCAATACACGGTATTCACTGAAGTTTGGCCAGTGTGAAGCGAAATAAAAACCAAAATAACGAATTGATGTTGAAAAATCACCACACACAACAAATACATACCATTTACAAGACAATCCTACATATATCATTTGTTATGATAACTCCGATTTAGCGATAAATATTACTTTTGTGACACTGACATAAGCAAAGTGACAGCTAACGCCACTCGAATCCAATCTAACGTCCTCTTGGCAACTGAATATTGTGTTTTTCAGGTTACTAGTGATTGTGTGGATATAAAAGGTGAAACAAAAAGGGTATACTATTTTTTGCTACTTTTCTTTGTATATTTAAAACTATCGGCTTTGTGGGACAGTTGAAGTGAACTTGTGAAATCTGTCAACAGCTGTATTCCTATAATACCTTTTGTTTTTCAAGTTTCCTCCAAAGCTGATAGTTTTAGAAGTACAAAGTTAAGTTTTGAAAAAAAAAGTATACCCTTTCTGTTTCAACCTGTATTTATTATGAATAAAGTAACTACATAGTTACCTAACTAAACTAAACTAAACTAAACGCTAACGCTGAATACCCGACCGGAGCTAAAATATAAAAGCTTCTTAATTTAGGCCCGTATTCATTATTCAATCTCAAGTCTGAAAGCAGTCTTGAGTAAGCTTTTGACGTGACATTTTGTACTGGTATGACATTTCCAAGATCACTCTCAAACTTGAGATCGATTTATTAATTCGGGCCTTAGACACTAACATCTGAGTGGGATTTAAATATTTCAGTAACGTATCGGTACCTATTCTGCCGCCCGTCTGTTTCATTATCTTTGGCATCGTTGACTAGCAAGATACCTAGGCAGTAGGTACAATGTCTAAAAAAAATAGTAAATAATAATTGCAAGTGGAGGGAAGTGACAACCCTGCAGTGTTCAAGCGGGCTCGCGATCGCTACCGCGCGGGGAAGGGCGTCATTAGCGCCGAGTGCTACTTGCAACGCGACGCGACGCCGCGCCAGCGACGCGACGGGTGAAATTTATCGTACACTATACATTGCTGTCTGCACGTATATAGGTACACCGACATATTATGGTACAGTCGGCAATAGTTGTGTATTACTTTAGCAATATTCATTTCATAATTAAAGATGGAAATTGTGTACTATCAGACAAAGTTCAGCATGATAGGGGGGCTTTTTTATATCTACGTTAGTTTTTACACTATCAATCGTAGGACGTACGAAGATGTACCTACCTATATTATGAGGATAACAGGTTCATTCTTCGCCATAAGGTTTGGGACCTGTGAGCATAGAGTAAAACTGAGCAAGCCTTATTACGTTGTCTATGCTTATACAGAATAGTACATAGGAATAGTACCTACTAGTGTGTGCAGAGTTTTATTCGGTTCAGTATGTAATAGTGATGTGACTAGATTGACGTCATTATCGATATCGACGAGGTTGTTCCTTTACATGGTTTCAAAATGATATCATTGTTTTATAAATATCATTTTGTCTATGCCTTTACATAAAAATATACCAATCAAAGTACAGTGGTGCTCAAATCACAGTTGAACAAACTTGAGAACGCTTGTAATAATAAGAAAGATACTAGAGTATCATAGTCATCAGGAGTGCATAGCTTTCATTTCTATATCAATTACGATCATTTTTTTTACAGAGCCCACAGTGGCAGAAACGGATCGGACCGAAGAATTGTTTTCACAAAACCTACAAAGTAAGTAGGTTACTATTGATCCTGTGCTATCTAAAATTAGCATGGTCCTGGCTTCTGTCTGACATGAATATGGAATGTAACACCTATTTAATGGTGTAGCTTTATTATATAAATGCAATAACCACCCAAAATCTTGATATTTGTTCTCCCAATATTGTCTCCCAACGTCAAACGGGTGTTGAGCTAATAGCTCCAATTGTAGGACAATGAAATTTTTGGATTCATTATCCATTTATTACTCTGCAGTCTTACGGCATAGAAGTTTATTATCCTCATCAAAAGATTAAAACTTAAAAACCGTTTATTGAAATGTGATATGTATGAAGTGTTTTCTAACGTATAGAAAAATCCAACTGGCGATTTATTAGCGATTCAGTCGCGATCAAATTTACAATACGAGCTATCATTGTTGCATGTTGATGTTTGCATGCAATGTTGACTATCGTTGAACTATCGCTTTTGTATACACATAATATAATACGTGTCGATTGGCTTTGTACATTGCCGACTTACTACATTAATATCCAACCTGTGCCTGATAGATAATCAATTCAGTTACGACGGTATATAAGCGTACATATTATTAGGTATTTGTACTCGGAGAACAGAAGTTTGTTGGAGTACTGTCGCATAGTCACAACACGTAGATAGTTGAGCCCGGATACCGTATGGTAGCGATAGGGCTGTCGAGTTTCTATTACAATCTGTTTTGTTACCTTGAATAGAATATACACCTTGTTTGTTCGTTGTGAAAAACGTCCAAAAATTATATCTAAAGAAGTTTTCATAATTGAAATACAACTAACTAGCATCACACACAAACTGAAGGCACAGAAAGGGCTTGGTATATGCTAAAAAAACTGGAATATACACCTTATATCATACAAAATATGATTGCACAGAAGACAACACGGTCGAGAGCTGGCTGTGACTCGCTCGGGTCGCGCCGCCCGCGCTCACAACATGTATTTAAGCACAGGCGGATATCGCGATTGCTGCTCAATAGGGCTGCGGATTTTTGCTGGAAATTATACTCTATTTTTTCAAAAATAGTTCAGTAACAGCTTGTAGAGGCCTCAGGAAAACCTAGTTATCAAATAATCCACAATGTCATGTTACTAGTGGGCGAAGTATTCATTCGAACCAAAGTTACTGGTGCTGTTTGTTTTGATGATTGTTTTCAGAATAAAAGGCGTCGAATAAGTGTCAAGGTTTGTAAACATATTGGTAGACCAGTATGGTTTTAAGTTTTCAAAAGCAATGGACGAACCAGCGAGCTATATCTGAAGAATAAAAAACTCTGAGGCCGTTGCCTAAAATTATGTTATGTATGTTACCCTTATTAACTTGCAGAATACATTCACCTCTTACAATCCACATACTACCGCTCTGCATTCTGCTATTGACCTATGATCCACGTCGCAAAACGAATGTTCAATAAGTAATGAGAATAATAATAATAATAAATAATATTTCGTATTCGTGGCAGCCCTGCGCTAAGTACGCGGCGTCTGTACTATCGCCGGCGGTTATATAGCGCCGCTGCTGCCGACAGAATCACCTGGTCTCGCAATTTTACGAGCAGCCCGGCCGCCGCTGCTTCCATCGCCTTTCACGGCGCTAGTGATGTAATGGGATATGGGTATCGATAAAATAATATTAATTTTTACTTTTTTTAATTTAATTTGCCTAGTGGTTAAAGGAGCCTGCTCTGGTAACCGAACTCCATTAAACTATTGATGTGAGTCCACTCCTATTACCTTAGCTCGAGGGACTGACGGGATTACTACAATTTATATGCGACTGGACCACTAATTGGGTTGTCATTGTACTATATGGTTATAGAGTAGGGTTCCGCTGAAAATCGGCGCTGGAGGAGCCTCTGCTCCCTCCAGCTTATGCTGAGCCAAACTTCTTTCGACACAGCTGACACTGAGTTATATATGACTGTAATATAATTGTATCATTATGGTGACCCCTTCTGTCTTCTTTCTTTTTTTATAGGCTCCTGGTGTCTGTTTGATAAATGTTTTTCATTTTGTTTCATTTATTGAATTGAAATTTCATTCTGGTAAGATCCTTGCATTGGTTCAAATAATCTTCTCAGGAAAAATAAAAAAATACATCTCATAGATTGAACCTTTATATTGTTTTTGATTGATGGTATTTTCTCTTTGGTTAGATTCATACCACCACCGGCTATCCTCTTTAAATTGTGATAGGTATAATAGTTTTTATGATTAAATATTGTAAGTAGTATTCTTTCCTGGGTATTGTTAGTATATCCCAGACATAAATGTTATTGGGTGGACTACTTTCCGTCAGTAAAGTTATAAAAAAATACATCGATATCGACGCTTTTAATACATTTGTATTCTACTTCCTTAGTGTAGTGCGCTTGGGCCATGGCGTCCCGGGCGCGCGATGGAATTAAATCGCACGCACGACACTTCCTCCCCCTCTCTCCGCCCCCCGCGCCGCCGCACGCCCCCACCACCCGCGGCGCTGTTGCTCCGAACCGGGATTAGGGGTGGCAGACCACTTGTGATATTAAATTATGATATTATTTTGAGTTTTTGATTCTTAGGTACCTACTTGCATAAATTATTTCTGGGTAAAGTCGTCATAATTATCAGCTATTCTCTTAACCCTCTGTTAGATATGGTCCAAATATTCGAACTTCTTGTGGAATGTTTTTTTTTGTGAAATATACACTGATTATAATGCCACTAAATTATCTTATTTCTTTAAATTAGAATTGGCATTTCAACATGGTCTTAGGGGACACGTTCATTTAATAACATGAACAATTATGAACTACTACATATCAGCTTGCGTGACTTACATGACATTGGCTCGCGAGTCGCGACTACTTACAGAATTTTTCTAACGTAAAGTTATTACGGTATATTAAATTTAACCAATAACTATTTTTAGAATGCACAAATAAAGAGGAATTTGATTTTCAATTTCGACAACCCTACGTACAATGTGAGTATCGCCCAAGGCGAGCGGCGATGGGGGCCGCCCGGCCGGAGTGACTGATGCTCGGACCATTCCTAGCTCGTCACTGAGCTTATGTTAGTACATACGATGAAACAGAAATATGTACGAGGAATGCTGGCTCTTGTAATATTTTGTTTTCCCGGTCTTATACCCGTATTAAAAAAAACAATCTCAAGTCTGAGTACGCTTGACATGTCATTTTGTAGTAGGATGACTTTAGGATGACATTAATTTCCAAGATCGCTCTCAGGCTCAGAGTATTGAGTATATTCTCTATTATTGATACTGAGTGAGACATCGTCTTAGTCATGACTACTCATGAATATTTATCGATATATTTTTACAGTCTATCGCCATCCCCATCCCCTCACTAATAATACATGTCAAAATACACGACTTGTTACGTCAAAATTGTGCGCAGATAGCATGACCTCTCTCATAGTAATTTTCAAAAATACGCTCTAACAGTCTTCTGAGCGCCTAGTACATTTTTGGATTTGCGAGTTCTTAACCGGCTGAGATCATAAAAAAATAATAGTTGTAGAATTTGAATCTAGATTTAGAAAGGGTATCATAATTTAATAAACCTTAATTTGAATAAACCTAACTTCTTTATTTTCGGTTGTCTAAAGTTGTTGAACTGATTCCACTCTGATCTGCCATTTAGGTTCCATGTGGGTTGGGAACCGAGGTGGGTGTTGTTGTTTTCGGTGCCATTCATTAGTTTTCTGTTCCGTTAGTGAAATTATCGGATATAGAAAGTTTAAAATTGATTCGATAAATTGATTGCTGTAGGTGTAACGAGTTCCATACATCGAACATTGCTGAAAGAAAATCGTGGAATAATAAAGTAAAAACAGTTTTCTTTATCAATGTCTAATAAATACTGTTTTTGTTGTTTGATTTTATTCTTATGTCCTTAGATTATTAACCTAGGCCAAACGTAGCACCAAATACCAGCGGAGTGTGTATCTGATCTGACGCATATTATAAAGAAAATTTATAAAAAAAATGTCAACACATTTCTGTAAGATCGCCTAGCGAACGTTTAGCGTATGCGTAGCCAGAACTTTCAAAAGACGAATGATATATTGCTAAATTGACAGCGTCGCGTTCCAGCCGTTAACCCTCCATTATTAACGTAACCACATTCACCACATACGTCGTGGGATACATTTTTACGGCTGTAGCCGCCCCCGGCATGCGGTCGCCGATGCGGGACTCGGGAGCGGGCGTATCCTGACAATCGCCTGCCTTTGTATGGGTGCCTGGTACGCATGTGTATTATTATTAGGAGAAAGAGGTAACAATAGAAAATTGAGGCCCAGAGGTTTAAGTTTCTAATTGCCTCGCGTTTATGTTCGCCTGGTGTTTTGAAGTATTATTATTGAAATTCTTCAACTTGCTTTTTAACCAACGTCAAAAAAGAGGATGTTCTCAGTTCCCCACCCGAATAATACGGTATTTTTATATAAATAAGTATTATATATAATAACTAGCTGAGCCCGCGACTTCGTCCGCGTGGAATTTAACTTAACAAAAAGCCCGCTCCCGCGTGATGAGCCCGCGTAACAGGACCCATTTTTAAAATTTTGTTTTTCTAAATTAAAAGTAGCCTAAGTTACTGCTTATGACATCAGCTATCTACCAGTGAAAGTCCCGTCAAAATCGGTCCAGCCGTTTCGGAGATACTCTTTGATTGCATGTGTTTTTATTTTTTTACGCGGAACCCTAATTGTTTTTCTAAAATTAAAGTAGCCTAAGTTACCCCTTAAAACATCAGCTATTTGCCAGTGAAAGTCCCGTCAAAATCGGTCCAGCCGTTTCGGAGATTACCCGGAACAAACACACAGACAGACAGACAGACAGACAAAACATTTTTAAATCGCGTTTTTGCTATAGGTGTCGTATGTACTTTCATATGATTTTATTTATTTGTATAGATTAAATATAATAATATCATGATATCTGTGTTCAAAAATTTGTTTCATGACGAACTTTCCAACAGCCAATATTCAGGGAAAAAACTAGCAATGGAAAGGATTAATAAGATATCAAGATTTGTACCCGAGACATAGTGGGCCGTACCTCCTCCTCAACCCACCGCTAATACGGGTCACACTGACACTTGACAGGTAAAAATCGTCCCTCAACAATGGCGGGACCCGTTCTTTATGAGGGTTATTTATAAGAGAGTGCTCGCAGGGTTTTCGGTGCAAGCTGAGATTTTTGACGTGACTTAATTTTGAATTTTTAAGAGGATGCTTCCGTTCCCATATTTTGTGTTGAAGTTTTGATTTTAACGATGATATACATAAGGTTTGTTTTAGATTGTACAGGTTGGCAAAAATAGTAGTAGGTAGGTATGTCTCTTCTGCAATTATTATCATCCCTGGAAATTTATGGTATCTTCATATTTTTGTGACAGTACCAGCCTCGAAGGGATTTTCATACAAACTTTCATCCCCTATGGAATAAAATGTCCAAATTCCTTTCTTAGTGCTAAGTGCTCAGTGCTCACCTACTCCATTGTAAAATTTTAGCATTAAGGCTCCGATTTACATAATTACACATACCAAATTATGCTTAGTATAAACTTAACCAAGTTTTACGCAAGTCAAATCTGAGTAATGTCTTAGTACACTCTATAGATCCCACCGGATTAGGCTGTGCGTCCAGCGTCTTCTGTCAGTAAGAGTTCTAGAATTTTATTAATTAGAGGTTTTTTCTGTTTTTTTTTTTAAGTATTCCACAGATTTCCTAACAAAATCACAAGTTACAGACTCGTCAATGAAAGCTATATAAGTAGTTTTATTCAAATGGGAATTTTAATGAAGTCTGTGTTCCGCATATTCCAGAGAGTGGAAAAAAAAGGTTTACGCAAATATGATGTTGGCAAATAGGCCACTGCAGTTTGCTATTGCGCTATGACTGACTGAAAAGACTTCCTTTATCAAAGCTGACGACACACAGCAAGTTTGTGTATTACTCTGTGACTTTTATGTTGCCCTGGTATTTGTGGTTATTAAAGTTATGTTTCTGTAATTTATAAATGTTTATTAAAACTAAAAAAATCCAGTTAAGGAACTCGCACAGGGCTTGTATAAGGAACTATCGTTTTAGTCCCCCTTGTATTGAGGGGGATGTGACAGGCACGGCAAGATGCTCGACCCCCTATAACAAACAGCATTGGGATCAAAATACACCAGCTAATAATTATGGGTTCACTGAAATGCACATGCCATGCCAACCCTGTAATATTGAAAACTAAAATAGATATAATAAAAGCCTAATTTACTGTAATTAACTCCAGGATTATCTTCTTGATATACCAACGAAACTGAGTCTAGTGTGATAAGCTAGTTTCCAATATTTATGGCATCCCATCTCTATGTAAACGAATGGACAAATCACTCTAACCGAGCCAAGCGAGGATCTCAACTTCGCAAAAAGCCATAGAAGTCACTTGCCCGCCGCAAAACAGTATGTATGTATTAGTACGTTTAAAAGTGCCTTCACTTATTGGACATCGCTGGAAGTAGGGTGACCTAATTACAGCGAGTACTAAGGATGGGATTAATTTTATTTATTGGTTTCTCTCTACACTCGAACACCATCTAAATATTACTAGGAAATTAGTTCCCCATCCATGCGGTTCGTTGTCACCAGGTTTTTGATGGATTTCGTATAAGAAAAAAAAACAGTAACAGCTAAATACATAAGACACAGGTAACAACCGTATTCACTAACAATACTTGTCTATGTAAGTGATCACCCCTCTCGAAAGCGAGTCATTCTTCCGAGTTCCAGTCATTCTTCCGTTTAGTGCGTAGAAAGCTTGACATTTTATCAATGCGATGTGCGTTCGCGCACACTGTGAGACCCACAGTTTTGAAGCGAAGCTTCTATACGGATTTTCGGAGCGCTCGCCGCGCGCCACTCTATCCGTGCTAAGCGTCAGTAGCGTTGCAGGATGACGTCAGTGGCGTTACACGATTATAGGTACAGAGTGGTAGCTGCGGCGCCCTACTCTTTATACTATAAAGTTTCGCTTCTTTCGGGCGTCCCTAGGTGGGCCTAATTTTTATTGTCTTTTGTTTTACCTACCTATATTCCTGTCATCTGCCTTTCACTTAGCTACTACTTAGAATAGAACAGCTAAAATAAATTCACATTTCTACCAATACCCTGGTTATATCATATCCTACAATTACCCACTAAACTAAGTTAGCAGATAAAACTTTGTCACAAAGTTCTTATCTACAAATTCCCGTAACGTCCAGTTAATGTGGTGACAGCAGTCGTCCGGCGCAGACGCTATGGTCTCAGAGCAAATACTCTGAGCCGGTGACAGGCGCCGAGTGCGGCTCTGTTAAGCGGTCTTTTAGACCTTCACCGCGGAAACAGGGTTGGATAACAATGGGGCGTTTAAATATCTACGTTCAAAACCTCCTGAAGCTGAGGTCCAGATTAAACAGGTTTTTTCAAGACCGAAATAATAATTTGGAGTTGGTGGTCTATGCGTCAGATTTTTTCTCATATCTTTGTCTATCTTTGAGTGGTTTGCCCGACGCGTTGTAACACACGAATCTAAGTACATTTTTATTACAAAATTTTTACCTAATTAGTCAGTTCTTACTTTTTGCCGACGGCAATAAATGCTGGTAAACCTTTTCTACGGACCCCACGATACATACAGGCTAGGCCTAGTGTGAGATCCACAGACAATGGTTTAGTTGTAATACAACTTAGTATTACTTTGTTCTTATTAAGTACTTATCATCTTTGTAACACCATGTGTACTATGGAAGTAAATTATTTTTCTTTTTTTTTCATCAAAGAAGAGATGATCTATTGTGTTCGCTTATTTAAACGCTTTGCCAATTGCAATCTATACAAATAAATAAAATTGGAGTGTCTGTTTGTAATATCAAAATAACACCTTTTCACTAAATGCATATGAATGTACATACGACACCTATAGCAAAAACGCGATTTAAAAAATGTTTGTCTGTCTGTCTGTCTATCTGTCTGTGTGTTTGTTCCGGGTAATCTCCGAAACGGCTGGACCGATTTTGACGGGACTTTCACTGGCAGATAGCTGATGTTATAGGGAGTAACTTAAGCTACTTTAATTTTAGAAAAACAATTAGGATTCCCAGTAAAAAAATAAAAACACATGAAATCAAAGAGTATCTCCGAAACGGGTGGACCGATTTTGACGGGACTTTCACTGGTGGATAGCTGATGTTATAAGCAGTAATTTAGGATACTTTTATTTTAGAAAAACAAAATTTAATAAAAAGAAAAAATGGGTCCTGTCGTGCGAGAACGCGGGATCGGGCTTTTTTGTAAGTTAAATTCCACGCGGACGAAGTCGCGGGCTCAGCTAGTTTATAATATTTGCCTTTTAAAGTCCGTTCGTTGCGCATAGTTTCGTTTAAACTAACTTGAATTCATATTCGTTAAACTAAAGAAATTTGTACGAACAGAATCGACACCCCAGGCGTGCATCGACGTTCCTTATTATAAATTAGGGCGTCAGTTGTCGGGGCTGCCGGGAGGGCGCGAGGGATCGGGATCGTGTTGGGTTTCACTGCGGCAACCGTTAGGGTTGGCACGACTCCGGTTCGACGGTCGAATGTGTGAGATTAAAAATATTTTTTGACGACCGCTTGGCGCACTGGTTCATTCGTAGGCCGCTCGGCTCAGTGCTCATGGTGGTTGCGGGTTCGATTCCCGCCGGGGTAAATTTCGGAAATGGCCTTTTGGTAATTTGCCCAGGTCTGGGTGTCACTGGGTTCGCCCCCAGTCCATTGTACGGTACCTATAGTACAAGCGTTGCTTAGTTTGGGACCATACAGTTGGTGTGTCAGTCTGGCGATATTTATTTGTATAATATTAATTTTTTGTTGATTTATTTCCAAAATAATTATGAGTATGTGGCTAATGGGAGGGCTTAGGTTCTCTTTCGCCTTACTGCCATCAAAACCATTAGATTTCGGTATGATTTCGTGTAAACCTAATATTTAGGTTATTATAGAAGTACGTAACGTAACGACCTACGCCGTATTCACAAACGTTACTTATAGGTCTCACAGTGCACAGCCCATTGAGGAATGTCCAGCTTTCTATAGAGATGGTCCCCTTGCTTAGATAAGTAATATTAGTAGTGTTAGTACACCTAGCTGTAGCTAACAAAATACCTCAAAGATTACACTTTAGTTGCGAATTTTGACGCGATTACTATCTCTCTCTTTTTTCTTAATTATTACATGTGGCATAACATAGGTACGGGTGTTGTTTGGTACGGCTGATTTTGTAATCTTCATAGAGTTTATATTTCATTTTAACGGTATTGTCAACCCTATGATAAGTATTTGCGCCGTGCGGGCGCGGGCGGGTCGAAGGGGTCTCGAACCGACAGGCCCGGTCGGCGGCGCGGCGGCGGCTAACGAGTGTTGATAAATCGCGAGGTACCCGGGACGCAGCGGTTCCAAGGAGTTAGAGTTTCGCTTAGTGGAGTTTTCTTTCATATTATTATTGGACCTACTTTTGCAAAATGGAACCAACCCACACGCACTTCTGCAAACTGAAACCAACCTAGAACGACTAATACAAGGTTGGTTTTGGTCTACAGTAGTGCATGTGGGTTGGTTCCATTTTGCAAAAGTAGGTCCTATCATGAACAACATACGCTCTCTCTGGCTGCGTCTTGCGTATAGTTGACTACCTACACTTGATCGTTGTTTGTTAGGCAGGTAGATAAGCTACCTACTAGTATTTCACCACTTTATTTTTATAGGTATGATAAGAGTTTGTTATTGATATTGCTCCGCAACCCTGCCTTGTGCGTGACCCGACACGAACTTGGCCGGCTTTTATTACAAGTACATTACTAGACTAGCATATTTGTGTGTAACGACCCAAAATCATAAGGTGCGTACTAGAAAGAAGGTACACGAAAAAGTACTCGACTCAAAAACATTATACGGCTTATGTCATCATATCCGGTTACCTCAACAGTAGACCGGATGTGCGCGGTCTGCTTCCCAGCGTATCCGGCTCCCGGGACACCTCCCCCGTTATATCTAGGTACCTACTAGGAGAACATACATGTAGGGGAGGCAAGGATATCTATGTACGGGAGGAGTTGAGTCTTCTAAATATTTTTAGTATTTTTAGTTTTCTAGATTTTTATCTCTCTGGTCCTATGTAATGAATGATTTATTTTTTTATATTATTTTCCGTGGGAACCTTTGACAAATCATAACCTAAGTCCATTAATGTCTCCGTACAATTCATACCCTTTTTGGACTCGATAGTAGGTACTTGAAGTAAGAATACTTTTCACAACCTAGATCGAGCCCAGTACTAGGCTTCCATAAACCACTAGAGCTAAATCGTAACGTGAGCGAGTGTACCTATCCTTGCAAATGCAATTTACTCTCGAAGTTCCGATCGCTCCGATAGGGGGCGCAGGTGGCGCTCCCAATAAACATGGCGTCTTGACACCTGTTGCCCGCGGGACGATACGAAACCACGCAAATAGCGATACTACTTAGATTTCCATCTGTATAATAGCAATAGGTAGGTACCTATATCAATATCTAACTTAACGACGCTTTTAAATGTACTAAAGGTAGGTAGGTAGTGACCTCCCCTGAACGATCTGAGAATGGCCTGAGTTTCTAAAATAACATTTTCAAAAACCAGGCTGTCCACAAAATAACGATTTTATCGATACCTACTGCCTATCATCAGCAATAGGAGGTCGCGTGAACAATACTTCACCCTCCCCTTTAGTGGGGGTGGCGACAGGCGTCTCTCAACAATTTATTTTATTTAGAAGGCGAATTGTCTCGAACGGCGCGGGCCGCAGCTACTAATTGCCGCCACGGAGGGAATAGTCAAGCGACAGTCATTTGTTTGATTCGTTCGAAATTCCGAATGTGGGAAATTGAAATACTTAAAACACACTTAAAAATAGTCTTAAGTATAACAAAAACGAAAAATTATAAGGAAGCATAATTATCCTACTAATATTATAAATGCGAAAGTTTGTGAGTGTGGATGTATGTATGTATGAATGTATGTATGTTTGTTACTCCTTCATGCAAAAACTACTGAACGGATTTTTAACCCAATAATCCAATACTACGCGGATGAAGTCGCGGGGCACAGCTAGTCATTTATAATAACATAAAATTTTAGTTTGATTGCATTTAATGTAGGGATTTCAAAAAAACGCTTAAACGCCTTTTTCTCGAAACTGTAATTTTGCGATTACTGCATTTGCAATTACCAGGGCAGAATATGATAGGTACATATTACATTATTATATTGGGAAACCATGTACTAAATATACGACACAATTCAAAAGTAATATACCTACCTAACAAAATAACATTCGAAACAGTACGACACTATTCGAATTTCGAAGTGCTCGGGCAGGTCGCGCGTCGCGGGCTGCGCCCCGTAATTGCCGGGGCCATTAGTCCCGCCCGCCCCGGGCCGCCCCGGGCCGGGGCGCTCCGGCCGCGCCGCAGCCGGCCCGGGATAAGCATCTGACACCGCGCTGTTTCGTCGCACGCAGCGCTAACGTGCGCGTAATGCTTTTTTTTAAAGATAAACAGTAGTTGCCGTCTTTGCGGGGAGAAAATGGATTACTGTAGGTAGGTAGGGTCAGTGCGCTAGTTGGTAGTCCGTAGTAGCTTCTGTTTGCCGAATACGCTTTAGATAACCGTGGAAAAAGCATTATTAGGTATCGGGTAATTTTGGAGACCTGGGTAAGATTTTTGCGAGACTTGGTTGCCTACAACATCGGTGTGCCTGCCTATCTAACTATAGGTATTTTGAATTGTTGTTTTTTGTTATGCTGCTGAAGTGTCAATAGTACCTAAGATTAGGGATTATTAAGGAAGCGGGGGGGGGGAGGGGGCGGTACGGGGAGGTTCTCTGAAGACCGATCCCATTCCAACAAAATTGTTGGAAAAGTCTAAGAAGTGCTTACGTAGTAGGTACCTAAGTACCTAAGTAGGAATTATATTTTGGACTTGTGTCTATTCTAGGATTTTCTAGGTTCAATCTCTGCCACAAAATACCTATGGCTTATCTTTTGAAAAGCTATTGAGTTAGCGTCTCAATAGAGCGTGCACTCGCGTTGCGTCGGCCGAATCCCCCAACTACCCCGGTCCCGGGTCCGGCTAATGATGCGGCCGCGATCCCGGACCGGCTAATTACTGCCGCCCCGAGATCGCCCCTCTAATTGCTGTCCGCGCGTAATTTATGAAATTACGTGATTCACTTTGAAACATTCCTCTGTGTTTGTCGTGGCGGTGACAGACATGCCCCGAATCACGAACAGAACAATGAATATTCTAAATGTAATAAAAAATGTTTGTTTCTACAAATACAGTCATTGTTTTGCTCGTGGTTCAGCCATGGAATTACGCGAATGGGTTCATGATTTTCAAATGTTTTTGTATTTCTGCAGTTTTTTAAATTGTTGGGAATTCGTATTTTGTTATTCTGATTTATTATATTTAAATTTTTATCTGATTTATTACATTTAAATATAATAATAAAATAAGTGCTTACAAAACTATAAAACATCAGAATAAAAAAAAATGTTTTGCGTTTGGGACATACAGCGACATCTATCAATTTCATTCTAAAACTTAATGTTCTGGCCGTCTTGTGGTGAATGGCAGAACTGATGTTTTGGTATTTTAGTATAGCTTTTCCTCAAGAGATGTCGCTAAACATAAAAGTGTTATGGGATTTTTGTTTACACAAATTTAACATTGTGTGTAATTTTGTTTCAGAACGCAGCAAATCAAGATCCGATCTACAGGAAAGTTGCAATCGTGGAAAATTTCTTCGACATAATCTACACGGTGCACGTGGAGTTAGAAGGCAGGCAAGGGAAACATGCCGGCCAGAAGAGGACATATAGAACTGTGAGTTTTTAAATAATTTACAGTGTATAAAATATTAATTCTTTAAATATTAATATTGGTTGAATATTAAACGTAATCATGACAAATGTTGGAAATAATTTTAACATAAAATGTTAGTTCCCAAACAGCGCCATCTAGTTTAATAAAAATAAACTACGTGTTATTACCGCATAGCTACAATTTATTCCGTAGGCTTCTTATGTACTTATACAATGTCTCGTATAGATGGCGCTATGCGCCAGTTTAATTAAAGTATCTGATAATAGGCTACTATCTATTTTTTTACTGAATATGCATATAAAATTTCATAAAAATCGGTCAAGCCGTTTCGGAGGAGTATGGTAACTAATATTGTGACACGAGAATTTTATATATAAGATTTACTTTACACATGAATGTAAATGATCTAATAATAATAAATGCATTTCTTCGTTTCCTTTTGAATTTACTAGATGGCGTTAAAAATACAAAAAAATATATAGTGAGTCTTTAAAATACCTATTTTGTATGAGTAAGATATCTACGTTTATAGGCTCTTGTAATATCCACAGACTGTTTATCATATTATTCTTTTAGTGCCAGAAAGAAAGATAAGTCTTACTATTGATTCAAATAAATAGTATACCGAAACATTAATGAATAGACGAAGTATTTGTCCTTACGTAGGTAAGACTAAGAATATACTTGCATAATTTAATGTCACCGCGAGCCACAACAAACACAACAAAACAAGAAAAAAATATATCCCTTCCTTAATCACGGATGTTTTCGCCAACAGATTACCGAGACGTACGCTTTTCTGCCCCGCGAGGCAGTCACGCGCTTCCTCACCGGATGTGCCGAGTGCGCGAGGCGCCCGCGCAGCGCTTCACCACCGCCCCTCCCCACGCCCTCCCCCTCCCCGACGAGGCACCCCACCTTCCACCCATTCCTGCCCCAATGCGCCCCCGATTACACACGAAACTGGGAATCTGAGATAGACGCAGCGCATTCTAATTATTATGAACCAAAGTTTGATTTTACGGATCTTCAGCCCTTGAAGAAGGTGGACAGCCCTAAGCCAACTGACCATGATGACCAGGAACCGACTTACATAGAGCTGACATCGAAGAAAGTCAACGGTTTCGAAGGTTCACCAGTTTTAAATAGAAGTTCTCCCGTTGAACCTACCAGGGAAGCAGAGCCGGTGAGAGCAGACCCTGAGATAGACAAAGACGACAACAGCCTGATAGACGTCGAGGAGGTCCGGTCCGATAGTCCCTCGCTGCCGGAGAAGCAATCGGACGAGAGTACCAGGGCATCAGAAACTGGAGATGATAAGACTGAAGTTAAGAAAGAAAAGAAGTATAATCCTTTGGATGTGGCAAATTTGACGTCCAAAGATCCGCCTAAGTCGAGATCGCCTGCAAGGAAAAAGTTGTTGCCTTCAAGTCTGGAGTCCACGAGCTTGTATGGGAGGTTCCCTAAGCCTTGGAGGCCGGATGGGGGGGTGTTCTACGGTGGGGAGGAGATGGACTTTAGCGTGCCTATAACGACGGCGTATCTGAAGCATATGAGAAGCATGGCTGATGAGGAGCATAAGGTGAGTTGTTTTTTTTTTTTGCTGATTGTGTGAATGTCCATTGTTGAAAGTGTCATAAAGTTTATTCTACTAAAGAAGGAAGGTGACTTTGTCCAATTTTAATATTTTGTCAATTAAAGTACTTATCTCCTTTCTGCTAAAGATTACCGAAGGGCAGTAACAAACTTGAGTGCAAACTAAAACAAACCTAGAACCACTTACACAAGGTTGGTTTTGGTCTACAGCAGTGCATATGGGTTGATACGCCCAATTTTCATAGAAAATTATCTAAGCATTGGGTTTTTTTCTCAAAATAATTAAGTGTTAAGGGTTCCGTAGTCTCTTCAACTACTATTTGCTCACTCTACAACTCTTATTACTTTAGTTACTCCGTCGAGAAGCGCTACTATGTGTTTTACGCGTGTTTTCCGCTTACTAGGCGCGCATGGGTTTAAGACGGTAATGAAACTCTACATTCTAAAAACGTAAGCTTAAAAAAAAGCATAAAAAATACTTCGCTTTCGAGTTCATTCGCTTAAATACCGCAACATTATCTCGGACCGCACGCGGGTCTAATAAAATAATTTTTGTCCAAATAAATTCACAACAAAATAAACATATGATTTTGCGGGTCGGACCGCGTTTAACCCTAGCTTAAACTTCTGGCAACAAACTGGTATAAAGCCGCGGCGGCGGCGGCGGGTCGGAGCGACCCCGCAAGCGCGCTTTGTGCGCTGAATGGGTCCTTTATTCAACCCTTGTTATGATTTTGAAAACCTCCTTTCGATGTTAACGTAAAAATTATTGCAGGAACGTCTTGTTGACTGTGCACAATTTCTTCAAAGAACATAGAACGGAGATATTAATGTTTTAAATTGACAAATATAACTGTCACTGTCCCTGAATGCTCTGTTAACTACCCGTTAAGGGGGAACCGCCGTCATGTGTTTTTTTCCTAAATTGTTTTTTTAGCCGTATAATTTTTAAATTGATTGGCAAGTGATGAACGCTAAAGTTATACTTATACTTTATACTTGTATTACTTTCTGTTAAAAAAGCAGGTTACTAGGCATAGCCCTAGGTTAATTACCTTACATAAAACACTTGATTGATTTACTTGATACTGGCCCCGACGTAAATTGACTTTTTTCCGCTGTGCATTGGCTGAATGCACAAACTGCGAGCCATTAGTAAAATAAAAACTAGCCTGTTTTATATATAAAAAAAAATGAAAAGGCTTTTAGATTTTGACAATTAGTTTTGAAATAGTGCCAATTTTATACTGCAATGTATTGTTGGCCGTTGTACGTATGTGAGAAGACTAGGAGGGGGTGCCATCGTAGTTCGTCCCTCTGTTAAATCTCTAGTTAAAACCAAGATTCCATAATTTGCTGGGGATATCGATAAGTATAGTATTATCATCTCTCATTTTTGTAGTTGCCGCATCATTATTTACGTAAACTATTCTCATTGTTAGTTTAATCACAAAGAAAATTATTTATCTCTAAGAAATATAAGAAATAAAGTACCAGGAGAAAAGGATTTATAGGCGTTAAAGCTCGGAGCACCTGACACGCAACCCTGTAATGCTCGCGGCGTCCTACACGACCCGCGATTGATTCAGGCGAATGTCCCACACAAAGGACCTCACCGCGTCACGCCATAATCGGGCGCCGCATCTTTTCTAACTCATTTTTCTCGCTTGGGGCGACCGGGGGCGAAAGTGGGCGGTGGGGTGGAAGGCACGAGGTTTCATCAGCCCGAGGGGGCGTCACGGTATTAGACAAGACACAAAAACGATGCCCGACGGAGAAGTGGGCAAGTAAGTTTTCTGATGACGGTTATTTTTACTATATATGCTGTATAATAAGTTTTTTCAGTGTTAATTTATGTTACACGCGCTAGGGAAATTTGGTTTTGGATATTTTATTCTGGGATACTTTAAATTTTACTTGAACTAAATTTTTTATTCAGTGTTTAAAAGGTTATATAAATAAATAAATTCAGGGGATAGAGATCAGAAGGGATTTCCAAAGACTACCTATTAATTATATTATTTATGTTCACTGAGTTTAAGGTTTACCCTACTTAAAACTAGAAAAATAAGACTAGATATTAATCCTATTTCAAAATAAATAAGGTATAGGGTCCAATAATCACCCAAAAATACTACACGAAATTTTATTTTTTGTGTGAAAATAAAAAAGAAAGTACTTACCTGCTTCCTGCAAATTTCAGTCATTTCAATATAGTAATGCCGTTCAAAAAAGGTAGCTTTGGCTACGTTTTTCATATAATAATATACCTAGACATTAATAATTATCTACGACATAAAGCTCATATTACGGCGGGGACCAACGCAGAAAATATCCCACTAACAAAAAGTTTATGTTTGACCTTTTTCGTGTGGAGCCTCCCGAAGGGTCAGTCGGGCCCGTCTATAAGAGGGTATCGTCCCTTCGACCTCCCAAAAGTGCCTTATCCCCCCCTCGCCCGGGCCCCGCATCGCACTGCGACTTGTAAGATTGATTGGGGCTCCTTCAGTCCATTGCCGACCACCCTTGTGGGATATTCGACCCTCCCCCCTTTTTTCTCGGGCACTTGGCACAGGGATATAGATTATATAGATCGGTGTTGGAGAGAATATATTTTGGAGATATCTTTAATTTAAGAAATTGTCATAATAACAAAATAAAGCTTGGCAATTATTGAAATAAATATTCTTTCTTTTGAAATGTAGATACAGAAATATACATAGAAAATGTTGATTTTCAGATTATTCTATTGTGTTCTAAATTTCAATGTTTTTTTAACCGATACAAAATATCTATTCACTGTTTCGTTCCTATTTTTTTGTAGTTATAGTGGATTTTAATGATCCTCCATCCTAAAAATAATGATCTTACCAGTACAAAAGGACGTACCCTAAAAGCAGCCCCGCCGCGCCGCGTGCCACATCCAGTCCCCCCCAGCACGCACGCCACCCCCTTTTTTCTCGACGGGCGCTGTTAATAACACAACAGGCTATTTTATTCGTCGGCCGCCACTTGCGGCCCGTGTGACGGCTTTGATGTCAGAGATTAGAAGTTTGTTTAGTTACTCGTATACCTACCTACCTACACTGGGAGTTAGAAATCTGTATGTTTGATGTGTGTGCCGTGGTTTGAATAACGAATGTTCGTGGGTTACAAAAATGATCGCTTTCATAATGGTCTGTTTTCAATGCTTATTTTAATTTATGTTTTCATAGAATATTTTATATGCATATTATATAACACTAGCTGTGCCCCGCGACTTCATCCACGTAGTATTGGATTATTGGGTTAAAAAGTATCCTATATGTTAATCCCGGTTATAATCTATCTGTGTTCCAAATTTCATCCAAATCCGTTCAGTAGTTTTTGCGTGAAGGAGTAACAAACATACATACATACATACATACATACATCCACACTCACAAACTTTCGCATTTATAATATTAGTAGGATGTATGTATATGTTAAAGTTTCAGTTTTGGGTGATACCTACGTATGAAGATTACGTTTCAGTAATAATTAATATGTATATTCTACGAGTTTTGTTTACATCATGCTTCTTGAGTGGAAATGTTTCATTCAACAAAAACTATGCTTTAGACAAATAAACCACAGACTTATAAATACTACGTACCTATCAGATATAAGCACTTAAAAGTAAAACTTATAGTTATTTTAAAATCTGTTATATAAATATATAAACTACATCTGAGCTTTTTTGTTTCAAATTATTTTGTATAATTTTTCTTTGGAACGCTCAAGTACAAGCTGAAACTTGTTATATCATTATTCATAAATCGCCCGAGGGGAATGTTTGCGTCCAAATTGTTAATTTACTTTACCCACTGTGCTACAAGAATCTACTTCAGGCTTTGCTTTTGATACAGGCTCCTAACAGTAGATTGGATTATGTAGGTGGTTATTGGGTATTTTAAACACAATTCGTGTAGTTAAATTAAGTATTGAGATACTAATTTAGAAGTTAATATAAAATTTATTGAAAAAACCTTCAAGTCTTATCGTTATCATCTTCATAAATATTTATTGAATTGTTTTAATGTAGCTATACAGAAATAGCTGATAGCGCTAGCATAGTATATGTAAATATGTGAAACTAGTTTTTAACTGCAGCTACTATTGTTTTTTGTATATCCACAACAGCGCCACCTACCGGGTATAATTACTTATATCTAAGAAAATTCTAGGTGACCCCTTTAATACAAAAAAGTCATCAAATTCGGTCAAGCCGTTTGGGAGCAGAAGCGATACGACCACTCGCACACCGGAATTTTATTTCATATTTATGTAAGACAATACCGCGCTCTATGGTCACTGTTAATAGTCTTGAAAAAAAAAAGTTTTTTTTCCGAAATATTATTCAAAAATAATCCATCATTCATCTAAAATGTGCATGTGACCTTGAGCCGTGACATAATTAAGTTTCGTCCCCTACGCGATCGATCCCGCGTTTCATTACCACGAGGGCCCATTCGTCCCCTCGCGGCACAGTAGGGTTAATTTTATGCGATTTAAAATGACTAAAACACCATTTATTTTATATTTGATTTTAATTTTTATCTCATTGTTTTAAAGTCTATATTAGTTACTAACATTTTTTGTTATTGGTGCTAGGTATTTATCGAAAAGTATTTGTCACGGGTTTAGGGGTTGTATGTGACGTCATTATGCTTGTTAGTAGGTCAGTCAAAGATGTTGTTTTAGTAGCTAGCATACATATTTTGTTCTTTGTGGTAATAATATATTTGTTTTCATACCCTCCAGTACATGTTTTTTCTCAAGATGGATAGAGGTTACAGAATATCATAATACAAGGAGACGTTACTAGGGCGTCATATCTTTAAAAACCTCTGTGGCTATGGTTACCGTATTGAAATTTGAGTTTTGAGTTGTTCTACTGAAAAAACATATTTATACTACTGTTGCATGCAATGCTATGTTCATGAGACAGTGCTTGTTTGAATTTAGAACGTGCCGATTTTTGAATTTGGAATGCGTTTTTGTTTTTGGTAACTTACGTCAATCAATAGCGCGCGATCGAACTCGAACGGCAATCGAACTTATTGTTAAGATCGAACGTCAAAACTGACGTGTCGCTTATATGAATACGTCACTTTTGACAGTTTCTTGTACAAAAACCTTCAACTGACGTATTCATATACGCGATACGTCAGTTGAGCCGTATTGCGAGTCGAATCGAGCGACAGTCGTTAGCACTGTTAGCAGAGTTGGGCCCTTGGAGGCCCGGGGGAGTCTCCACCAAGTCGAGAATAAAAGGCTCTGCAGCGGTCTTCTCTCGAATCATTTGTATAATACCTTCAAGTGTGAATGCACGACTAGATGATATGTAATCCATTATTCTAGCTAGCACGTTTAAATTAACTAAGTTGAATTTTCCCCGGCCGTGCCAACTCGGGTTGCGGCGCTAGTCGCAAATAAACGCTAAGCCCTTGCGCCACGGGGGTGGGTTGCCAGCCAACTGGCAACCACCCCCGTTGTCATTTACCCTACTTACCGTCGCTACCCGGAGAGCATAACACCGACGGAGAATTTTAACGGAATTAGTCGTGAGTCTGCTCGCCGCCTGCGGGGCGCCGTAGTAAATTCACACATGTACCGAGAAACGTAAGAAGGGTGTTACCACCCACCTCCTCGTCCAGTTTGAGCGCCTGGTAACTAGGGTACACAATTTACACGCAACGCCGCAAAAAGTAACGCAAGGAATATTTTTTTAACAGTGTTAACTAAATATACCTACAGGTGGTGTTATACCCTGTCTGGTTAGAAAGAGAAAAAAAATAGTTTTTCTCCTTTACATTTTTAATTATGTATGGGTTTTGTCCTCCATTATCTTGATTATATTGAAATACAAAATCATGATATTTTAAATCAATTAACAAATAAATATGGAATGGACTGTAATTTAAAGTTTTTTTGTTTGAGTGTCACTCAAAAATGGGACGAATATAAAATCCTCGCAATTTGCTACATTATAAACTTCTGGAACCTTTTTACTTTGTAACCTTAGTAGTTAAAGGTCTACCAGAATCTCATGGCAAATGGGGAAATAAAAATTTGTTGTGTGCAATACTGGGGAAATTGGATTAAACGATCTTGATACTGTTTAATTTTTATTTATATCTTTAGTCATTAATTAATATGAAGTATACTAGGTATGTGTATGAAGAATGTTGTTATACATCGGGTTCTTAACATAGGAAAATATGACAAAAAAAATAAAGCCAATCATATATTACTTTATGTACTAATTTATTATAATATCGTTTAAAAGTTAATAACTCATTCAGAGCTAGAAAATGATTCCAAGAACTCCACTTGCATTTCTTGTTCTTCATCAGATGATGAAGATAAAGAGGTATTTATTATAAATTGCTCTTCCAGCATTTTAATTATTTTATCTTGCTCGAAGAAATCGTTTTCAATTTTCTTTACATGTTCACAACATTTTCGCCAATCCTCTGCACCAATTTGTGAGAAAGCTTCTTCTGTTAATAATTTAATGTCACTTGCAGGCCTATTAACATTTTTATCGACAACTTTTTGCTTCATTATACCCCAAATCATTTCTATAGGATTCAATGTGCAATGATAAGGTGGGAGCCTTAAAACTTCGTGACCGTGCGATTTTAATACTTTATCTATCTCATATAAGGGCATGTTTTGTTTCACTACTTCAAGTAGTTGACATTTACGCCAAAGATCATCATAATGTACATCATTCGCACGAAGCCATTCTTTTATATCAGGGATACGATTGGATTGTGTGGGCGGTTTGTTCAAACGTACGGAATGATAACTAGCATTGTCCATAACGATTAGTGAAGGTCTTGTCAAATTTGGAATCAACTGTAAATCGAAACTGTCCAAGTTGATTTTCTTCTTCCCCCCTCTCCTCTTTTTACCAGGCGTGGAAAATACACCATCGTTCGATGTGCCCTCACCTATGATTCGCCGTATAGTAGTACTGGAAACCCCTATAAAGAAGCTATAATTAAGTAAGAAAAATATAAAATATACTAGAAGTATCAAAACAACTCAGTCCAACTTACCGGTCAACTCTACGACGCGCTTTAAAATCCAAGATTTAGTTTGATTTACGCCTTCTTCTTCCCTTATTTTACGATACACATTGAAAACAATATTTCTCGCTTGAGATCGAAGTGGCTTTTTCGACATTTTCACAAAAACAATGAATTGCCAAGAAGATATCACAAAATCTCAACAGCGGTTGACAAACCTTGTACTTTGATTTGGCAGGTGACAATTGACATTGCCATATGAAAATCATATTTTTTTATATTTTTTTAATGCCATGAGATTCTGGTAGACCTATACCTCTACATTTTAGTGAGGAAATCTCACGAGATTTCATGACACGGCTGCCCTCTAGCCTGATCAAACGTGAGCCGTTCTGTAGCTTCACAAAAGTTATGCAATATTATATTTTATTATATAAGATATACTCGTAGCTGAGCCCGCGATTTCGTCCGCGTGGAATTTAACTCAACATAAAAGCCCGCTCTCGCGTTCTGAGCCCGCGCGACAGGAACCATTTATTATTATTTTTTTTTTAATAAAAGTAGCATAAGTTACTGCTTATAACAACAGCTATCTACCAGTGAAAGTCCCGTCAAAATCGGTCCAGCCGTTTCGGAGATTACCCGGAACAAACACACAGACAGACAGACAGACAGATAGACAGACAGAAAGACAGACAGACAAAAAATTTTGAAATCGCGTTTTTGTTATAGTTGTCGTATGTACTTTCATATGCATTTAGTGAAAAGGTGTTATTTTGATATTACAAATAGACACTCCAATTTTATTTATTTGTATAGATAGAGTACACAATACGATGCCGTGATGGGCTGTGTAATAAATAAATCACTAATTACTATTTTAGACATAAACTGCAATGTAAATTAGCGCGCATTTCATGCAAAAAAATGTATCATTATTTATGAAAATACCGACGGAAAATTCCCGTCCACAATCATGAGTTGAATCCATGGTATCAGTTTTCGTTACACCCTGTATAGAGTTGAACATTATTATGAACTTAAAAAGTTAAGGCTAAAGCGCCCATCTAGCCCGCGAAGTTCAAATTTTTTGAGTTCTTTTAGAAATTTTTCAAAATCTGACAATAATAAAAGACAAATTTTGTAATTCGCGAAAAAGACCGTGTGCAGTGCATTTATTAATATATCCAACTTACTCTAAAACATTTCAAGAACGACAGCTATCCAGATAATCTGGCATTTTTTGTATATTTAGTGATTTACTAGTATCATATCCACCGTGATAATATTTAGAGTAAAATAAATGTATTAATAAATGCACTGCATACGGTCTTTTTCGCGAATTACAAAATTTGTCTTTTATTATTGTCAGATTTTCAAAAATTTCTAAAAGAACTCAAAAAATTTGAACTTCGCGGGCTAGACAGGCGCCTTCACCTTAACATAAAAAGTCTTTCACTATTTTCACTATGCTTTTATTTTATGAAATAAACAACAAAATGTTACTGTCTGGCCAAACGAGCGTTTTGGAAATAAGATATGCGTTCAAACCTCGGTTCGAACTTCTGGGGTTTTCAGATTTCATGTGCGGATCTCATGTCAACAAAGATTACTACATACTTGCTGAACGGTGAAGGGAAACATGGTAAAGAATCCTGCATGTCTTTCGAAACACGTGTGACCTTCGCCAACATTCGGCCAGCATGGTGGACTAAGCTTTTTAAGTTATTTATAAATAGTTTATTAGAATTTTTTCAATTTCGGCAGGTTGGTATTTCCGAACTTCGTATTGGATGATAATAAAATGCCACGTCACATTATTGTTGACACAAAATAAAGTTCAATGTTTGTATAAATATAAAAAAAATGTCATGATCATAGAGATTATGGACATACCAAACTTTCATATATTTGGAGATTGGGCAGACAAAAACCAGGGTTGCATAAGTTACCCAGAGATCCCAATAAATGTTTTAGGGGTGCGTAAATCATTACCGAAGCCCGCTACCCGGGGATAGGCAAAGGACGCGACCGCTATACACGAAAATTTGGATATGGCATCTACATTTTATGTTTTCTTGGTGTTAGTAGAGTCGCGTATTGCTGGAAATTTCAAAAATAATATCACGCTTGTATCAATAATGGGTAGGCAGAAGTAGAAGTATTGAATAGTATTAAATATAATAATTCAGGGCTTATGCCATTTACCGGGAAGGATTTAAGTTTCAATATTTCTTAACAAAAAAAAACAAATAATAATTTGCATCAGCTAAGAATCGAACATACGACCTTTTGATGGACGGGCGGAGTTATAAGAATATTTTTTATTTTACAATATTCAATAATGAGGATATAATAACAATATCTTGTTAGTTTATAGCATCCTGGTAGCGAGGCGCGCCGCCGTGGCCCCGTACCACCCGCGGGAGCCCTTGGTTCGCACAACCCTATATAATCTGCACTGACAGCGTCGCAACCCTCCTTGCTATACATAATAATATAATAGTATTGCGAACGAAGAATATTGTATCTTCACAGGCATGATTGCCTGCTGTTTCAATATGGAAATTATTAATTATAGTTACGCTAAGCGTTTTGTGAGGATAAGTAGAGGAAACCTGAATTTCTCTTCTTAATAACAATCTCATAAATGTTTTTGAAGCGAAGCTTCCATACGGACTTTTTGGGTGCTCGCCGCGCGGCCAAACTATCCGTGCTAAGCGTCAGTAGCGTTACACGATACATATAGGTAGCGGTACACGTACAGAGTAGCAGCTGCGGCGCCCTACGCTTTATACTATAAAGCTTCGCTTCTTTCGGCCGTCCCTAGACGGCACTGTTTTTTTATTTTTCAAGAAATCTATACAAATAAATAAAATTGGAGTGTCTGTTTGTAATATCAAAATAACACCTTTTCACTAAATGCATATGAAAGTACATACGACCACCTATAGCAAAACGCGATTTAAAAAGTTTTTGTCTGTCTGTCTGTCTGTCTGTCTGTCTGTCTGTCTGTGTGTTTGTTCCGGGTAATCTCCGAAACGGGTGGACCGATTTTGACGGGACTTTCACTGGTAGATAGCTGATGTTATAAGCAGTAACTTAGGCTACTTTTATTTTAGAAAAACAAAATTAAAAAAATGAAAATATGGGTTCTGCCGTGCGGGCTCAGATCGCGGGAGCGGGCTTTTTTGTTAAGTTAAATTCCACGCGGACGAAATTGCGGGCTCAGCTAGTGATTATATATGTACTTATAAATACCTACCTACTATGATAACTTAAAGTCGATAGAATTTACACATTATAATAATATTTAAATATTCTAATATTTGATTTTAAAGTCTTTATTATATTATCTATTAATAAAACTATATTATAATATTCAAACATAAATAAAACATGGCTATCACATTGTTCGCGCGGCTAAAATTCCCATAATCGTTTGTTCTAACTTGTTATAATAAACCGCATACGACTCGTATTAGTTTTGGGCTCATAGAATTTGCGGAACAGTGGAAGCGATAGAGTAGACGACATACCTACAAACTATTAATTTTCAATAATTTATTTGTTATGACTATGAACATTTAAAATATTATCATTGCTACTACAAAAAGAAGATAACAAAATTAAAACAGATTTCCTGGTGTAAATTGTATTTTGTATACTATCTAAATGGCTTGTAATACAATTTAGTGTGGTAAAATAACAATAATTCAAGAATGGATGACTTATTACGCAAGACCAATATTACTGTCATCTAAAGTCCGTACAAACATTACAAATATAGGTACTATAAAAAAGGTTCTTACATATTTTTTGTTGGTTGGCGTCTGTGGGCGTCTCCACAGCTTCCCTATCCCATCCCTAGTTTGATAGACGTGGCAGCAAAACTTTTTCTAGGGTCTCGTACCCCCTGAGCCAGGCCTCGCGGGCGGGGGAGGGGTTCTATTAAATAATCATTTCGGACCCGTCATGTAGGTGCGCCGCTATTACTTCTCGAATTAATACTCTATGGTTTATGCTCGCCTGATACTTGAGTTTTTGAACAATTGATTACTTATTTTTTAACACTATAATTTAATAAGAAATGATACAAAATTCAACCTATAAACTGATTCTGCTATAAATATTCTTAAATAAGGAGTCCTAGCCGGTTGCTGGGTAGAGTCGGTACCTATCGAGTCATACGGGGTTTCGTGTCCCCCTCTCGCGCCCCCTTCGCTCCAGGGGGTGAGTGGGAGGGACGAAACCTCTTAATTATTGTCACATATGAATTATTTTGATATTGACGCGTGTCTCGACCTCCTCGTTAGAGTCCCTTCGGGTTTCTTTTGACACGGTGTTCTCTTGAAATGTTATGCGGTCCTGGTGGATTTGGAAATTTTAACGCGTCGTTACTTTACATTCCTGGATGCCATTATCACACACCTGAGTTCCCCGAAAGGGTAGACAGAGGTAAACAAACCCTACATTTCGCGAATGGTACTAAAGTAATAGGCGAGCTTACTTACCATGTACCTTGCAAACTTCTAAACTGTGGACTTTCTTATACATTCTTGACAGACAATTGTCTGCATAACTTGACCTCACAATCGGTATTCTGAGCTTGCGACCGCTAGTACAAAGCAATTGTTATTTTAGAATCTATTATCTACACCAAAGCCCGTATTCATAAATCTATCTTAAATCTGAGAGCGATCTTGGATATATCTTCAAACGTCATACCAGTAAAAAAAAATGACAAAAGCGTACACAAAATCGCTTTCAGATTTGAGATATATTTATTGATACAACCCTTTACGTAACGATTCGTATTTCTGCCATAAACTAAGTTTTTCATCACATTTCACATATTTTTAACCGACTTCCAAAAAGGAGGAGGTTACTATGTTCGTCTGTATGTATTTTTAATTATTCTAAACATTTTGGGTGCGTTATCTAACTAGGTCTAACCCGGCGCATGTCGTGTGCCTTTGACAATTAAGCCTCGCCTCGGCCGAAAGTGCCGGTGCCTAATAGTTACTTTAATTTTCCAAACTCACCTGTCGTTTATGTAATTCACCCCCATACATGCCCCCTTGGCCGCCGGGGTGTCTGATGTAAGGGGGGCACAGGCGACGCTCACGAAAAGGAAAGGGTGGCTCTAGCAATTTTTTTCTGATTTTTTCCCCCCGCCCTTTTTGCCCGATAATACCCTAATGGGCGCTTGCTTCCTTTTCGGCGGGTATTTTTTTTCGACGCCAAAGATCGAGACGTATTTTTTACCCGCCAGTAATTTCCTCGTTTCCCGTCCAAATGAAAAATAAAACGGTCAGTTTTTTTATTGTTAACGCGTGAACAAATAAGGTAATAAGTTAAAAGTATTTGTTCTAATTGTAGATACTTATACGGAGTACTCACTGTTTAGTGTATTTCAATGATATTTCTAAAGGTTGGTTGCAAAAAAATATCAATTTTCCTATATATATGTATTATTATTGTATCTGATATCTATATATCAAGAAATTACAGCTCAATTCACTTAGGAATATTATATGACAATTTAATTACAAAATATTGTTATTATTTCTTATTGAACGCTCACAGGGTTATCTCTGATATTTTTCAATGTTGTCATGGAAATAATGACTTAATTATAATGACTCCAAGGTACATAATAGTTTTCATACCAACCGACTAGTGTTGTGAATAATTTCAGGCAGCTATATTAATTGTGAAAATCGATTAACCTCGGATTTAGTGAAGTCCTTTCGATAACAAAAACAAAGAAAAATGTTGTTCTGACCAAGGTTCCGATTTCCCAATTCCATCCACTGCCATCCAGCCTTTATTACAATCGAGCAAATATTTTCACCAATTAACTGGAAATGCCTAAGGAAATTCTCAGGGAGTCTCGTATGCGAACACATTACTTTTATTTTGGCATCGATAAATTTCCGTGCCAGGGCGCCGCCCTGCATAATGCATGCAGCGAAAAAGTAGGGAAAATGGAGAAAAATCGGGGAAAATTTCGCCCCCTCGACGGGGTTCCTTGGGTACCACCTACCAGGCTAACAGGGGCGCGTAGGAGGTTACCGTCCGCCAAGATTAATACTGTACAGAACGACCGCCCGACGCCGCAACTTTCATTAAAAATACTGGGACCCTGATAGGTTAGCTGGCAGACTCGTGCAGCTAGTTCCGCTCCGTGGCGCCGTCTGCGGTTTTATTGAGAATCCGGCTCGCTGGATTGAAATGCACTTTGAATCTCCGTACCTGCGGCGTGTTTAAAAAAGATTTAGTAGAACAAAGACTTTGATGAAAATGAATATAAGTCCGGACCACAATGACAGAACGTTTTTTTTCTTAATAGATAAGTCCCCTTCTAGATAGGGGAGCTTCTAATCGCGTAGCTATAAAATACATGTTTGAAACTTTCTTTGTGATTTTGCATTTCAAATCATTGGTTGATAATTGCTACGGCGTAGCAGGTCTACGCTTCCTTAACAAGGGTGGCGCTACGGCGTAGACACGTTGTTATGACGTCATTGTTCTTTTGTTTAGTTTGATCTTTTTTGAGTGCAGAAATACTATTAAAAATCGAGCTTGAAGCTATATTTTACTTATCAAAAACTTATACCGAACATACTTTAAATCGATACAACAGTATTATATTTACCCTCCTACAAATAGTGTGATACATTTTCACAAAGGAAAATAATTTCTAAAAACATAAACATGCCCACGTCGGTCATTAGGATACCATCAGTCACAAAAAAACTATGTCCAGTCGCCCCTACCTCTTGCATGCTCCGTAGTTATTATTTCTTAGCTCCGCACACCCTATGTCCCCCTAGTCGTGCTAAGTACTAAGCGGACTGTTTGTAGGCAAAAAGTAGAGTTACCCCTCACCCCCGTCCCTCGCCCCGTCCACCCCCGCTCACGCTTTTAAACCTCAAGCGTCCAAGTGCGGGGAATATGAAATTTTCGAAATGATAAAGCCGGTAAATAATAACTAGTAGTACCTACGCCGGGAACGGCCGTCTAATGTACTGGATGCAGAAAAATCTATGCTTTCTAAGATGTGAACAAATAATAAATATATTTTGTAGTTAGGTAATAAGGTGGGGTTTTGCTTGCCCGTTCTATTTGGTAATACGTTATTTTCAGTTACACTAACTTATTGCCAAAATAGGAATATTTAAATAAAAACTCCTTTTAATAAAACCTCCGCTAACACACATCTTCAAAATAGCAGAACAGATTCTCATCAAGCATTGCCTGTTCTGTGTGATAGTCAATTCCTCGTAATGTTTTGTTAAAATGGGGGTTTCATATACACGGTTAAGGCCCGTATTCATAAATAGATCTCAAGTCTGTGAAGTCTGAGAACGGTCTTGAGTACGCTTTTGACGTGCCATATGGTACTGGAATGACATTTCCAAGATCGCGGTCAGACTTGAGACCGATTTATTAACACGCGCCTTAATTTAATGAAAAGACGTTACATAATTTTTATCGATACTTATTCTTTTATTTTTAAGTTTATGGTAAAAATATAGATTTTTTTGGAGTTGGTACTCGGGCAGCAGCGGGGTTCGTGTGTCTGCTTTCACATTTCCCACTCGCAACGTAAGGCGGGGTACAGCACACCCCCAGCCGCCCGCTGCGCTCCTGGTGCCTTCACCCACTTTTTATACCTTCCTGCCCGTCGAAAGTAATCAATTTGCGACTTAATTAATTAAGAAAAAAGCTTTGTCCGACGTTTAGTAGCTTCAAATGTGTTTTGTTGCTTATTATGGAGATTTGTTATATTCTTGTTTCAATATTAATTTGCTTGCTTCATTATAACCTACCTATATCAGTGTCGAAATTGTCCACGACAAAAAAGTTTTTGACTTAAATGGAATATAATAAGGTCTAGTATTATTTATTGACATACAGAATTTTAAAAGCTGTTTAAATTGGCCTTAGTTTTCCGATTTTCACGCAGACCTGGCCAGGCGCCGAACTAAAACGCTTATAGAGCTCACTATAACTTTGAAAGGGCCCAGTCAGCGAGCAAACATGTTAATTTACCGCTGGATAACGCGACCCAATCCCCCCCCCCCCATCCTAATTCCGTACAGTTTCCACACTAGCAGAGCTACAAAATACTTTTCCTTTAGTTTCGTTTCACCCGATATCGTCGTTATCTAGTTAGCCCGGGTCGACGAGGGTCCGAAGGGTCCGGGACTAAGTACCAGGACCGCATAGGTAGGTAGGAGGCTCGCGTGATGCCTGCCCCACACCCGCCGACACTATTTATAAACGTTCGCGATACGCAATGCCAGTGAGGGATTGTGCTCTCGCACGCTGAAACCAATTAGGGCTTATGCGGTCCTTGGAGTTATAAGGATTTTCTTTCTTTTATTAATATGTTTGTTATTCATATTTCCATAACTAAAGAGTAGGTGTATCTTCTTCAAGGTTTATGGTGACTTTGTTTTTTAAATTAAAATGCAAAATAATTTCTTACCCAATTTTTGTGTTCCAAATAATATTTTCATAAGTCCTACCCACAGAGGTTTCTAGCGATTCTAAAAATCGGACCGTGTGTGTAGCCGTAGACAAAAACGTTTAAACTTAAAATATAATGCTACCGTCCACCACACATCATACACCCCTGGTCCCTCCCCATATAAATTTTACCTTAAAAATCCGCAAATTCGGGGCTCCGGCACGGTCGCTAGAACCTTTTCGAAAAGGGTCCGCCAAAGGGATTTGCCTTGGGATCGGGGCATTCGGCCCTACACTTATACAAAATGTCCAATATGGGCCCGCCCTGCCGACCCTCGGGGGTGCGGAGGAACCCAGAGAAGGCCTCTAAACACACAAGTTTGTAGCCTGACCGATGGTCTATTATGTAAAAGTTGATGTTACTTGCGATCGCAAATAAAATCACTATTATCGCTCCTCGAATTTACGTTGATTGTCGCTTGCGCTGTTTGTTTATGGAAAATACCTAATAAATAGATAGCAAGTAATTCTTGAAAAAAAAACCTTTTTATAGCGTATTTCTAACTAGGCAAAGAAATTAATAAATCATAATAATAAAAAAATGAAGTAACAAAGCAGCAGTCAATAAAGCAAACGCAATGCGAGTTAACTATACTGTTTTTTTTTTTTTTAAATTCATAGTTCATTTTTTTGGTTTGGATTTACGCTTCCTAGAAGCTTGCTCAAAAAGTAATGGTATGTCCGTTATAAATTGACCTAAAATTTCATGACAGAGGTGAGGGACAGTTTCAACAATCGGTAGCAATTGCTATATACAAAATAACTCTACATTCTAAGTAGCGCTTACCAAACAAAAGCTACGCTTATCGTTGCTAGACGTCCGTTTCAAACGCTAGGTTATCTAAACTAGGCTCTGAGACACTCTGAGACCTAAATATCCTCCATCTTTATGCTTACTTATATGGATTTTATGTAACAACACTAAGCTAAAAAGTGGCTATGTGCTTTATATTTTCTTTTGATTCAATGTATGTTAAAAAAGAACTTAACTTTGTTTCAGGTAAGGTCCATTCTACCTTTTTCCAAATAGAAGAGATGAGAACAATGTAAGTTAAATCCAACTAAAAATGTATCTATAGGCTTGTGATAAACATCTGAATTACTTTTCTTCAGTTTTCGAGACATGGAAAAAAATGTTGTATTTGACAGTATTTTATAATGACACAACAAATATGATTGTTCTAACATTTTTATGCAATAAGGTCACGGACCCCGCTAGTGCCAATACTCGTAAATACATTTAGTCATAACATTATGATAAAATTGAATGAAATTTCATCATAATGTGATTAAACTTAGTTATTGGTACACGTTTTGCCCAAAATACCATAGACAAAATGTGGGTCCACGGCAGTGCACTTCTGCCTTATCTTCAGGGACTATAAACGTGATTTTTATTATATTAATTACAAAAAAAGTATGGAAACACGAAAATAATTGTATTAGGAGAACATAAATATCTAGCAGTATTTCATTAAGGGGCTGTGGAAGCACTGGCGCCGCGCAGGATGTGCCGTCTGGGTATATACAGGGGTGTCGAGAAAAAGTTATAATAACATTAATGTAGGTTCTTTTGACAGCTCTCCGGTCGTCGTTAGCAGCCCTGTGCTCTGTATCTTCTCATAATCTTTTAGTGATGCGATAAGAGTTATCGATAGATAGTCTTTAAGATTTTCATATAATATTTTTTTTCTGCAATACCTACTGTGGGCATTATTTTATATGCGGACCATCATAGGGGCTTGAGGCACTGATACCCTCAATCCTGATGCGTTTTGTTACTTTATAAAACGTTTTATTACTCTATGACATCTATTTTTGTAGTCCGCACTCTGACAAATTAAAACAAAGAGATGAGGCTTTTTTGATAATAATTAACAAAAAATATTATACAATCGTATATCTGTGAGATATTAAACACCTGCTTCTAAGCCCTATTAACCACCAACTACATTGTAAAAAAATATCGACTAAAAATTATTATAAGTTAACAAGTATCGACAGTGGCGCAGCCCGCGGCACACCGCATCACTAATTACGGGCGCAGACGGCGGCGGCGGGTCGAGCCAAGGGTACATGGTCCTCTCGTCTGAATTTTTTCCCCAACACCCCAACCCCCTACCGGAAGGGAGGGAGGCTTCCTGTCCCTCCCGGACCCTTCTTAACATTTCCCTGGCTCGGAGGCACAGAAGGAAGACGCTTCGCTTATATGGGGTCCTAGTACCTACCGCTTGGGTTATATACTTTTTTAGGGTCGGACAGACCCTTTGAGGCCTTCTCTCGAGTTAGGGACCTACATATTCCCTTTTCGGGCCCTTTTTGACCTTTGTAGGTTTAGGGCAGCGTTGTTTCATCGTTATATAAAAGTTTCGGATTTCTGTTAGTGAGGGCGGTGTTGACACGGGGACGGAATGATATTTTTGTTATTATAATTATAGTGTTTCGTCTAATTAGCATTGTTTGTTTAGTTTATGTTATAGTTTGAATGTGTTTAACAAACATTTTTTGTTTATAACTCGTTGAGAATATCCCACACTTACTAGGGATGACAGTAGGTGGCGAGTAGGCAAACGGTTTGAAGACAAACAAAAAATTTAAGTTCGGAAAATAGATGTATATCCGTTTAGATCATGCCGCGAATTTATTTGAATTTTGTTTCTTTTATGTATGTATCATATTTATTTTACAAAATTTTTCAATAATATAATTTAACATTCAATCAACTCAAAATTATATTCCATTAAATTTGAAATAATACTGTCCAACAAATTCCTCAGGGGCGCTATTCTATGTCCCATCGATATTACCTCAGTTGGGGTGTGAAATATTTATGAATGATATTTGATGTCAGGTAGGTATTCAATTCAAAAATGGAATGTTCGTTTTCCATTTTCATAATAAATCCCTAAAAAGCAAAAATTTCAGCAAAATGCTATGCTATGCTAAAATTAGATTCCTGAGTGCATAGATTCTTGCGCTTTTCGAAAACATCTAACTGACGACTATGAAAAACATGGGACCTATAAAAATATGTGATGTATGTAACCAATCTGTATACCTATACATATCGAAGAAGAAACTGACTGACAGCCTAAGCCCCTGGGTTTAAAAATATGAAATCTCGACAGTAGTTTACTTTTCTACCGTTTGCATCCACTAAGGAAGGATTTTGGAAAATACAATTCAAGTCGGTGAAATAAGGGATCGAAGATTGTATATGAAATTTGTTCCGAGATCCATACAGACCAATTCGCGGATAAAAAAGCTAGTATAATACAGATTCACATGCAATTACCGAACTAGCATTGTGAAATAAAACCAATTTAAGTCGTTCGAAACACGTGATGGACTTCCGACGTTTCGCCACTGCGACGAACGAATCCAACTTCGGCCAAGTAAAATGTAAGCGTGGTCCGAACTTACCGAGGATTATACTACTTTAATATTGCGCTGCGACCGTGTGTAGCTCCCTAAAGTGCCACTGTCACGAGGCAAAAGGCGAACAAAGTAGCCGAGGCTGTACCCTCCTACGAAGTACGCCACGGGGGTAAACTTTGATACCCCGAAACCTCCACCCCAGGCGTGCCACCCTGGTACCCGCGCCCACCCACCGCGGGGCTTTGAGGACGTCTTTGAGCCGAACTTTGCGGGGAAAACCCCAAAATTCAAGTTGGCCCACGTTCCCGATTACGAGTTGGCGATATCTTTGAAATTTTCTGCTCTCCTGGTGCGTGCGGGTCCGGGTTGCTATGGGGTGCAGGAATTTTTCTGATACGGGTTCTGGGGAGGGGGGAGGGAAGCGGTTGCTGAAGTTGAATAACTGAAAAATATTTGTTTCCTGTAATATAAAAATAGTTCATATCCCAAGTGTATAAAAAGCAATTTCAAATACACAAATAAATTTAAATACGTTTAAATATTCTCTCAAATATAAATATTTTAAGATACTAAGTGACTGAAACATTATAATAAGCATTATGGTCTACAGCATAGCTAATCATCATATTCTTAGTTAATCTGTGTACATATTTTTAGTTTGAGTTATTTTATAATTTTGATCGGACGTTGAACCAAATAAGAAAGTGTGAAAAATGAAACTTACACGGAATATTGAACTTTTCAACAGATTTCTTTCGCATTCATTTCTGTGGAGCTAAGACGCTTCAGTTGACGCGGAAGTGTAAAAATAATATCAAAGACGAGTTTTCTCAAGAGTGGTGTCAAATAAAAGACATCAACGGGCGACTTAAAAGAATATTTAAAAACAAACATGACTTTTAAATAGTATATAAATGTAATATATGAATAAACATAACTGTATTGTTCTTCGAATATTAGGTACTAGTGCACCTAAACGATTAAAAAGGCAGACATACTTATGTATTCTATAAAAAGCGTTTGAAATAATAAATAAATTATTGCAAATTATTAAATGATGTAATATTATATGTACGCAATAACATTTTTAGTGAATTAATCTCACAGGCGATATTTTAGTCTCAGATCCCAGTACCCAATGTGACAGGAGGCGGGCGAGTCTCCTCGGAACTCCTCAGGAACCTTAGGTACAATTCAGATTTGGAACTAAATAACTAAGTTTTCCAACAAAAACATCTGGATACATTTTGAACGAACTAAATTCCACTGCGGAAATAAGTAATGAGATTTTTTTATAATAAAATAAGTGTATTAATGTTATAACTTTATGTTTAAATTAAATAGTATATACAGTTGAAATAGACAAGCAAATAAATTACTTCTGGTACTAGGAGTAATATTAACTCGCGTGTACCAGGGGCACATAGCTCGCAAAGAGGTAACAATATTCCCGGTATTCACCAGGCGCAAAGGACAACGCGATCCGTTCCCCGAAAACACTAGGGTAGCAAGAGCCGTAGGAGGTGTAAACAATGATAATATTGCGTGATGGGACGGTACTAGGCGTAACGTTTCAGGGTTGGTGTGAGCGTGATTTCAGTAGGCGCGGTGTTTTAGTTAAAGTATATTAAAATGTTATATATTTTTGTTATTGTTTGCCATCCGTGAATGTTTATCTTAAAATAATAAGGTTTGATGCATACAATATTCGCCACAAATGGTCCTTTTTAATAAATTTTGAATAGTTTTTGGGGATTTTTTTCAGCATATGGTTTGTGTCAGAACCGAACCTGGAACCTCATCATCGGCAGGCTAAGCATACTATTAACCACTAGGTAACGATACAGTTGGGTTTGGCCAAATAATTTTGTTGATTAGTAGTAATCGAATCAACCCTCTTATTGGCGGTTAACAATTTTTACCTTAAACATTTCGAGCTTCGAAGCGAAACTTCTCCTCATAAATTATAATGAGATATTAAACAGAGTTTTACGGTACAACATAAACGGCGGAAAGGGAAAAGGGTTTTTTATTATTTCGAAAATGCCTGAAGCCCAAGGGTGTGAAAGCAAAGCTATCTTAAGTTTACGATCGGCCAAGTTAAGATTGGCTTACCCCTTAATGTATATCGGTAATAATATTAAAATTAAGACTGGGAAATGCGGTGGTGATGCTTTTATATATTTATAAAACAGATGCTTAGTAAGTAAATTTAATATGATAAAGGATGGTGTATTAAATAGTTAAACTAAGTGTATTGCCTTCCTTATCATACTCTTAATGTATGAACAAGACAGAGATACATTTAAATGTGACAAATTTAGTTTTAGTCGAGGAATAACTAAAACAGAATCGTAATTAATATGTTTGTTTGTTAGGGGCTTCTTAGAATTAATTAAATTAGAAATCTCTGCAGATACCAGGGCCCAAGCAACGCACAGGACGTGCGATTAACTACTGACTAAACAAGCAAAGTAATACTGGGAGAAGAATTACCGGCTGCCCGCCGCTGGCCGGGCAAGGCAACCGGATATTTCTTTTAGCTGTCCAAAGAACCCCCCGGTCATAATGCCCTAGTGGGGGCCGCAGGGGGGCAGATATAAAGATACAGGCCCCCACTTATCCCGGGACCATACCCAGTCCTTTTGCTTTTATAGGGGGTGTGTATAAAACCGAATCGCCCGGTTTTAGCTGTGCTGGAGTGTTACGAGCGGCCCCGGCGGCGGCGGTCGCATTATGCCGTCGGAACGACGACTATATCTGATGTGGGTATGGTACCCTGGTACTTATATACAATGTTTAGGCGATGGCTTCGCTCATTTATTAGTCTGCCGTTTGAAACGGTCAATAAAAATGTTGAAGGCCCAGTAATAAACGGAAATTAGCCGGCGAAAGATGCGGCGAGGAATCTTCTAGATCCTTTGTAAGTGGGTTCGTTACCTTGTTTATATTCAATGATGATTGGTAGATTTTCATTGAACTGTTTTCTTAGAGACGACCTTTTTAGAAAATAGTAGTAGTATATTTATTTGTTTGCTCTGGTACCTACCGTATTGCACAAACGAATATTGAAAAGTCTATCGGATAATCGATCTGTTTTGGAACAACCTGTATATGCTTGTAAGTATGTTACTACAAAGATAAATTATAGAGTGTTTGAATGTTATATTTTAGCGTATTTCTATACATAAATTAAATTTATGCTGAAATTTGGGACCTAATTAACATGTAGAACAGTATTTCCAATTAAGGTAATGACGTCAATCATACTAATATTATAAAGAGGAAAACTTTGTTTGTTTGATTGTAATGAATAGGCTCCGAAACTACTGAACCGATTTGAACAATTCTTTTACTGTTGGGAAGCTACACTATCCCCGGATGACATAGGCTATAATATATTTTCAAAAAAATTAGGGATCCTTACTAAAACTCGAATAATGTAACCGCAATGTACCCGTGCGAAGCCGGGGCGGGCCGCTAGTGTCTTATAAAAGCATTCGGGTTTTTGTCGCCTATACCTCAAATGTTTAAGTCCTTCTTAGTTGATTGAGACTTCTCGTTATCAATATTTTTTTTTATACCTTGTCAAGATAAGGAAGTATTCGATGGACGTTGTGAGTTAAAATATAAGGATCTTTTGGAAATGGTAACATATCAGACCAGGAATGTAGATAACTTTAGAGTTCACTTTCAAAGGGGGACACACAGAGCTGCCAGTGTACACGATGCCCTACATTTAAAACCTCAGGATATTAATTTCTCTTTATCACCAGGGCGACATGTGCAGGAGAAGGTAACTATGTTGTTTCATTATTCGAATGTCGGAGGGCCGGGTGGATCGGTGTGGGGGGTGGAAGCCGTATAAAAACGACAATTTCCTCTAAACGCGCGCCGCGCCCGCGCCCGCGCCTGTCTCGCCGCGCCCTCCGGTACTAATTAACTGCCACAGCGGTTATGTCACCCTGGTACCCCTGTTTGTAGGGCGGCGTTCAGTTTTTTTGGTCTGGAGGTTGACAGGTTGACCTTTCATGGTAGTGAAGGAATAAAGGGTGGGGTGTATTTTTTCTATGAAGTAAAAAATAAACTGATTATTTGTATTATTATTGTTATTAATTACTAGCTTAATGGGTTGAGTTTCTTCATAGTTCTTGAGTGGCTGACTGTACTGACTACTTTTCTACGTATATGTAGTAAGATACTTAAATTACACAACATGAAATGCTCTGACAAACATTATTATGAATTTCCACCGTCAGGCCCCTTAAGGGGTAAACGGAGATACTCACCAATGCATTTCGCTGATGGTATTTCCGATTCCTATAAAGTGGGCGAGCCTAGTGCCGTCATACTCGACACATCTCCCGAATGCGAAGGTAATTCTGAATGTTTTCTTTCCTATCAGTGAGTTTAATAAAGTAATATAATAAAATATTGATTATATGATTATATTATCCTACTAATATTATAAATGCGAAAGTTTATGAGTGTGGATGTATGTATGTATGTATGTTTGTTACTCCTTCACGCAAAAACTACTGAACGGATTTGGATGATATTTGGAACACAGATAGATTATAACCGGGATTAACATATAGGATACTTTTTAACCCAATAATCCAATACTACGCGGATGAAATCGCGGGGCACAGCTAGTATGATTATATAATCATCGCTTTTCCTCCTAAACAGCTTGACCGATTTTGATGTTGTTTTTTTTCTCTAATAGGGTCACCCATCCAGATGGTTCTTAGCTAGTACCCCAGCGAAGCTACGGACATAGTTTTATTATATTACTTTATTAAACTCACTGATAGGAAAGAAAACATTCAGAATTATTTATATTATAAAGATTTTTAGTTTAAAAACCCAAAAGGCTATGTTCTAGCATAGTTCTAAGTACAGACTCATGTTACAGCTAATAGGTTTAAAAGCGATGTTAGCCAGGTAGGGACAGTTTGTCCACCGTTATTCGAAACAGGGACTAATAGGGACCTCAAATACTAATATTCAGACCCTCTTGGGGTACAAAATACCCCATTCACATATCACATGTTCTGCTTATGCCTGCCTTGACATTATAATAAAACATACAACATTTGAAAATGGTACCTATTTCGTTGCGTTAAGGTGGTAAACGGGGGCGTACGTGCGAAGGCATTGTCGTTACTTATATGTACCTGTTTAGTAGTTAATTATTATGATGTGTTAGTTATGTGTGTGTGGCGGGTAAACTGCAAATTGGGGCTATATACATTGTGTCAGTGCTGAGATGTCGACTCTACAGTGTTTAGTGACATCATTCGTCTTGATGTCTTTTCGTAGAAAGACCAAGATAAGCGACATCAGCTAAATACAATGTCGATTTTACTCGTATGTCGTTTAATGAGTTGATAAAAACTACCTTGGACCGCTCAGAAATAGTGAGAAAATCTTCTTAAGCCTGTGTTAAGAGCTCGATCTTAAGTCTGAGAGTGATGTTGGAAATTTCATTCTTATGTTATTCCAGTTCAAAATGACATGAGATCTTAAGTCTGAGAGCGAACTTGAAAATGACATTCTTATGTCATACCAGCACAAAACGATGACTCAAACGCGTAATCAAAATCGCTCTCAGACTTAAGATCAATTTATTAATACGGGCCTTAGTTACAGCTACATTGGAATAGATAGAAAGTACCACTCTAAACTTTTACCTATTATAATATTGATTAGATATTTTGTAATTCATCGAATTTATTATAGTGCCCGTAACACTACCGCCATACTGCATGAAAATGATATAAGCTATTGTAATCCTCATCCAATCTAATTTTAGAAAATCGTTTATTGAATAGATAACTCTTTATTAATCCTACTAATATTATAAATGCGAAAGTTTGTGAGTGTGGATGTATGTATTTATGTATGTTTGTTACTCCTTCACGCAAAAACTACTGAACGGATTTGGATGAAATTTGGAACACAGATAGATTATAACCGGGATTAACATATAGGATACTTTTTAACCCAATAATCCAATACTACGCGGATGAAGTCGCGGGGCACAGCTAGTAATAAATAATAATAATAATTTAGCCCTTTTAAAGTCCCACTCCTGGGCTCACGCTTCCCCTCAATACGAGGGGAAATCAGGCCCATAATCCATCCTTATTGTACACCAGAATTAGAATTTGTCAAACTTAAACAAGGAACATAATATTAACACAGTTTATCATCATACCATTGTTGGAGGGATATATAAGATACTGTACAGCTTTCAAATATGAGTTTCGTTTGAGTATTTGGCGGTAGTCAGACTAAGAGCAGTGTGTTAATCTCAATTTTTTTGAATCCTTATACAATATATATATAGACATTTTGCGAAAATCCTAAATTCCTTCTACTGACTGCGGCATTGTACAGTTGTGCTCGATATATGTATACGTAGAGTTATCGTCTTAGTAGACATGTCTATTCTACCTAATACCTTATGTGGGGTACATACGTTACATCTCTTGTTACAATTATGAGGAGTAGATTGTACTTTTATATCATGTATTTGTGAATCTGAGCCTATTGGGTTGTAACTTGTAGGTTAAGAGTTCGTGTCTTCGCCAAGATTATGTAGTTGACGTATTAGGTCTGGCTTTAGTATTTCTTAAGGTTGTTTAGTAGGTACTTGTGTTAGTAACTTAGGTGCTTATATTGGTTACATGTTTAGTGGCGTTTTGGTTTACGCTGAAGCCCAAGGGTAAACGATTCATATCCAATAGTTGGTTTTATATTTACCTTGTATCTCATTATTTATTAATTAATATGAGAATCCCGAAATTACGTATCTATTTTGCAATTCGCCATTTCTAAGTAATACCAGGGCAGCAGAACTGCCGAGCGGACTTTTTACCGTTTTGAATACACTGCTCGAATATAGATCTACTATTTTGCATTTATGTGTGCTTGGTGTCAACTGACGCTGATGTATGCATTATATATATATGTTTTTGTATATATATTATATATTATGTTAGTGTTGGTTACATAATCATTATCAGTTTACAGTCGCCGCATTAGTTAAATTGATTTATCTAATTAAGACGAAGCCGGCGAGGTTTGGCTTGTGTTTAATTATGGCACAGTCACGCTGGTAATTATGTGATAAAGAGATTCCTAGATGTTCAAGTATTGCCGAGTACTTCATCCAGTGCGTTTGCAAATATTATCAAAGTTAATTAAAATAAAAAAGTGTTGCTACATTATTGTTTGAAAACGATTGCTTGCAATCCTGTTTTGCTTATCAAGGGTTCTTGTAATATTTGACATTGTCATTTTATTCAAAAGAGGTTTGCTTTCTTCTCATGGTTGTTATAGATAAGCAAGACAAGTTATGTTTTTATTTCTGTCTTTAGTTTAGTCCTAAAATTGTAGTTAACAAAATAAGTTCCAAAGTTAAACCATATGCAGGGTGAAATTGAACTTTACTTTGTTTAATTGTTTAAGTGTTCATAGGGCTTGACCAAGGTATATTAGACGCGTATTAATAAAACAATCTCACGTCTGAAAGCGATATTGGAACTGTCATTCTTATGCCCAACCGGTGCAGATAACACGTTAAAACCGTTTTCAAGATTGCTCTCAGACTTGGGATTGATTTATTAATCTTGTTTGATATACGAAGTATCAATTAACGTTTAGCCAATGAATTTCACCCCGTATACGAGTACCGTAGGTCAAATTGCCTGCGGTATACGGGGTGAAATTGAATTCATTCCACTTACAGTCGCCACACCTGCAAAAGCCACAGCTTCCCAGTCGCTGTCATTACAGCTTGCACCTAATGAATTGACAAACATTTTTTATCTATCGATTGGCCACTGCGTTCAGAATGTGCGTGTCCACAGTGTCATTGATGCATTTCGGTGTGGGGACCGGGGGACGATGGGGGCACCAGGCGGCCGGCGACACACCTCGCGCTCGGCCCAGTGTGCGTTGAAACTCCGCGAAGTGACGACGCGCGCCCCTCTACACCATAACTTATTCGCGAAACACGAACTCTCACACCACTTCGGAAACCCAAAAAACAACATCCGCGTAATAAATAGGGTTGTTACACTGTGCTTCGTCTGCGTACCACATTTTTCTTTGGGAAAAAAAGTTGCAATTAGGCGTTCGGCACGCGAAGTTTATCATCTTGACATACTAGTTTTTGCACGAATGCAGGTTTGCATAGAACGTCAGGAATGGACATAGGAACTTGATGAGTAAGTAAGCGAGCACGGTGACGGCAAAAAAAGTTCAATTGGCAACATCGGTCGGTGCGTGTCGCTAAGTTTCCTTTGTCACGCCAGTTGGAGTAAGACGAGGCATTGTTTTAGTGAATTTATTAGCCTAACTGATACTTAGGCACTGGTTCTGATTGTTTTCCTTGATGTTTTCAAGTAGCTATGTAAGAGACCGTAGTTTTGTTACTGTTTATCTACTTTTTTCATAAATTTTCTAAGGGATACCAAAAGGAAAATCCTCTTTAATTTCGGGAATATTTTTGAACTGTCTCATATAAAATCATTTATGTACATACATAGGTAGTTATGTACTATACCTATAAACTTTTTAAATCAAACTTATACCGGTACCAGGGTACTAGTTCCCATATAATTTTACCTAACGATACCAGGCTCGCATATACGCGTAGTGTTTGGCGTTGTACGCAGCGAAGTTTGAAAGTAATTTTGGAGTGCAAGCGCGCGTCGAACTAATCAAATCGTTCACGGTCCTTACTCCGCTGATAACAATACCCACTGTGTTATGTTGCTCTAGTAACTGTTGAATTTTTATTGCCGTTTTGATACCTTATAAATGGAAAATGGAAAAGTATATTTGGAAAAGTGGATGGACAGCATCCCTTATTAATGTTCCATGTCTGTTTTTCCAAGTATTCTACAGATTTCAGTCATTGTTAAAAAAAACCTTGTTGCTCAACCTTGAGGAAATTGTTTTCAAAACTACATCATTATGACAACATTTTCATCTACATCCGTAAGGAAAACCTACTTAAAAAAACAATCTACTCAATCGTTTTCTAGAATTACAATTCATAGTCAAACAAAACCATACAAACTGCAAACTGTGTTCCCAAACATTTAATCAGACCTTTATAGAAAACATGTAATTAGTGTATTTATGAAAAAAGGCACACCCAGCGGGCAGGGACAATACAGGGACCGTTACTTCTGTAATGAGCCCTTCGCATTCGACTAGGGACATAACGTGCTGGGCCGGTCGGCTGCCAGTTACACCGACGCGTAATATTCAGAAAATGTAGCTTTTATATTGTTTGGTTTCAAATAGTTACGTACAGTAATGTTCAGAAAAATCAGAAATGAATTTAAAATGAAAAGTTTGTATTGAAATAGTGTCAGAAATTCAATGAATACTTAATAGGTGTGTATAATTGTAGTTAGGTATATAAACCTGCAGAGGAAACTTTAGGAAATGATGAAAATAATGCTATTTTTTTACGGCACAAAGTAAATAGAAAGATCTACAAAATATTGGCTTTACCATAAGTTATTCGCATGTATTGTTTTCTCAGTTTCTGAAATAAAACTATTATACGGATTTTACAGTATAATAGTTTTATTCGCATGTGTTTAAAATGATATTCTTTATAAAAGTATTTAGCCTATCGGTCACCCGAGGAATTAACAATTTGCCACAAAAATATTTTACAATCTTCAACTCTAACAATCCTGTACCAATTTGGCTGTTCGGAAAGTCCACTGCTAGTTTTGAAAACATTTCCATAATCGAATATGTATATGTTCGGTCGTGTCGCGTTACGCTGTATTGCAAACGCGTAACGTAATTCGCGAACTAGGCGGTTAATAAAAAGTCACGGACCACCACCGTGCCCAAAGCTATTAAAGTGGCCTTGTTGTTATCGCATAAGAAAATAGCTATAGGTGCACTGACCGAGCCTTGTGCGTGCGCTTTCCAACTGCGACATGTCGCACTGTGCACACTGTCGCAGTACGGTGTAATTTATGTCGGTTTATTTTATTCATTGTACCTAAAAAATATTCTGGTGTTCAATTTTTTTGAAATATGTACAGTCATTTTATGAATTCCTAGTACATATGCTCTTACACAAGCTTTATAATAGGAAAATAGTCCTTAATCAAACTAAATTTGACTAAACTAAACACCTTACCGTCATTTTATGTCGGTCATGCACACATTATAGTATCACACTTGAAAGTGTGAGATAAAGGCAAGGTGATGATGATGATGATGACTTGAACCGAGTAAAGAACAAAACTTTGTAGGTACTTGTATCATGATTACGTTTTGTTCAAGTTAAAAACATTCTATAAGATAAGAATCGTAATATAAGGCACGCGAAGTCGGTGTATGCAGATGAAAACGGCCCATGGTGTTATCGCGCGCAGCATGTGAATGAGAACCTTTGCGATTTAATCAGCTCAAAGCTCCACGACATCTATGTATTCCTAGTAGTTTTTTTCTGAGAAATCCGTTGTTTATTTAAATATAATTTTGTTGAGTTGAATGAAACGATAATAACTATTTGTTTTAATGACCGAGATAAAAATAAATTGTGCCTTATTTCACAGCTTATAAGATTTATATAAAACAAACACTGTCCTGTCATCTTTTATTTCTCTATTGCTAGACATGTTTAAAGATGTGCCAATCGTTTATTTCTCTATTGATAGACATGTTTTTAAATGTGCCAAATATGACGAATACAAAGTCTCATAAATATCACCCATTGAAAACTGGTTTTCAATTCACAATAGTCATTCAAAATCATTAATTTGTACGCACTGTTCACCCTATATTCTATTTCAACAAAAATAGACGAACGAATGGACAGGAGAAGCAAACAATGAGTCCATTGAAAAGTATAGTGCAAATAGGGTGAGTGCGGGGCGCGATGCACCCTCAGTGGAAAGTAGCCTTTTCGAAAAACACGGGGCGTTTCAAATGCATGCACTGACCTTACTCAACGTTGGAGGGTGTATTCCTAAGTAATCCGTTGTATAGCGGATGATTTTGCTAATATTTTCTTAGTATGAACTAAGAATTAAAGACTTTTCATCGAGGCAATATTCTGAAATTATCTTTTTCGTTATTCAGCGTAGTCTGAGTGTTTTTTGAATCGCCCTCTGCCCGGACGAGATGCGTCGTTTGTACACCGGACGATATGCATCGGGTCGAAATGCGCCTGATCTGTCTATTGTACTGTATTCATAAAACAAGCGTTGCAGTTTACAGTGGGCGATATAAAAAAATAGTGTGTAAAAGATACAGCGTGAAATCTTTAACAATTAACAGTTAATGATCAGGCATTCATTTTAATTGGTGAAAAAAAATCATTCTCATTTAATAACATTTAAGTGGTAACTATTGTTAGAAACGCTTATTTCCTATATCGACTCTTGTTTAGAGTCCTTAATGCTAAGTTTGTATTAGGTAAGCGAAAGTATGTTTAAAAATTATAGTCACACTCATTACAATAGTTAAGATCTTACTATTAATTGACTTTTTTTTTTTTAATATTGTCCGAATAGTTTAATTGCAACTTTTAATGTTATAAATAGTATTGCGGAGTAGTTTAAACTATCTAAGAATTTACCAATTTTACATTTTCATTTCGATTTTGTATTTATGTTTCTAAAACTGGCTACTCACGCCCTGATTTGTTTTCTAATCTAACTTCAACACATAATTTTAGAAGTCTACAAAAAAAATATATATCTTATGCTACGCAGTTGAAGCTTTAAGTAATCGTTTGCCATAGATATTCTGAAATGGGGTCTACGAACTGAGAAACTTGAGAAAAAACTAAAACTATACCAAAGACAGAAAGTGCTGTGTATTTACCGCCAAAAATATCAAGATGGCTGCTAAAAGGAAAGCTGGCGCTCTTCTCCAACACGTCCTGCCAAAGGTAACATTATTTATATTTATTATTATGTAAATAACATGAATTAATATTGTTGTATAAGAAAAAAATGATTGTTGCCCTCTTTCTATTTCCTCACCCTCTCAATGACAGTTCAAATGATTGTCACCCTGTAGCAAAGTTTATATTTTTGAGATTACAGGCTGTCAGTGTTTTTTTTTTTTTTTTTTTTAATTCTTAAGGCTTACTTATGTCATTTAGTAAGAAACATCCTACTAATATTATAAGCGAAAGTTTGTGAGTGTGGATGTATGTATGTATGTATGTATGAATGTATGTATGTATGTATGTTTGTTACTCCTTCACGCAAAAACTACTTTTTAACCCAATAATCCAATACTACGCGGATGAAGTCGCGGGGCACAGCTAGGTATAAATATTATTAGAAGCATCTGTGTTGCTGATTTGTTTTAAGTTACCTATAACGGCGAAGTGGCCGTCGTAAGATTTCAAACATTTCATAATGCCTGAAATCTGAGATACTTTCCACGAACCAGGAATCGAACGCAAGACCAACAAGGCAATTTGTTTTTATGATCCGTTTCTAATAATTCTATTTTATTTCGTTGGAATACTTATTTCACTTTTGTAATAAAGCAAAATTACCAGGGCCTCATAAAATAGAGGAGATGGCAATGAAGTCAATTCCAAACGGTCAAGATAAATATACCAAGGCTGAGAATTGCAGCATGGCATAAAACTGCGAGTTCCCGCCACTGGATTGCCATAAAGCGCAGTAAAAATTGTATAATTAAAGGAATTTATAATGACACCCGTCGCTGTATTAGCCAACGGATTTGCGATGACCGCGTTATGTTGTGGTACGACTAGTGTTTGATGGCCTTCCGGATGCGGCCGTGTAGTACAGTGGTCGCATCGAAATTGGCGCCTAAGTCAGTTTTCCCGCCGCGGGCGGTTCGCCTTGCAAAATGGCGGAGTCTCAAGTGACACGCGGCAGGCGTAGTAGTCTTAGTATGGACATGCCATGTTACTATGCTGAACAATTTTCTTCACGCGATAGTCATAAGAAGGAATTGTCAGGATCTGATTGGAGCTTTAAACATTCCCCAAAGTTATGTAAAAATGAAATGTTACATTTTGCCAGTCGCGCTGGCTGTATAATGGTGCCAGCAGCAGCTATAATGCTGCAATGTGTCGCGATCGCCGCGCCAATAACACTACTGGTTTTGTTTCTGTGTATTGCAATTAAATGTATTCCAAAGTTGGCTATGAAGCCAGTAACGTCGCAGATAGTCAGCACAACAAATGATTTGTTTTTAAAAGGGATAGTTTGTATCAAACATGTATCTAACTAAAAAAATATTTTGCAACAGCTACACCACGGTAGATATTATAAGCTGACGAGTTTATAGGTTCGCTAGGAGTCCAAAATCGTAAGGCATATTATTATTGCTGGTTCCACGAGTTAGCGACGGGGCTCTATATAATTAAACGATAGCGTCTAGCAACCGTCAATTTCATACAACTTGAATATTGTAACAAAATAAATATATCGGCCATATCCATGTTAGTCTCTACTGACGCGCTGCGACCAATGAGGCGCCGGGCGACCTTGCATGCTGGCCGTATCTACTGCCCACCCTACATCTAAACATAGCCACTACCTATAGATGCTTAGAACTCAGTACTTTTATGTATAGCGGACTGTGCGTGAACTTAGCCAAGATTTTTATCGCCATACAAACGTACCAACTTTATGGTGCCAAACTATGCGACGTTAATACTATGGGTACAATGGCGTTACGGCGATGTCAAGGAAACGATAATCAAAACTAATATCAAACAATTAACCCTGTATTTAGTAAAAAAATAAAAACTAAGTCAGTGTTGCTCCAATGACGTAGACAAAGTACTGTGTTCCGTCATTAAAAGGATTTTCTTTGATGAGGAAAATCAATGCGAGGCTTCAGGGTCGATTGCAGCATCCAAATAGAGAGATTGGCAAGGATTAGCTTGCTATCCACACAGCTAGGTTTAATTGTCATATCATAAATACAAAGCCATTCTTGTAAGCGTTATAAGTAGGTAGGTAGGATCTTGTTATATCAGATTGTGCAATCAACAGTTTTTTCTCATACATCTAAATGAATTATGTAGTTCCTTCACGAATGGCTCACATACATACATATTTATTTACGCATCTAACAAGCTCCCATTGAACTTATGCATTATTGAGACTGGTTCATAAAACTGATTTCACAAGGACCCACTTTACGGGCCCCAGATCCCCAGAAAACCAATTTAACTGACCCTATTTAAAATTTAACTCCTTGAGGCCAAGCCGGGTACCAGGGCGTCATAACGCCGAGGCAGTGTCCGCTGAGACGGCGTACATTATTCAACGCGCGCTCCCGCGCCCACCTGCATTCCGTATACCTATGTTACCTACCCGCATTGTTTGCATGTCCACCTGATATCCATGCCAGAGTTGGTGCCTAAACTTCGCACATGAATCCAAGAATAACCGGACGTAGTGCATGTACATTGTGTCTGTACAATACATGGCTTAAATCCATGTAAAATTACGATAGACGTAGATTCATTTGTCGCCTTTAATCGCTCAGTAAACTCTTGAAAAGGTTGGTAATTAGGCGCTTGTCATACGATACCGTAAAACGAAATGACATGTTGCGTGTCGCTTAGATGCAACAATCATCAAAGTCGCTTATTACATTGCACGGTGCATCTCGCAGTGCGTGGCTCGCTTCCTCCGACATTGCATTGTGTGTGGATTGCCTTAGCCAGATACAAATGTTTTGTTGTTCTATTAGTTCATCCATGGGAGTGTTACTTCAGCCTTTTTAGGACAGACGTCTGTCTAATAATCGCCCCCGTAGGCTTAAACAAAATAAACGATTTGACTTTGACTTTGAATCAAGTGTTTCTACAATGTTAACGTTTAAAATGTATGATGATGAATGGGTTTTAGAATACACATGGACTAGGAAGACATAAAATCAAAGGCGTTAAACGATAGATTAGATGAAGTTGCAATTTACTTGTCAAACAAAAATGTTTATTCTGCATGTTTGATCACTTTAGTAGGTAGCGGTACATTATTCGTATGTAGGTGAACATAATTGCAAACGAAAGCGAATGTAAACAATAATAATCGTTGTGATTGCAACATTGGTGTTACAATTAATTTATTGAGGCTTAATGGAAGTTAAAGAATAATAAATAAATAAATAATAAATATCGCCAGACAGACACACCAACTGTACGGTCCCAAACTAAGCAAAGCTTGTACTATGGGTACCGTACAATGGACTGGGGGCGAACCCAGTAACACCCAGACCAGGGAAAATTACGAAAAGGCCATTTCCGAAATTTGTCCCGGCGGGAATCGAACCCGCGACCACCATGTGCAGTGAGCCGAGCGGCCTACGCTCGGACCACTGCGCCAAGCGGTCGTCAATAAACCAATATAATTGGGAAGTATTCACAATTGTTACTGTTCATTTCACGTATTATCTCTATTAGTACGAGTACTATGCATTAAGGCTAAAGCGCCCATCTAGCCCGCGAAGTTCAAATTTTTTGAGGTTTTTTAGAAATTTTTCAAAATCTGACAATAATTAAGGGCACATTTTGTAATTCGCGAAAAAGACCGTGTGTAGTGCATTTATTAATATATCCAACTTACTCTAAAACATTTCAAGAACGACAGCTATCCAGATAATCTGGCATATTTTGTATATTTAGCGATTTACTAGTATCATATCCACCGTCATAATATTTAGAGTAAAATAAATATATTAATAAGCGCACTGCATACTGTGTTTTTCGCAAATTACAAAATGTTGTCTTAAATGTTTCAGATTTTGGATAAACTATAAAAATACTCGAAAATGTTGAATTTCGCGGTCTAGACAGGCGCCTTCACCTTAATAATAGAGCATCTGATTTGACATTTATCATTTCTTTGCGCGATCCCTATATATATAAAAAAACGTGGTGGGTAGCAGTCGGGTTACTTCCGCTAGTTTCTTTTATAAATTCGACGATTTCATCATACTAATATTATAAAGAGGAAAACTTTGTTTGTTTGATTGTAATGAATAGGCTCCGAAACTACTGAACCGATTTGAAAAATTATTTCACTGTTGGGAAGCTACACTATCCCCGGGTGACATAGGCTATAATATATTAAAAATAAAATAGGGATCCTTACTAAAACTCGCATAATGTAACCGCAATGTACCCGTGCGAAGCCGGGGCGGGCCGCTAGTAGAAAAATAAAAGGCTAAATCAAACACACTTTCGCGAGCTTTATCGTCACAGGATATAATTAAAAAATAGGTCAAGCACATGTTTTTGGTATAGACGTCGAACGGCTCTTAGCAACAAATTAATATTATTTTGATTACTTATAAACTTTAAACGAATCTTTCAAAATTACATGTTTTTGAATTAGATTTTTTTCTGGAATGACCGCCGTACGAGGGGTTCTACTCTTAGCATCACGATATATCGTGACATTTGTCGTCTTTAAATTCCATATTTTTTGCATGCGTATGTCGTCTGAACTGAACGATCGCTAATTTTGTGTCGTCAAATGTCACGACAAATCGATTATCGTTGCTAAGAGTGGCACCCTAGACGTAAGACGTTCATCGAATTAATATAAAAAATAGGTAAATGAAGGTTCCAAAGGTTCCAAAGGTTCCAAGCAACGCTACGGCGAACATACATGGCGGGTTAAGAAAGATTCTCCAGCGTCGCCTCGCCGACAAAAAGAGCCAGCTTGCGGGCAAACCTCCGTCCGTAATTCCAACCCCCGCGGGCCGTCTCCGAACGTCTGGCTGCTCAAGTAATTACGCCCCCAACAGTGGGAGGCGCCCCCCTAGCCCCCTACGGGGATAAGTAAAAACAATATTTTTACGCGCGCCGGCCAGGGCACCAAAAGTGACAGATATAAATTGGGGGCGAAAATGGAATTAGTGGGGGCTTCCTTGGTGTTTGGGGCACATTGACTTTTTACTGTTATTACCGTCACTGCACTGTCATTGGTGGATTCCGCGGATGTCTCCAATTGGCGGAGAATTGACAGATGTTCGGAATTATTTCAATAAGTTAAGAGCTGAAGATATAATTTAATAAACACTCTATTTCCTTATTAATGAACGTGGTATATCGCAGAAATAGTCAAACTCCGAATTATATCTTTCTGTCATCGGTAATTTCACATTCTAAATTAGAATACAAAGCATGGTGTAACTATACAACCACAAAATCACGTTTATTAGTAAGAGGGCTAGGGTACACTGTTTTCAGCACTTTTTTCAAGTTACAAAAACATTGTGTAAAGACGAAAGCTCTCAAGCTATCACTGCTTGTGACTAGCCACGTTTGCAGCCCATATCGGGAGATATATAATGACAGATCACATAGAAATTACATCAAAATAACTGATTCTTCTTCTTTCTTTAAAAATATGACCTACCCAAGTTAATAGGTATTTCACCAGTTTATCAAGAACAATACAATACAAAAATGTGACCGTCCACTTTCGAAAACCAAAATGGAGTCCAAATAACTGATTGCTTGCGTGCAGCTGCTCGGTACATGTGACGCGTCTATTGTCAGGTGTATGTTTTTAAATATAATTTCAAGTGCAAAGGGCCTCGTTCGTAATGCTTTTCGTTATAAACTAAACGACCATGTCATGTACGGTGAGATAATATACTATTTAATAGTCGTATGTATTCCGTCAACGCAGTGAGGTGACATTCCCTTGGCTTGCAATAGTTGCAATATGTTAATGGATACAACTATGGTCACTATGGCATTATTTGTGTAGGTCGAATTTTGTTTACTTACCGTAAACACCATTACGATTATATTTGCCGATGGCGTTTTGGTCCCAATCAGCGTTTCTTAACTATCGATAGGTAGTTAATGTATCGATAAAATTGACCTCAAAAACTAGTCATAATATCGAGACCGTTGCTCGTCATAAATTGTATAGATTTTCAATAGATATATACCAAAAAAGTACACGCGTCTTGCGGGCACAAGGTCTTGGGTTCAAAGCCCTGGCTGGCACTTCTGGGTTTTTCGAAATCTATGTGCGCATCACGATTTCTATTTATGATTATCACTTGCTTACGGTGAAGGAAAACATCGTGAGGAAACCGGCTTGTCTTAGAAAATCTAACCAATTTTCGAAAGACATGTGAAATCCGCCAACCCGCACTGGGTGGTGGATTATGGCCTGAATCCCCCTCGTGTTGAGGGGAGGTAGTATTGTCACATGGCAATATTGTCCCTATCACTATTCTAGATAGCCCTATCGATATTATGACTAGTTTTCGAGGTCACGAATCACGATAGGTTTGCAATACTATCAATAGACAATCGACAGCTAGGCAACTCTAGTCCCAATGTCAAATATCAATATACACTAGTCAAAATATCGATACAATCGGTAGTAATGTAACATGGCAATACTAACGATAGCCCTATTGATAGTAAGGCAATACTAGTCCCAATGTCAAATATGAAGATACTTAATGCGAAGAGAATTCGGACCATAGTACTCGTATGCCTATCTGGCAGTAATTTGCTCTAGACTGGGTGTCACTGGGATCGCCTCCAGTGCATTGTACGCTACCCTTAGTACAAGTGTTGCTTAGAGCCTGTGCACACTACGTTTTTCAAACGCGCCGTCGACGCGCGTTGGTGGCTATACAGACGCAATACGAACGCGAGTCAAACGCAGCCTGTAGACCTTTGTAGTATAAAAGCGCGCCGTCCACACACGTCTCTAAAACGCGCGTCGACGACGCGTTTAAAATACGTGGTGTGCACAGGCCCTTAGTTTGAGATTATAAAGTTGGTGTTAGTCTAGGCGATATCACCGCATGCGTTGTGACGTAAACACCATTTACATTATTTGACGACCGCTTGGCGCAGTGGTTTGAGCGTAGACCGCGGCCTCACTGCACATGGTGGTTGCGGGTTCGATTTCCGCTAGGGTACATTTCGGAAATGGCCTTTTCGCAATTTGCCCTGGTCTGGGTGTCACTGGGATCGCCCCCAGTCCATTGTACGGTACCCATAGTACAAGCGTTGCTTAGTTTGGGACCATACAGTTGGTGTGTCAGTCTGGCCATATTTATTTATTATATAGTGCCGTGATGATATAACAGTAAATTTAACCACATTTATAAATCTCAGGTAACAGGGGCGCAGGAGTGTCTAGGAGAGCGTAGCACGCACCGCGCCCGTATATTTAGTGCCTCAGCTCGCTCGGTTTATCACACTTCAAAGAGCACAAGTAGGCGCCGGCTCGAAACCGCGTCTCCCCAGATACCCCTGTAACTAGGAAGCCGCCTTTGTGAAATTCGCAATGCTTTTCGACGTAGACACGACCCCCGTTCGGTTTTCGAGGTCGACTCCCCCCTCGAACATAATGCGAGTATCAACGGCGCCTCCGCACCGCTTCTGCTACCCTGGTACTTAACACGCGTTAACTACGCGGTTACTGCACCTAGTTTACGCTAAACTGTGAGCGAATGTGGGTGTTCAATTATTTATTCAATGTGTGTTGAGGATTTTTCGCATACCCCCCCACCCTTGTATTAGTTTTAATCGCATTATGTTTGATGGAGTTTAGTAGTTCGTTGTATGTGAGAGCATGTTACATTTGTAGCGAATGGTTGCGGCATATGATAAGGGCAAATGCCATGTAAATTGTTGTGAAAACTTAATTGCCAACCTCAGAACAAGCGTTTCTGAGGTTATAGGCAAGATAAATAAATATTGCCAGACTGACACACCAACTGTATGGTCCCAAACTAAGCAACCCTTGTACTATGGGTACCGTACAATGGACTAGGGGCGATCCCAGTGACACCCAGACCTGGGCAAATTACGAAAAGGCCATTTCCGAAATTTGCCACGGCGGGAATCGAACCCGCGACCATCATGTGCAGTGAGTCGAGAGGCCTACGCACGAAGCATTGCGCCAAGCGGTCGTCATAAATTGATTCAGGTGTTAGTTTGCGGGAATCCAGTGTAAAATGATTTGAGAGAAGGAGCCTCCAATCATCTTCGACTTGTTGATCTCCAAAGGAATCCAAATTAGGTGATTGATGATAGAAGAAACCAACATGACCAACCTTGTTTAGCAGAGTCTGTCGGGTGTGTGGGTCAGGGAACCTAATAATATGCAATTCTCCGCGGAACAAAGGGAAATAAAAAGATAATTCGACACGTGTCAGCATCGTCAGGGTAGTTGAGGCGTGGCTGAGCGAAGAAACTGGAGGAGAGTGATGAGTCCTCTCCCAAATCATTTTAAAGGGAAACTGGATACATTAGCTAGTTCCTCCTAACAGCGGCGGTAGAGCCAAGCTGTTGCCAACTGACTAGAGTTGATATACGGGCTGGCTGGACTGGGGTAGTACGGCCATGTCACAGTTAAAATATAATAGCTAACTAGCTGACCCTACAGACGTTGTCTTGTCTTTTAGGGGTATGAAAAATTGATGTTGACCGATTCTCAGACCTACCCGATAAGCACACAAAATTTCATGAAAATCGGTCGAGCCATTTCGGAGGATTTTGGCAATAAACACCGCGACACGAGAATTCTATATATTAGATTTACGCTGATTATAGCGGACGCCCATATGGGAGCCCCTTCACCTTTTTCTATCTAACTCCCCTTCAGCTCGGCTATCAGGTATTGCACGTATTCATAGGTTACGGTTACTGCTTAACATCACGCGGGTACCGACTTAAAATCAGTAAAACTAGGCCGAAGGGATTCATCACGACGCAAATCGTCCACATTAAAAAGAATAAGGTAACTTTACCTGACTTTAATTACTTAACTTACGAGTCTAGATAGGATTAGAGCTATAAAAGTCATTTTTCAGTTCTATCATTATAGAGTTTAGGTCCACATTTCTTCGTCATTTCAGCTTCGCATATTTCAAAATAGGAAAATGATGATTCACAATGGAGCTCCAATAGGAAAATTCTTTATTTAGACGTTGGCAGCCCTGCTATTGATTTTTCTATTTTTAAAATCCCACCTGCCTTTTTTTGGATAAACAGAATATTTTCTCCTTTATTTGAACGCATTATTAAAATCCGTGTTCAATATTCGCCGGGTTATACTCCTAATACGTGTTGCCTTATGACGTCAGGTTTTCTCCTGGGTATAGGGTTGTTGCCACCTAAAAATTAATATAACTTGCGAAAATATATAAATACAAAAAACCTCACCGATTTTTGTCGGGTTTTGTTAGCCAATATTCACACGATTCTCGTCCTCCAAGATTCAAGTATTAGAACAACCTAAGGATTATAACCATTTAGACAAAGGTCCGTATTAATAAATCGACCTCAAGTCTGAGAGCGGTCTTGAAAATGTCATTCTTATGTCATGCCAGTAGAAAATGATGTGTCAAACGCGTACTCAAGGTCGCTATCAGACTTGAGATCGATTTATTAATAATAGGCCCGCGACTTCGTCCGCGTGTAATTTAACTTAACAAAAATTTTGGGATTATTCATCCCCTATTTTATCCCCTTGGGGGTAGAATTAATCAAAATCCTTTCTTAGCTGATGCCTACGTCATAACATCTACCTACATGCCAAATTTCAGCCCAATCCGTCCAGTGGTTTGGGCTGTGCATTGATAGATCACTATGTCAGTCAGTCAGTCACCTTTGAGTTATATCCTACTAATATTATAAATGCGAAAGTTTGTGAGTGTGGATGTATGTATGTATGTATGTATGTATGTATGTATGTATGTATGTATGTATGTTTGTTACTCCTTCACGCAAAAACTACTGAACGGATTTGGATGAAATTTGGAACACAGATAGATTATAACCGGGATTAACATATAGGATACTTTTTAACCCAATAATCCAATACCACGCGGATGAAGTCGCGGGGCACAGCTAGTATTATATATAATTATATAGATTGATACGGGTCTAAATCTTTGTTCTCTGATTGCCATGATTACTAATGACTAGGCTATCATAGATACAAGAATGTCAATAGGAACTGCAGGTGAACGTCCCCCCAGAAAAAAGGAGGAGTAAACATAATTATGAAAAGCTTCAAGAACTTATATATTTTTCTTTGTCTTATATACAAAGTAACCTATATGGTCTTATCAGTGTATTAGTGTTATTAGCAGATTGGTTAAAGCACGCGTCTTGTGGGCACCAGGCCTTGCGTTCAAACCCCGGCTCGCACCTCTGGATTTTTGGAAATCTATGTGCAAATCATAATTTCTATATGATTATCACTTGCTGGTGAAGGATAACATCGTGAGGAAACCTGCATGTCTTAGAAGATCTAACCAATTTTCTAAAGACATGTGAAATCCGCCAACCCGCACTGGGCCAGCGTGGTGGATTTTGGCCTGAATCCCCCTCGTGTTGAGGGGAGGCCCGTGCCTCGTGCGTGGAGGTCGTCAAAAGGGCTGAATTATTATATATATTATTATTTTTATTATAATTGTTTATAATTATTGTTTAGAGGTTTTTTGAAGCTCAGACAAGAGATTAGTAATCGATGCTGCGTATCTTTATTTTGTGAATTTGGGTCCACTCCTAATTCGCTATAGGATAAGTAAGCTTTTCGGAAAATTATTACTCTGGTATGTCTTTTAATCATGTTCGATCGACGGGGAATAAAGCCGAATTTCTAAGTAACTTTACAAAAATACCTGCCAAGTGTGTGTTAGACCGCGCATACTATAGGGTTCCGTAGACATGGTTAATTAAATTTATTTATTTATTATGTGGTACAGGAGTTAGACGGTGAATCGTGCAACTCACGTAAAAGAGATCTTTGGAGCTAAAAAAAATACCACATAATGATTTTAATACCTATTCAACGATACCCCACTCGAGGAGATGAATAAACATTTTATTGTTACTCTATCTCCTTAAGTACGGGGTATCCTAGAATATTTTTTCTTTTAATAACTAAATACACAGTTTTGTAGCAGTACCAAAAATACATTTTTTAGCCCTATTAATCTCTGAATAAAATAACTGTAACGTCCGACGGATGGGCAGATGGACTGACAGACGGACAGATGAACATGAAGAAACTATAAGGCTTCCTAGTTTGACTACGGAACCCAAAAAACCTGAAAACCGTCACCGACGTATAAAATAACCTCAGGAAATGAAGCCCTGAAAACTTATTTGAAGTATACTTATTAAGTTATTACACACGATGTTAAAAAGTAGAGTTTAATTATAGGAAACAGTTTTATTATTTCTTTTGCCGTGGATTATGTTTTTGCCAACGCCCATGTAACCATCATTGTTCCCCGATGACAGGTACCGTCCGGCCCGGTAAATCAATGCTGTTATGTACAACAGTGATCGCTTATATGCCTATGTACTCCTGGTATATAACCATCGTATGTATTGGTATAGTGGGTACGCGCGTACGTAGATAATCTCGTCATAGCTCGCACCCGTTATGGTATTACTGTGTGTGGGCGTGGGGTGTGTGTGGGGCTCGAGGGGGGCGCGGGCCCCGCGAATGCCGCAGGGGGGCGCTGTCCGCTTTAAAAATACTGGGGCGCAAGCGGCGGGCGAAACTACCGAGCAAGCAGAATGCTAAAGGAAGCCGTTTATTTTGAAAGACCGAAGACTTTCAACTCGCTTCTGCGATCCTGGTCGAGACGGGTAAAAGGTTGTAAAAATGCGCATAAAAAGGCGCCCCCTAGTAGCCTAGCTATTAGCCGAGTAAGCGTAAAAATGTTTTTGGCTCAGGGAACTGGCTGTAAGTAGTTTGCCGCATGAAAGTTATACCTTAGTTTAAGTAACATAAAGTTCTGCTGACACGCTGGCTACCATTTCTTCAAGTGGTGCGCGAGACAGAACTAAATTTACAATCACTTAAGAAAGTTCAAAATTGCTTTTGTAATTTTAAAACCTTACATACCACATGTGTGCATTGGGTAGGTATATTTTATTTAGTACTTGAAGTGTCCTAACATATGACTTTCAGTAGAAGTTGGAGAACGAACACGTAATTTCTTTATGTAAAAGAATATGATAAGTAAGGATGTGGCCGGTCAGCCTCGCCTCATTATCGATAATCACGACATCGTGTACAGGGTCCGTTCGGAAAGCGTTCCAAATTTGTATTTTGTTCGTATTTTCATAATTGGGAGAGGGTGGGCCAGCGTTGGGTGGCGCCGCGGGCGTCATCGCACCCCTTCGCGTGGGTATTTAATGATTATACGCTGACTGCCACCTGATTGCTGGCACCCGGACAGGCTATCGATGATTACTCGTTATCGATGAATTAATATGACCGCGCGATTTGATTTCTTTTTTGTTGTGGGTTTTTTTTGTATGTGCTTATTGTAATATTGTTTTTGTAAAATTATGTTATAAGATTTGGGTAGGTTTTAGAAGTATATGAGAAACTCGTCTGTCACATTTGTAACCCACTATAAGGGCCCAAATTGGGGAATTTTCAAATTCCGATTTTCATTAAAACTAAGAAGATAGATTTCTCAATAGTAAAGAGGTTATTATTGTTATCACAACATTTATTAATTTCAGGCAACTTTCAAACTTCCTAATTCAAGAAATTGGAGCTTATTTCATGTTCCGATTTCTAACTAGCATATTCAAAAGAAACCTGTTTTTATTGCTGATTTATTTCTATCGACTATCGATACTATCGATCGCGTCACCGTTATGTCGCAGCAGCGCGATCACTCGCGGGGTGGCAAGCACTACACGGGTAACACGCGGCGTGTGCCGGAGGGGGGGCACCGGGGACCGGGGGGAGGGGGGGGGCACACCGCAGTACATAGCCCATGTATCAGTACATACCAGGCCCTCAATACATAACGGTTGGTGGATTCCCGAAATTTTGCAGTTATTTTGTATGGAAAACTAGGTTATTCCGCGATTTATTCGCCTATCGGCAGATGACCGCGGCGCGGCTGGGGCGGCCCCAGTTCCACCATATCGCGCTTTAGTTGATGGTCATATATTTCATTAAATATCCAATGTGTTGAAACAAAGAAAAATTATCACACCAATTAGCCTATTTCTTGATTTTCATAACATGGCAACTCTACCGCTCTGAGTTTTTTAAATTACTTCTGAATCAGGCAGTCATGTATCGAACAATCTTACACTTAAAAAAACTAGGTCATGAGAGGCGGTAAAACATACTTAATTATCAAATAATTTTATAATTACAAGTGGAAACAAACTAGAACTGTCCACTACTTACTGCATTTCTCATATCACTTATGTTTTCTTCCCTGTAATCTTTGAATGCCCATTTTTTCGAACCTATACCTACATGTCTTACTACCAACAATGAAGGGTTAGGTTCCCTCAACATTAACCTTTATCTTAATGACATGTTTATACTAATTAATGCATGTATGTGCGTATATACGCATCACTGCACCTTATCTGTCATTGAGGTGTAATTAATTACCAACTAAATTGCGATGGTAGCTATCTATAGGTACTAGGAGCACATAAGCGCAGCGAAGGGTCAACGGATATTTAGTAGCCGCATAGCAGATGCGGTCCTTGGCCACCGCCCTGAAGACGGTCGATAGCTTGTCACCCCACCTAACTCCTAACTGGCTATGTACACCTGGTACTTAGACCACTCAAGTACTAGCTATGGTACCCTGTAGGTGCGGGCTTGTTTCCATATTGGTTTGAAATTCACTTGAAAGCCTGGGTTTATATTTGACACCGTCTGTCGGTTACCTAATAATTTGCTTTCGAGTTTCTATTTTCTACTAGATTGACACAAGAAAGGCTAGAAAGTACTTGGTTTTGCTTACTGATAGATAAAAGTAATAAGAGTCAATACAAGTTTTGAGACTTCTATAAATATTAATAAAAAAAGGTTTGTATAAAAAGGTAACAACTTTTAGAGTCTACTTATAAAGAAAACAACACGATAATAGATATTACTAAGCTTGAAATTGTAAATTTTGTAAATACAATTTTCGTTCGTTTGCTGGTATAGGCAGTGGGCAATTCTAATGTCGTAATTTTTAGACTGCCCAAAGGCCTCCGACTTGGATTAACGATTATGATAGCCGAGACTGACAGCTTATCATGCCCTCCGAAGCACTGAAAAGATAATTTTATTATTCTTTATTTTATACAAACTTTTTGTTCGAACGCGAACGTAATTAAAAATAAGAAAAAAACCTTTTTAAAATTACATAGTACTTACTCATTATAACCTATATAGGCGTTATAACAATAGTACCTGCAGTTACATCACTAATAAATACCCTAATTATGTTACGAGAAGAAGTATTTAAATCGGTATGAAAAGGTTCCAAACTCATTTGACGTATTCCAGTGAAGTATCGTTTGCAAAAACTTTGTGTAAACGTGGCGGATTGATGACGGTTTGCATGGGATAGCGACCACTTGTTGAATGAAAATCTTCGTATGTTTTCCCAAGTTTGTACCGAACGCTGGCGTCAGCTGTGTGGCGGGCATAAAATGCTGCTGTCGAATGGCGACATTTTTAACTCCCTAACTGAAGCAAAGGATTGTTGTCAGATTGACGTATTTTTGATTGTCCTATGAAATTATTTTACCGCTCTATTTTATCATAGATATTGTAACTATCATATAACAACATTTCGGATTCCATTTTGGTTTTCCAAAATGGACGGTCACATTTTTGTATTGGATTGTTATCAATTGTGTTTGTTATTGCTATTCGTTACTCGACATTGGCAGAATCATATTGGGCTTGCCCCTATTGTAAGAGGCCATTAATATAATAATAACAACATTTCATTTGCCGTTACATAATTATGTTTGAAAATGAATTTTTTTTTTCGTGTCCTTAATATTCCTACTGAAACCTATATTTGTTGTAGAACGTAAAGAGATCGGTTCTAGTTTTTAATTCTAGCTATTTGATCAAAATAAGACAACGGTAAGATATCTTATAATATCAATAAACTGTCATCCTTGTAATTAAGGCCTAGCAATTAAGTTAAACAATTTTATTAAAGTGCCGAAAATATTTTACACCCCTGTGGGCGTCATTTTAGCGCTCCCAGTCACGCATATTGTGTGCGTTAGTTATACAGAGGTTAGATCTCGCTGGCATTTTGTCTCGATTCATAGCTCGAGCCACTTACCGGCTATTGTGATTGCGGTTTTAGTTTATCAATATACCTTCTTAATTATGCCGCCCTGGTATTTGGACAGAAGTAATATCATGCCGTTAACTTAAAACGGAGTTAGTAGAGAGTGACAAGTTTGCTATAGAATTATTTGCAATATAACCCATTTGTGTAATTTCCCAGATAATTTTAGTAAACTGCTTCTTAAAACTTAAAGTACGAGTGTTTTGATATCATTATCAGCGCACTGTGACTTACAAACGGAATTTATAAAAAAAATATTAGCGTTTTGATTATAACCGCGACTTTGTCCGCGTGGACTTAGTAAACTATCCAATCTATCTCTATATCAAAATTAATCGGAATTTGTTTACCGGTTTCGGCGTGAAAACGTAATAAACAGACGGAGAGAGAGAGTTATTATCGGTTTTATACTATTAGTCAAGGCTACTTGGTGTCAAGAATATTATTATTATGTGTTTGACAAGAGTACCCAGTAATTTTAGCTTGTTCGTTACGAACGCTATGGCTACACTATTAAACTGGCTAGTAACTTCAAGAATGGAATATTTAATGATAAATTAAATATACACATCAGCTATAGCCTTTTTGTAGTCCACCAAAGGAAACATAATTAAATTTAACACCTGTGCGTTCAGAAAAATAAAACGTTACCTAAGTGACACCCCCTAAGTAAGTGAGAATTTTAAATTAACTGCTCTTTTAAAAACCAGTTTCGTATGACTGTAGTTACGGTTATTTTTGAACGACATTTCAAAAATAAAGCCTATATTTGTAGCAATTGGGTGTTTTCTAGGCCTACCGGCATTGCTCAAGGTACCGGGGGGTCAGAGCACATATGGTGGTATGTGCAGTTATATTTAGTGCTTGTCCATTTGAAGCACTATCGATTTGCGTCCGCGGGCCGGAGCGTTGACCCGCCAACACTGCACAGCCAGCCAGCCGTTTCGCTAATTTATTAATTATTTATACTTGCAAACGCGTATGATGTCCTGGTAGCGGGGTGTGCGTTTTCCCAATGGTGGGTCCGCGAAAAATGGGGGATTTTCGCCTGAACATCCTTTGAAAACTAAGAAATAAAGGTGCACAAATGATTAATAGGATATTCCACGATGTTTCCATTAGTTATCTTTATTAATTATCTCGACACTACACAGAAATTGGTACCTTAATTATACCGCCATCTTTTTTATCACCAAAATAATTTATTGCTTTGACTAAACCTGCATTATCTTTGTTTCAGGATAACTTAACGCCTGAACCATCGGATATGAACGATGATGACAATTTTTCCAGTAAGTACCATCTATTTCCCAGCATTCCATCCAAATTAGACCAGCCACTTGCATCACATCAACTTTAAAACACCGGTATTTTATGTTTAAAAAAAATACTAAAAAAACATTAGTTTATGGCATAAAATACACATAGATTGGCTATTTATTTGAAAAAATTAATGTGTTCGTAATTCAAAATTTTTGAAAATTGATTGGGGAATGTGATCTGGTGCAGGTCAGGCCTTCGCGAAAGATGCTGAGAAGTTGAAAATGATGTTGCTAGCATGGAATTACCACCAGACGCAAGGTAAACAGCTCACATTTTATTTTTGTAGGGTTTTCTAATAGACCATCACGCTTGTATACTTTAAACGGGTGCACAGGGATGCAATGCAGTGGACCGCATTTCAGCCGTAGGTATTTTGTTCCCATTAAATAGGTGGCAAGCATTATACCGGGCACACTCCCCCCTCAATAAGAGGGCGACTCGGGCCTCAGACCCCAAAAACAAAAATTAATTTGAAATAATTCAGTGACAAGTTGATGGGGAAGGAATAGGCACTAGTATTAAGCCACTGACAGACGAACCGCGATTAGAAAAACGAATATTCAATTAATTTTACTTGTTGTACTAGTTGTTCTGCTGAATACATTGTTTACGTTTTCAATTCAAATTACGCACATTTTGCAATTCATAACGACGAATACGTTAAAATGAATTTTGATCACTAATCATTTCTAATGTAGGTTAGGGTCTTAGGCCATTACCATACAATGCTACTAAAATACTGAAAACCATATCACAAAATTGAAGTCAATAGTTTCCTAAATCGGATTCATGGGAAATTCACGCAAAAAATATATTAAAACAGTAACAGCAAGTTCTATCTAATATTTAATACTATGTCTGAAAAGTATTAGGCAATACAATTTACTGATTGGTGTGAGTAGTGTTGTGTGTGACCGACCTTAGCGAATACTAATAGGTTAATACAAATTATTCATATAAATTTCCTAACTAATTAATATTATACTGTCGACGAAAATCCTAAGACTTCGAGTTAATAACTAACCATCTTTCTTGACATCCAAATAGCAACCGGCTTGCGTAATTCCAACGGTGACGGGAACGCAACGACTATTTTTATTACGCGAAGCCATATCGAGAGTACCAGGGGCGCAGACGTTCGCAGGCACCTTCTCAAATTATTTATAGGCAAGGGCTTGTTCGGGTTGACATTTAAAGGCAGATGCACCTCGCCCTCGCGTACCGTGGACGCTCATTAATTTCTGCCGCCTTGGTAACTAACTGTGCGGATACTAAATAATATAGCGAAATTATAGTACTGTTTGTACGTAAACCGGGTTGTTTGCGGTATACGGTTTTGTTGTAAAGTTAAGCGCAAATGGGAGGGTTATGTTATGCATGCGTTCACGTTTTTTTTACGACGGCGACTTGGCCGCCTTCGAAGTTAGCGATCAATTTCGCTTTAGTACGAGAATAAAACAACTCATCCAATTAATGCGTCTTTCTTTTCTTTTATATGGGTATGAGGTTTAACGGATTCTCATATTTAGCTCTAAGGAAAATCTATAGCGCTATAACTATGATATTTTTTTTTAAGTATCTTGTTATCGCCGGTACTCTTTAACATAAATCCAATCTTAGAATTATAGAAATTGTCAATAAATTCTATTTTGAAAAAGGGGCCCTAGGTAATATTTAGTGTCCGTAATAAATTATATTTGTTAATGTGTGCTCACATAGTTTTAATGAGCTAGGTAATTAGTTGTGTACCGGGCACTGGGAGCGTTCATAAATAACGGGCCTTTAACTACTTTGTACCTATGCGATCCTAGTGTTTTAAGGTATAATGAAAAAAATACGTGCCGTCTTAATAGACGTGAAAGAAACAACACTATTGGTTGTTTCTTTCACCGCGAAACGAGATTTTAGTTTCAATTTAAATCATAAGAACCTTCGATGGGAAAAAAGTTTATTCTAGGTATTTCACCACAAAAAAATACGCAGTTTAAAGCTTTATTATAAGACGCAATGTTATAATTTGTGGACTAATTATAACCTTTTCTATTTTAGATCAATATTCTATTATCAAAAGAAACTAATCCTACATGTAGGATATGCATCCGGTGATAACTTTATCCGGGAATTTATTCCTATTTTTTATGTAAGAAACTCCTACTAAATTCTATCTTCCTGGTACTTGCAGGCCGCAATGGTGATATAACGGAGACCGGTGGTGACAGCATGGCTGATCTATGGGCATCATACCACAGCGCTTTGGGGCTCGGCAGCAAGCCTCCTAAAACCCCGACACCTCTGGCCACAGGCCACTCGGTGAGTTTTAAGGTTGAGCAGCGTTTCATTATTGTACTCAGTAATACTTACCGACTAGAAAGATTGCAAATAGACTTCGACTCATAACTAACTTAATATTATTACCATCAGAGTCCAATTCACGTTGGCTCAGCGACACCAGGCATGGAAGCAGCATCCACCCACGATGAGACTTCATCATCAGATCGGGCGAAGGACGATGATGATGGTGGAGCTTCTGATGATGACTCGGATGACCGGGTTGACCCGCAGCACCACGATCCTGAGCGACTGAAGGCTTTCAATGTAAGTTACGACTTTTGAGTTTATGGTATTGGTTTTGATTTGTTAGAGTCTATTGCCTATATCTATCAGTACTGATATAATTTTATTCTTTGATAGATAATAATAGACGTAGATTAAGGTTTGTTTTTGCTTACAGATGTTTGTCCGATTATTCGTGGACGAGAATCTGGATAGGATAGTTCCAATATCAAAGCAGCCCAAGGAAAAGATCCAGGCAATCATCGACTCCTGCACTCGACAATTCCCGGAGTTTGCCGAGCGCGCCCGAAAGCGAATCCGAACTTACTTGAAGAGCTGCAGACGGAATAAGAAAGTCCGGGGTGAGGGCCCTACGACTGGAAACGGTGGGAGTACTCCGGGCACTGGCAGTGCGTGGGATACTGCGGTGAGGGTCCGATCTCTGCTTGTTTTATGCAATCCTAGTACTTTTAATAGAAGCTTCTTCTTCTTCTTGCTCTTAATTTTTTTAATAAGAAAGAGTAAAATAAATATGCAAAGATGACTTTTTTTTCGGCCAATCGACTCTACTTAGAAAAGGCAATGGCAAATTAATTTCTGATTTTAAATATTGACATTGTTCAGGTGCGACCGACTCCCGCGCATCTCACGTCAGTGCAAGCCGAGCACATTTTGGCGCAAGCGTGTGAGAATGAGAGCCTCAACGCGAAACGCATGCGTCTGGGGCTAGACCCCGTCAGCCAGCCAATGCCCACCGTACCCACGCCAATGGTAAACTTTACATATTTAATTTACATCCTACGAATCAACATTGAAATCTAAAACCTTTCCTTTTAACCAGGGTATCTATCTATTCTTGATTTGTATATACGAACTTTTTTAATGTTTGATTCGGGTTTAACAATGTATTTTTATCGTAATTACGTGACTCTAGTAACAGCAATATCGTTGCTACTACTGCGAAAGATATTAGTTGTATATATTGAAATGATCAACCCGCTTACAGTCATGACACATAATACTCTTCTTTATTATTCTCATGACTCTTAATTTCTTTATTTCTCCTTTACAGTCAATCGATACTACAGCTCCATCGGCTGCTGCTTCAACGTTCTTGAGCCTCTATAGTGGTGCAATAAGCAGCCCCGCTACCACGACTACTGCTTCATCGTGTCTGGGCACAGCAGGTCACAGTAAGGCCCAAGCAGATACTACTAGGCCATCAGCGAGCCCAACTATGGACAATTCAATGTTGAATAACAATAATTTGAAAGTGGATAATGCAAATGGAAACACTGGGAGTAAGACTGCTAGGTTAGTATGTCTTAATTGCCAATATGAGATTGTAAATGTTAATTTCGACAATAAGCCAAAGTGGGGAAGATGAGAAGCCGACCCCTGTATAAAGTGAAATTGAGAAAAGCTGGTAAAAAGGGAGTGTTATACATTATCAAGGGTATTACTAGAAGTCCTGATTTTCCCATCAATATAGGTAAATACTTGTGCTCAGAGTAGCTCACGTCATAAGTGTAAGGTCAGTGGTGGGAATCGAATCCAAGACCTCTTACCTTACTCTTACCTTGAAAGTTGGTAGAGCTAAGTCATAGCCAATTTTGATCATGTATAGACGACTGGTTCGATCGGGGTAGTACTATTCTCTCGTGGTAAATCGGTGTAAAGTAGCTATTTTAGCTTCGGAAGATCCACCACTGCCACTCCCTTCCCCTCCCTCTGTCCCACTCCCCTTTAGGTCGGCAACGTGCGAGCAATGCGTTTGGTATTGCAAGCATCTATATATAGGCTACGGTAACAGTTTAACATCAGGCGGGTCGTAAGCTTGTTTGCTGAGTTTATAATATAAAAAATAATTATCGATTTTGTCACTTGAAAATCTATAAAATATTGCAACAATTTCACCTAATGAAACATTTGATGTTCACAGCCCGGCTTCATCACCGGCGCCTCTATTCAGACCGTCGTTTCCTACTACGTTTGGGACTCCGCAGACTTTTGGGAGGCAAACGTAAGTTAAAATTATTTTATACTTACTTTAAATTTAACAAAAAAGGTTTAAAGTAATGTTCATCAATTAATAAAATTTACATTATAAACCATATTTGTTTACAGTTCCAACACAAATCCGGCCACTGCTCTCACCAATAGCGCTCTTCTATCTACTTTGACAGCGTTGCCGCATAGTGGTAAGTACTAACTTACATCTATGAAACAGATAACAAACAATAGTTACTACTGCTTGCTACCTTAAAAATTATACTATCATTTAACTTTCAACCTTATTTTGCAGGTGTTGGAGTGAATGCTGCAATGGCCGCTTATCAAAGCGCACTGTTGTCAGCCATGGCGGCACATACGCATACCTTCCCAAGCAATGTTACAGGTGAGAAAGTATAAAAAATATCATTTTAAAACGGTCGAGTTATCTTAAGTAGCTACTTAGGCCGCTATGAATAAATCAATCTCATATCTGAGGATGAACTTGGGTATGTTATTCTAGTACAAAATAATAAAAAGTAGTAGTCAACTTTGCCTTGATTTATTAATACTGGCCTTATAAACCTTACTGATTTTGACATTTTAGTTTTGGAATAAATTTATGTTTAATTATAAATGCTTCCTTTCTAAAATACCTAACTAATTGATCATAATTTTAGCCCCAACAGATTTATCGCTGAAGAATATAACTCCAACTTCACTCCACACGACGTCTAGCGCCACATCCACTCTGGGCGTTACCCAATCATCGACCCAGCCCAAATCACAGCTGCTTACTCACAAGCTGTCTGGCGCAGAAGTAGGGGCTGTGAGGCAGCTCATCACAGGATATCGTGAATCGGCTGCCTTTCTCCTGCGTTCAGCAGATGAGCTTGAAGCGCTTCTGTTGAACCAACCCTAGGATTCAATCAAACCGCTATCCGATGTGTTTAGATTCAAATTTGGATATTTCTAGACTGTGTTTGACATCTATGCTGGTTTCGTGATCCAAATGGGATTAACAATGCCCCCTAAAAATTGAAGTGGACAAAATTGCAATGGTTTTCAGTTGAGATCGACATAAATGTGTTTTCGAGAATGTTGATGATGTGATGGTGGTTTGAATTTTTAAACTCAATTTAATGATAGCACACAGATTATCGAAATCATTTTAATAAATCGTGACGTTCTAAAATATTGATAAAAGATTGTTTGTTAATTTTTGTAATAAATGTTTCAAATTTGTCTGTTACAAAACCCGTAGACTATCATAACTAATCGCAGATGAAGGAACTGTTATTTTTTCTATTGGTGTTGCTAGTCTACGGTTAAAGAAATACACATTACTTAAAAAACATATAATCCGACGTAAGTAGTAAATACATAGTTGAGTTGAAATTTCAATGTTGGAAGCACCATAGAATATGATAATAAGGTGTTTGTTACAAACATTTGATGGTGTTGCCAACATACCGATTTGTCCATATTAGAAACTAGAACTACGAGGTTATTCACTGATAAAACGACACATCATTGAGAGTAGGCGCACGATGTTTAGATTTACTTTCTCTGTACGCTGTGCTTGTCTTTGTCAGAGACAGGAAATGACGTAGTTGACATTGAATGCCCATCAAGTTTGGTATAGCCAAAACCAATCAAAAAATGTATGTGTCCTTGATAATGATAAAGTTTCGTATTGTGATTGTGAAGTTGACACTCAGTTGTTATTTATGTAACTTGATAGACGTGCAATGTCTCGTAAGAAAAACTATTCAGTGTCTTGAGTAAGGTGTGAGAATGATCCACGTAATATTATTATAAAGTCCAAAAAACTTTGACAAAATCGAACTAGGGTATCATAAGTAGTTAAAGGTTTCCTTTTATTAAGGTTAAATAGCGCTACGTTAAAGAAACTATTTCGGCGATCGTACAAAGCTGCCATAACTATTGTAAAAAAATCTAAATGTTGCCATTTGAAACTCGTTGGGAGAGTACAAAATTATTTTTGTGTATATTTAGATTGTAAGAGAAAAAATCAGGGAGTTCTAGTGTAGGTTATTAAAAAAATCTTGCCTGGTGCGATTTCTAAAATAAAAATTACTTATTATCTATTGATTAATTAATAAATGCTTGATCATAGGCTGCTGATGGAGCGACGTAAACTGACGTCAATTCTGTTCGTACATCAACTAAGACGGCGTTACTATATGCTGTATCTATCCTCTCCTTAATATTAAATAAAGATGGCAATAGTCGTCATCGGTCCTAGTTTATGTACAACAGAATGAGTGTCATTTAAAATTTGAACTTTTACTTACCGGTAGTATGGTTGAATTTAGAACCGATGGCAAGCAAATTACGAGTGGACAACAAAATAAAGTAATATAGAGTAGATTCTTTGATTACACGAAGTAATTTGACTGACAGGTGTTAATGTCACTTTTTGATGGAAATATTACATATAAGGTTCAAATTCCCGGGGCAGATACTTTTCCAGCTATGATTTTACTTCGTCTATCTAAAAGAGCGACTTCAGGCTTATGTGCAGGGTGTCTAATTTATCTGTTTAGGTGACGGCAGTGTCGTTATTTTCTTGTAAAAAACAATAATAATTATGATTGTAGTTTTGGTCACACATAAGCTGGCAACACTGTAAATCTGTTGGATGACGTTTTTTTCGTGGCAACTCTGTTGCAAAGCATATCCGCTTTCATTTCCTAAGAACCTTTATAACATACGGATAATCTTAGACCATCAAAAAAGTACTTATAATTATTATTAATTTGATGCATGAAATTAACCATCGGCCCCTTAAAGCTCTAATATTTAGATTTTTAAGTGACATTGTAGTAATAAGAAGCACGAATTTATTTGTTGTTTTATATTATAGCGCTCTAGCTGTACTATGAGTAATATATTTTTAATTTAAAAATATTTAGATACTGCAGCATATCTCAAAAGTCCGCAATAATAATGTAGGTACATAATTATAAATATAGATGGCAAATGAAGACATACTAATACATAACAATCATATTTCTGAGTAACGGGACTTTGGACATTGATGTGATAACTTTCTTGCCCGGACACACATGTCCGGAAGAAAAAATTGCACAGAAATTGTGATAGGTATTACAATTTTTAATTCAGTTCAAATTTCAATTAAATTTTAATACCATTAAATAAGTATTATTTTGGACTTTTGAGACACCTGTATATTTTATATATAGTAATCGGCTCCATCCAAAATCTTTTAGTTTTCTTTTTTATATTATAGTTTTTATTCGCTTTGCTCAGTACAATGGATCGATGTTCGACTGTATCTATTTGTTACCATAGATTTACCAAGTACTGTAGTTAAGATGTAACATAAGTTTTCGCTTACGGTGTACAAAATAAAATTCAACTTATATTAAAAAATATATCTATAAAACTTAATTTTCATGTTTCTATTTTTGGCCTAAGAGTGTTTTGTTGATCTGAAAGTGGATTTGAATACCTCGTAATATTATATCTGTTGTCTTACATAGTTTAGTTTTAAATTCTGGCCAGTTTTAGTTTTGTTTCGATTTCTGTAACCTATATCATAATTTCGTTAATAAGGGTTAAATGGAAATAATTACAATAGGATAATTCAAGTTACATAAACGCTTATTATGTTGCTACTGATTTTATAACTACAAATATTGTGGCCATTGTAGAACGAACTTTATCGAATGATTGAGCCAATAACAAGCGAGGAAAAACAACGAAAGTTGGATTGTGACATTTCAGTTGTGTAAAGTTGTGCTATAGTGGCGATAAAGTAAATGCAGTCTGCAATAAATAATGTATAATAGTTTCCCAACTTTGCCAGTTTTTCTCAATAGTATTAAAAGCTTACACGCAGTTTTAAAATAAAAATTGTAAATTCACTTTTGAATACTAAAATTGCCAAAGAAATTAATTGAGTTTTCTTTGTGTCGTGGGATTGCTGATTTATTTTTAATTAATGTAACATTTTTTGTGTTTAGATTTAATTTTAAGATTTTCTGTTTTTTTTTTATTTTAAATTCATTCAGTCATTCCATATTTTTCTAAAGTAAACATTATCGGTGCGATAAAGGAACGCTGTAGTCATTGTATATGGAAAAATGTAAAAAGTATCTTTAGAAAAAATATAAAACAAAGTTGGTTAGAAATACAAGGAGGTTGGTGTTGGGATAAAAAGATAAAAACGAAAATGGTGGTAAAACGTGGAGAAAAAGAATTTGTTAGACATTAAAATATATTATTATTAGAGATGTATAAATGGTTTACTATTATTATTAGTTTGAGATAAATACAAAATGGAGAAAAAAAATACAAAATGGCGATTGTTACTATTAACGATATGAGAATTTAGTTATAATTTTGCAATTTCAAAATGTGAGTTTTACAATTTTGAAAAAGAAAATATTAAATATGCTCATATAATAAAACAATTGTTTTATTTCGGAAGCACCCTGGTAAGTCTTAGGACCAGTAGAATATATTTTTCCTATTTAAAACCTAGAATAGTATAATTTCCGTAGTTAAATAAGTTGATAGCCCTATATCAGATTGTTAGCTTGTATGATATCTAGTCACTATTTTAAATTTTATATGAGGGTAGGTAAACAAAAATAAATATAGATGAGTACCCTCAGAAAAACGATTAATTTATTCACAAAAAAACTTCAGAAGGGCATCATCTCTGTCGTCGTGGTGGTCGGTTTAGCCCTGATATACGGGAATCTGTCCAGGAATGGATAGTGTCGTTCGTCAGCCATGAGATAGTGCGTCGCGTTCAATATAAAATCCATGTTGTCCTGAGACGCGACATATGAAAACATTGCCGGGAATCGTTCGGTGCCGCATCTGTGGACAAAAATATTGAGACGAATTAAAAAGAAAAATTCATTGTTTTTTTAACTAGTGCAGTGTTAATCTGATATTCAAAATTGAAAATAGTGTTTTATAAAAAGTGTCTTAGCTTAGTTTTTGGAAGATTTATACTATGTAGTGATGTTGTCATCTGAAAAAAGATCTTCGGAAAAAACTATAGTGCAGTGTTGTGTTTACTGAAGGATAAAAATATATTTTTGAGATTAGGGCAGTGTTTTGCGTTTTTAAATAATATTTTATCAAGTGTTCAGATTCGGTTCAATACAGTGCGAAACAGTGAAGTTTGTATAATGCTTACAATTTCCGAATGCCCCATGATGCGAGACCCCATAGGACTCCGTCACTGACTGCCGGCGCTCCAGTATCGCGCTGTAAGGTAAGTTTATATGTAACTATTTTATTGTATTTGCTTCTCAATTTGTACTCGAAACAACTGCAATATTACTTAGTCAGATAGATTTTTTTGTAGCGAAGCTTCTATACGGATGTTCGGGGCGCTTGCCGCGCTGCCACTCTATCTGTGCTAAGCGTCAGTAGAGTTACACGATATATATAGGTATACAGAGTGGCAGCTGCGGCGCCCTTCGATTTATACTATAAAGCTTCGCTTCTTTCGGGCGTCCCTAGACGGCACTGTTTTTTTTAATACCTTAGGGCATTCTGCCCTATGAACGAAAGTATAGGGTACCCAAAAACGGAAATGAATGCTTAATCATTCCATTTACGTCGTCTGTCTGTTTTAACCATACATTGTAGGTTGTTAATTCGGTGTCTGGTACCAGGGTACTAACAGTGCAAGGAGCTCGCTTCCCGGTCTGCGCTAAACAGATGAAGTTTTCAGTAACTGAGACCCCGAAGCGTTCTGTCACGTTGTTGCATTTGCCCCGGTCCATGAGGCGCGCGTGGTACACCTGGAGACTGGTGGGTGGGGGCTCGTAGACCCCATCGCGCTGTAAAACCAACTCAATTATTATGCGATCCTAGTACATCAGTCCATTGGTAGACATGTTACTGAGGTTCGTTTCATAGTTTATCATAATATTTAGTACCATGGCATGAATGAGGAAGCAATGAGCGATTTTTTAATAATATACATAAAATCTGGAAACAGTTTGCGACCCGCCTTATGTTAAGCAGTAACTGTATCGCTGTAATGTTAATACTACCAGGTTATAATGTCCTGGTACCAAGATTATAAAAACTGGCCAAGTGCGCATCGAGTCACGCACAATGCAGGGTCCCGTAGCTATTTCAATAATGAAATGATATCTATGGCTAACTAGTTTTGTCGATTATCATAAAAATGTAAGTAGTATCGGAATTAATTACGTAAATTATGATTTAATCTTTAAAAGTTAAAAATCACGCAAACGGAATTTCTCATAGTAAAATGTTGTGTGAAAACACCATTCCATTTGAAATTACCTTTTAAACGATACCTCACCTGATGAGGTAACTAAAAAATATAATATATCCCCTCTTTTGATGTTCAGTTAGGCACCTCAAAAAATATATTTTGCAAAATTTTTATGTTTTTGAAAGCGAGATATATTCTTTAGTTATATTTATACCAAATTTTGTCAACTTCCGACCAAAACTGTAGAAGTTATGGTACAGTGACATACTGAAACGGACGTACATACGGACGGACTGGATGATCTTATAAGGGTTCCTCGCAGGGACTACGAAATCCTAAAAACTGAAAGTTTCATACTCACTCGTTCAGCACCCCAGCTTGTGATCCAAGTGTCATCGAACGGAGGCAACATAGCACGATTCGGAAGGTCCACGCCGTGTATACTGTCTGAAAACCTGAGGATATATAATATAATAATAATATAATATACCCTCACTATATCAATAGCCCTCACTACGAGGGGGATTCAGGCTGTAATCCAGCATGCTGCCCCAGTGCGGGTTGGCGGATTTCACATGTCTTTCGAAAATTGGTTAGATTTTCTAAGACATGCAGGTTTCCTCACGATGTTTTCCTTCACCGTAAGCTAGTGATAATCATATAGAAATTATGATTCGCACATAGATTTTAGAAAAACCCAGAGGTGCGAGCCGGCGTCTCAACACAGGACCTGGTGCCCGCAAGACGCGTGCTTAACCCATCGGCTATCACTGCTTAGGATATATACTAATTTAAATATTAAACCCTTTGTTAGTTACCTACATATTTACTCAAATAACGTAGAGATCAATCTGTAACGTGATTGCTTTTGATTTGATTTGATCAATTATTTTGTATGCACTTTGCCCAATTTTAGTAGTCATGGTTAAAGTCTACTGGGATAGTATCTTTCATAATTAAACAGCTTATTTCGACGGTTAAGAGCCAGATGAACGTAATTTTTACGGTATGGCTAGTCCTCATTATTAATTAATTGCAATATAGAAGTAACGACACTTAAAAAGATTTTAAATAAGTGCCATACAATGTTTTTTCAATACCGTCAGAATGTCAGAAACAAAAGAAAAAACTTAGACTTAACTTTAAACCAATTTGTAAATACGTTCATCTGGTTCTTAACCGACGATTTGAACTTAGACCTTACTTTAGAACTTAGACCGCTTGCAAATATTTGCCAACTATACAAGGTGAAACATAATGGGTATACTTTTTTTTCAAAACTTAACTTTGTAATTCTAAAACCATCAGCTTTGGAGGGAACTTGAAAAACAAAAAGTGTTATAGGAATACAGCTGTTGACATATTTCACAAGTCTACAAAACCTTTAGTACTTCAACTGTGCCACAAAGCCGATAGTTTGAGATTTACAAAGTTAAGTTGCAAAAAAAATAGTATACCCACTTTGTTTCACCTAGTATAGTGGCGTCCGTGACCCATGTTTATTTGTATACCCATACCACTGATGCATGTGTAAAAAGGTCATAATTCACTGCCGATCCGAAACAGCTTGTCCGATTATAGTTTTTGTCCGATTGTGAAAGAACCAGCTACAAGTGGTATCGATACCTATTACAGTTCTCGATACAACAGGAGGATACGAAACACCATAATGACACATAAAATATACTAGATAGACATCGTTTTCGCGTGTATGAAGCTAGGCACTGAACTCTAGGCCAGTGGCAGATTTACCAGTAGGCTGAGTAGGCTGGAGCCTAGGGCGGCAGATTTTCGGGGCGGCAAATTTTGGGACCGGTTTTTTTTGTTGCTTTTTCATAGAAATCAAGAAGATTTTCTGATGTTTTACAGAGGTAGAACTCTGCAACAAATTTTGTCGACGACTAGTTTACGTGCAATTTCAACGAAATTTTTGGATTGTAAAAATAATCTAGGATAAAACAATTGTAAAGGCAAGGGCGGCAAAGACTTTACAGCCTTGGAAATTTGTAAATTCGCCCCTGCTCTAAGCTATAGAACTCCGATGCCTTACCGAAGGTTCCTATCGAGAAGTACTAAAGCCAAGTCATGGTCTGGCTGCTTCCGGATGCCCCAGCCAGGGTGCTTCATCACCTCCGATATACCGGCGACCTGACCCCCGCGGTCAACATTTCTGGACCCCGCGCGGATCTCCATCCGACTGATGCGGCTTGCTCTGTGAACAAATAGGTACATGAAATTGATAAATTCCAAGATTTCACGAAGAAATCTCAATTCCAACAAAGAAAATCACTTATTGATCGGTGAATAGAAATATAGTGAGGAAACCAGAGCAGGTTTCGAAAGACGTATGAATTTCGTGAACCCGCACTGGGCCGCAACGGACTAAGCATTGAGAAATATTCCCGGTATCATCTATACATACATACAAATAAATAAAATTGGAGTGTCTGTTTGTAATATCAAAATAACACCTTTTCACTAAATACATATGAAAGTACATACGACACCTATAGCAAAAACGTGATTTAATTTTTTTTGTCTGTCTGTCTGTCTGTCTGTCTGTCTGTCTGTCTGTGTGTTTTTTCCGGGTAATCTCCGAAACGGCTGGACCGATTTTGACGGGACTTTCACTGGCAGATAGCTAATGTTATAGGGAGTAACTTAGGCTACTTTAATTTTAGATAAACTATTAGGGTTCCGCGTAAAAAATAAAAACACATGAAATCAAAGAGTATCTCCGAAACGGGTGGACCGATTTTGACGGGACTTTCACTGGTAGATAGCTGATGTTAGAAGCAGTAACTGAGGCTACTATTATTTTAGAAAAACTAAATAAAAAAAAATGAAAAAATGGGTCCTGTATTGCGGGCTCAGAACGCGGGAGCGGGCTTTTTTGTTAAGTTAAATTCCACGCGGACGAAGTCGCGGACTCAGCTAGTCATAAATAAATAAAGTAAATTAAAATAAATATCGCCAGACTGACGCACCAACTGTTTGAATATAATAGAATAACTCTTTATTGCACACTAAAGTTCGGAATATATCAAATAACATGAAAAAACAATAGTGTACGTACATATGTATAATGGCATTACTTGTATCATGTTTACGCAGGCAGCTGTCAAAGTGCTTGCAGCGACTTTAACCATTAACTAGACCAAAAAAAACGTCTTCCTCCATATACCGAGCGCCAGCGATAGCCAGACGTTCCATATTTTATAAAGGCTCTCAATTTCTCAGACCATGTCCCAACACAGGTAAGAACGATCATCGAGTATGGAGTTTGGTTTGTCGTTACTTGGGCAGTTAACAGGTAGTAAAGGTGTATAAAATAGTACCTCAAATTCGTTATAGTATAAAGCTTAATTTTTATATATTTCCTTCGGAATAACATTATAAATCACGTCATCCATTGCCGGACACTTAGTGCGGTTTCAACCCCCTGCCAGACACCCCTAACTTTAATAAATTATGAGTATACTTTCGTAATAGTATAAAAGCTGGGTTTTACATATGTTACTTGGGGACCTAACGTATTTAAGCTAGACGGCGGCAATATCGTTGTTGCATTAGCGCCTTTTTTTCGCCGCCTAGTACCATCAATGACCAAATAGTCACTTGTGCCGCAGCTTAGGATCGTATCCAGGTATCACAACAACGTTAAAAGTAAGTTATGACATTAAATTGCTCTTGGTAACAAATTTGATATTGTGCGTCTGCTCGTACCTTCAATGACACAAATGTATTTTATTTGTTTTTTTTGTCCCATAACATTTAATTTTTAAAATCTTCCCTGAAGTATATATGCAGCTTAGTTGCTTACTTAAGCACAAATAAACTTAATTAAGATAAGATATTGCGTAGATCTATGTGAACCCTTACAACTTACTATAAAGCGTTTGAAAGCTAATTAGCGTTCAATCGCTTGCATTTGCTTTTCTATTGCAATTGAAGTAGCTTACGTAATAAGGGCCCAGTTGTAAGGCACCACGGATCGTAATATGACTAATTGGACCTAACCTCCTGAGCTGATTATACTTGATTCCAATAATAGGTATGGCTAAAGCGCTTGAACGCACGAAAATTGTCCCTGGTTTCCACAAGGTCTGTGTAATAAACTGCTCCAGATGTCACTTGCAGGCTATTTAGCATAGTAGTCCGTTCGTTGTGCCTGCGACTGCACTCTCACAGGATGTAGTTACAGTACAGAATATAGTTTTAGGGTTCCGCACCTCAAAAGGAAAACACGGAACCCTTATAAGATCACTTTGTTGTCCGTCTGTCTGTTTATCAAGACCCTTTTTCTCGGAAACGGATAAAGTTATTAAGTAAAAATTAATATCAATTATCAAATGCTATGATCCCTTGGAGATGTAAAAAAATAGGCTTCTATTCAACGCAATCAAAAGATACGGCCCTTTATGTCAGATATTATGGTGATATTTTGCAAATTGACTTATCAGTAAGTAAGATAGGGAGTTTAGTGTATCGAAATTGTTCAAGAAACCCGATGAAATTAGTTTTATTGCGTTCATACTTGGATGATTTAATAACTATTTAAATGAGTCTGGCAAGATGTTAAAACCATTAAAACTGTCCGGCTGTTGAAGTAATATTGTTTTATGGGTTCCCAAGTAACATATGTAAAACCCAGCTTTTATACTATGACGAAAGTATACTCATAATTTATTAAAGTTTAGGGGTGTCTGGCAGGGGGTTGAAACCGCACTAAGTGTCCGGCAATGGATGGCGTGATTTCTAATGTTATTCCGAAGGAAATATATAAAAATTAAGCTTTATACTATAACGAATTTGAGGTACTATTTTATACACCTTTACTACCTGCTAACTGCCCAAGTAACCACAATCCAAACTCCATACTCGATGATCGTTCTTACCTGTGTTGAGGCCATGCTCTGAGAAATTGAGAGCCTTTATAAAATATGGAACGTCTGGCTATCGCTGGCTCTTGCTCTATATTAAGATGTAGCTTTCGAAGTGTCAATAGCCTAGTGGTTTGAGGTGCCGTCCTCGTAGCTGAGAGGTTCCGGGTTCGATCCCCATCCTGGCCATTAAACTATTGACGTGAGCCCACTCCTAGCACAAGCATTCGCTTAGCTGGAGGGGCTATAGGGAATACTAAGTAGTATGTGATAAACACACATTGCTAGAAATCTTTAAAAAAAAAGCATCACAGATGAATCATTAATGAAATCGATATAAGTAACACCAATTGAGTCTGCAATTTCATACATTTTATAGGATTGAGGAGTTTTTGAATTCGTCATATCAAGACTATCAAGTGAAGTTGCTAGGTACTCACTTCCACATACAATTTGCTGTTGTGATAACAAGACGCGGATTGAGCAATGCGCCCGCGCACCAATGTTGGTCATCCTTCTGAATAGACACCACGTATGGGTAATCTTCTATCAAAGCGTCTCTTGCTGCTATGAGTCTCCTTGACGCTGGAACAATTTTGTTGCCTTCAGAATTTTGCAAGAAACTCGTCTTGGCCCGCCCCGCACCTAGACCTCCTTTGCAGGGATGCTACCCTGGTATCAGGACAATATCAAATGGATTTGTAGATTGCGTCATTGATGTTATGACGTCATGTGTCTATTCTAATGAATTAATATGAATAGACACACAGTAGTTTTGTGTGTATAATAATATTTATGTGTATGCTTGTAAATATTTGTAGGGGGGTGCGGGGCGAGTCAAATGAAAAAACATATATTTCACAATTTATTCATTAACCAGTTTTACCTTTACGTCTATTCTGTTTTTTGCCTTTCGCTGAGTTCCCTGGGCGCGGTGTTTTATTTGCTTTCGGCTTCGGCGTAGGCTTAGGAGCTTTCTTGTTGATGTTCCTTGCTGCTGGTTTTTTGGGTTTAGTAACTTTAGCTACTTTAGGTTTAGGGCTCGGTTTTGGTTTCTTTTTAGGTGTAGACCTTATTGGTGGCTTAGGTTTAGGTTTATTTTTGGCTGCTGTTGGAGGCTTCGCTTTTGGTTTCGTTTGAGGCTTAGCTTTAGTGGTGGTTGCAGCTTTGGTTACACTGGCTTGAACTTTTTTCACGTCCGGCTTAGGAACGTCCGGCAAAGCCGATCGCTTGCGTCTCAGGGACCAAATGTAATCAGGCAACACCTTTTTGACTCTCGTCTTCGAATCAGCGTTCTGAGGTTCGATGTACGGTTGAGTGTCAACGATTAAATGTTCTTTGTTGTTACTGTGTTCTAATGGAAATGCTGTGTACTCAGTATTCTCACCGAGCCGCTTCCTGGCATATTTCTGGGCTGCTTTTCTATACTTGCCAGCATTTATCACTTGTAGGTTCCCCGGTTTAACTTTCTTTGGGAAGATTTTTAGTGAATATTTTGTCTCGTTGGCAGTTAAGGCGTAGTTTACGTAAATTAAAAGTAATATCAGCAACGCCTTCATCGCTGCCGACACAGGTATGGATGGAGTACCTAAATATAATTTATATTTTATGGATTATTTTATGATCCGCGTGTATGGGCGTTGTGAAATTGCGCGATAATTTTTCGATTGTATTTTTTTATTGGTTTACGAAAATCATCGAATATTTCGTTAATCTTCTATGTTATAATAGTGTTGTCTGTCTGTCTGTAAATCACATCTTCAGTTCGGCCACGTGCGAGTGATGCCTTTTGGTATCGCAAGCATCTATGGCTACGGTAACTGCTTAACATCAACAGTTCGTGCGTTTCTATGCCTATGAATTTGTTATAAATAATAGTATTTCATAGTTTACGCAGGTGAAGCCAGGGGCAAAAGTTCTACATATAACTTTAATATGTAGGATTGATTTCTCCCTAATTAAAAACTACTTTTAAACCGTTCGTTTGGTTTAGTAGTTCCATGTAGAACCTGTTAGTTATATCGCGTCGCCGACCCCAAGGGGAGTTTGACAGAGGGAGAGGAGGGGTGGGGAGGTGACGAGGGGGAGAGGGGTTGGTCTTCTGGCTCGTTCCACAGGTCATCTTATTATTGTGTACTTCTATTTCTATCAGCGTGAACCCAAGTGTAGTATGGAAACCTAAGTTCAGACGACCGCTTGGCGCAGTGGTTCGAGTGGCCGCTCGGCTCACTGCACATGGTGGTTGCGGGTTCGATTCCCGCCGGGGCTAATTCGGAAATGGCCTTTTTGTAATTTGCCCTGGTCTGGGTGTCACTGGGATCGATCTCAGTTCAGATTGGTACGGTTCCCATAGTACAAGCGTTGCTTGGTTTGGGACCATACAGTTGGTGTGTCAGTCAGGCGATAGTTATTTAGCTAAGTAAGAATACAGGCTGTTTCAGAAGTGATTCGACAAAGGCAAACTATAGGTATGTATGTAACTATCACATTTTCAGAGTTACATGCCTTTGAAAATTTGTCAGTAGGTACTTTGGTGTTGGGTTGGGGCCTTAGAACCCATCTAATGGCCTAGAAAATAGTGCAACCTGCATTAACGAGTAGCAACCAGCACTATTCACGAAAAAGTTTGTAAACATAGTGTATTTGATTTAGATGCGTTTTTGTTTTTAAGTGGGCTGGAGTTTAATTGGTAAATTGCGTTCGAATTTCGATGAAAATTTTCTAAGATACAGTTGTATTGCCCGATCGTTACTAGCCCACGACCCCAAGTTTTATGTACTAGTTGCTTCCCGCGACTTCGTCCGCGTAGACTTAAGTAAAGTATTCTATATGTTAATACAGGTTAAAAACTATCTGTGTTCAAAATTTCATCCAAATCCGTTCAGTAGTGTTTGCGTGCAAGAGTAACAAACATACATCCACACTCACAAACTTTCGCATTTATAATATTAGTAGGATTTTGGACTGTTTAAACATTATGTATACAGAATAATACAGAATAATTGAGTGTATGCACACCTCACTGAACTAGCTATCTAATTTAAATACCTAAGTCTGAGTGAGATTTGTTTCCTATTTACTTATTTAGTGACAATGGCATATCTCGGACATGTGCTGAGACACAACAGATATCAGCTACTGCAAAAAATTATGATGGGCAAAGTCGCCGGCAAGAGACGAATTGGCCGAAGAAAACAGTCGTGGCTCCGCAACATTCGGGGGTGGACAGGCATCGCAAGCGCTGTGCAAATTTTCCGCCTTGCGCAAGACAGGAATACATTCCACAAGTTGATAGCCGACCTTCACTAGTTGGAGAGGCACCGAATGAAGAAGAATTGACAATGGTGCTGCCATTCTGCTCACATTCTTTTGCTGTTCCTGAGAATGCGAATGTGTTTTTTATTCATTGAATAGAGTAACCATTGAGATTCTTGCCGGATCTTCTCAGTTTAAACATCCGAACCGGTGGTAGATTATATATGACTATTCATACATGCTTTGTTAGCTTACATGAATATAAATAATTTTCAGTTTGAGTTAAATTTTTGTCTGCTCAAATTAAAGACTGGTTGGTTAGATTAAATGCTTTTAATTAGTCTTTGGGTGCGATTTTCTTATAAGTGGCGAGCTGGGCGGCCAGCTGGTGCAGGATGGACTTCCCCGCGGGCCCCTCCTCGGTGGGCGCCGCCCTGGACAGCCGCACCACCCGCCCACACTCGCGGACGAAGTATTCTAACTCGTTCTCCAATTGACGACCGTCCCCTGGAAGTATGAGATCATTTTGGGAGTATTATATTTACAAACGCTTGGCGCAGTGGTTCGAGCGTAGGCCTCTCGGCTCACTGCATTGTGTGGTTGCGGGTTCGATTCCCGTCAGGGTAAATTTCGGAAATGGCGTTTTCGTAATTTTCCCTGGTCTGGGTGTCACCGAGATCGCCCCCAGTCCATTGTACGGTACCCATAATACAAGCGTTGCTTAGTTTGGGACCATACAGTTAGTGTGTTCGTCTGGCGATATTTATTTATTTACTAGCTGCGCCCGCGACTTCGTCCGCGTGTTATAGTGTCTTTGGGTAGATTTTTTCTAATAGTTTAGGCTAATTATTTTACACCCTTGAGGGTAAAACGTTTACAAACTTTGAATGTCATATTTATTTATATCGAATCAACAGGCTAAAAAATAAGTTTCAAGCTTTAGCTCTAAAAATGACGATCCTTCCATACAACTTTTCATACCCCCTTTCAACCCGTTTTTCGCATTAAAAAGTAGCCTATGTCCTTTCTCAGGCTCTAGACTATCTGTGTACCAAATTTCAAACTTCACACGTCTATGGAAACTTGTGTTTCCCCACGACGTTTTTAACCCCCGACGAAAAAAGAGGGGTGTTATAAGTTTAACATATGTATGTGTGTCTGTATGTGGCATCGTAGTGCCCAAGCGGGGGAACCGATTTTAATTTTGTTTCTTTTGTTAGAAAGGTATTCTGATCAAACGTGTTATTAGCTATGTTTCATTAAAATCAGTACAGCGGATTGAAAATTATCAGCTCTTTTGTTGTTCAAAAAGGCGTCGCATCGGGGGTTTTTTAAATTTTATCTTCACCGTTATATTTTCTGTAGATTGTATTGTTAGACACAAGAATGTTAGGTACCTTGTCCAAGCTTCGTTCCTGCTGGCTGAAGACATTTATTGGCTAACCGCGCGAGTTGTGACCTTTCCGAACTGAACGCTTCATCCAAATCGAAGAGTTCTAGCGGTGGAGGGGGTGGCTCTCTGAACGTTGGGGGGAAAACCTGGTGGAAATTTATGACGCTTTAAAAGAAAACATACTCTATTTCTCCAATTATAGGGTTAATTTTACAATGATTGAATTCTTACCGCTAATTGTAACGGCGGGAAAGGTGTCTCAAACTGTGGCGCTATCAACCGCAGAGGCTCGTGTTTGACTCCTAACGCTTCATACAACCCTAGTACTTCTGGTACTAAAACAATGTAATTACTTGTAATTTTCAAGGTAGGAAGACATCATCAAGACGGCTACACACAATAGGTTGGTCAGAACCATTTTAAACAGTGAAATCCCCATAGTCTGATCAACTATAAAACAGAGAGACTATAAGATATAAGAAAGAAAGAGAGGGGCAGTTGTCGGGTTTTTCATTTACTCTAATGGCTCTGTCCCTCATTGATGAGCACATATTTGAAATATTTCAGCGAAATTAGATACCTATTATAGGAGAATTTCATACGTGACAGGGGGTCTATGGTGGACTTCTTAATCTCTTCAGAGGACAAAATTATTTTAATCGCCTCTTGCGTTACAGACAGGCTGGGATTTATCGATTCTTAGGTCCGTCAAAACAATCGGTCTTTTAATGGCTGATGGATATAAAAAGAAATGGTGCAACTAACGCTGAGCCAAGTTCAATGAGAACAGTCTCCAAGTGAATAGGGCATGCGGATGCAAAGGAGCCAGCCGCGGTGGAGGCGCCGTGGCCGGCTCCGGCAGCGGTATACTGCTCAGCCACATCATATCGCCCAGAGTGCGGTATTCGTTCACCTAGAAGAAAGACACAGTAAAGCCTCCTTTAGTTCATGATGCCCTGGTATCTTCGATCAAAGTCAAAGCGTTTATTTTGTTTAGGCCTACGGGGCCTCTTACAAATTTTCATTTATATTTTTCAACGCGACCTCGACTGAGAAGACCCGGCAAGAAACTCAGCGGGATTGTATTTTGCATTTTTTTATAATTTTTTTTGAGTTGCCCGTTGCTTTTATTTAGTAATTACAAAGATTAATTACTTATTAATAGTATTAATTACTGTAGGTGTTATTGGAAATGTATTGGCTCCAGTGTGTTGCCTATTTAGATTACTAAGAATTCCATACAGTAATTCGGGCTAGTAGGGCAAGACACGCTACGCTTTGACATTATTATTGATTAAGGAAACGCACTGACGCATTGATTGAAAAGCATTCATACGTCAGGATCTTCCACGTCCACTGGGTTCAGATGCAGGTCAGTGATCCCGCCGAGGAAATTGAAGATCATCTCCCTGATGAGGTCGTTACACTCGCTCTCCAAGTACTGGTCCGCGAAGAAGTGGCCCGAGCCAATCACGAACAACTTCCCTGGAGGAAGTACGGGTTAGAACATATAAGGGCGAATTGGATATCATTTTGCAGAATGGAATCTACCCACATGCACAGCTGCAGACCAAAACCAATCTTGTGTTAGAGTTTCTAGGTTGGTTTCAGGGTGCAGTAGTGTGTGTGGGTTGCTTCCATTATGCAAAACGTCATATCTATGCATCAGTAGGAATGCGTCCACTGTTGCACATAGGCATCTTCCAATGGCCGCTCGCTTCTAGCGGAGTGGGAGTGGAACAGAGGAAAAAAGGGGGTGGTTGGTCTTCCGGTTCTCTCAATCATCCAACCAAAAGCAGCTATAACAGCTATATTACGCCAATCTTTTGGAGAGGGAGGTCGACTATCCTGGTCGAACTAAAACTAATTACTTTGTACTTTTCATAAAGAAAAGCCCTGATTTTCCTCCCCTTTGGGCAAAATCTCTAATTCCATCCCTCCCCTCCGCGGCCAAAAGCTAAATACGCCCATGGGTAGGTAAGTTATTCCATGGCCTTAAGGCCTGTATGAATAAATCGTTCTTAAGTCTGAGAGCGATCTCGGAAATGTCATCCCAGTACAAAATGACATGTCAAAAGCTTAATATGTAAGACCGCTCTCAGACTTGAAATAGATTTATTAACACGGGCCTAAGTCTCACCCCCACTCTTCTCCGAAGTATACATAGCAGCTATGGGTCTCTTCACTGGGTAGCAGACGTCACTGCTAGACAGAATTGCGGCGGCGGGCTTCTTCACGGTCAGGGTCGCGCCGTAGGGGTACACGAAGTTAGGCGTGGCTGGGTCCTCACTGGTACGAAATAATAGATTACTTGATCCACACACTGGTACACAAGTATAATTGTTATTAAAACCATGCCCGATATCCATCCCACTTCATCGCATCCACGGGATTTGGCACGCCAAAGTCAGTTACTAAGTTCATAAGTCATAGAAAATAGTCATGTCTCACATTTTGTCTCGTCACAGCCAGCCGTGCTATAACCCTAGAATATGGATTCTTCTTATTCAGGCTCATAGTTAAAAATACTATTACAAGATGGTAGACGATAAAATAGTAGATAAAATATTTTATACTTCTTAATTCCGGTGTACCTACCTACCTGTGTTTTTAATTCTTCTCCTTTTAAACGGCTTGACCAATTCTAATGTATTTTATGGTACTTATGGTCGACCCGGATGGTTGTTAGCTAAAGTTAGACCACCCGGTCCACGCACCGGGGACCCACCGGGGTGGGGCAGTTGTCAACATAAAGAAAATAAATACACTGGCCATAACGTGTCTCAAGAGACACCAGACGTTAAACTTACAGAAAGTCATCAGACTCGCTGCTGTAGTTGGGCATCTTCATGATGTGCTTGGTGATGGCCCGGTTCAGAATACCGCTCGATATATGACACTCCTTTGGATGGTAGAATTTGTGGTATTTTGCGCGGACCACGCAGTCTGAAAATTACATTATAGAAATGAATATTAATCAACTACTAACTTCTATATACATGATTATGTCTTAGAAAATCTAACCAATTTTCTTAAGACGTGAAATCCGCCAACCCGCACTGGGCCAGCGTGGTGGATTACGGCCTGAATCCCCCTCGTAGTGAGAGGAGGCCCGTGCCCAGGAGTGGGACGTCAAATAGGGCTAAATTATATAATTATAATTATAGCTAGTAAATATCACCAGACGACCACACCAACTTTATCGTCCCAAATTAAGCACCGCTTGTACTACTTATAGGTAGGTCCGAATAACAACCAGACGGAGTGCTACTCTTAGCAACGATAATCGATATATCGTTACATTTGTAATGTCGAATCCTATTTCAAATTCCATCTTTTTGCCTACGTATATTGTCTGAGCGAACGATAATTTTGTAGTGTTCGTTCAATAATCGATACGACGACAAAAAAGAAAGATGGAATTTGAGAGAAGGATTCGATAAAACAACTGTCACGATATATCGATTATCGTTGCTAATAGTAGCACCCCTGGGCTAATTACGAAAAGGCCATTTCCGAAAGTTAACATTTACAGTTTAAGATAGTTTACCATTATTAACAACAATTCCAAATTCCTCCAGAAAGAAGTTGATATTGGTATTCATTCTCTCCTCCCCCCCATCGGACATGGCCACCAGTACCGAGTCCCCCCTCTCCACCATCAGCTTGAGACACGCCAGCTCGTCGTCATTGAACGCGTTCTGCGGCCCGGATACTACTAATATCTTCACGTCTTGGAGTATGCTCGGTGACAGCTCCTCGCGGTTTCTGAAATCCTGGTACAAATTAACTTTGTAAGCCAATATATATATATACCTATTTAGACACTAGGTGTTGTACCTGATCCGTCTAGGCCTGTTCAGACTTAATACAATATATTTATTACCTTGATGAAACCCTATGAACCGTCAGTGATCTGAACCATTTAGATGTTTTTTTGCTTATAGTCTGAACGGCTTCGAATATATCGCCACGTCACTTACATCATAACTTTCCAAGTAGTCTTGAGTTTTCTGTGCAACATTTTGTAGTGTTCATTGATTTTGAACAACTCATTTTTGGACACGTCGAATATAATTGAGTCTACTGTTTTCATTTTGTTAAATTAGGATAAACTTCTTCAACTATAAGTACTTATCTTTCATCACTTATGTTTGACATAGTTTTTGTTTGTATTATCTTGTTGCTTAGCAACCGTTGCGGACTGCCATAGACATAAGTTGCGTTAAATAGTCTTCTTTCATGGTCAGATACACGCATAGATGAAGATGTCGAGAACTGTCAAGTATCTGGATCGTAGTATTTATAAGTCTGTGGCTCCATTTTGGTTTTCCAAAGTGGACGGTCACATTATTGTATTTTATTGTTATTGCTATTTGTTACTTGACACTGGCGAATACCTATTAGCTTGGTGGGCCATATTTTAAAAGAAAGAAGAAGAAGGTAAGTCTGTGGGCACAGTATACAGTATTAGCTTAGACCATTTAACACCTCTCTGAGTATTAGATACAACTCTGTGGTCTGTCTTACGTAGTATTGTATTCTCTTTGGTGGTCTGTGGGATAGACCACAGAGTACCTTGTATATATTTAACACCTCTCTGTATATATGGGATCTTAGAACATAAACTACTATGTTCTAAGTATGGGATAGACCACAGACTTGACAGTTGTCAGACGAGACTTGTGGACGAGACCTTTGGGACTATTACAACTCTGTAAACGAGACAAACTTTAGGACTTTCCCTACCATTTCTCAATATTCTAGAGGGTCCTGATCACTATAAGTAATTGCATCTGCAAATTCAAGGAACTTACTTTGATGACCGCTTGGCGTTATGGTGACCGGCCATTTGGCTGTGCTATGAAGTGGGCCAGCGCTCTTCGGCCAATAGGATCGCTTCGTTGCCTGTCAACTTGGGTTAAGCTGGATACTGGCCGAAGCGGGCTCACTTCATTCATAGCACAGCCAGGTGCCACGTGGCTCACTGAACCGAGTTCGATCCCCGTCTGGGTAACTTTTGCAAATGGCCTTTTTGTAACTAGCACTGGTTCGAGTCTCATTGGGATCCATCCCAGTCCGTTATATGGCAGGTACCTACCCATACTACAAGCGCTGCTTAGGCCTGTATTAATAAGTCGATCTCAAGTCTGAGATTGATCTTGGAATTGTCATCCTTACATCATCTCAGTACACAATGCCATTTCAAAATCGTAAATGTCATACCAGTACAAAATGACGCGTCAAAAGCGAATTCTAGACCGTTCTCAAAGTTCAGATAGATTTATTAATACGGATCTTAGTTTGGAACCATACTGTTGGTATGTTAGTCTGGCGATATTTATTTAAGTACTTAAACATTTTGATTTCTCCTTTGGGGATTCCATGTGTAATAGTATGCCATCCATTTTATATAATTTCTTACTATCTACTATATAAAAATAAGTCGGGTTTTCCTTCCTGACGCTATAACTCCAGAACGCACGAACCGATTTCCACGGTTTTGCATTCGTTGGAAAGGTCTCGGGCTCCGTGAGGTTTATAGCAAAGAAAATTCAGGAAAAAATTCAACAGAACGCGGACGGAGTCGCGGGGAACAGCTTGTTATTATTAAAATTGGAACCAATCAATAAAACATCAAAAAATTGTCAAATAATATTATAATTTTATTTACAAATCGCATAATCATAACTTTCGAACTAGAACAATAAGCTATGTCTTGTCTATTCTAGAATCTGTATTTACAATTTTGACTACAATTACAATTTATATTTAAAAAATATTGCTACATTTCGTGAAAATGAGAAGTCCTTCAAGATTTTTGGAACATAAAACATATTTAAAATGTGTGTCATTTGGTTTCTGCAAACAAAATATTGGTGCCAATTCTGGTGTCAACAGGTCCGGTAACCTGTCAAATATACCTGTCTTACTCATACATTACTACCACGAGAAAGACGGAAATACATTTAGTTTCGTACCAACAGAATTAGCGGCATTATTCCGCAAAGTCGAGCCAGGCCATAGATTAAGAATTGTTTACTCTACGGACAGACAAGCTCTAAGGTGATTCATAGATCGATCTCGAGTCTGACAGCGATCTTGGAAATGTCATTCTTATGTCATTCCAGTACAAAATGACATGTCAAAAGCGTGCTCAAGATCGCTCTCAGACTTGAGATCGATTTCTTAATACGGACCTAAGAGCCGGGCTGAAGTTGATTGAGTTAAAAAAGAAGTATCAATTCGCTACAAGAAAAGGATCTTTTGAAGGACCCTTTGAGCTAACTTGACCGAGTGACCGCCTATGTAATTTCTTACAAAATGATTGATAGAATAAAACCAATTGGATGTTTTCATGAACATACCGTTATACAAAAATAGTTGCACTTAAAAGGAACAAGAATATATAGAGTTATTGGTAAAACACAAACAACAACCCCTCAAGACTATATTACTAACATCTCAAACAATAACAATTTGTTCTATGACTTTTAATAACTCAACAGACTTTACTTTACCTTTACGGAACTCTATGCTCGCGTCGCGTCACACATGTCCTTGTAGCGATATTTGGTAGTGCGGGCGTATATAATTAAAAAGTGGTAGATAGAACAACGAAATCTTAAAAAAACTTACAGTAAATAAATCATGTTTTGTTTACTAAGAGTTTTGATTTATGAAAAGTCTTGACTTTTTAGTCATAAGACAACAGTTGTAGTTTATGATGTTGGTGATACAGTCCCGCAAGTTTGTTAGTGTTTTACCAGTGACCCTGTATTTTGATAGCTTTCGTTAAATAGTCTTTAATATGAACAAAAAATAAGTTGTAGACAGTTTATGTTGCTCTATTACTCCCAGATCGTATCGGGAAACAAATATATATCTTCATTGCCCTAAACAGTTATTTACAATGTATAGAGTATATAAAACTTATATAATAGGAATGGACTTACAAAAATTATTCTACATTTTTGTCATTGATATATTTACAAAAGTATTCTTTTTTGTTTAGTTCCTTTAGTTTTTGAGCTATCTTTGAGCTTTTTATAAACTAAAATAGTTAAATGCCCACAAAAAATGTTTTTTTTTTATCGAGTCGATAATTTTTCAACTTATTTATCGACAAAAATCGAGAATATTTGTAGGCACTACAATAACTAACGGCTCCGATATTAAGGATTATATTTAAATATAAAAAAATGTACTTTGACGGACCCCTAAATAAGTTAGGACCAAAACAATTCAGGCTAATGTCATAGCATTCGACTAAAGTCAATATGCAATTATAGTCTTTAACCATGAAACAGTAAATATATAACATTGGCCCTTACATAGGAGAGATAATATAAAAAAATATCAAATCTGTAATACAAATAAATAAGAATAATGCTTCGTATGATGAGATTTTAAACAAAAATTCTTCATCGTTTTATGCTCAGTAACACCACTTTGCTGCAATAACACAAAACCTTTTAAAGGCAGATAGCTGTCACTGTCTCGTTTCTTTGTATACCTCTGTATCTTTCACGCATCAGAACACTGTTGCTTCTTCTATTGGACATTATCTCTTTAACTTCATATTATTTTCCCTTGAAATCAATCGAACTGTACCAGGCTGTCAGAAATTACTAAGAGTTAATACAAAATAGAAATCATTGTTTTTTTTTAACAGATAAATTATCGACACCAAATGTTATTTTTATCACATTTTTAAAATCCGAAAATAATGAAATCCTTGTATATGGCAACATTTTGTCTCCACCGTGCCCCACAGCGCCATATTACGGCGTAATTTAACGCCATTTTCTTACGCAATCGGATCGCAGGTACCAGGGCGACAGCAGATCATAAGAAGCCCATGTCGAGCGCGTTGTACAGCGCGGCTATGTCCGAATGGCTGGAGACCCGCCAGAAGGGGTAGTTCTTCGCTTTGGCGGCGGCTTCCTCGTCCTGTCCATCGCCTATTACCACATACGTGCAACGCTCGCCGAACCGCTGCTTTATTTTTTCGAAGCATGTTTCTTTCCCTGTAACCAGATTAAAGACATTTAGGTCAGAGAACGCAATACCATTTATCAACTACTATGGACAATTTTTTTTTATTTCGAACCAGACCTGTTGAATTCGGAAAAAACTCTCTATATTACTTACTAGCGGCCCGCCCCGGCTTCGCACGGGTACATTGCGGTTACATTATTCAAGTTTTAGTAAGGATCTTTTTGTTTTTTTTTTTTAAATATATTATAGCCTATGTCACCCGGGGATAGTGTAGCTTCCCAACAGTGAAATAATTTTTCAAATCGGTTCAGTAGTTTCGGAGCCTATTCATTACAATCAAACAAACAAAGTTTTCCTCTTTATAATATTAGTATGATTACACCATGCTATGGTATCGCTAATAAGGATCAAATTTTTTTAGAATTATTACTTTACTCTTCTTTAAACTTTACACCAAGCTTTGTCTTCTTCTTTCGAATGTCAAATGACTAATGACAGAAAGAGATAGGTCAGCGTGTAACAACTCGCCCGCTAATCCACGTTTATTAATTAAGGGATAACGGATTAATTGTTCAAAACGATAGCCAAGCATATTATTGTTGCGACCTAGAAACTATTTGGTCAAATACCTCGAAGGATCCTTATTTTATCAGCTTGATACAAAAACGCATTGTTATGAACCCCATCGAATTACGAAGGATCTCTAAAAGTTGAATGTTCGAGACTGTAGGTATGTAGGTATAAAGTGAACGCGTGATCGGCGCGACGGCGGCGGGCAAATACCTACCCGCGAACGAATACAAAGGGAAGCCGACAATGGGTCTCGAGATCATTCGATTGGGATTATTATTACCTACATACCTACCGAGAATGTTCAGGAAAATACCAGCTCGCATTTTTATTCCGTATATAAGGTGTTGACGACGGGCAGCGAGTTAGTTACTACTTGGAAGCGACAGTGTACGGAACTTAAGTAAGCGAACGAAGAGTGTTATACCAGTGACCTAGGCGATTATATTGGAATACTGTGTGACTGCTAAGTGATTCGAAACAGTGTTTGTTGTATGTAACTAGTGATAGTGAACTAGTGTAGTACTGTGTATTTGTCAAGTTTGTGGAGGGCGAATTAAACCTTTATACACGTAGTCGGCATTATTTGTACCTACCCCTAGTACGTAACATTATTATATTAAGCATTACAATATATTAAATTCCATTTGGAATATTTTCCAAATATCTTTTCAAGTCATCAATTGCATTATTATAATTATGTATATTTGTAGATATAATAACTTTATATATTGACCAACCTGTTTTGGTTGCCGAGTAGATGTTCTCAATAGGGAACACGCCCCCGAGGCCGAACAGCAAGACTTTGGCCAGAGCCGGCACCAGCTGGGTCGTCGTCACTAACACGTTCACGCAATTCTCCCTGAACAAACAGAAATAAATGTTATTTTAAAAAAGCGTAGGGCGCTGTAGCTCTGACGTCATCGGGTAACGCTACGACATTGCTGACGATTTGCACGGATTTAGTGCCCGCACGGCGAGAGTATTAAGTAACCTTAATACGAATTTTCATGGCTCTAAGTTGAGATATTTTTTTACCCATACAAGCTTTCATCCCCTATTTTATACACTTAGGGGTGGAATTTTACAGAATCGTTCCTTAGTGGATATTTACAGTATAAAAGGTACCTACTGTCAAAATTTCTTGATTCTAACACCAGCGGTTTGGGCTGTGCGTTGATTCCTTTGTTTTGATAAGTGAATTTGCAAAAAGTATCAAAATATGAGACATAAATGGCCGTATCTTTTAATTGCGTTCTCTTAGAAGCCTATTTTTTTTACTCCTACAAGGGACCATAGCGTTTGATATTCGATATTAATTTTAACTTGATATCTCTATCCTTCTGAGAGAAAGGGTCTTGACAGACAGACAGACGGACAACAAAGTGATCCTATAAGGGTTCCGTTTTTCCTTTTAAGGTCTGAAACCCTAAACCACATACAGATGATCCTCCTTTTTTGAAGGTGGTTAAAAAATAAGATTATTGAATACCTAGAGTTGATCATGTTGAGACATTTGCAGGCCAAAGTGAGCCAGTTGTCTGTGCCCTGTTCCAACTCCGCCCGTAGCTGTAGCCACTGCTCCCTCTTCGCCGGGCCCAGAAGACCACCCACACTGAGGACAAATAATTACAATTTAGTTTAGTTTTTAATTTAGTTCAATCGTCATATGCAACTAGCTGTGCCCGCGACTTCGTCCGCGCGGAAATTAAATGACAAAGTTTCATGCAAACTTTCATCCCCTATTTTATCCCCTTGGGGGTAGAATTAATCAAATCCTTTCTTAGCGGATGCCTACGTCATAACATCTACCTGCATGCCAAATTTCAGCCCGATCCGTCCAGTGGTTTGGGCTGTGCGTTGATAGATCACTATGTCAGTCAGTCAGTCATCTTTGAGTTATATATATTTAGAATATTAAATAACAAGAATAATAGTAGTTTATTACTGGTTAAATACATATTAAAACCTTCGAACAAAATTGATGTGAACATTAAATTATTATTAACATTGCAATGTCCCAATGTAATTTATTTGCCACCAGGGCGGCGCCACATTACAGTGGGTTGACATTGACACTTGACAGTTCAGACTCTTTTTCTCTTTCATTCCGACCAGAAAATTCGTATTTGTGGTGACATTGACAAGTATAAAGTGACAGATAAGATTCCAGTCTGGGAGGCACTGGGATCGTCCCCAGTCCGCTGTACGGCGTTGCTGGGACCATAATTATGTTGATGTGTTAATTTCGTAATACATACTTATTTGTTTATAAAAAAAATAATTAAGGTAACATTTATTTTTAAAAGAAGCCCGCAGAGTGAGCTGTAAGCAGGATCATCTCAGTCGAGATATCATTCCGATGAGGTTGTAGACTTAAGAAAAAATTAAAAAATGTTTTTTTTTAAGTGCCTCCGTTGGCCTGAACAAAATCAATGATTCCACTTTGATTTTGACTAATAAGTTTATTTTTTAAAGTTAGTATTCCCGTCAGCCCCTCCAGCTAAGCTAATGCTTGTTAGGAGTGGGCCCACGTTAATAGTTCAATGGCCAGGATGTGGTCGGACCCGGAACCTCTCAACAATGAGGGTCTTTAACCACTAGGTAACTACTGACTAGGCTATTAACGCCATGCGTGAGTATTAAAGTGAAATCTCACCTATTCCTATAATTGTTGTACGTGTCCTTGATCTTCCTATATCTAAAGGCGAGCTTCCTCATCCAGTCCACCCCCCCCCGGACGCCCGGCGCGCACAGGCCGGCGCTGGGCGCGGCGCCCGCGTGGAACCCGTCCGCCGCGAAGTTGTACGCGGAGAGGTCTTGCCCGTTGTCGTCGGCCGCCACCGCGTCTATGTGCTCCTGGTCACAATCCTGCCGATGTAGGGAATGTTTCACTATATTTAGTAAAAACTTTCAAACGCTTAAGGTGAAGGCGCCTGTCTAGCCCGCGAAATTCAAAATTTTCGAGTATTTTTATAGTTTATCCAAAATCTGAAAACATTTAAGACAACATTTTGTGATTTGCGACAAACGCAGTATGCAGTGCGTTTGTTAATACATTTATTTTACTCTAAATATTATCACGGTGGATATGATACTAGTAAATCACTAAATATGCAAAAATTGCCAGATTATCTGGATAGCTGTCGTTCTTGAAATGTTTTAGAGTAAGTTGGATATATTAATAAATGCACTGCACACGGTCTTTTTCGCGAATTACAAAATGCGTCTTTTATTATTGTCGATTTTGAAATTTTCTAAAAAAACCTCAAAAAATTTGAACTTGAACGCGGACGGAGGAGTATGAAATCGGGCACACTTATCATACTAATATTATATAGAGGAAAACTTTGTTTGTTTGATTGTAATGAATAGGCTCCGAAACTACTGAACCGATTTGCAAAATTCTTTCACTGTTGGGAAGCTACACTATCCCCGGGTGACATAGGCTATAATATATTTTGAAAAAAATTAGGGATCCTTACTAAAACTCGAATAATGTAACCGCAATGTACCCGTGCGAAGCCGGGGCGGGCCGCTAGTAGTTTATATAGAGAAGGATTGCAGAATGCTAATATTTTTATATTATAATACTTAGAAATACGTTAAAATCAATAAATAAAACATTACACACACTACCATGAATTGAAACACACACATTTGTAACCTCCACACCGACTGACTGTCTGACTGACAAACGTTGACAGTTTTTGGAGGGCGGGACTTCCATAGTGCATACGGTGTATCAGTATCAAATAGTATTTGACAATAAAACCTTAATGACGTTTAAAACTAAAATTTAAATGAATTATGGTCGAATTTCGACCATTACAACGAGAATATTAGTATAAATAAAACATTATATATTTTTATATACATAAGTCGGCAGTTAAGCGCATGACCCGCCTGATGTTAAGCAGTCACCATAGCCTATGGATTGTTGCAATACCAAAGGCATTGCTGTAAAGCGTAGTAGGACACAGGTATCCGGATCTCCCACTTGTCGTACCAAACGCAGCTGGCTAAGGTGACTGCATAACATCAGGCGAGTCGTAAGACTTTGTTACATAAATACTCGTCTCGTCCCCGCGTACATTGTGAGTACACGACCATCGGCGTAATAAATAAATATCGCCAGACTGACACACCAACTGTATGGTCCCAAACTAAGCAACGCTTGTACTATGGGTACCGTACAATGGACTGAGGGCGATCCCAGTGACGCCCAGACCCGGGCAAATTACGAAAAGGTCGTTTCCGTAATATGCCCCGGCGGGGATCGAGCCCGCAACCACCATGTGCAGTGAGCCGGGCGGCCTACGCTCGAACCACTGCGCCAAGAGGTCGGTGATGCGGGCGCTCAGCCGACAAAAGGGTGTTCGTGTATCTTTTAGAAATTATTACTTACCTCGACATCGTTGAAAAAGAAATGCGTGTCAGCCAAGCTGAATATCATTTCCTCCATTCTGAAGCCCAATTGAACTATTTGTTGCGTATCCTGCAACGGAAACACATCAATAGGTAAATAAATAGATATAAATAGTTTAGCCCTTTGAACGTCCCACTCCTGGGCACGAGCCTCCCCTCAACACGAGGGGGATTCAGGCCGTAACCCACCACGCTGGCCCAGTGCGGGTTGGCGGATTTCACATGTCTTTCAAGAATTGGTTAGATCTTCTAAGACATGCAGGTTACCTCACGATGTTTTCCTTCACCGTAGGCAAGTGATAATCATATAGACATTATGATTGGTACGTAGTTTTCGAAAAACCCAGAGATGCGGGCCGGGGTTTGAACCCAGGGCCTGGTGCCCGCAAGACGCGTGCTTTAACCAATCGGCTATCACAGCTTACATAAATATTTATTATTAATTAATATTAATATCGCCAGACGCACACACCACCTGTATGGTCACAAACTAAGCAACGCTTGTACTATGGGTACCGTACAATAGACTGGGGGCGATCCCAGTGACACCCAGACCTGGGCAAATTACGAAAAGGCCATTTCCGATATTTGCCCCGGCGGGAATCGAACCCGCAACCACCATGTGCAGTGAGCTGAGCGGCCTACGCTCGAACCACTGCGCCAAGCAGTCCTCAAATTATACAAGTTTTTTGCCACTTTTGTAGTGTTACCTTATTGTACTTGGTTGCATAAGTGCCAGTGAGTAGGGAGTGGAAAATGATGATGGTCTCGTCCAGATCCCATATGAAGACTCTGTCGGTGGCCGGTTCAGGCACGTGCTGAGCTGGTGACGACGAGGTGTTCCGTCTACCACGGCCCCGGGATCTGCTTGCTGTGCTCTCACTAGATATAAACAGAATTATTCATTCTTTTTAACGTCCGACGAAAAAACAGGGGTGTTATAAGTTTAACATGTGTATCTGTTTGTGGCATCGTAGCGCCCAAGCTGATGAACCGATTTTAAGTTTTTTTTTTGTTAGAAAGGTATCTTGATCGAGACTGTTCTTAGGTATGTTTCATGAAAATCGGTTCAGTCGTTTAAAAAATATCAGCTCATTTGTAGTTTAAAAAGGCGTCGCATCGGGGTTTATTTTAATTTGTAATTTCGAGTTTTTTTACCGTTAAGCAGTTACCGTAGCCTATAGAAGCTTTCAATACGAAGCCTTTATTGCCCGCACAAGTTATTCAAAATAATTTTCTTTGCTATAATTGCTGTTGCTGTGTACTGTTACTGTCCTTTACTTCAGATGGAAGCGTAATCTTGCATGGTTGTATACACAATTACGCTTGAATCAGAGGCAGGACTAATGGTACTAATATTGACCATATGTAAAAAACATTCTTACCCGGAGTTCTCCCGACACCTCCGACTGGCCGCATGGACTTCAGTTTTAATGGGTGACAGTGGACTTGCGTCATTCAATGATGGCAGCATAGATGATGGGGATTCTGATGGAACAATAAAACCGTTCAAAATAAACTCCCTTTTTTAAAGTTTGATGATTAGATATACCCTATCAATAAATAATTAACTGGGTTTTATACTATGAGTGAGAGAGCCAGGTGCTGAATTCCCCCAAGGTAAGCAGGGTTGGGCTCTCAATAATTATATGAAATACAGCTATGATAGCTATTTTAAACATCTGATTTCTTTGACTGCTATATTTTATTTGATTACTACATTTTTCCCATAGCTTTGATAGCATACTAATATATTTAATTTAAACAGTGACAAGTAAATTATAGAACTATAGCTAAGAACCACTCTAGTCAGTTCATAAGTACAGAAAAAAAACATCAAAATTGTTCAAGCCGTTTCAGGAGAAGTAGAATTATGAACCCATGCAAATCGGATTTCTGTATTAAGATTTTTAAAAATGTTTTCTATAGTGGTTGACTTTATTCAATAACAAGCTAATTATTCTCAGTAATTCTGATTATAACTGTATAACAACATCATACTAAATGACCAGCCGAAACAATAATTAATCATGATAAAAATAGCTTAATAAATTGCTTCTACACATAAAACCGAGCGATTTATCATGTAACAACGTCAAGGGCGTTCAATTAGCACCAAGTAAATACGGTTCAATGCCACGGTTACGGAATTAGGAACATCAGTAGCCAGCGGTAACGAAATTGAAAGAAAAGTTAAAATTTCTCTGAGAAATTATTATTTTAAAATTAATTATTGATCAAATTTGTACAACAAACCATCTTCACTGTCCGTTGGCCAGTAATCAGAGTCATCATATTGATATTCTGATTGATTTTCATCAACTTTCCTTCGTTTATTCCGAAGCAGATTTTCGTTTTCTTTATTCATTGTTTTATCACTTAATTCACTCACGGAATAGTAATTTATTATGATTGAGAATGAATTACTGTGTAATTTAAACGTTTGTATGTTTTATTACAGTAATTCGAAACGTATTTGTTTTTAAAACTGTATTTTGTAAACAACAAAAGCATCGGCAACAAGTTCGTACGATTTACGTCGAGACGAAATGTCAAAACTAAAATTGACTTTGACACAATTTATCTGGGTTACCAGACTTCAGAACGAAATAATTTCTAAACAAAGTAGAAGTTTCTGTAATTTTCCATTTTTGAAGAGTTTATTATATATTTTTATAATTTAGCATAACTTCAAAAAACATAATGTTTTTGTATTATAATTTAAAATTGAACTGAAATAAATATAGCGATCAAAGATCGATACCAAATTACTACCACATTTGATAAAAATATTCTTGATTTTATATACTTGCAATCCTAAAGCTGAAGCAGTATGTTCTCTATTACGTTTTATTGATACACAAAAGTATGTTTTCATTTACAAAATTAGCACAATTATAGGGCCTTTGATAAACCTTTATCAAAGTATAGGGCACGGAAGTTTACGACAAAGTCCGAATAAAAAGTTCTAAATACAAACCTGATAAAGTTCCTCCTAAATGATATGACGTGTGGCCAGCGCTGCCGCTGCTGCTCGGGGAGCTGACGTAGGGAGAGTAACTAGGTGCCGCGTAGTAGCCACTGTATTGAGCGACATTGTGGTCCGCGTACCCTGCTGCATAACTGCTGTAATCCTAATACATGGAGAAACAACATTATTTTTGATTAGTATTTATGAAGTGTTATTTCTTTAAACCAACGTAAAAAGCGCGTTGAAATGGGTCCATTATTCGCAGACATAGGGATAAAACTTATTATTTCTCGTTTGCGTTCTGTCGTCGGATATAATAAATTACAAAATTCTAAATAATTATTTGTCTTTGGTTGTTGTCAAATAAATCGATTCTTATTTCAAATTACCTGTTGTGCAGTAGGAAATGACTGCGCCAAGCCTCCATTGTAAGAAGAGTACGAATAGGGGGATGGTTGACCCGTGAACCCGGTGCTCGGCACCCCACTCACGCTGCTCACGCCGTACGCGCTGAGATATGTAGGCGTCGCTTTGCACGAAGACCTGAGGAATTGAAATTTGAATAAAAAAACTGCAAAGCTAAACTGCATCGATAGGACAAAAGTTTTTGGAAAAAAAAAATGGTGGAAAATGATGGGTTTTCACTGCTGAGCGATGGTAAGGGTACCTACGGAAGTACTCACATACGCAAGGAGGAAAAATTATAAAAATAATTTTGGAGAAATTGTGTAGGTAAACTTTTCCCACGGACTTAAAAAATACTACGATTGCCTTTTCCAAGCATCATTCGTTTGGTCATGGTCGAAGTGCTGCCGTACCAAGAAGCTTAGAATGTATAATGTTCTTGTGCCGTACCCACAGACCATTTTATTATTTTACTCTTTGCCATACACCCACGCTAGCGACATCTAGTGCACCGCACAAAAATTTTATGGTTCATCATAACCCGTCCGACCTCTCTCTTAGTTCTGATTCTTAGCAATAGAGGGCACTGTATACCTCGAAATCAAATAGATTGTTTTGCAGAAGTACGCGTGGGTTGGTTGCATTCTGTAAAACTACGTCAAATTATATACTTTACTTTATTATCATCCTAGCTGACCCGACAGACGTTGTCCTGTCAAACTTTGAATATTGAATTCAAATTGTTCCGCTCAACTTTCTTACTTTTTTATTTCATAAGAACCTTCTCCTGACAATAAATAAACGCAACAAAAAAAGAATTAGCGAAATCGTTCTATCCGTTCACGCGTGATGCTGACCAAGGAAATAGAGATTCATTTTTATATATTACTAGCTGTGCCCCGCGACTTCATCTGCGTAATATTGGATTATTGGGTTAAAAAGTATCCTATATGTTAATCCCGGTTATAATCTATCTGTGTTCCAAATTTCATCCAAATCCGTTCAGTAGTTTTTGCGTGAAGGAGTAACAAACAAACATACATATACATACATACATACATCCACACTCACAAACTTTCGCATTTATAACATTACTATCTGTGCCCCGCGACTTCATCCGCGTAGTATTGGATTATTGGGTTAAAAAGTATCCTATATGTTAATCCCGGTTATAATCTATCTGTGTTCCAAATTGCATCCAAATCCGTTCAGTAGTTTTTGCGTGAAGGAGAAACAGACATACATACATACATACATACATACATCCACACTCACAAACTTTCGCATTTATAATATTAGTAGGATCTATATTATATAAAAAATAAAATCTCCCGCCAATGTGAACGTCGAACACGCAAGTTGACAAACGACGAATTTCTTTCGAAAGACGTGCATATTACAATCGTCGCTTAGTCGCTTAGTTTGGGGCCATACTGTTATATTAATAAATCCATCTCAAGTCTTAAAGCGATCTTAAGTACGCTTTTGACATGTAAATGTCATACTAACGTCATCCCAGTACGAAATGACATGTCGAAAACTTACTCAAGATCGCTCTTAGACTTGAGATAGATTTATTAATACGGGCTTAAGTCTGGCGATATATGATCCTCACCTATTGTTGGTGTTGTGCGGCGGTGGGTAGGCGCTGTAAGGCTGGTTGTACAGCGTCGAGCCGACGTACGAAGAGGCCGCGCCGCCGCCGCCATATTGCTGCATACTGAACGAACACAGATAAAAAAATAAAAAATAGGTACCTATTTGCTAGAGTTAAAATGCTACGTCCGACGTCATAGTGAAAACTCAGTACCTACTCCTGCAGACCAAAACGAACCCTAGCTCGAGTGATTGTAAGTTGATTTCAGTTTGCAGAGTGGATCCAACCACCCATATTTCTGCAAACTGAAATCTACCTACAATCAATAGGGCTAAGGTTGGTTATCACTTGTCAGCAATCTTGTATATTACCTGTTGTAGTACTGATAGGGCAGCGCCGACTGGTCGTAAGGCAGCGCCTCGCCGTACAGTGCCACGTCTGCCTCGCAGAGGCCCGGAGACCGGACCTCGCTCTTCACACCACCTGTCCAACAATTTGCAGAATGGACCAACCCGCTGAATGCAGACCAAAACCAACCTTAGTACAAGTGAATGAAGGTTGGTTTCAGTTTGCAGAAGAATGCGTGGGGCGGTTTAATTCAGCAAACAACGTTCAATTAATGGTAGATCACACCTGTATTTTCAGCATGGTAATTTGGTCTCAATATAACAGGGGCTGAGAGCACATTTTCTTTTAACTGTGAAAAGATTCGAGCCACACTCCGCAATTCTGGCCTAGTGCGGGTTACCGAACTTCATACACTGATTCGAATGACGTGGCAGGTCTATTTCACCGTTCAGCAATTGGTTAAGTAATCTACCTAGTTTTTGGAAATGAAATTCGTCGTTTCATCCTTCTTCTAATTCATTTGTAAAAGAAGGTTGGACGCTGTCGTTTCCGACATCGGAAACTTTCCGTCAATTGTGAATACCCCAAAATTCATCCATCAGATCACATCGCCTTCACGGACCCCTTGTAGGCCATAGGGTTGATATAATAGACCATTTTGGATACTATCACTTACCCGCACTATCCTCATTCATCAACCAGGCGACCGCAGCCGACGAGGAGGTGGAACACAGCCCCCCGCTCGACGTCAACGGCAACGCCAACCCTAATGACGTATTCGCCGAGCATCCGTTCGCCAAACTACAACTCTCCACTTCTGTGGTACCAGGAAGGCATAAGCTGTCGACGGCTGATAGACTGATCGAGGAGTTTGTCGTGGTTGTCGAGTTCTGGAACAGTGTTGACGCTCCTGATACTAGGAGAGCAGGGAGCGAAGCATCTTGCAGCAGCGATGGCGGGGAGTTGGAGGTTGATTCCGATTCGCACGGGCTAGTGTTGACTTCGCCTGATAATCTGGAAAGGAATTTGAAAATAGAATACCCATATCACCGTGGTCGTTCCGAGGGCAGAGGTCCTTTTTAAAAGAGCAAAAATGGACCTACTTATGCAAAATGGAACCAACCCACATGCTCTCCACTACTGTAGACCAAAACCAACCTTGTGTTAGTGTTTCTAGGTTGGTATCAGTTTGCAGAAGTGTGTGTGGGTTGGTTCCATTTTGCATAAGTAGGTCCAAATGCTTGGCTCACTTTTAGATCGATCTCAAGTCTGAGAGCGATCTGGGAAAGTCATTCTTATGTCGTTCCAGTACAAAATGACATGACAAAAGCATTCAAGACCGCTCTCAGACTTGAGATTGATTTCTATAACATGCTTGCTTTTGACAGCTTGCTGAAAATGCTTGTAACCACTCCTAATCGATATCTAGTATTAGAGCGATTACAAGTACGCTTTAATTCATTCTGTATTGATATGACATAAGAATGACGTTTCCAAGATCGGTCTCAGACTTGAGATCGATTTATTAATACGGGCCTATACCACTAATGAATCTATTACAGCATTTAAACAGCCAATTAAATTGTTTAGCGAAGCTAAAAAGTGCTGTCATAACATTGGGATTTAAACAAACGAATAAAATCCTTCTTCCGCTTATTCGCCGGGTGTCTGTTTGTAAATACAAATTTAATGTCTCAATTGTAGGATAATTTGGGTGGCAATTAGTTTTTAAGTGTTTGGTAAATAAATAGTCATCGATACGTCAGGCTTCTAATATAATTCGAGGAGAAGTAGTAGCCTAACCTCATTACAATCCGTTCAGCCGTTTTTGCGTGATTCTCAGTCAAACTTACGAAGATCACACATGCATTTTCAAGTATAAAATGTAATTATTAAATACCAATAGGAAGTTTCGATGTGTCTTGAAATCCAATTTGATCAAGCAATTAGGCCTGAAGTAATAAATCGATCTCAAGTCTGAGAGCGATCTTGGAAAAGTCATTCTTATGTCATACCAGTAAAATGACACGTCAAAAGCTTACTCAAGACCGCTCTCAGACTTGAGATTGATTTATTAATACGGGCCTTAGTTATGACATTGCATTTTGAGTTGTCATTTTTGTCCCGTCAAAATCGGTCCAGCCGTTTCCGAGAAACTCTTTGATTGAATGTGTTTTTATTTTTTTACGCGGAACCCTAATTGTTTTTCTAAAATAAAAGTAGCCTAAGTTACTCCTTAAAACATCAGCTATCTGCCAGTGAAAGTCCCGTCAAAATCGGTCCAGCCGTTTCGGAGATTACCCGGAACAAACACACAGACAGACAAAAATTTTTTAAATCGTGTTTTTGTTATAGGTGTCGTATGTACTTTCATATGCATTTAGTGAAAAGGTGTTATTTTGATATTACAAACAGATACTCCAATTTTATTTATTTGTATAGAGTATTTTTAACTGAGGTCTATCGAGTGTACGAGGTGTAGTAGAAGAGTTCCTGTTATTCTCTGCAAAATAATTTTTCAACGCATTTTGATGAGTCCATTGTCGTAACCCCACCTCTTTGTTGTGGCTGCGCTCCTAGTACTCAGCCACTTATTCTTGGCTTCTCTTTGATCGATATCGTGTTACAGTGTCTTTGTATTTGATTCTTCACGTTTGTTAATTAGCGTTAAACATTCCAGACTTGTCGACTTTGGCACGTATGGGCCAATGGTGGACTAATTGTTTTGCAAAATGGAACCAACCCACATATACATTTGCAATGTGGAACCGGCCTATTTACACTTGAACTGGGGTTGGTTTTGGTCTGCAGACATAATATGTATGGATTGGTTCGTTTTTACAAAACTGTGTCCAATTGTATGCTCAAAAATTAGGTACTAAATCATACTTATTGAAACGTTCTAGTTCTGTTGCATTGCAACTAAACTAAATCTGTCAGAATTGGCGCCCTGCTCCTAATTATGACTTTTCATTTGTATCTCGCGTTTATTGTACGCTGTAAGCAACCCCTTATATTTAAGGCGGTAGATAACCTTTTTGTGCATTAGACGCTCCAATAGTCCATATTTGCGTGTGGAGTAGGTTGGTAATGTTTAAAGAAGTGAGTTTTTTATATTACATTACATTATATTGCATACCAATCATCAAAAATTATGACTAAGATAACATAATCAATTTTATGACACATTCAAAACATATTGCTCCAATTAAACCGTGTCGTACAAATAAAATCACACGCTGTTTATTCTAAATTGGTATCATTAAAACAAATCACCAGGGCCGCATAACATATGCCACAGGCGGGCTCCCCCTATCTCTCCGTTCGAAGGAATTATCAAACAAATGTTTACACGTGTTTCGATTAATTAAGCCCGTTATCATCGCTAGTGAACGCGACCATACCACTGCCCGCCATTTAATCAATTCCCGCGCTGTCACCGTGACAGCTGGCGCGTGACGTCATTTAGGGGCGTTCGTTTTTAAATTGATTAGGGTTTATGACTTCATGATTGGAAAGAGGTCCGTCTCTATTTATTCTGTGCTTTATGTTTAAATCAAATTTAGATTATGCCTTACGATTATGCCTAACAAGATAAGCATGATTGTCTTCGTCTTGTTTCATGTCAAAATATTTAAATAAAAATAAAATACGATTATTTATTACATGGCCGAAATTTACCATAAAATATTGTGTTTTTATTACCATCTAATTATAATAATATTAATATTCTAACGATTAATCATAAGTTGTTTAATAAAACAGTATACTTAAGTATTGTCATCACATAAAGCACAGATTTGATTAGTCTAAGACATAAAGGATGATATTTTTTTAAATGAATTCTAATGTTGCCTATCTATAGTAAGTACTTAGTCTCGCTGGAAACTCACTCGCAAATCGTCAGGGGGGATGTCCCCCTAAATACAGGAAGTAGGTAGATCTAAGATCTAAGTACAAATAACGGAAAATTCCCACAAATTTATTTGAGAAATTTCTGTTACGTCATTCACCATCTGTGCAGGTGTAAGTACACCTGAATAAATTGATACAAATTATTGCAAAAAAATATGAATTTTCAGAACTTATTTAACAGCTTCGCTAACTAACCATTGGAAGGACGAGAAAATTAACAATAAAATTGACAAATAACCCGCCAACTGAAACGTGACAACTGAACAATCTTTTCCATATTCAAAATTAATGACAATATGCATTCGACACAAGAATTTTACTATGATAATTATTAATTTATTAATTAAAACAAAGCGTATATACGCGGCTGGGATACACAAACGAGAACAATATAACACGGCCATAAAGTTGTTTTAAAATCCCTATTAATATTTAAACCTATGTTAATCATGAACACCTGTTTAATTTCTTTATGAATATTCGCATAAACAAGTGGAATTATGTCGATGATGGCATATTGTGTTCGAAATTCGAACGGCGTCGATAGGAATTAAAAAGTTATGTGTGTAATGTAAAGGTAAACCTGTTGGTGACAATAGGGGGTAAGCCTTGCCAGTTGTAACGTGAGTTTGTCTCAAGGAACTGATTGTTAATTTGTTGTCAAGATTTCCTGTTCCAAAATAAATAAATTTTACATTATTTTATTGGAATTAGCGACATATTATGTTCCTACTTATCGAATTTGAAATGATTCCTTCCGGTTTACGACGAATCGAGATTTGATTTTTAGATTGTTTTGTTTTTAGGACTCTCGTGTGGCTGGGTTTATTGGCGGTCTGTTAAATCACACAATTATTTAATTATCCTTCAAGACATACTTCCGTAATGGGTATCTAAATTTATACGTCACATCAAAGCTTAAACAATAAATACATTATAAACACAAAATATCAAACTATAAAAGAGAAGTATAGTGATTTAACTCTAATGATGTTTTGATATTTTGAATCGAGAGCACGAACACCGCTGGCCGTTGTCTATTAAAAAAAGTTGTTTATATTAGTTCGCGCCTTTTTCAAGTGTCACTTTGCTTTTTGCCGCCACTCGGAGCGTTCGAAATTCAAACAACGCTATCGTATATCAAAAGCGTTCCGGAATTTTTACAGTTCGACACAACTATGCAATAATGTTTTATCCTCATCAATGAAGATTTAGCGAGATATAAGCTTTGACGCTTTAGGAATATAGTTCAATTTACAGTACAATATAGTGTAAGGTTAACGATTGTTGTAAGTGTTGAGTTTACGCTCTGGCATTGTCACTATCTTTTTAATTGAAAGCGCTTTTTTAATGTTTTCCAGTCTTTAGCTTTCGGTAGTCATCGCGACCGTCGTTAATTTTCGTCTAACAAAAGACTTCAAACGTTTTAAATGTTTAATAGTCGGGGGATGGAGGACATTCCATATGGTAGGTATCTATGCATAGTTGTCACTTTTTTAGTTTTATGTTCCGGACGAATTGTGACGCGCCGATTTGGATGATAGGCATTTGTTTTAAAGGCAACTATAGTTTTTGTCTGAAGCTTACCGGCTAGCATAATTGTATTTTCTTTATAACGACAACAGTGCCACCTACCAGGCCCAATTATAGCCAAGAATCATATAGGTGCCCAGTTAGCACAAAAAAAAAAATCCATCATACTGTTTAGAACCGGAATTTTCTAATATATAACTTTTATTTTTCATGTAAATGTTTAATGTAATCTTTAATCATAAGTAATAGTATAATATTTATAATGAGTGTCGGTATAATCTCCCGGTTTATCGGCACGTGTTTCCAAATCCCGACAGCTCCATAATATGGTATAAAACAATAAGCCCTCAGTGTCCTCGGACGAGGGCACAATGGGCACACTCCGGACACGTGAAGGACTCTTTGTTCGAAAGGCGAAGGGTTCCGTAGCTTTGAGTGCGTTGTTTAAGTAAGTAAGTGTTATTGGTGCTGAATACTGATAAGTTAATGGTCTGGTTATTTTGGATACGATTCGTGTCGGGGTAAATTTCGTAAATTGGATTTTTAAGTTAGTCAATTCGTAGGTAGGTGCATTTTATTTATTTATAAATACAATATGTTTCAGACTAATAATGGCAGTAGTTTAAGACTATATAACTCGCGTTATATAAAAATAATCTGTCAAAACTTAGCCTAGAATGATTCAACGGCAGTGCTATTTTGTAGCGACAAACTCATCAAACGCGTGAATATGTGAGTGAAATGTCAAATTTCAACACAAGATTGTCTGGTTTACTCTGGTAATACTGTCACTATTTATTATTGGCATCGATTTATAAAATAATTCAATATAAATATACTTAGGCGATTGATATAATATACCTTACTCAATCGTTATGTCACAGATTTTTTTTATCATTTGTTCTGTCAAAACAGTTTGGGCTACTTATAAAAAAATATAATATGGAATTAGGATATTATCCTTTTGAACTATGTGTGAACGTGTATCGCGATCCAAAGGTTTTTCTTGCCTTTGCTCGTTCGAATTCTCATTATTCAAAGTCATTGTTTAAGATCGGTAGATACAAGTGATAGAAATTGAGTGTTTGCTGCCTACTTTTTTAATATTTCAAAATCATCATGGAACCCAAATACCGCAGCAAATACCCAGGACTTGCGGCCATTTGGCCCCCACGTGTCATCCTCTCGGATGCGTTCAAAATCTATTAATTGCGTTTTTTTTGTCAACTGCCAAAATTTGGTTTAAAAAATTAACAGATGGTACCTACACGCGGCCGAATGAGTAATGGAAGGGTTAAAAATAACTTTTTAATTTATCGCTTTGTGCTCGTTTAAATTTTGTGGTTCTACCATTACTCGTTTGAGATTTTAACTACCTACATTATTTTATTATCAATGTCATTTGGTTACATTAAAACTTAGATATTTCATATGATATGAGCAAACATAAACCTACCTAATATACCTACCTGGTTGTTTAGTTAATTAAGAAAGTTTTTTTTTAAATAATCTAAAGCATATTTTTATACTTATTACTTGTCTTATTTTCTGTGTTTTTGCAGAATCTTTGCTACGGTCTATCCAAAGATGAAATTGTTAACCCTATGGGTCTATCCATAGAGCAATGATTCCCTGCGTGGGAAGCTTTAATTATTCTTCTGAGGGTCTACCATTATTAATTACTTCAAATTGGTCATATTGTACTTCGTAGGCAACTACCCTAAAATTTCGTATTTAGCAAAAGTCAAGACTCCAACTTAGTTGTTAAATAAAATGTACCGAACCATCTAAACTGTTTATTTTCGAAGCCATTACAGGATATGAATTAAAAAAAAAACATCAACAGACACACGCAACAGGCAAACGTCATACGACACTTCAGATCCTGTCATGTCAAACACTTAAAAAACTTTAGCGTATAACGGAACGGAATTGTGTCAAAAAATTGATTTATTTCAATAATTTATATTTAACGGGATTCAAAAAGCGTTGGAATGTCATGTTAACTACTAATTAACCTAACTAATATGCTGCGTAAAACGGAATGTGGCATGTCGGATGCCAAACATCGTTATTTTTTTTTCTCCGCTTGGTTGAGGAATGTACGAAATGTCGTATATTCGTGTTTTCGGCAACGTGAAATATTGTCGTGTCAATAAAGAAATAACTTTACATTTTAGAATAAGTAATAAGACAATATAGGGAGATAGAAGTATTTGTTGGTAGGTAGCCAAGTAGGTAGTACCTACACTACCTCTATTAAACTTACCTAAAGGACTCTCTTTTAACTTTTACTCATCTTACCATTGACTTATGTAATAAACAGGTTTTTTTAGTTTTTCACCAGCAAAATACCTGAGATTATTTAAGTTTACATTGAACACATTTTTATATATTTTTTTTTTATTTTAAAACAAATTAGTTGTAGTAAGTGTGCCTTAATATTTTTAATAATGAAATAGTTAGAACTATTCCTACATTTTATATGAATTCTTGGATGAAACAAAAAACTTGTCTAAACTCTGAAGCATTTTGCCAACACCTTGCCCGCCTTGGGCAAAATCGAACGTCCATATTAAAAAAAAGACCATCAGATAAAATAATTCTACCAAAGAAATGCGCATCTGAAATGTTCAATAGCCATAATGTAACATAAAACCTATTGTAGTTCATCACTTCCTTTGATCCCGGCGTGATAAACCATGGGGCGTGCCCCGTGGATGCTAGGTTCGTTCAAATATACGCGGTATCCGCTCGGTATCCATCGCAGTACTATATAGTTGGTGTATTTCGATAATTTTGAAATATTAAGAAAATCAAGTCATTTTTAAGATTTTTAAGTGAATTTATTTGTCACCTATTGTCTGCTTAAAAATAATAAAAATAAGATTGAGGTAATTTTATTATTCGAATGCCAAGTTATTTGAGAGTTAAAACAAGATTTCAAATGTATGTGATTTGTGTGTAACTTTAGGGGTTCAGAGGTCTCTTGGGTAAACTAATACCTATTCTTACTCTATAAAAAAATGATTATTACCTATACAAGGTGTTGTTATTTCCAACCTACATACCTAGGTTTGGTGAACACTAAATAATGACGTCACAAAAAAAAACCAACTTGATTTTGAAGCGAACCTTTGCTCGAATTTTCTCCTCGTCAGCTGAGAAAAATACGGGTACATACCGCCTATTTCTAAACAGATCTTAAGTAGCACTTTTCACGGCAATTGTGTACCAACAATATGGGGCTTATAGGGGATTAAGTACCCTTGCTATTGTGCTCTCAAGCAGCATCGAAAGCTGCGAGTGGTGTTACCGTGTAAACTTTAATTTGAATTCGTCTGAGTGGAAGATGTTGAGTGTTTCTGTTTATTAAGTTCCATGTTTGGATCAAAAGTTTTATTTATTAGTTAGTTGTTTTTGCCTGCATCACTAGCACAGATTTTATAAGCTGACGCGTCCAATTACCTATATTTAAGAGTCATCCAGCTGACCCCATAAGTGTAAACAAAACATCCAAATCTGTCAAGCCGTTTAGGAGGATAATGTATCTTGGCGACACAATATAAATAACTTATTATTTTGCCGTCAAAAATGCTTTTTAATTTTTATTTTGCTTTTCAAAAATATGTTATTTATATATATTGTTGTACCTCAGTTCTCTTTTTTAAATTCAAATATTGCAGTGGCACCATTTGAAAGCCAATTAAGTGGAAAAAAAGTTTTAATCATCTATACAAATAAATAAAATTGGAGTGTCTGTTTGTAATATCAAAATAACACCTTTTCACTAAATGCATATGAAAGTACATACGACACCTATAGCAAAAACTCGATTTATATTTTTTTTGTCTGTCTATCTGTCTGTCTGTCTGTGTGTTTGTTCCGGGTAATCTCTGAAACGGCTGGACCGATTTTGACGGGACTTTCACTGGTAGATAGCTGATGTTATAAGCAGTAACTTAGGCTACTTTTATTTTAGAAAAACAAAATGGGTCCTGTCGCGCGGGCTTAGATCGCGGGAGCGGGCTTTTTTGTTAAGTTAAATTCCACGCGGACGAAGTCGCGGCCTCAGCTAGTTTTTAAATAAAATCAAAAATAACTATTTTTATTCGGTTCAGTAAACCGCGTCATGAATAACCGGTGGTTTAGCGGTTGTATAGTTACACCATGCTTTGGCTTCTTTTTTCGAATGACAAAAACGTACACCGCGTTTTTTAATAAGGGGAATAATGTTTACCAAAATGCATAGATTTTTACTTACCGATCTGATACATCGGCGCCCGTGTCGGGTCTTAGCCTTTTCGCCTGTAACAAATAAAAAAGTTATGAGAAAAAATACAGAAAAAAAACTAGCCAAAGCTGCCGTGCAATCTCAAGCAGTTATAATGAAGCAAGGAAATAATTAAGGAAAACTAAGGAACGTTAAATTAAGATGAAATAAAATTGATATTTTATATAGATTAAAGGTGCGTTCGGATACAGTGTTAGAACCAACCCCGCTGCATCACTCGGATATTAAAGAAGTGTCGATTTTTGGGCTTTTTCGACATGTTTGGTAAGGTTAGGTTGGAACGGTGTGTTAGAAAGAAGAATGAAATAGTACCTATTTCACTTAATAATTAGATTTACTTACTAACTCATCTCGGTAAATCCTAAGATAAACCGATATAGGTAAACATGTAATATATGCGACTAAAATATGTTTGTATCTATAATCAAATCAAATTATAAAATTAACGGTGACGCCGTATGTACATAATAAGGAAGAGTTATAAAATAATTTATTATAATATAAATCGCTAATTATGTCTATTTATAATCACCATAGATCTTTAACACAGCATAGACTTATAGGTCGAAGAGGATGATCATAATAGTAATCAGGAGACTTCTACAATGCATAATAGATCTACGGCCAAAGAGAAGCGATACGAAAATTAATAAGTAGATTATTAATTTCACAAAGTTATTTGTTTGTTTCAAACGCTCCGGTTTTCATTCGTTGCACTAAACGCAGCTATAATAGCTATTTTACGCCGAACTTCTGTGAGACGATGGTACTACCCTAGTCGAGCTAGCCCGTACAACATGTGCTGTAGTCAGTTTACTACGGGATCGCCCTACCACCGTTATAAATAAAAATAAAATAAATAACGCCAGACTGACACACCAACTGTACGGTCTCAAACTAAGCAAAGCTTGTACTATGGGTACCGTACAATGGACTGGGGGCGATCCCAGTGACACCCAGACCTGGGCAAATTACGAAGAGGCCATTTCCGAGATTTACCCCGGCGGGCATCGAACCCGCAACCCCTTTGTCTAGTGAGCCGAGCGGCCTACGTTCGAACCACTGCGCCAAGCGATCGTCACAAAAGTGATCCACTGCCATCAAATATGTGTTCTTTTCCACTCTTTCTTAGTTAAAATTGTCTCTTCTCCCCTGCTACCTATATGAATGAAAATCACATCTATAAAATCTTCCACAAACGCTTTCACTGTGAACGACATTTTTCAATTCAACAAACACAATTTAGCTCTTCTTAGAAACACGTATACAATGACTGTCTATGGTCCGAGTGCTACGGTCATTTCATGCAAATTGGACATTGCAAAAAGATACTAAAAGTACCTACTCAGGCCTGTATTAACAAATCGATCTCAAGTCTGAAAGCGATCTTGGAAATGTCATTCTTATGTCATACCCAAGAATTTAATAACAATTTTTTTAGTTGGTGCCCTATGCATAACCAATTAATTACGTAAATAGCATAGACAAATAAGTTTCACAGGATCTATCTAATCGGTATCGTCGCCCACATTCTTTCGGTCCGTAAATCAGCTTCTTGGTCATAGCAGTACAAAATGACATGTCCAAACGGTACTCAAGATCGCTTTCAGACTTGAGATCGATATATTAATACGGGCCTAAGTTTAAATACTTCCGGATCTCTCACTGTACGATACGCATCTATTATAGCTGCTTTAAACCAATCTTCTGTGAGAGGCTGGTACTAGCCTGGTCGACCAGCCCGTTAATTGTTGCTATAAATTAATTTAGCATAACCTTTGGCCTGTCATTGGTATGCAGCATAAATTAATTAAATTATTTGGTTAATTTATAGGCGTGTTCGATTAACATAATGATCTCAGTTTTATAGTAGGTACTTTACAGTTTACACGCATACCTATTCGTTTGAGGAATCCTTGGTGTTTATAGCAAAAACAATATTTTATTATTTTATACAAAAACTAGCGACCCGCCCCGGCTTCGCACGGGTATTTTTTATCAGTGTCTCTCTTAACCTATATATTAAAAAAACATAGGGACAGACAGACAACGGGAAGCGACTTTGTTTTATACTAAGTAGTGATATATGTGTACCTAAGGGCAACAGTATATACTCTCTCTCGCTCTGTTATAAGCTGCAATCAACTATTGCGTACAATAAATGTTTTTATTGATTTTTTTATATAAATTACTAAGTCGGCAAACAATTGTCCGACTTGTCTGAAATTAAGCAGTTACCATAACCTATAAACGGTTGAAATTGCAAGCATTGCTCGCACGTTGACTAAGTAAAAAAAAAAAATTAGCCCTTTTGACGTCCCACTCCTGGGCACGGGCCTCCCCTCAACATGAGGGGGATTCAGGCCATAATCCACCACGCTGGCCCAGTGCTGGTTGGCGGATTTCACATGTCTTTCGAAAATTGGTTAGATCTTCTAAGACATGCAGGTTTCCTCACGATGTTTTCCTTCACCGTAAGCAAGTGATAATCATATAGAAATTATGATTCGCACATAGATTTCCAAAAATCCAGAGGTGCGAGCCGGGATTTGAACCCAAGACCTGGTGCCCGCAAGACGCGTGCTTTAACCAATCGGCTATCACTTTGACTAAATGAAGGGGAATGGCACAGAGGGATGGAATGGGTGGGGGGTTGGACTTCCGACTCTCTCGCTCATCTTACGAAACGCCATTGGATATCGTTATGCTGAACCGAATCAACCCACATGCACTGCTGTAGACCAAAACCAACCTTGTGTCAGTGGTTCTAGGTTGGTTTCAGTTTGCAGACGTGTGTGTGGATTGGTTCCATTTCGCTTATATTAGCTACTTTACGCTAATCATCTGTCAGTATACTGTCATTACAACCCCGGTGGAGCCAGCCCGTATATGACCTGTATCCATTAGCTACAGTTTGTCTCTACGACTGTAAAATCAATGCAATGGGCCCATTCCTTATTAGGAACATACGATATGCTTTTCCCATACCTATTATTGTATACTAGGTGAAACAGAAAGGGTATACTATTTTTTTTGCAACTTAAGTTAGTAAATCTCAAACTATCGGCTTTGTGGGACAGTTGAAGTACTAAAGGTTTTGTAGACTTGTGAAGTCTGTCAACAGCTGTATTCCTATAACACCTTTTGTTTTTCAAGTTTTCTCCAAATCTGATGGTTTTAGAATTACAAAGTTATGTTTTGAAAAAAAAAGTATACCCATTATGTGTCACCTTGTATATATCAAGTATAACCAAATTACGATCCGTGGTGCCTTACAACTGGTCTTCAATCAGCTGTAACAGACTTGTTTCTATGGCAATCAGCCCATACCAGCTATTTTTTTGTCTCCCGCTTTGCACCGGATGGTAGTGGAAATATTTTATTCCAACTCCTCCTATTATTTCTTTCGATTAAATTCGTGCGGGTTCCAAGACAATTTAACTTTTCCCCAGGACTCGTCGAGGGTCAAAGCTCGACGTCATTATTGGTCACCATTGTCGATCCTGGTTACCAGGAGTTACAGTGGTGGGAGTGTGTCGCGGGACCAGGCCCAATAAAAAAATGACATACTCGTATTATTTGTGTAAACTTTAAACTTAATTTTATAAATAAGTACCGATCTGTGCGTTACCAAATGGTGAATTAATGTGTGTTTAACAAACATTGCACCTCCGACTATCCTGTATCCGCTAGTGGCATTTTCATCTGAGAGTTTCCGTCCGTGCTTTGCTTCTTTTTTTCTTTTTTTTTAAGATTAATGGCAATGTGTGGTTATTACATTACCAGTATTGCCTTTAGCCCCTCCAACTAAGCTAATGCTTGTGCTAGGAGGGGGCTACCGTCAATAGTTTAATGGCCAGGATGGGGATCGAACCCGGAGCCTCTCAGCTACGAGGACGGCCCCTCTAACCACTAGGCTGATTACGTTATTTAAGCTGCCGCTCCCGGCTGTCACAGTCGTTAAGCCATGTCGAAGGCCTTCGAGCGGCCTAAAAACTTCAACAATAGAGCTGGCCACTAGCTTATACTGAAGAAAGAAAAAAAATGATGCCAATAGCACTAACTGCACTCTTTTTAAAGGAATGGTATTTTTTTAAAATTCTACGGAACCGCAGCTGCTCGAATGTAAACGAACTTGAGAAGTTTTGAAATCAATTTTCATAGCGACCCGTCTTGTTATCAGAAAGCAGTGATCAGTTTCTATCTGTAATATTTCTCTAATATTTTCATATTAATTTTATTTTTAGTTTAATATTCGTCATTAGCGCATCTTTATATTTAAAATAACCGGTGTGTGTTTGTTCTTAATTCTTCGCCTCCTAAACGGCTTGACCAGTTTTGATGATATCATTTTGTACTTATGACGTCAACTCGAGGTTTCTCAGCTGTTGTTGGACCCGGTAGGTTACGCTGCTATCGGTTGTAATATTTAAAACAGCTTTCGATCGAATGGGCTACAGCTTAACCTTTAGTTGTATCACTAATGTAACACGTGTGTAGCACAGCATCCCCCATCCCCCTTATGACAATAATAGTTGAGATTATTGAAGATGACAGTCATATATGTGTTCTTAATTTTACTAGTATTCCCGTTGTAAAAGGTTTTATTGTCGCAGACTATTTGATACTGGCACGCAGAATGCACTATGGAAGTCCCGCCCTCCAAAAACTGTCTCCGTTTGTCAGTCAGACAGTCAGTCGGTGTGGAGGTTACAAATGTGTGTGTGTCAATTCATGGTAGTGTGTGTAATGTTTTATTTATTGATTTTAATGTATTTCTAAGTATAATAATATAAAAATATTGGCATTTTGCACTCCTTCTCTATATAAACTATAAGTGTGCCAAATTTCATACTCCTCCGTCCGCGCAATTTTCGTATTAAGCGTTTGAAAGTTTTTGCTTCACGTATTCATATTATAGATAAATACGTATCTGTGCGTTACCGAACCCATCTGTTTACTGCATTGCCGGGGCACGAGTACTATATGTGAATACCCTTCAACTTAGACCAGCTTGCCGGAACTGGCTTCCCTCGAGGCGACTGACCCCCCTTAAATAAGTAGGCATCTACTAACTTAACGGTGGTTAGAGTCACCTGTAGCTTAAACAGGTTAAAACAGAAAGGGTGTACTTATTTTTCAAAACTTAACTTTGTAATTCTAAAACTATCAGCTTTGGAGGAAACTTGAAAAACAAAACGTGTTATAGGGATACAACTGTTGACAGATTTCATAAGTCTACAAAACCTTTAGTACTTCAACTGTCCCACAAAGCCAATAGTTTTAGATTTACAGAGTAAAGCTGCAAAAAAATAGTGTACTTTCTGTTTCACCTAGTAAATATACGGGGTGAAATGAGAATAAGTAAATTGACAAGAAAAAAATTGTCAATTTTTTTTTTCGTTACAAGCTCGTTGCTTAGGAGGCTTCTGATCCAGATTAAACCAATAATCTCCAGCCACTGTAGGTAACGTAAATGTAACTCACTACTAACTACCAATCAAATCGAATGTAACTGACTAAAACTAACTAACTGATTGGAGATAAACATACAAGTTATAAATAATAAAACCCCTAAATGTCGCCTCGAGAGATCAAGATTAACTTAACAACATTAATAAAATTTAACCGAATAAGGTCAGCGCGCCAGTCATCGGTTTAAAACCTAAGTTATTTCAAATTCGATGTTATTGTATTTTACACATACTTTTTTAAATCATAACGTCAGACTACACACCAACTGTATAGTATCAAACTAAGTAAAGCTATAGGTTGCCTTTGGGTACCGTTCTGTTAGATCTCCAATCTTCACAGTCGTATATCATAGTCTCTTCATAATAATAAATTATAATTTTGCCCTTTCAACATGCCACTCCTGGACACGGGCCTCCCCTCAATACGAGGGGGATTCAGGCCTTAATCCACCACGCTGGGCGTGTTCGATTTGGCGGATTTCACGGTTGAGTCTATTTATTTGACACAAAAATACACAATAAATTAAACTTTAAGTCAGTTAGCTGCCAACTCTCTCTCATAAACAAATTTCTGTGATTTTTTTTTATATTTCTTTCTATCGACCACGTAGAAAATAGATGTGGTCGGTGACTGGTCCCGCAACCCTACAAAAAAAAATGTGGGCGCCATTGAGTCTCTATGATATACGAACATTGACATTTTGATGATTTCGGAGAGGAATAGAACTGGTGACGATTGAAATGCCTTCACGTTGAGATCTTGTGATGTTATGCTGACCTGGTACTTATACTTGAGTATTACCGTTTTATGTTAGTTTTTTTTTGGTTAACTTCAATTAAATTCAATAGGAATTGATTATAAGCGGAGTTTTTCAAGATTACGATTTTACCATTAAGCCTTTAGTTTGTTGGTCATTAGCGCTACAGGTCGCATACTGAATGTTGGCGCAAGCGCAATTTTAGAACCAATACATACAGGCTGTTGTAAAAAAAATCAGGATCATAATGATAATGAGTACTTAATTAGTTCCAATTAAAGTCTATGCAGATGAATAGAATAACTAACAGTAAGACAATTTTGATTTTTTTGTCTGTCTGTTTGTTCCGTTTAATCTCCTAAATAGCTTGACCGATTTTAATGGGACTTTCACTGGCGGATAGCTGATGTTATAAGAGGTAACTTAGGTTACTTTCATTTAATCGAACGCAGGTGTAGCCACGGGCAACAGCTAGTTCTTAAATAAAATATGTAAGTACACATTATGGCTAGCGACTTTACTTCGACTTCTTTCTTAATCCTAACGTGGTCGTGAACAAAATAATACAACAACGACCTATACCGATGTAAGAATAGTACATAAATTAATCAGAGAAAAAAATATATAAAAGGCTTATGATCAATTTAACAAATCACCTTTGACTGTCAACTGTCATCTCCAATTTATCCTCATCTTAACGCCACGCGTTTACCAGGAAAGCAGCGTTCACGAGGAGGTATCGTGTGAGAAAGGGCGTAAATCAGCGGGCGCATTCCGGGCGAGGTGTGAGGCCGGCCGATCCCCTGATAGCGCGGGCTAATTTATACGTTTTACGCGGCGACAACGCGCCTGAACCCCGGCCCGTTTGTTCCACAGGCTGTGCCAGAATTGATGGTTGTTTGTGCATGTTAATTTTGATTTTATTGAGCTTGATATTGTAGTGATTTCATAGAGAACAAGTTTGGTTTTAATGCTCCAGCGTGGGCTGTATCAGGCGGGATTTTATTAAATTGGTCTTTAAATGTGTGTACACAGAACAACGAGTGACTTTTCAGTAAAACTATTATTTGGACTAATATTTATGAATATTTCCATCTGGCATTACAAAAATGTTAATGTATTTTCTATAACACCCTGTATTCTAAACAGGCATCAGAACAAAACGCTTCTTTATTTAAACGTAATTCGTTTATTGTTTTATCTCACTTTATATTTACGATCCGGTGCCCGGGGTCGGCTCGCTCCCGTCCCGTCGGGTATAAATTATAAAATTTATCACCCAACCATTTTATGTTTATCTTTGATAATAACATGTGATATTGGACCGATTATTAATAAGATCCTTTAGTTTCTGTGAGTTGTCGCGTGAAGTGTCAATTTTAATAGTGATTTATTTATTATTTTTTAATAAAAATGTAAGTATTTATTTGAAATTTCAAATCGACTATAGTGATGCGCGCAAACTGTTTGTTTTTGGTTGTATAATCGGTACTTATATATTCTCTTGATTGAGTCAAACGTGCATTAGCATTCTTATAATGAAATAAGTAGTTCAAGTTCAATTGACAGCGTTTATATTTTATACTTAACATTTATTCTCATTGGTGTCCCCAAGAGTCAGCGTTAAGTAGGTACCTATTTTCTAACAGCCTCTAGATTATTTATTTTTATCACGCGTTGCTTAGGCCCGTATAACTAAATCAATCTCAAGTCTCAAAGCGGCCTTGAGTAAGCTTTTGACGTGTCATTTTGTACTGGCATGACATGGAATGACATTTCCAAGATCGCTCTCAGAATTGAGATCGATTTATTCATACGGCTTTAAGAGTCAATTCAAAATGTTAAAATTCGAACTGTCTACATGTTTTCTTTCTTCCCTACGGGTCTTATTTATTTATAAAATAACCGACCTAAATTACTTCAAACAAAAAAAAACATTTTTTTTTTTATAAAATCGTTACCTATCAATTTAAATTCAACTGAATCCTTTACCCTAATTTTCATTCGAAAACATTTTACATATTCCAAGAATTCACTTAAAATTAGTGACAACGATTCGGGTGACATAAACAAAAAGGAGTTAAGGCCAATCGATATAAAGCGCGGGAACTTACATGTTGTATCGAGAGAGACATCTCGCTCGATAAATCGCACCGTGTTCAGCTATCAAGCCGGACAAATTTGTTTTTATTGCTGTTATCTCTGGGTGGCTTTATGTTTTCGAATCCTTGGTCTTTTATTTTTCTTTAACCTCTTTGTGTTTTATGTGATCCTAGTACAAAGGGTTATGTTATTGTCTTTATTAATTGTTAAAGGAGAAATTTTAATGACCTCTGAAAAAAATATTATTGTAGGTAGATCAAATGTTTTTTTATATATGTCAAGAATTTCAGTAAAATGAGTAACCAATAAAAAAACAATCATTACAAGACCATATTATACTACCGCGAAATCATTTGCATAAACACCAATCATCCGCGCAATTAGGCATTGTTACACTATCTCCCTCCGCCGCATACCGAAATTAAACGATCAACCATCGTGTAAACCAACACCGTCTTCGAGTTATGACAGCCTGGTATCAAGTCGCTAACGACTCTCTGTCCTGTAGGTGCGCTAGTGCGTTACGAGCGTTTAATGGTCGCCATGAATGGGGTAACATGAGATGTGAAGCCTCCATACCTTACCACTCGGAAAACATAAACAGTTTGTTCATTGGTAACAATAAAATTTGGTTTTAGTTACGATGGACAGATAAGGTGCGGGGTTAATTAATCACCGCTGGCATATCCCATCGGTGGGATTTTAATACGACACCTAGTACCTGTTACTCTAGTAATCCTCAGTAACAGTAACAGGTACTAGAGTAACAGGTATATACGGCTCCAATAATGTCACTGAGCATAGGACCTTAATCAACGAACCTACAATCCAACCATCAGAAGAATTAATGTAATTTAAATGATTAATTCTATTTCTCACAAGTCTTTAGCGTATCGTTTAGTTGCGGTGACAGACACTGCAGAGCCACAAGCAGAAAAATGAATCTTGACATAATAGTTTTTGATTGTCGAATTTTTTTTTAATGCTTTTTTTGTGTTGGTCGTGTTTCGGCAGAAGGTCTAAGTGTTTCGGGTATGTCGCTGTTACTGCCATGAAGGCTATTTTCAACAGGAGGTTGGAACTTCTCAATTTACGAGAATTTAGGTATTCGTTAACGTTAAACACCTAAGTCGCGTAAATTAATTGGTTTGAATAAGTCCTTTTAAGCTAAGTGGTAGGTTAGTAAAGAGATGATTTAGAAGTCCATGATGAAATTGGGCATAAATCATCTGCATTACATAGAATAACATTTATTAATCAACCCACTGAAGACTTATTGTAGACTCTACGTCATAGAGAAAGATACTTTGAAATGAAATGTAAATTATGAGTAAGAATAGGTATATACTGTAAAATAGTTGAGTATAAAAAAGAATGTACATTAAAATTTGGAGACTTGATCATGCAAGTAGGTATTTATGCTCAATCGTGCAGAAAAAAATAATACAATAAAAATAACATACTTACTACCAAATTACTACTGACATGGTGTGCTTTGGTGCTAGGTGCAGTACTAATATACAAGTGCATTATATTATGTGTTTATTCTCGACAAGTCAAACATACGAATTTGGGTGCATTCTATATATTATGTGAGAGCTTCCATAATTATAAAAAAAAAAAAAAAAAAACTTTACACCAATCATCGTTTGAAGCTGGCTGGGGATAAGTTTTGTGAAAAAAGTAGTTTGTTTTTTAATCTGCGCTAACTGCTATTTAAAAATGGAAGCTCCCACACTCCGTATGTGACCGACTACCAGAATGCATTCTGACCTTTGGCTCGGCGTGGTCCAAGCTGCATCTCGGGGAGGCGCCCCCGCCGAGGTAGCTACACGGCATCAGGGTCACCATCCTTTACCCGCGAGGAATATCGCACTCACACAATGTCACTTTGACAGTTCTTTTGGCGGGAAAAAGTTTTTTAGCGGCCATTTTATATTTACCGTTTAATTTTTCGAAGAAACACAGTGTCTTTGGTATTACTGAATGTTTTGATTATTTCACAATCCATAGTTACGAGACCTACGAAGAAAGAGTAATTAAAATTCGTTTAGAATATATATATATATATCTATGAACGAACTAGGTTCTATTTTAAAATCTATAAAAAAAACAAATCATAAATTTATTATATTTTATATTTATTTCCGACGACATGCCAAATCAAGAACAATTATAACGCTTCGACGGTGGCTATCAACCACTTACTCATCGCCCTACGGTGGTCGAAATAAAAAAAAACAAAACATAATAAGTCCACGCACGGTGGACCACCCACGCCGGTACGTCAAACGGCCATGTTCATCAACTTGTCAAATTGAGTTTGACATAATTGTGAACGGACCTTTTTTGTAGAACCTCATCTGTATTCGTCGATAATCTGTGGCTTCTGGTCATGTGGATAGATAATAAATGAGCGATATTAGTTTTATGAGTAACTTGGGCTGTTCCCGCCTATATTGATGAAATAGCTCCGTTCTTCTAAAGTTTGAGTTGGGAAGAAAAGTTTTTTTAAAGGGTAGGTAGTACTGACAGCGTGAGGTTATCATTTTAGTAGTAGTCTCGTTAGTCCCTCCAACTAAGCTAAACTCGTAGCTAGAACTAGTAGTAGTAGCTTCTACTAGGATTATAAGTATCTAGTCACATCGAAAGATTTATGACCAGGATACAGATTGAACTTGGAACTGTTTGGTTACGAAAGCGCCCCATCTACCCACTACGAGATTGCCGCTTATTTTGGTACATACCTAATATCTACTGGAATAAAATATAATTGGTATTATCGTCCGGTTCCATTAGATTATTTATCTCTGGCCATAAGTTAAACGAACAGTAAGTAAATTAAAAAGAATAAAAATTTAAAGTTCGAACATCAATTCAGTTAACGTTTCGTTTCACTTCACTGCATTTTAAATAGAAATCCGTCCTAAAGTTTTCTTACATGAATGAATAAAGTTTTTGTTTATAACTGTATAAGGACCATACAAATTAATGAGAACATTTTTGTTATAATCTAAGCTGTATATCACATTTTCTTTGTTTACTTATTACTACGAGGTACACACATAAACCTTTGCATTAGTGTGAATGGGATGCATAGAGCATCTTTCATTTTGCTTAGCGTATCGGTTTTTAGTTCAACCGGCACCAATTTTTTGGTGTCAAACAATGTTTTCAGAGGTTTTGAAATGTCATTCTTATGTCATACCAGTACAAGATGACTTGTCAAAGGCGTACTTTAAGATCGCTCTCAGACTTGAGATATATTTATTTCGTCATCCTACTCAGATACGATGCGACTGTTGTAAGTACACAAATATTTTGACGACCGCTTGGCGCAGTGGTTCGAGCGTAGGCCGCTCGGCTCACTGCATCGGGTAGTTGCGGGTTCGATTCCCGGCAGGGTAAATTTCGGAAATGGCCTTTTCGTAATTTTCCCTGGTCTGGGTGTCACTGGGATCGCCCCCAGTCCATTGTACGGTATCCATAGTACAAGCGTTGCTTAGTTTGGGACCAATTGGTGTGTTCGTCTGGCGATATTTATTTATTATTTATTTATTACATTTAATTACGAGAGTAATTAGTGGTGGGTACATTATTACAATTTATTTTTGTGGCTAACGCATTTTAGTAACTAAAGTAAATGCTTGTGCCAAAATTGGGCTTACATCAATATTTTAATTGCCGTAAACACGTAATATTTAACGCACTGTAATGCCGTCCCGTTCACACGATAGATTTTATAAATAAGAATGACAGCAATAGCATGCTTTCTTGGTGACGATTCGATTATGTTAGGAGTTAGTAGAAGGATTAGATGTCGGGAGAAGGATTTAGCCGATTTATTGCCGGTAAGAGTCCGAAATAGAGCAACCACGAAGATATTCCCAAGTAAAAAAATGGCTAAGTGCATGCCATGCCATGCCCAATGAAGGGTTCCGTAGCCATTTCAATAAGGAAATTGTATGTATTGGCTAGCAAGGTTTTATCGGTTATCAGAAAAAACCAACCCCAACAACATTATGTAGGTTACCTACTTACTTGAGTTATTCTGTGAGCCCAGGATATTTGGGTTAGTTAAACAAAATAACCTTTATCTCAATCCCCTGTAGATTGTTTTGCCTGGGTTCCTATAGACACAGGATGGAGTGATCCCGGAAACTTTCGGTTGCGAACGTGTAATCTCTAGGTTATTGACATAGCAGAATCATATTATACACTAGCTGAGCCCGCGACTTCGTCCGCGTGGAATTTTGATCCTTTCTTAGGGGAAGTCTACGTCGTAGTAGCTTTATGCATGCAAAGTCTGATCGGTTTAAAATTGACAAAGTTTCATCAAAATTTCATCCCCTATTTTATCCCCTTGGGGGTAGAATTAATCAAAATCCTTTCTTAGCGGATGCCTACGTCATAACATCTACCTGCATGCAAAATTTCAGCCCGATCCGTCCAGTGGTTTGGGCTGTGCGTTGATAGATCAGTCAGTCAGTCACCTTTGAGTTTTATATATATAGATTAGCTGTGCCCCGCGACTTCATCCGCGAAGTATTTTAACTTAGCAAAAATTTCGAGATTATCGGGTTAAAAAGTATCCTATATGTTAATCCCGGTTATAAGCTATCTGTGTTCCAAATTTCATCCAAATCCGTTCAGTAGTTTTTGCGTGAAGGAGTAACATACATACATACATCCACACTCACAAACTTTCGCATTTATAATATTAGTAGGATATAACATAAGTACGACACAACTAGTTTTATTTTTTAATATCACTTCGTATCTTAAGTCAATCCAATTAACAATGGCGGTTGCGGGCGGTCGTTAGCGTAAAAATAAAAATATATAAAAAGCAGAGTGTCCGAACTGGCGGGGGGCTGCACAGTAGCGTGGCCTCGCCGCGTGAAACGGAACGCTGGGGTGGCCAGCGCAATAAAATAATAATAAATACCGGGAGACCGGGTAGGAATAATTTCTATTAATAGCGTGATAGAACCAGTCTTTAGGACTGTTTGACCTAATTATTTATTTAGTAAATACGCCTTAGTAAATGCTAGAATATAAGTATTGTACTGACTATAAAAGAAACAGACAAATTTAATATTTTATGTTGGTTGGTTGGTTTCCGTTAGAAAGTAACCCGTCAGATTATATAACATTATACACTATTAATTTCACTTAAAATGTTTGCAAAATTTAATCACCAATTATTATGTTTAGTTCTCGGAAGCTCGCAAAACCTCGAGCCATATTTATTATCCCTTAAATCCCTTTAATATGCATAAACGGAGTACAATAATATCCGTATTTAATATTTACCGTTGGCAACCCACTTCCCTGGCCTTTGGCTCCTCGCAACGGGGGGTAAACGCTTCTACCTTCTACGGAAATACCAATATGTTTTACGGTCCAAACAAACTTTCATGTTAATGCTACTAAACACAATAAGGTTTTATTTCTATTCCAATAAAGACTATTTTGTGGAATAATTCGAATTGTTGATTTGTTTACAAAATTAAAGAGACTGAAATTGTTGAAACAATGTTACATGTAATTTGGTTAAAACATTCTTACGCTTTTATTGTGTAACAATTAAAGTTACAATTTGAATACCTATTTATTTAACAGCTGATAAAAATAACATGGTTTGATTTTAAATATTAATCCGTGATTTTGAATTAAGAACACTCTTATTCAAAAGGCATACAGTTTGAAAATCGAGGTTCCAGTTGGAATGTTTTTTTTTTAGTCAATGGTAGAAAATAGTTTTTTTATTATGGTCATAATGACCCATAGCCCCATGTTAAGGGCCCCGGGCAGTTTGTTAACGCTATAACCCACGTGGGGTGTACAGGTACCGGTAGCTAACATCGTAAATCATAATTAATAAGAGAACATTTACATTTGATAGTCTGTATTTCTTAAGACCGTTCGGCCGTAAAAATAATATTCATAGACAGTTTTGTTTTTAACGACTCTACTATTACTTTGTATGTATTATATTATTAGATAAGGGCTCTATGATGTGCTATATATAGAATACTAGCTGTGCCCGCGACTTCGTCCGCGTGGAATTTAATTGACAAAGTTCCATACAAACTTTCATCCCCTATTTTGTCCCCTTGGTGGTAGAATTAATCAAAATCCTTTCTTAGCGGATGCCTATTTCATAACATCTACCTGCATGCCAAATTTCAGCCCGATCCGTCCAGTGGTTTGGGCTGTGCGTTGATAGATCACTATGTGAGTCAGTCAGTCAGTCAGTCACCTTTGAGTTATATATATATAGATTTTACGAAAACTCTACCGCCTAGCTCTCTATCGAGTGAAAAACGCGTATAACTTATGTGCTCTATGATGGTAGAGCTTTGTCAGCAGCGGTGGTAGCTATGTTGGTAGAAATTTCCTTTTGTAAACAATGAATGCAGGTCTTAAATCTGAGGTGTTAGTACACTAGTCGACGACCGTCGATCGATGATCGATACATCAGACGTAATTAATTAATATCGATACATCGATATAAAGAAACTGTCAATCGATGTCGCCGTCGGTAAAGGTACCGTAATCATGTGAAGAAACCTGCATGTCTGTTGGAATGCTATTTAAAAAGGCAAATAACTTATAACACTCCTCCTCTTATATTATTGGTTATAAAATTAGTTAAATATTTCATATTTATCTTTTCAAACTTCTTCGTAAATCTGTTTCGCCAAATCCTACTTCCTACTTATATTATAAATGCGAAAGTTTGTGAGTGTGGATGTATGTATGTATGTATGTATGTATGTTTGTTACTCCTTCACGCAAAAACTACTGAACGGATTTGGATGAAATTTGGAACACAGATAGATTATAACCGGGATTAACATATAGGATACTTTTTAACCCGATAATCCCGAAATTTTTGCTAAGTTAAAATACTACGCGGATGAAGTCGCGGGGCACAGCTAGTGTTTAATAATTACACACTTACCAATAAAAAATTCCATCATACACGTAATTTGTATTTAATTTTTAATCGATTCCACGAATCAACTACGCGCATTGTCTATTCGAATATCAAAACTAATCGATGTTCTTTGAGCTGTTAAAACGCGAATTAATATTCATTTAAAAAAAGAACAAGACAACGTGAACAGCGCATCGTACTCGATGTCAGTTGCGAGTCTTGAATCGATTATGTGATGGTGTTTATGATCGAATAAAAATCGATGACTTGTATTGCAAGACGATAACACTGCCCGTTGGGGCAGATTTACAGAGATTAGAATAGAATTCGTCTAATCGAGAAACACTTTTGTTTTAACGATATCGCATAATTAAACAATAGAGATGTCTGCGCTGATTCGATGTGAATTATTAATGTGACATGGCTTTGGCGGTCAGTAAAAAAATAAAAAGGTCGTCAAGTGTGAGTCGTGCTCGCGTAATGAGGGTTCCGTGGTAACTACTTAATAGACCAGACAAGAACAAAAATGACCTGTTTGAAATCAAAGACGGAATTTAAATTATGAAGCATTGGGACCAACATACTCTCTGGTTCTCCCTTCAGCCAACACGTACTAATTATGTATACGGGGTTGTCTCAAAAGTCCGAAATAATAATATTGGTGTTCCTACATATTATTATGGTAGCTCAATATGTAGAGTCCTAGTGAAGACCGCGACGATACGCAATTATCATATTATTGTCGTAACAGGCCTTAAAATATTTGTCACAACTCTCTGAGACTTGTGACAAATATTCATAGACACACCTCCAATGGCATAGAAAACAGTATAAACTGTTTTTATTTGTAGAAGCCACCATTAATCATGAAATAGTTAAATAATAATAATAGTAACATCGCCAGACTGACACACCAGCTGTATGCTCCCAAACTAAGCAACGCTTGTACTGTGGGTACTGCACAATGGACTGGGGGCGATCCCAGTGACACTCAGACCTGGGCAAATTACGAAAAGCCATTCCAAAATTTGCCTTGGCGGGAATCGAACCCGCAACCCTCCGATACAGTGAGCCGAGTGGCCTACGCTCAAACCACTGCGCTAGAATTATTCCAGTTTGTAAAGTTATGGCTAAGTCCTTGTGATATGTCATTTCCTTTTATAATGTGCGAAAAAAAAGTGGGATCTGCGGAATTGAAATCATGGTCGAAACGAGCGGGTCCACTTCACAGCACATCCAAGTGGACGATCACCCTAAACCACGGGTTGCTAACCGGTCTCTCGTCGCGATAGCATCGAGAACTCTCGATATTAGGCATAAATTAATCGATTATAATCGCTTACATATCGAGAAAAGGGACTTTTAGTGTTCAGAATACCAATTGTGATGGGGAAATGCAAATGAAAGCCAGAAATGGGTAGAACACGTTTATAAATTGATGTTATAGTGACTATTGCCCACCTATTAAGTCTGTGGTTGGCGAGAAGGCCATAGATTATAGAATATGATGTTGGTGAATCATGCGGCCGTATATTCAAGTGTCTACTCACTCTGAAAATAAGCAATATATTTGAATATTTTTTGCTGCTTCCACTGAGAAGATCCGGCAAGAAACTCAATGGTTACTCTTTTTAAATGAATAAAATATGGTGTACATTCTCAGGAACAGGTCAAGATAATCTAAATATATATATAACTCAAAGGTGACTGACTGACTGACTGACATAGTGATCTATCAACGCACAGCCCAAACCACTGGACGGATCGGCCTGAAATTTGGCATGCAGGTAGATGTTTTGACGTAGGCATCCGCTAAGGATTTTGATTAATTCTACCCCCAAGGTGATAAAATAGGGGACGAAAGTATGTATGAAACTTTGTCAATTAAATTCCACGCGGACGAAGTCGCGGGCACAGCTAGTATACTATAAATACCTATATATCAGTCATCATGATCACTATTGCTAATTTAAATGACCAGTTAATTTAATCATTAGATCATGGTATATTACCTACATGGAAACTTTTGAATGTAACATTGAGTAACCCAGTTGAGAATCTTGTAAATAAATAAATAAGTACCGACGTCTGACTTCCCAAATTCTTGAAGATATTTTTTTAAACCCATCGTCTCTGCACACATCAAAACCTTTGACTCTCTCATTTATAACATTATTTAAACAACATTTAATTAGCTTGAACAGTGTCGGCGTCTGACTCGGTATTGCCAATTACCATTACTTACAAAAAGATACGATTATGGCAACACTGCTTTCCACAGTTATTGACCTTCTTTTAATAATAATTTATATTGAAATATTTTAATTGGATATATTTAGTTTAGAAGCAGTGATAGCCGATTGATTAAGCACGCGTCGTGCGGGTACAAGGTTCTGGGATCAAACCCCGGCTCGCTCCTCTAGGTATTTCGATATCTATGTGCGAATCATAATTTCTATATGATTTTCACTTACGGTGAAGGAAAACATCGTGAGGAAACCCGCATGTCTTAGAAAATCTATTTTTTTTCGAAAGACATGTGAAATCCCCCAACCCGCACTGGGCCAGCGTGGTGGATTACGGCCTGAATAGTATTGAAGCGAGGCCCGTGCCCAGGAGTGGGACTTTATGAGGACTAAATTATTTATATTTATTTTTAGTTTATTTATATAGAATGGATACACACATACTTCTGAAGACCAAAACCTACCCTAGTGCAAGTGGTTGTAGGTTGGTTTTAGCTCACAGAATTATGGGTGTTTGGATCCATTATGCATTAAAAATATGTTCCATTTTAGTATAGCCATCTCACGAAATAAGTTTCGGACTCTACTATCATTACATTACATTACATTGAGTGTGATTCATTAGTTTTTTTGCATTACTTTATCGTGGGAATGAAATTAATATACTTGAATCTTTGACCATAATCTAAATTGTGGTCACATACCAGTCATAACAGACCAATGTCGATACGGTCAATTTTACGGTCAAGTAGAGCCGAATGATTTGACTACGAATGTCAATGTTAGTACCAGGGTCGCATGGGTAGCAGAGAGCTTATAATATTGTGGTTGCAGTTTTTAAGGTCTATGGACGAAAAAAAATTAGTAAAGATCGATTTGGAAAAGTAGAGGTTGCGCTAGTGTAAATACTGAGATAATGAAATAATCAGACCAAAGACTCTGGTTGTCTTAGGTCCATACTGAGAAACTATAGATCCTAAATCATACCATAGATCATGAAATGGCATTTAGAATGCCTACACTACCTGCGTGACACGGGAATAAGCTAATTCGTAGCTCTACCATTAGCGTTACGCTCGCTAGTATCGTAGTCGCTATTGTATACGGACACATTTGTTTGGCAAATTTCACGACATTACGTTAGCGAACATTTGAAGTCATTGACTTTATACTCACGGTATTTTTTTACTAGCAATGTGAGTTTATCACATAACTTGTATCCCCGTTAGCCCCTCCAGCTAAGCTAATGCTTGTCTTAGGTGTGGGCTCACGTCATTAGGTTAACGGCCAGGATAGGAATCAAATCGGGTACCTCACAGCTACCGGGGCGGCCCGTCTAACTACTAGGGTATTGACTGTTCAAACAATAAACAGACGAAATAAAATCTGAAATAAGGTAGTTTTTCCAACTTTACTAGGTTATTTTCATTTATTTTTCTTTTTAAAGTGACATTATCTAGTAGGGTAACATTTAATGCAACGAAAATTCAGACATCACATGATTTTATTAATCCCCTTTATAGCTCTACCAAACGTTTCCCTCTATCCATTATACTGCTGTCTATTCAACCAATTCTGTATACCCTGAGCACAGCGCATCCCATCGAGCATCTCTGTCTGTCCGCCCCGCCCAACGGAGGCCACGCCTCTTCCGCTGGCGTCCGAATCGAATTTTGGACAATGGATTATTTGGGGCAGACTGTAGATGTGGATAGGTGTAAAGATAGAGGCGATGTTAATCTTTTTTGATGATTCAATTGAGTATGTAGGATTGAGTAGTGACAACCATTTGAGGTGCTTTATACACGGGTAAAAAAGTTATATTTTTATCCAGGATAAACAAAATAGGTAGGTATAATGTGGCCAAAACTAGCCAACACAAGGACGGAGGTCTTTGTCCAGTATGAGACAAGATATAGAGACATATTTGAAGCAGTTGATAATATCTTATGAGTTTATCAAAAATGTAGCGATGCGCCCAATCAACTCGACTCGGGTTTAGTACTCAAGTAACCTACTCAGGTCTTAAGTCCAGGACTCGTGTTCTTGAAGTACTGAGAAAATATCTCGCTATGCTAATTATTGTAATAAATAAAATAAGTACTAGTACTAGTAACTAGTAAATAAGTACACTACTAGTAGTGTAATAAATTTTCGGTTAACAAAGAAAGTAATTTCACAAATTATGGTGTTTAAAATGGTTGTGAGTTTCATAAGAAAGCCACCTTTAAAACCACACCTTTAAAAAAATAAGAAGTTATTTTTTTTTTGTCTTGACTATTATAATTTACTCGATAGCAATACTCAATAATTGACCTTAGAACTTGTGTTCAAATATCATAAGTGTTCAAATATAATCAAAGACTTCTGTATCCTTGTAGAGGAGTCTGTGATTGGGATTACATACGACCCGATTTTTGTTTAAAACGCACCCACCAAAATACTCAGTTCAAAATATGGTCAAGTCGGCACATCCCTAGAAGTGGCAAGCATATTATCAACTACCTATTTAAATTCATCATCATCAGCATCAGCATCTCGATCGACTCGCAATACGTCGGTTTTGACAGATTTTCAATAGAAAAGCTGTCAAAACTGACGTATTCTGATACGCGAGACGTCGGTTATCCTATAGAAAACCTTTAAACACTGTTTTGATACGTGAGATTCATAACTAAAGTTCATTTCAACACCGGCGTTTCCCATCTATCTATAGCTACTGCTTGTATTTCGCTGAGTGAATTGCAAGGTCCACAGAACGTGACGAGGCGCCATACCTGACGGTGTTACTGCCACTTGAGATAGTGTAACACAACGACTGCACTTATAAGGACACGATTGAAATATTGATATTGTTTGGTATTCACATTACAGGCACCACAAGGTGAAACGAACGAACTTATGTCAGGTTCTCATAAACATGGACAAAGCTTTTGAGGATAGTTGAAGAGCAAAAAGTGTTTTATCGGTCTTGAGTACGCTTTTGACGTGTCATTTTGTACTGGTATGACATAAGAATGACATTTCCAAGATCGCTCTCAAACTTGACATCGATTTATAACAAAGCGCCCATCTAGCCCGCGAAGTTCAAATTTTTTGAGGTTTTTTAGATTTTTTTCAAAATCTGACAATAATAAAAGGCACATTTTATAATTCGCGACAAAGACCGTGTGCAGTGCATTTATTAATATATCCAACTTACTCTAAAACATTTCAAGAACGACAGCTATTTAGATAATCTGGCAATTTTTGTATATTTAGTGATTTACTAGTATCATATCCACCGTGATAATATTTAGAGTAAAATTAATTTATTAATAAACGCACTGCATACTGTGTTTGTCGCAAATCACAAAATGTTGACTTAAATGTTTTCAGATTTTGGATAAACTATAAAAATACTCGAAAATTTTGAATTTCGCGGGCTAGACAGGCGCCTTCACCTTAACACGGGCCTTAAGGTTATACCTAGCTGTCTCAAGATTTCATAAGTAAATAAGCTGACACAACCATAATATATTCGAACAAAAAACCAACATGAATATACTTGTAAGTTTTATTAAATCCTGTCATAATAATAGCTTGTATAGGCAGCTTAGGTAGCATTGTAAAATGTAGTTTTCTTAGCTATAGACAACGAAATGTACAAAGTACTGCGTAATCCGTACTACATCCTGCATCAATAGGCGCGTCTACACTGCCTGAGAAGCCTCACGCGTGAAGCTTTGCCTCGCTCTGTATGAAGCGTCAACATCTAACGACTAACTGCAAGCAGCACATGCTTTTTCTCGCTCCAGATAACATTGTGTGCACGGTCAAACGTAAAAACTGATTGCTAGGTATAAACTATCCTTATCTTACCAGGCCAATAAATAAATATCGCTTGACTGACACACCAACTGTATGATCCCAAACTAAGCAAGGCTTGTACTATAGGTACCGTACAATGGACTAAGGGTGATCGCAGTGACATCCAGACCAAGGCAAATTACGCAAAGGCCATTTCCGAAATTTGCCCCGACGGGAATCGAGCCCGCAACCACCATGTCCAGTGAGCCGAGCGGCCTACGTTCGAAACACTGCACCAAGCGGTCGTCAATGAATTTTTAATCTTTTATTATTAAAAAATATTTGGTCTAGAACTTTAGCATCACTATAATTACGCAGCCGTTCGCGTTTTTGGCAGCCTCCCTCAAACCCTGTTGTATGCCATTTTCCTCTGACAGTTTGTACGAAAATTTCGCGTAATGTAATTGTTAGTCATATGGCACGAGGCAGCCTCCCGCGGTCTATGTGGACGTGCTTATTCAGGTGAAGAAAGAAACTAATGTACCAAAAGTGATTTTCAAAACTGAATGCAATTACATTTATATAACAGACTACCGTTGTGGTACACGAGGTCTTGGAGATCATCTGCATCTGAAATCTCGATCTTTGACCGGAACTGATCCAGAAGGGTGACATTGACACTTGCTCCCAGTACAAATACACTAGGCAATCATAACCTGCCAGGAGTCGCACGAATTGTTTACATTATCAAGCCCATATCGAGAGACACCTAACTCTAGCGCGCTATGCGCTCCTGGTGGTCGCGACACGCCGATTGCGATGATGTCACTATTTTGCAACGGCGTAAATATTAGTTGTAATTTGTACTGTCTCCGATTTGTGTGTTTGAGTCAGAAATGTCGGCGACTTTGTTATTCGATCTGAACTAACGTCAATGGTAGGTCAAATTTCAAGTAGGTATCCATAAATATTCCGGTAGGAAGAATAACAGTACAAAATAGTTTTGATACGAGACGAAAGAATAAATAAATGCTTCATAGGAGGTCACGAATACCACATCATCAATATCATTATTATTCAAACAAAGCCATATCAAACAAAATGTCTCAAATACATACAGCTAATTCAACGTGAATCTAATTCTAATCTAAGCTTGCTTATAAAATAGATCAAGATAATAATGGTATGTGTACAAAAAGTTTTTCAAGCTATGAATCAGATGCGACGATAACTAGCCATGTTGAAAGGGACCCAGATCTTTATCAGCGTTGAAGAGTCGACCTCTTACACGTTTTTGGGAGCCTGGTACATTGTATGAATTTATAATTTGTATGGTATGGTTGGGTGGGGACAAATGGATGAAAAACACAATGAAATATGCGATGTAGACATCTCCAGCGATGGACCAACTAGTAAGCAATGGTTAACGCGGCCAAGAACTTGATGGGCTTAACATTTTAGTTGCACTTGAAAAAGTACTTACTCTAATATTACTTAGAGTTAGCTTTTGTTGAACAGATTTGAGCATAGGTTTTGCGTTAGACGAAGATTTCTATTCAAAAGCCAATTACTTCAAACAAATCGTATAGCGGAAATGAGTAATTATAAGAACGTTTAAGCCGATTACTCACTATTACCCGACGGTTATGTTGATAAAGATAAATACCGCTGCGGCCGATACTACATCCGTTCCCAATAAAATGATTTAATAGTTACACACGAACGAACGTTGCACATTTTTTTGTTCGGTGCTGGTCCGAATTGTGAATAATTACTGCGTGATATGAAATAATTACATGTACTCATAGACCATAGCAAAGATCTCGAGAAGAGAGAAAAATAGCCAATTGATTTCCGCTCATATACGGGATGAGTTGACCAGAGAAGAACCACTCACAGAAGATAGGCGTAAAATAGACAGCTAGTACTCGTATAGCTGCGTATCCTCCTTTCCCTTTCTTCTCCCCCCTACATTCTTTTTAAACTTTACTTATACGGAACAAAAAATATATTCGGCAATCGCCGGCACTTAAATCATAAAGACAAGAGTTCTTTGTGCAGGCCAGGCCGTATCTTGGCAATCAGAATTTCGGTGACAAATCACACACAGCCACCCCATAAACAAACACAGAAACATATTAATTAAACCAACACCGAAGTTCAGTAACTATATACTTATACCCTTAACTCGCGACCAAATAAAAGACTCGGACCATCAGAAGGAATGACCATAAGGTCCAAGAACAATCGCCACATGTGGCCAGAGATTAAGCAAAGAAAAATAAAATTAATATCCCCCATCTCTGTTGTAACCGCGCGGTTTACCTAACCCCATCTCGCTCTTCCGACGAAATCATTCCTGGAAGTGCCGGGGCCGGCGCACGCGCATACAATGCGGGTGTTTGTGCCCACAAAATACGGAATTTAAAAAAAATATGGAGGAACGAACGCGGCGGACCGTTTGCTAAATCACTTTTCGGTTTAACTTCTAATGTGTGGATGGGAGAAGATGAAAATCCTTTTGAAGCAGACGAACATGGTTCAACTTTTTGGGAGCGGTACCGTATTTTGTGTTTTCATTTTAATAATTCACAATATTTAGCATAGCGCGCCGTAGTAAGTGCTAAAGATGAAATACCTACGACAAAACTTTTCTGTTGGTTGGTACAGCTAGTTGTTAAATAATTATTTAAATGGTCAATTGCTAGAAAGAATTCCATTGACGACCGCTTGGCGCAGTGGTTCGAGCGTAGGCCGCTCGGCTCACTGCACATGGTGGTTGCGGGTTCGATTCCCGCCGGGGCAAATTTCGGATATGGCTTTTTCGTAATTTGCCTAGGTCTGGGTGTCACTGGGATCGCCCCCAGTTCATTGTATGGTACCCATAGTACAAGCTTTGCTTAGTTTGGGACTGTACAGTTGGTGTGTCAGTCTGGCGATATTTATTTTTTCCGATGTCATTGGATGGAAGATATGCACTTTAGGATTCTGAGCGGTGTGACTGCACGCGATACAACATTCCTTGGAGTATGTACTCACCATTAAAGCGAGTAGTATTGTTACTACAAGACTATACTTATGTAGTTGACATAGCTTGACTGTGACAGCCGGGACCGAAGCCTTACCGTGCCCGCCGAAGCACGAAGAGAAGCTTTTAGTTGTAAATTCCACTAGCTGTCACCCATCCAGGGGCCCAACTCACTGGCATGTCGATCGATTCGCAATACGTCACTGACGTATTAACACACGTGATACGTCAGTGTTGACGTATCGCGAGTTGATCGAGATGCCAGTGGTTAACAGAGTTGGGCCCTAGGTGTTTACTGCTTCCAGCGCATCTGGTTTGGGAACGAGGTATGCGCACATAGATTTTTTTATATAGAAACGTCTATTAGTGCAAGAGAGATTGGCACCGGCGACTTTCGGAACCCTTCAATCAGCAAGCTTATTAAGCTTTCCAACTGAAGTTGGCTCGGTAACTGAGTAGGTACTCTCCTGGTGGGTTATGTCCTAAGCTGAGATGCTCAGACCTCTCCATACGACATCGTAACCTTACACCCCCGAGTGCGATGCGTCCGCTAAACCTTTAGGTTATTTAACCGTTTGTTAATGAAGTGTGCATAGTCCTTTTTTTAAGGGCACGAGCGAGCTAGTGACGCGACATGATCTTATTGGCTATCGATAAAGTATTTGAATAATCGAATGGTTGATGGGTCGATAAGGAGATGTGTGGTTTGTGATTGTGACAGGTTCTTCGGGGGATATCTTTTGAAGATCTGCGCGCGAGTTGCACGAGTGTAATTTCTTTTGAACTTCCCGTGAAACCTATTATTTAAAATTGTAAAGAAGCTTTAAAATATACAAAAAATACCGCTATCTAATATCTAATATATTATTATATAAATTATTACGCAATAATATAATGTACATGGTATTATTATACGCTGCCAATTGATTGCGTATTGATTTGTAGAAAAGCTTGTCATCTTGTCGAGAGGCAGAAAGTTTAGTAGATTCGATACTATCTATAAAATATGTCTCTTATTGATACAAAACTTGGAATCGATTCTGAATAATAAGTCAAATTTCAATACATTATCAATGCAAGATGCAGCCTAAAAATTCAAGAAGTGTTGTGGATCATAAAAAAATATATATTTTAAAACGTTGTCATTAAAACGTTTATTTGTGGAAAGATAAGAAAAGTGAGATAAAGAATACGAAAAAAGAAAAAAATATTTCAAGTTATCATATTTGATGTTGACCGGCAGTCATAAAAACATGATGAAACTTACACGTATTTTAGTATAGACTAGCTGAGCCCGCGACTTCGTCCGCGTGGAATTTAACTTAACAAAAAAGCCCACTCCCGCGTTCTGAGCCCGCGCGACAGGACACATATTTAAAAATGTTGTTTTTCTAAAATAAAAATAGCATAAGTTACTGCTTATAACAACAGCTACGTACCAGTGAAAGTCCCGTCAAAATCGGTCCAGCCGCTTCCAAGATACTCTTTGATTTCACGTGTTTTTATTTTTTTACGCGGGCCCTAATTGTTTTTCTAAAATTAAAGTAGCTTAAGTTACTCCTTAAGACATCAGCTATCTACCAGTGAAAGTCCCGTCAAAATCGGTCCAGCCGTTTCGGAGATTACCCGGAACAAACACACAGACAGACAGACAGACAGACAGACAGACAGACAGATAGACAGACAGACAAAAAAAAAATTAAATCGCGTTTTTGTTATAGGTGTCGTATGTACTTTCATATGCATTTAGTGAAAAGGTGTTATTTTGATATTACAAACAGACACTCCAATTTTATTTATTTGTATAGATGGGCGCAAGTGTTACTAAATATTACAAGATATATTCTACCTCACTCGCTAAGATGTCGGACATTAAAACTATGATTTATTATTAGTTTCTTTAACTGCTAGTAAAAGTATAATTCTGTTTATATAAGCGAAATACTAGTTATAGTTTTTTTCTTCTTAAAGAGCGCCTTTGATGCTATAATGTTGCGTATTTGCATTTTAATGGCTGCCACTATTGTTTTGATTTACGTGCGCCGATCAAGAGATTTGGAAACTAGAATCAGATTCCGCGGCCGATATCCGACTCAGTCGATGGTATCGTATCGTATCCAGTATTTAAATTTAGAATACTCGTATTATGTGATATGTATCTCTACATCCTTAGTCGTAAGCGTAGCCTGCTGATTATTGAGACTTTGAGCTTTTGCAAAAGTGTTAGGAGTTTTTTTTTTTTTTTGTAAAAGCTCTATAACAGCCTGGATGTGTGTCTTTTTATCTCCGTAGAGGTAGTGGCAAAGGTACACTGCAGTGCCCACATTTCACCCACAGTATCTTGGTCCCAATGTAACATGGGGGGTGAGCCTAAACCGTGTACATTCCCTCTTAACGCGAGCGGTATTCTGGACACACTAACTCGCTGGCCCAGTGCGGGTAGGCCAACTTCACACGTCTCTCGAAAGAAGTACCCTCCGCAACGATTCCTGATCTTCATTATCTATTCTCAACGTTATTTTACTACTAGCTGAGCCCCGCGACTTCATCCGAGTAGTATTGGATTATTGGGTTAAAAAGTATCCTATATGTTAATCCCGGTTATAATCTATCTGTGTTCCAAATTTCATCCAAATCCGTTCAGTAGTTTTTGCGTGAAGGAGTAACAAACATACATACATTCATACATACATACATACATACATACATCCACACTCACAAACTTTCGCATTTATAATATTAGTAGGATTCTTCCTTTTTCGTGAGCCTCTGGCAGATTCTCATGTAAGTAGTTCTACAGTTACATCATTCTATATTCAATAAATTCTGGGCTTTGTATACACCAACGGTGGTAGACCCAAGCTGTACCTAATTGACTATGGCTCGACCACTGTCGTACCATTCTCTCGCAGAAAATGGGCGACAAGTAGCTATTATTGCTGCGTTACGTACGATGAGTATAGCCGGAAGCCCAAACCCACACCCTGCTTTCCGCTTCCTATGTCCCCTTCCCCTTCAGGTCGGCAACGTGCGAGCACTGCCATTGGTATTGCAAGCATCTATAGGCAGCAGCAGTTCGTACGCTTGTTTGTACTCTCGTAATCTCAAAAGGCAACACACTGGAGCTCTTATATTTACATAAATATCTACTACTAGCTGTGCCCCGCGACTTCATCCGTGTAATATTGGATTATTGGGTTAAAAAGTATCCTATATGTTAATCCCGGTTATAATCTATCTGTGTTCCAAATTTCATCCAAATCCGTTCAGTAGTTTTTGCGTGAAGGAGTAACAAACATACATACATACATACATACATACATACATCCACACTCACAAACTTTCGCATTTATAATATTAGTAGGATTCCCCTTTGTATTAATAATTATTAATAAAAGCAGCTGGCGATAAAAACGAATACAAAATGTAAAAAAGACAAGCCCGCTGAATTTCCGTATCTTCTAAGTCGAGGTCGCGTTCCGATCCGCTTGTAGATATAAGAAAAATATGTAAAAATTACAATTTGTACGTGCCACCGTAGGCCTATCAAAACTAACGCTTTGACTTTGACATTGTTGCATACAAAAAACACGAGAGTTCGATTAACTTATTATGATACTCCCTTTTGAATTTCAATGGCACTGATTGTCGATTTATCGACAAGTCTACCCTATACTCTCCATCCCTATTCGTTTAGCATGCATGGCTTAGCTAAGCCCAAGCGACGTTGCGTTCAAGCCGCGAGTTTCGCGGAACGACACGCATCAGCGGTACTGCGGCCCTTTGTTTTAAATATTCCTTCATTACTAACTGGCGAGCTACGTGTGGTTTTACTTGTACGTGGTGGAGTTAATTACTTACCTAGTTTGAACCTAGCAAGGCTGTAGAAACACTCGTCTTTTCAAGATTTCAGCCATCAACCAAAGAGTTGTGATAAACCCATGCTTGTCCGTTTATACAACTATTATAAAGAGGAAAACTTTGTTTGTTTGGTTGTAATGAATAGGCTCCGAAACTACTGAACCGATTTGAAAAATTATTTCACTGTTGGGAAGCTACACTATCCCCGGGTGACATAGGCTATATAATATTTTTTTTTAATTAGGGATCCTTACTAAAACTCCAATAATGTAACCTTAATGTATATACTCGTATTGGAACATTTTCATAAAATATAATGCGATCTAGCAAGTTCGCAAAAGTACTCGTCCCTTCGAGATTTCAGCCATCAACTAAACATGTATGATAAACCCATACTTGTCCGCTTACACAATTTAAGATTTAACATACAATATATGCGATATTGTCCTTCTTATTTACTTTGCAACACGAGAGACAGGGACAAGTACAAACTGAGTTCTGTCTTTAAATGTCAATTAAGTTTGATATACTTTTCTGTAGTTATATGCATATATCGAATTTGAAATCAACGCAAAATCGTGCGACCCGCCTGATGTTAAGCAGTTACCGTAGCGTGTTGATGCTTGCAATACTAAAGGCATTGATCGCACGGTACCGACTGGCGCGGGTACCTATTTTAGATTAATCTAATCGATATCGGAAACGGATTCAGGAACTTATAACGTGTGTATTTTTTTTTTTTTAATTTTTCGATATCGATTCTAATGATTTAATAAACACCCCTCTAGAGGATAGTGGGATAGAGGACAGGGGTTGGGCCTCGGGTTCTCTAGAACAGTCAGAAGTAGATAAGAAGATAATTGCTTTGGTGTGATAGCTTCCATGCTAAATAAATGAATAGAGTTTAACAACAATGTTGTTAAGAGGAAAGTGAGTGGTCCAATCCCCGCAAGACGCGCACGGGCAAGACTTGAAAAGCGGCATCACTCTCCTCAACCATAATAGAGGGAAGAGGGTGACCCGCTCCACAAAGTCACCGCAAACAAGGACATTAAGGTGAGGATGACCAAGCCCTCACCTCAGAGATAACAGTTCAGCAAGGCTTATAAGTACTAAATTATGTTTATTTTAAAACTTTCCACTAATTAATTGACTAATTGCAAATATTGCAAATAATTTGGACGCTTCCATCATAATTGAACGGTCCGTGTTTATCATTGCGGTTGCCGTAGTTTTTACACTCGCGTCGACGCGATTCCAAAATACATTCGTATGTAATTCATAAACATTAAACTACTTATCACATATTTTAGTGAAAAATTCACATTGTCCGTAGGTTTTTAAACTGTGGTAGAGTCAGCTCGTGCCTATACGGGTGTGATTTACAAAGTTCTTTACAATGTTTTCTTTTACCATAAATACATACATAAATATCGCCCGACTGACACACCAACTGTATGGTCACAAACTAAGCAACGCTTGTACTATGGGTACCGTCCAATGGACTGGGGGCGATCCCAGTGACACTCAGACCAGGGCAAATTAAGAAAAGGCCATTTCGAAAATTTGCCCCGGTAGGAATCGAACCCGCAACCACCATGTGCAGTGAGCCGAGCGGCCTACGCTCGAATTACTGCGCCAAGCGGTCGTCAAAGCAAGTGATAATCATATTGGAATTATGATTCGCACATAGATCTTGATTATAACCCAGAGGTACGACCTGGGATTTGAACCCAGAACCAGTAGGCTATCACTGCTTTAATAGTGTGAAAGATAAAAACTATCACCAGTGCCGCCGACGGATAAACTATTACTCATTTCCTTCGTTGTATTGTGATTTATGTTTTGGTTAAGTATTATTGGGGTTAAAAACAAGTGTAGTCACCACATTTGTAGTTGAATTTAGGGTAATCGAAAAGAAATTATAACATCATAGAAAGTAGGTCTAATTCACCATGTTTATACCAATAAATCAGATTATGATCGTTCCAACTATACAGGGTAACTGTTGTCAATATTTTAAATTAAATGATTGAGAATAAAATTGTAAATACTATAGAGTTAACATAAATTATTACTCAGATAGACAAACAATGCCACCTCTATCCCATATTTTATTTGAATTTAATCAATTGATTCATTAATTAATGATCTTTTGTTTTTGGTACTAGTCCCACCACACACTCCCACTACTGTTACTCATATAAACCAGGACTAACAATAGTGTCCAATGATGACGCCGAGGTTTGGCCCTAGGCGAGTCCCAGCGAAAAGCTAAATTGGAACCCGCACGAATATCAGATAGAGATTATAGGTAGGACAAGTTGAGAAAAAGCTTGATGAGTAATGCTATTCTAAATCCCATAACTAAAATCAAATCAGTTTTATTTCCGTTTTGTTTTATTGTCTATGTTTAAAATATTGCTCGGAAGTCACCCCGTAGTTTTAAAAAATAATTGTATCAAAGTAATTCTCAGTCTTAGCACAAATAAATAACTATCAACTGTATGGCCCCAAACGGAGTAAAGCTATGGTAGTGTAGTATGGGTACTAAAATATGGTCTGGAGCGATCCCAGTAGCACCCAGACTGGGGTAAATAAGCAGGCTATTTCCGAATTTTGGCCCCGACGGAAATCGAATCCGCAGCTGCCCAAGCGTAGGCAGCTACAGCCAACGCTCGCACTACTGGACTAAACGCTCTTAATGCTCAAATGTTAAAACGTTGGTGCCAATTTTGTTTTAGTCAAATCACGACTAAACCTCTTTTGACACATACAAAAATATTTTTTACTTGATCATAAGTTACTTAAGTGTGTTGTAAGACTACCAAATAATCGGTATAGCATACCTATGGAGAAAGGTATTTACGAGTAATAAATTAAAATGTAAGAAGCTGGATACCTAGCAATCTAATTTGTCTTGCAGGTATACCTTTGGGATCTCCTTTGGGTATCCTTACTAAACTTCAAAATAAATTTGACGTTTTCATAGTTTTTCTAGAGCATACAATATTCTAGCTAAACGCCTTTTTTGAGAATAAAGTTTATCTGAGGATTGGGAATATGCCCTTATTATTGTTGTTAATTTAGAGGCACGGTAGCGCCTCCACCAAGTTCAGTAAGACTCATGTTTTATTTGCCGTCGCAACTTAAAAAAAATACGCTAGTAGGTATATCATTTTATGACATAATACACAAGTAATTTGCAATGATCAATAGTTGGTTAAAATGTCTAAATATGACTTTATTACTACTCAAAATAATTTCAATTTTTTTTTTAATTGTCTCAAAGGAATACCAGTTACATTAATGATGTTCGTTTGAAAAGTTTTATATTTAAAAATTAAATAGTAATTGCAACATGACGCATTGTAATTGAGACTTTACTTAAAATGTCCAGAAAATATTTACCTTTTCAACCCTTTCCGACATTTCCACTTTTTTGTATTTCAATAAATATTTTCATGAAAAAGTAACTTTTTAACGCAAAAACATCATCCAACATGCGGTTTTTTAAATGTTTAATTAGGAAATCATGCCATTTGAATGCCACACCACCACAAGATTTTATTATTAAAAATATCTGTTAATTCTCCATTCTTCATTAAGCACATCACTTACCTAATAGTTTATTATTATATCTTCGTACATTTCACAGATAATTAATATTTATTTTCTAATTAAAACACACACTAGCACTAAAAAGTTCACAGGTCACAAGTTTACGAGTTTTTCTTTTTGTAATACAATACTGTTGCGTTCGTTTGCGCGCTTTGTGAATGTTTATTTAAAAATCTCGCCTCTTTAAAAATCCGGTTTCTATATCTCGTACGCGATAATAGTCGCGGGATATTAAAAAAAATCGGATATCTGTAAACAATTGGAGATCTAACAAAGCAGCGCCTCGTAGCTATCCGAAGCTGTACTGAAATTCTAAACCCTGACTTCGGTGTCCATGTCGCGCACCCCCCATTACTAAATTTCGTATTGTATTTAAAAGATATTAACTCCACACAATCAACAATCGACCCTAAACTCTACCATCCAAAGTTTAACGTCGACAATGCTGCAGCGCGTAGCGCAATATCGGGCGTTTCACAAAACGCTCGGTAAGCTACAAGGCTATGAGAACGTATAATTTAAAGACGTAGCTGCGCAACCGATTGAGCGCGTATATTCGTCTCGTTCGCACGTACCGAAGAGGCTGTGCAGCTTTTTGCAACGCGACGTCGGATTGCTCATTTTTTTCGCTATTCAGTATTGAATTACGTATTATTTCGTGAATTAGATTGTGTCGTGGTGTCATATTTTTGCTCTGTACCTGGAGGCGTTTTTTAGCAGGATAGATTGGGAGGCAGGTTGGTTTTATCTTTCGTGTCATTAATAATAATATTATTATTTTCTGTGAAAATATTTTATTTAAAAAGAAATATATAAAAACCTTAAAATAAAAGTGTTAGCTTTGTACGATTCGTTTTCTATTTTCTTTTGTCCTTTGGGACGGAGAAACAGCTGATGTTGAAATGATCGCAGATTTGTCGGACCTGTAGAAAAGAGTGTAAATTAAGCTTCCACCATTATTAATTTATTGTTTTGATGTAGATAATTTTTTGCTTGTTTGATGCAAGTAAAGTGCACATTATTTCAATCATTATATTTAAAGATTTGAATCGTAAATGAAAAAGCAACAAATACATCCGTTCTTAATTTTTTATGAATGTATTTACCTTTTATTGTGTTAAATTTTTGATAAGATATTTCATCAGCCATGGTAAAATTTCCTTCTACGTCTTTTAAAAATACTTTTTGTCATATTTTTGATATCTAAATATATTTGAACAACCATAAAACCATACAAGGGACCATCGCAGTAGTCAAAGAGGTACGGACATTATAAAACTGTAAAAATTCTTACCACGCAAACTCCATAATGCACATGCGCCATTAAATACAAAGGTGTTAGAGTGTACAGGACAGCCAGTTCCACCTGGGGCTGGTAGATTAGGGTTCCTACACCGGCGAGTAACGGCCAGAACATCCAGTTGACCAGCTCACAGCGTTGGTGGGTCATTTCAGCTATTATCAGACGACTCTGAAATTAATATCTTATATATAAAATTCTCGTGTCACAATGTTAGTAACCATACTCCTCCGAAACGGCTCGACCGATTTTCATGAAATTTTGTGTGCATATCGGGTAGGTCTGAGAATCGGCTACTATCTATTTTTCATACCCCTAAGTGATAAGGGTTGTCCACATTCCACGCGGACAGAGTAGCCGGGCACAGCTAGTAATTGTATAAATTTTACTTGCTTTTGCAATTATAACTGCGCGTGCGCAAAAATATTCCTTATCGAGCACAGGCCTCATAGCGTCGGAGATTTTGTGAGAAGTGTGTAAGACAGTAGGTATATTTGTTGCATGAACGGTTTCATCACATTCTTCCAGCTTTTGAATGACACAGTCAGATCTATGTAGCAGCCTAGTTGGTGCATCGGTTGCTTACTCCTTGATGCATTGTGGCAACTTAATACACATTTGATTTTCTCAGTGCTTCAAAGGGCATGAAGCCGACGGCCCCTTCAGAATGTAATCTTATCAAGAGACGCGAATAATTTGAAGGCTTGAATATTTAAAAAGGGAAACCATTACCGTTATACCTTTGGTTATCTTTATGCTAACGAAATACAAATTAACTCTCGGCTCGAAGGAGTCAGCTTCGTGTAAATATCGGTAATCAGCCAAAACGACCTGAAAGCTGATTTTCCATTTCAAAACCAGAAAAAGGCTAGAAATAATGATTATTTTAATGGTATGAGGCAAGCCACGGGCTTCACTACTGTTACTTGTAAGTCAAAAACAGTTGTATCCAACGAAGCCGTCCATGGTCCCTCGGCGAGTCCAAAGGAAAAGCTAAATTGTTTTGTAACCCGCACGAATTGAAAATTGATACTTACAGATATATTACTAAACATAGTTCCATATAGGAAGATGAAGGCTCTCGGGTCGTATTCAGTGATATTACCGGGAGAGTTCAAAGCCCATACTATCATGGCTGCTGTAACTGCAAATAACGCCCAAACAGGACGAACAGCCTCAGGGATGGAGTACATCTTGCCTGACCGGTTTTGGTATGACCTGAAATAATTAATAATTATTGTATAGGCTAAAAGTCAAAGTCAAAGCGTTTATTTGGTTTAGGCCTACGGGGGCACTATAAAAATTGTCATTTTTACATATTTTTCTTAAATCTACAACCAGATAGGAACGCGACCTAGACTAAAAAGATCCGGCAAGAAACTCAGCGGGCTTGTCATTTTACATTTTGTATTGTTTTTAAAATCGCCTGTTGCTTATATGTAACAATTACAAAGAGTAAGTAACTTAAGGCTTGTATTATCAAATCGATCTTAACTATGACCATACTAAGAGTGTACTAGGAAATGTAAATCTAGTACAAAATGACACCTCAAAAGCGTTTCCTAGCGGTTTGGTCAAAGGTTAGTGAGATAGACTTTTAAAAAAAAGGCTTTATTTCAGCATGTATAAATGAAAAACTTTTTAAATACCAGATATTGACGACCGCTTGGCGCAGTGGTTCGAGCGTGGGCCGCTCGGCTCACTACACCGGGTGGTTGCGGGTTCGATTCCCGTCGGGGTAAAATTCAGAAATGGCTTTTTTGTAATTTGCCATGGTCTAGGTGGCACTGCCATCCCGCCCAGTCCATTGTACGGTACCCATAGTACTAACGTTGCTAAGTTTGGGACCATACAGTTGGTGTGTTCGTCTGGCGATGTTTATATTTATTTCATTTAATTATCTACAACTGATAATAAAAAAATGGCAAAAAGGCATTCTATAATGCTATCCAATAACCGTAGCGTCACGTACTCTATTGTTATCATAAAATTCACAGAATTCATTGTCAACAAGATTTGTTATGGCTAACGAGACCTCAAGCTTAGCAAGGTGACTTAGGGCAGTTTGAGAATGTTACAAATTATTTACCTTTGAGTTTGCTAACATAGCTATTTGGAATAATGATAATAATATCGCCAAACTGACACATCAACTTTATGGTCCCAAACTTAACAACGCTTGTACTATGGGTACCGTACAATGGTCTGGGGGTGATCCCAGTAACACCCAAACTTGGGCAAATTACGAAAAGGCCATTTCCGAAATTTGCGCCGGCGGGAATCGAACCCGCAACCACCATGTGCAGTGAGCCGAGTGGCCTAAGCTCTCTAACCACAGCGTCAAGCGGTCGTCAATACTATTAAATATATAATAGATTCATACCATTCCAGTACATATTTTCTTTTACCAAATGCAAAGCATTTTAACTACATTTTTGTTAGATATTATACCTGTTCTTAATTAAGGCTAAAGCGCCCATCTAGCCCGCGAAGTTCAAATTATTTGAGTTCTTTTAGAAAATTTTCAAAATCTGACTATAAATAAAGACAAATTTTGTAATTCGCGAAAAAGACCGTGTGCAGTGCATTTATTAATATATCCAACTTACTCTAAAACATTTCAAGAACGACAGCTATCCAGATAATCTGGCAATTTTTGTAGATTTAGTGATTTACTAGTATCATATACACCGTGATAATATTTAGAGTAAAATAAATGTATTAATAAATGCACTGCACACGGTCTTTTTCGCGAATTACAAAATTTGTCTTTTATTATTGTCAGATTTTGAAAAATTTCTAAAATAACTCAAAAAATTTGAACTTCGCGGGCTAGACAGGCGCCTTCACCTTAAACCACATTTTTGTTAGATATTATACCTGTTCTTAATTAACCTAGGTAAGAAGGTTGTAAAGGAGATAGCCGGAAGCCCAACCCGTTCTTCCTTCTCCTCCTTTTTTTTTTATTTTTTATTTTAATCCGGGCCTCTATGGCCCGGCCGCGTTCACCTCTGATATGGGGGTCAGAGACCTTACTTAACACGTTATTGATAAATGTACAACCTTCTCCTCCTTCTGCCCCACTTCCCTTTAGGTTGGCAACGTACGAGCAACACCTTTGCTATTGCAAGCCAATTTACTAGGTGAAACGGAAAGGGTATACTATTTTTTCTGCAACTTTACTTTGTAAATCTTAAACTATCGGCATTGGGGGACCGTTGAAGTACTAAAGGTTTTGTAGACTTATGAAATCTGTCAACAGCTGTATCCCTATAACACATTTTGTTTTCAAGTTTCCTCCAAAGCTGATAGTATTAGAATCACAAAGTTAAGTTTAAAAAAAAAAATATACCCTTTCTGTTTCAACCTGTATAATCATGAAGCTACATAAAAAAATATACTCACAAATAAACGTTATAAATTGTGACAGGCAGCGTGGTCGCAACGCCGACGAAATGCACAAACACTTCGAACACCATCGCGAATGTAATCTCCCCGATTATGTAGATCTTAAACACCTCCGTCCCGTATACCCCCGCGATTATGAATAGAAGCGAAGATACCTGTGGAAATATGACATTTCAAGAAAGGAAATTCCCTTATATTGTGTGACTCCCACAACATGCTTGCTTACTAATGTAAGCCAAAAACTATGGTACTATGGTGGTCTTACTAAGCATTCTACGTACTTGGGTAAACTCCAACTAACTGCATCCTACTAATATTATAAATGCGAAAGTTTGTGAGTGTGGATGTATGTATGTATGTATGTATGTTTGTTACTCCTTCACGCAAAAACTACTGAACGGATTTGGATGAAATTTGGAACACAGATAGATTATAACCGGGATTAACATATAGGATACTTTTTAACCCAATAATCCAATACTACGCGGATGAAGTCGCGGGGCACAGCTAGTCTACAATAATAATAATAATTTAGCCATTTCGACGTCCCTATCCAGGGAACGGGCCTCCCATCAATACGAGGGGGATTCAGGCCATCAATTCATCTAAAGCAATGACATCTAACGAAAAAAACGACATAAACCTGTTATTGGTGTATTTTAAATACTATTACTATCAGATATTGTACTAGCAAAATCATATTGAAATCGGTTCATCTGTTTTGGAGCTACATTTCCACAGATAAGACAAGAGCTGATGCTTATAATGCCTTCCTGCATTGCAATGGGAGTTAATGATAAAGAGTTCAACCAAACTTACATAGTTATTTAACTGTTTCAATTAATCAGTAAGAATTATTGCACCTACCCCCGTATTATTAAATCAATCTCAAGTCTGAAACCTATCTTGAGTACGCTTTTGACATGTCATTTTGTACTGGTATGACTTAAGATGACATTACGAAGATCGCTCTCAGACTTGAGTTCGCTTTATTAAACGAGCCTTACTCACCCACATACTGAAGTCATAAGCCCAGGGAAGGTACAGAGTTCCAGTGTTGTACTTTTCACAGTGACTAATGTAGAAGGTCAACACCACGGTTATAACTATTAGGAAGCCCCTGCAGACAATAATGTACCTAATTAACACACATTTGGTTACTCACAATTAATATTTCGTTTATTTGTTCTATAATTTTAATTTTAATAGAAATAGAAAACATTTGCGCATCTAACTAAAAACGAAACTGTCTAGCTATTTCAAATATTGTCGAATTTATTTTATTGTTTACAACATAAATTAAGTTGTTCTCCGTCAGAATGTTTGCGGAATTAAATAAATCCGAAAATAATAATAATATTATTATTGAACTCTCAAAGCGTTAAGTTCATGTTTAATTGTACTGTTGTGGATAGACTGTTATTTACTTTTCAATGTTATGTAGTCCCACCCAGGAACCCTAATAAGAACATTGGATTATATACGATTGGTACCTATATGTTGTCTGTCACATGGACTGGCGAATTAATGTCCTAAAAACCTACCTAAAACAACTAACGGAGAACGCCTGGTCTCTCCCGAAAATGGTGATGATGGAAAAGGGGATGAGGAACACTATGTAAGAGTCCAGGCCGTGGTCGAACAGCTCCCCAAGAGGGCCGGACACCCCCAGCCTCCTCGCTTGCTTGCCGTCAATACCGTCTACAAATAAAAAAAAATCTTGAAGATAAGCATATCATCTTGGTTTACAGGAGTAACAGAGGGAGGGTGTAGCGGGACGTGTCCCAAAAACCAAGTTCTTAATAGCTCCATACAAAAAAAATATTTTTGAATGCGGAACTACTTATTGGTGTTACTCGTACCTATTCGATGTTTGAAAATAAAACAAAAAATGCAGCTTATATTTTAAAATTAAAATATAAATCTAGACGGGTTTTACAATGTCCGAACACAGATTATTGACAACAACAATACATTCTCAGTAAAAAAATGACTACCTACATAATTAATAAAAAATATTTGCTAAAAAAAATTGTATTCTGTTTACCGTAGAATCGAACGTTGAAAAATCGATTCTATCCCACGGTGTTTACCTCATCAAATTGCTTAAACAGCAAAATCAGGTGAGCTACCGTCACCAGACACCATCCGATTGTTGCGGGCCACACTTCCGCTACTTCAGGGTCAAGGTCAACACATACTATAGGTAAGTGTGAATATGTGTGTGCCTTTTAAGAGAAATGCCTACCTAACATTTATGTTGAATAATACACTGCTTGATGCCCGCTTGGCGCAGTGGTTCGAGCGTAGGCCCCTCGGCTAACTGCACATGGTGGCCTTTTCGTAATTTGCCCACGTCTGGGTGTCACTGGGATCACCCCCAGCCCATTGTTTGGTATTGGCCCCCAGCCCATTATACCATAGTACAAGCGTTGCTTAGTTTGGGACCATACAGTTGGTGTACCAGTCTGGCGATATTTCTTTCTTTACAGTTTGATGTTTTTTTCTTCATAATAGGTACCTATATAAATATAGAGATCGTTTAGCTCAGTGGTTCGATTCAAGAGTTCGCTCGACTCACTCGGGTGGTACCGGGTTCGATTCCCGTCAGGGGCAAATTACGGAAATTACCTTCGCTCGGCCTACGCTCGAACCATTGCGCCAAGCGGTCGTCGCGCCAAGCGGTCGTCGCGCCAAGCGGTCGTCAACCTACCTAAGTTATAAGCCAGCATGACTAGCACCCCACAAGTAGTGAACACCCAGCTCGGCACCTCGCAAGGGTACTCCTCCAGCCCTGGCCGCCCCCCGGCCGCGTAGAAGTCGTAATCATACACGAACATCAATAACACCGCTATCACCATACAAAGGAAGCCGGCAAACGTGATTAAATTCGGCGCTATCCATTTTGGGATATACTGAAAAGAAAAGTTGTATTATAATAGTATAGGTAGGTATAATACTCGTACATACAAGGTGTAAGGGGCATCGTAACGAAAACGGATACCATGGATTCAACGCATGATTCTGGAACCAATCCTATAACACTAGGGCCCGTACTAATAAATCCATATCTAGTGTGAGAGCGATCTTGGAAATGTCACTCCAGTAACAAAAGGATATGTCAAAAGCGTGCTTAAGATCGCCCTCAGACTTGAGATCGATTTATTAATTACGGCCCTGAGATACTGGGAAACTCCCATTTAATTAGGAAAACCTGACAATGCGATCTGTTAAGCTGATTGGTTCTCGATAAAACGCGCAGTCGTCAAAGATGAATTAAAAAATTGGATTCTTATTACTATTAATTAAACTTGTAAGTAAGTTAGTTGGCCAATAAGTTGTCCAACATGTTGAACAATTAGAATACTTACTTTGACTACTGTGTTCCATGTTGGGTGCATGACATATTGGCTTAAAGGACTTGTGTCTATTGCGCTGTACTGAAAATAAAACATAGGTTAAGTGTCCATTTGGCAGTTAAGGCCATAGGAATAATGACTACTTTCCCGTATTTTTATGTTTCGATACATATTATCTTTTATCTGTGAAAAATGTCGAAGGTCAATGAACTATTGTTTTTATTATTATTACATCGATAATTATATTTTGTAAAATATACATGCGTTCGTGGACCTTGGTTACTGACACACCAACTGTATGGTCCCAAAGTAAGCAACGCTTGTACTATGGGTACCGTATAATTGACTGAGGGCGACCCCAGTGATAACCAGACCAGGGGCTCAACTCTGTCAAATGAATACGTCAGTTTTGTCAATTTTTCTATAGGAAAACTGTCAAAAGTGACGTATCATTTTGTCAGAGTTGGGCCCCGGAGTTGACGTATACAGATAGGCAATGCGTCAGTTTTGACGTGTTTCAAGTCGAGGGTGAGTGGAGTGGAACGACAGTCGTTAACAGAGTTACTGTTGGGCCCCAGGGCTAATTACAGAACGGCCATTTCCGAAAGCTCTAGTGAACAGACCGGTCGACGCTCGTCCAAGTAATCCAAGTAATATACTATGGGCATCGTACAATGGACTGGGGCGATCCCAGTGGCAGTCACACCAGGGAAAATTACGAAAACGCCATTTCCGAAATCTACCCTGACGGGAATCGAACCCGCAGCACCCGGTGCTGTGAGCCGAGCGGCCTACGCTCGAAACACTACGCAGAGCGGTCATTAATTACTAATGAAGTATGTATTATGAAACTCACCTTATATTTCGCGAATCCTTGCAAATGTTCTTTACTCAAATATTTATAATTCAACATGGTTGTACACAGCTCGTCTCGTCACCACAAACCAATGACTAGTTTATCTAAAAGGTACACAGGTCAACACTTAAACAATACCTACTTATGTGGGAAACATTACATACAATTAACATTATATAAGCGAGTGAAACAGCCTTCATACTAGTTCATATTATGTAAGTATACTAGGTGAAACAGAAAGGGTATACAATTTTTTTCAAAACTTAACTTTGTAAATCTAAAACCATCGGCTTTGTGGGACAGTTGAAGTACTGAAGGTTTTGTAGACTTGTGAAATCTGTCAACAGCTGTATCCCTGTAACACCTTTTGTTTTTCAAGTTTCCTCCAAAGCTGATAGTTTTAGAATTACAAAGTTATGTTTTGAAAAAAAAGTATACCTTTTCTGTTTCAACCTGTATTATAATAATCGAAAGAATTTTGCAACAATAGTAGTCTTAAGTCTTTTTGAACCGTGTTCATAAATCGATCTCAAGTCTGAGAGCCATCTTGGAAATGTCCTCTTATGTCATACCAGTATAAAATTATATGTCAAAGAGTACTAAGATCGCTCTCAGCTTTGAGATCAATTTATTAATAGGCGCCTTGATGTAAGAAAGTAACCTTTCGGAGCCTATAGATGCTTGCAATACCAATAGTATGCACCGTACGCAAGTGATAATCTATACAAATAAATAAAATCGGAGTGTCTGTTTGTAGTATCAAAATAACACCTTTTCACTAACTGCATATGAAGGTACATACGACACCTATAACAAAAACGCAATTTAAATGTTTTTTGGCTATCTGTCTGTCTGTGTGTTTGTTCCGGGTAATCTCCGAAACAGCTGGACCGATTTTGACGGCACTTTCACTGGTAGATAGCTCATGTTATAAGCAGTAACTTAGGCTACTTTTATTTTAGAAAAACAAAATTCAAAAAATGGGTCCTGTCGCGCGGGCTCAGAACGCGGGAGCGGGTTTTTTTGTTAAGTTAAATTACACGCGGACGAAGTCGCGGGCTCAGCTAGTTATGTATAAAATGAAGTAGGTCTCATCGAAATATTTTCCGATGTGAGAAGGAATATAAAATAAGAAACGTCACTTTTAGATGCAAATAAGTTATGTATCTAAAAGGTTATAATTATGTCCATTAAAATACGAAACTGTACGGAAGTAACCTTGACAGATAGAGTTTTTGCAGTGAGTATATCTACTTACTTCATGGCAATTACGATATGATGACGCATCCACTAAGTAGTCAGTATAATTAATTAATTAAATACTGATGTTTATTTCAGTCTCGTATTTAAATGAATAATTGGAAATATTTTGCAGAAATGAACCAACCTATACATCCGTCTGTAGACCAAAACCAACCCTAGTACAAGTGGAAGTAGGTCGGTTCCACATTGCAAAAATGTTAGTTGGTTGGTTCCATTCTGCAAAACTATGTCTAATTACCAATTGTTACAAATCTTTGACGACCTCATTACGATAATTTAATTGTTCTAACACTATTCCAATTGGATGCAGGTTTGCAGAATTGAACCAACCTAAAACCAACCCTAAAGTGAACGGGTTAAGGTTGATTTCAGTTTGCAGAAGTATGTGTGGGTTAGTACTTTTCTTTATAACTATATCACAGGATCGCTCTCAAATATGAGATCGATTTATTAATACGGGCCTGAATATATATTTATTTTAAACTAGCGGCCCGCCCCTTCGCACGGGTACATTGCGGTTACATTATTCGAGTTTTAGTAAGGATCCCTAATTTTTTGAAAATATATTATAGCCTATGTCACCCGGGGATAGTGTAGCTTCCCAACAGTGAAAGAATTTTTCAAATCGGTTCAGTAGTTCTGGAGCCTATTCATTACAATCAAACAAACAAAGTTTTCCTCTTTATAATATTAGTATGATATCTATGACACAAAAACAGTTTTTGTACCACTTTTTTTTTTATTCACGGAATAACTGCAAAGTTATTCCGTGCACAGAGTATTAACTTCCTTGGTGCAAACCAAGGAAGTTCAAACTCTGTGCACGGATAAAAACTTACTTTACTATTTATAATGTTATTTTAAAACACACTACGCACGTGTTATCACTGGTTGTTTGGTTATAACTGACGTTTAGGTTATGCGCTATCGTCTATTGATAAAATAACGCATGGTCTTATTTGGACGTTGTTTTGCGAAATAAAACCAACCTAAAACCACTGACTCAAGGTTGGTTTTGGTCTACAGCAAATCATGTGGGTTGAATCCATTCTACAAAACGATATCCATTTGATATTTGGCCGTAAGGTGGGTTCGTCACAGATTAAAACTTCAAAGATAAGTGACATTTTACAGGTAACATTAAATTAAATAAATGATCAGTCGTCTATCCTGCAAATGTTGTTATTTAATTATTTAACTACTTGAAAGTTTTTAATTTTTTGACAAGAACATTCGTATTCGTTTGATACCCACCAAATAATAGTAGGAATCATCTCCAGTCAGGCCTCTTGGGTTTTGTTGGTCAAGTGTCGACAGTAGTGGTGTCCATAGAAAACGGCGATCTTTGATCCTCGACGGCAAACCGCTAAATTGTCTTGGAACCTACTCGAATAATATCAAAAGATATAAGGAGCTTTGAAGAATATTATCTACCCTGGCCACTACAACATTTCCGGCTAAAAGTCAAGCCAAATGAACTCGATTTTAAATCATTAAAAATCTTACTAAAACCATACTGCCTCAGGCAGAATCTTCTCAAACTCATAACACTCATCTTGCGTTACGTCGGTTAATAAGTAAGTACAAAACAATTTCAAAAAAATATATTTAATCTGTGACGCATGGCGTTTGTCAGGTAAATAAATTATCAGAATCACCTCATTGATAGGTTTATCAGTGAAATAAAACCGACTCAGTTATAGTCGTTTCGATAGACGCCGATTAATACTACTAGATATTATTTTATGCCCGTAACTAAATTAATATCGATAAAGCGATCCTAACACAAACACCCTAACCCCTCTTCTCCTTACTATATCCCACCCCCCTTCATGTTGGTAACGTGCGAGTGATCCCATTGGTATTGCAAGCAAGAAATTTGGGAATTTGAAAAAAAAAAAATGTGTTAAATGGCAAGATCATATATAAGTTTTATAACAAAACATTTTTATTTTTTTTATTATCGCAATAATTCAAAAGTTATTTCAAAATAAAAAATATTTTTTGAATCCAGTACCGAAGACACGCCGACAGCTCCCGAACAAACCCGAGCACGTGTGACGTCATGATGTTAGTTTTCCTTCATTGCAGTTCATATAGAAATAATAAGTACAGTGTTTTGATCTATTTAATTTTGTTGTCATTGTTAAATATTCAAATATTTATATTGAAAATGTCGACCCACAAAAGTTATAGTTCTTGTTTTGTACCATTATGCATGAATACTACAAAAACAACTCCTGAAAAAATGTTTTTAAATGTTCCCCAAGATGACAAACGTCGAAATAAATGGTATAAAATTGGTTACCATAAATATATCCACATCAGGAATATTATCAGACTTTGCCTTAATAAATCCTTCATCACACATAGCTAATCATAACCAACTAACAACTTTTTTAGGAATAAATTTTCAATATTATTGTCTAGTCACGTGTAATAGCCCTAAACGCTGTACTGTTATTAAATAGCTATAACATTATGACGTCACAACTATAACGTGACCAAGCATGGCGCGTTTATAGTCACGTGATCTTTTTTTAAATTCTATCAGTTTTTAATTGATAGATATAATTAATAGAAAAAATATTTTTTTTTGTTTTTTGCTTTAAATATCAATATTATTATTACTAAAGTTTCAAAATACATAACAAAAAACATGTTTTTTTTTTCAAATTCCCAATTGCTACTTAACTGTTTAAGCTCAGGCGGGACGAACGCGTGTTTGCCGACTTTGTTTTAATAATAAACTAAATAAAAAAAACTAAATTCTATGACAATCTCTACGGAACTATTAGCGAAATAAATATAAATATTTTCAACGTGTTCGATTGAAATTTTGGGTTCCATATCCAAAGGAGCCATCTTTCCATCCGTCCGTCCGTCCATGCATCTATGTGTCAGAGGCTCGTAGCTTCTTAACATATGAGATAGGTAGGTACTCGAAAATCACTGATCCTACTAATATTATAAATGCGAAAGTTTGTGAGTGTGGATGTATGTATGTATGTATGTATGTATGTATGTATGTATGTATGTATGTATGTATGTATGTATGTATGTATGTATGTATGTATGTATGTTTGTTACTCCTTCACGCAAAAACTACTGAACGGATTTGGATGAAATTTGGAACACAGATAGATTATAACCGGGATTAACATATAGGATACTTTTTAACCCAATAATCCAATACTACGCGGATGAAGTCGCGGGGCACAGCTAGTAATTTATAAAGAGCTAGAAAAAGTAATACTACACATAGTTTTTTTGATAAAATAGAAAGGGGGAGCCCGTACATATAAAGGGGGAGACGATAACAAACAAATAAATATCGGCACACTGATACACCAACTGTATGGTCCCAAACTAACTAAGCAACGCTTGTACTATGGGTACCGCACAATGGACTGGGGGCTATCCTAGTCACACCCAGACCAGGGCAAATAACGAAAAGGCCATTTCCGAAATTTGCCCCGGCGTGAATCGAAACCGCAATGACCATGTGTAGTGAGCTGAGCGGCCCACGCTAGAACCACTGCGCCAAGCGGTCGTTTTAAAAAATATACTTCACTATCCCTTAAGCTAGGCTTAGATTACAGTTTAATTACGTCCCCAGACGAGGCGTGAACCAATAAACACTATGCAGCTATGCTAATTGAGCGCATGCGCATGGAAGCGTCGAATTAATTTGATCCCGGCTGCCGATGATAAATGGCACATAAAAATAGACATCTGTTAATTTGACAAATGACTACGTAATGTAGATGTTTAGCAATTTGCTGTAGCTCCAACAGGAATCGTTTACGTTACTTTCTCGATCACGATACCGTAACGTTAGAGTATTACTATTACTCTTTTACTATTTATTTGTTTGTTTTAACTCGACTAGCTTACCTGCAATTGAAGGTTATGTTTCTCTGTAACGCATTAATTACTGAAGTTTTGAAAGAAATGGTCGTAATGTTTGAGCTGTTGTTCTTTTATCCGTATGAAGTCGGAGCGTTAGAAGTAGCACAGCAAATAATGGTGCTTCTACACTGACGTTATTTTTATAACCACAGTGTAAATGCACCATAATCTTATAAATTCGTTTGTTGGCTATCAATTATTATTATTTTCACTTTTTTCCTAAAATATTTTTTTCAAAAGTACCAGGCGCGCATAACTGAGCAGAGATCGATACGACACCTGCGCGTTGCCATAGCGACGCCGAGGGCGCCACCCGACACCGACGCGTAATTTGAAATCGGAACCTCGCCGATAATGTCTGGTAGGCGCGCGCTCACTATTTTCGACCAAATTACGCGTAATTTCGGACGGGAATGGGTGTCTTCTTGTATAATTAAGGGTGTGTATCCTGTCTGTTTGAAAATAAATGCGGTGGTTGATAAAAGACAGTAGAACTGCAGGGTAGTTATGTGTTGCACAGTGCACCAAATTATACGTAGGAACGGGCTGAAAGATGTTACACGAAATCATTTTAAACAATTTAGTAAGTTATGTTCAGCATACCTACGATTAGCAATGAGGTAACTCGAAAAAAAAACCTACCTAGTTGACCACTGTCAGTAAATTTCGCTAAAAGCATATGTAGGCTTAGCATTGAGCTAATTTGAAAAAAAAGGAACCTACCTAGTTACGAAACCTTAGGAAACAATGTTCGATTTCAAGTCGGTCACCGCCCGGCTCGCGTTCCTCATAACGTGTCAAACACCGTAATGTTAATTAAATATAACGAAGGCGAAACTTAAAAACAAACTAATTTATCAAAATAATATAATATTTATTTTCGTATTGCTTCTCATTGGAAGAGACCGACTTTACTCCTAACCCGTATTAATAAATCGATCTCAAGATCTGAGAGCGATTTTGAGTACGCTTTTGACATGTCATTTTGTACTGGTATGACATAACAATGACATTTCCAAGACCGCTCTCAGACTTGATATCGATATATTATATTTACGGGCCCTAAATACAATCTTCTATACAAATAAATAAAATTGGAGTGTCTGTTTGTAATATCAAAATAACACCTTTTCACTAAATGCATATGAAAGTACAAACGACAACTATAGTAAAAATGCGATTTAAAAAGAAATTGTCTGTCTGTCTGTCTGTCTGTCTGTGTGTGTGTTTGTTCCGGGTAATCTCCGAAACGGCTCGACCGATTTTGACGGGATTTTCACTGGCAGAGAGCTGATGTTATAAGGAGTAACTTAGGCTACTTTAATTTTATAAAAACAAAATTATAAAAAATGGGTCCTGTCGCGCGGGCTCAGAACGCGAGAGCGGGCTTTTTTGGTACGTTAAATTCCACGCGGACGAAGTCGCGGGCTCAGCTAGTGTACAATATTGTCAGTGTTACGGATCCACTTTACTCAGTTTAAACGCATCCAGCACAGCCCTGTCTAGTACTAGACTAGTACTAATTCAACTAAACCAGCGATACATTAGTTTAAATTAAAACAGTAAGGCCGTTTCCATTTGCATCGCACGTGATCGTCTGTTACAGCGTCTAGTCGCCTCATCAAGCAGAAGCGAGCGATTAATTTGGCCAAAATTGTGGTGTAGCTTGGAAGAGGAGAGCGTTTTGACAACTCCTATGATTTATGAAGTCCGTGCCTTGAAATGTTTTAACGTATCTAACGTTTGCACGTTCTGTCTTGCTCCCATAACACATTTTATAAGTGAGAATGAATGTGACATAATTATTCATAGATAATTCGTTCGTTTTCATAGTCTTTCGCAGATAGAGACTTGAATGACTCTCTTGCAACTACAATACGTCTGACGAGAACTCCTACGATTTATGAAATCCGTGTGGTGTAGAGGTTAAATGAAGAAAGTATTATGCGGCTTTGGTCTTTAGACGCTAATAAAATCTTTCAGATCATGCATAGGTTGTTTAAAAAACTTATCTAATGAGAGGGGACGGAGAAGTATTAAGGTAATGAGAAGTATTGAGGTGTCAACTGTCAATCTTTTCACGTACCTAACTCTTTACTTAGTTCTAAATACGAAATATGGTTTCCTGAAGGTGTACTACTAATGTTGTGTAACTACTAATGATGTGATTTTAGTTCAGGATATTTCCCTTCTTGTGACACAACTTGGACCACAGACCAGCCATTAGCGCGTCGGGCCGGATGGTCTCAGTCTCACACCTATTTACGCTTCCTCTTGCACTACTCTGGACTCCTGGTAGCGCAGTCACGTCTGCGCTTAATAATGATTACTCATGAATGACAAATATTGTGACGTCATCGAAATATTTACGATTTACAAGAAAATAAGTTGTAAATTAATTAGTTTATTGGTATGACGTCAGAAAATTACTGCTTGTTTGAGCTTATTACATCTCCTTTAACTTTATGTGTTACTGGTGTCAAATATGAAATGTATGCCCACTCACTGCAGGGAAAGCTCATAATAACAAATAAGCCTTTGTGTGGTCCCACTAATACGCACACCTCCCCTCAAAACGGGTGGGAATTAAACACAAATGAAACCAGCACTGACATACTATATAATCCTGATCGCTTGAGTGTGTAGGGTACCTGGCAAAAGGGCAACCTGGGCTCACCTCTGTTAACGACTGTCGCTCGATCAACTCTACTCGTTCGCAATACATCTTCTTCCTTTAAAAATATCACCCACCCGGTTTAATAGGTATTTCGCCAATGTCAAGTAACAAATGGCAATACAAACACAATTAACAACAATACAATACAAAAATGTGACCGTCCACTTTGGAAAACCAAAATGGAGGCCCTGGCAATACATCAAAATTGACGTTTCGCGTAAATTAATACGCCACTTTTGACAGATTTTCTATAGGATAACTGTCAGAAGTGACGTGCTCAGTGCGAATCGAATGTGAGTAGAGTCGAGCGACAGTCGTTAACAGAGTCGTTTCATTAGTTCAAGGACATGGCCTTCAATACGTAAATACCTACTTAGGTATAACATAACTAGCGACCCGCCCCGGCTTCGCACGGGTATTTTTATCAGTGTTATTTTACCATATTATGCATGTATCTAAATATATATAACTCAAAGGTGACTGACTGACTGACATAGTGATCTATCAACGCACAGCCCAAACCACTGGACGGATCGGCCTGAAATTTGGCATACAGGTAGATGTTATGACGTAGGCATCCGCTAAGAAAGCATTTTGTTTAATTCTTCCCCCAAGGGGATAAAATAGGGGATGAAAGTTTGTATGAAACTTTGTCAATCAAATTCCACGCGGACGAAGTCGCGGGCACAGCTAGTTATACATATAAACCATCCTCTTGAATCACTCTATCTATTAAACAAAAACGGCATCAAAACCGTTGCGTAGTTTTACCTTTTAAAGTTCTAAGCATACATAGGGACAGACAGACAGCGGGAAGCGACTTTGTTTTATACTATGTAGTGAAGATTCAGTACAAAAGCGTTGAATAAAATATTTTATATAGGTAGGTGTCGTAATAAATCTTAGAACCAGCAATTAAAAGACCATTGTTGCAGTTGAACTATTGAGGAGTGTCACATTGAGATGCAAATGATGTGGAGTGATCTGTTGGTGACAACGTGCTCACGCGCACATTAGTATCTAGGATTGCATGTCCGTATCTGACTTAGACTTAAGGTATCTGATAACGTAACTTCTCTCTCTAACGCCCAAATGTTGAAACGCAATTCAAATGCATAAAAGTGCCCAGGCACTTCGAACGTCGATTGACGATCGATGGGCGATCGATCGGCTGTTGTTGGACAAGTTTATGCCATTCGCCCACTAACGTAAAGATTTTTAGAGAAGCTTGTAGACAACCCACTTGGATGTACCTATTTTAACCTGATTACGGCAAAGCCAAAAAGAAAGGTTATGTTTTTAGCAGTATGTAAGAATGTATAATTTATGTGTCCACCGTAACGCCTAAACTACCCGTCCGATATTGATGAACTAAGTGTCAATCAATTCGTTATTATGGTGCGGGTGACATAGTCACATTTTATACGAACAAAATCAATGTGACGGATGTTACATCCAAAAAATGAGGGTAAGTACACTGAATTTTATTTCAGCCGTATCGTTCGGGATGTCTAATGAAAGAGTTGAAAATTCAGAGTTCATAAATACTATATTTCAGCATTTATGAATACAATAATAATAATAATAATCTATCGGCAATAATCTATCGGCGGTTTGAACTTGAATATAATTCGTGTGATTCCGTAGTCGTGTCATAGGGTTTTAAACGATGTTGCTTGGCAACTTTCTTGCTTATAAGTACAGTCGGCTGCAAAAGCTAGCTTGCTTGTAATAAATTAATTTTATTCGCGGTGCAGTGTGGCTCGTTGCATTGTTAATTGACGTTTACATACTGTGCCGATGTCGTCACCATGTCAGCGCACGCGCCGACCAGTAGAGATTAATTTTAGATGTATATTATTTTGTTTTAAACTTTGAAATGATTGTAATATAGTAGTAGTAGGTATGCACACGCCACTAAACTAGCTTTTTAATTTAAATATCTAAATCTGAGTGAGATTCAATAAGCTTGCTTACTGAATCAATAGTGCACCTTTTCCTCTCTAGTACTAAAAGAGTAATCATTGAGTTTCTTGCCAGATCTTCTCAGTGGAAGCAGTATTCCGAACAATGGTAGATTCTGACTATTCATAAGTGCGTTGTTGGCTGTCCTGCAGGAATAAAATAATAATATTTTGATTTAATTTCGATATAAGTACCACATGACGACCGCTTGGCGCAGTGGTTCGAGTGTAGGCCGCTCGGCTCTCTGCATATGGTGGTTGCGGGTTCGATTCCCGCTGGGGTAAATTTCGGAAATGGCCTTTTCGTAATTTGCCCTGGTCTGGGTGTCACTGGGTTCGCCCCCAGTCCATTGTACGGTACCCATAGTACAAGCGTTGCTTAGTTTGGGACCATACAGTTGGTGTGTCAGTCTGGCGATATTTATTTAAATATTTATTTATTTATTACATCATGTGGGGAGAATAATATATAAACAGTCCCAAAGGAGACCACTCCTATATTACTTTTTGAGATGTTGTGAAACGATTTTTAACTATGAGTGGGAAAGCCGCAAACCCAACCTTCCTTTCGCTCTGTCCCCACTCTCCTTCAAGTTGGCAACGTGCGAGCAATGCCTTTGGTACTGCAAGCATCTATAGGCTACGGTAACCGCTTAACATCGGTTCAGCCGGTTGAAAATTACCAGCGCTTTTTGTAGTTTAAAAAGTCGTCGTATCCGGGGTTTTTTAATGTTATTTTTTTTACATAACATATATTTCTTGCGGCGCCTTTTAGAAATGACTCCTCCAGTCAAAACATAACATTAACCAATAAGAACTTAATCCTGAAAAATAAACAAATCTTTGCAATCGAGATTACACGAATGGGTTAATAACAGCGCAACGCCGGGCGCGTATTATGTCTAACAACTAAAAATAAAGTTATTAACACATAACAATCTAGCGAGGTAGGGTTGCCACTTCTGTCACACATCTGAACGTGTTATGTCAAATTCAAATTCATATATTTTTATTTCAAACTAGCTGAGCCCGCGACTTCGTCCGCGTGGAATTTAACTTAACAAAAAAGCCTGCTCCCGCGTTCTGAGCCCGCACGACAGAATCCATTTTTTCATTTTTTTAAATTTAGTTTTTCTAAAATAGAAGTTACTGCTTATAACATCAGCTATCTACCAGTGAAAGTCCCGTCAAAATCGGTCCTCCCGTTTCGGAGATACTCTTTGATTTCATGTGTTTTTTTTTTACGCGGAACCCTAATTGTTTTTCAAAAATTAAAGTAGCCTAAGTTACTTCCTATTACAACAGCTATCTGCCAGTGAAAGTCTCGTCAAAATCGGTCCAGCCGTTTCGGAGATTACCCGGAACAAACACACAGACAGACAGACAAAATTTTTTTAAATCGCGTTTTTGCTATAGGTGTCGTATGTACTTTCATATGCATTTAGTGAAAAGGTATTATTTTGATATTACGAACAAACACTCCAATTTTATTTATTTGTATAGATAGGCCAGATTAACTGGCACTTTTAAAAAGTCAAGAGCTAGGTGCATGTTCCAAAACAAAATCCTATGGAGAAGAACATGCAAGAAACTCCATGGATACATTTTTTCTGTGTTGAACGGGAAGACTCTAAAATCCCTTCGAACCGACGACTTTTTAAACTACAAAAGATATGATAATTTACAAACGGCTGAACCGATTTTCATGAAACATACTTATGTTGTGTATCTGTGTGTCTGTCTGTGGTATCGTAGCGCCATAGCGGATGAACCGATTCACTATTTTTTTTGTTAGAAAGATCTGATCGGCAGTGTTCTTAGCTACCTTGTGTTGTGTACCGCACAATGGACTGGGGTGGATCCCAGCGAACCAAGACCAGAGCAATTAACGGAAAGGTTTATTTAAAAAAATTCCCCGGTGGGGATCGAACCCGCACCCACCCGTTGTACTAAGTGGTCGTCAATGAGCTGCTATTAAGCTGTTTGCTTTAAACCAGGTACCGCCAGAGTTCTGGGCCGTATTTCTCACAGACGTTCGGCCGTCTCAAAGAGTCCCTTGTTATTACAATTTCCTTGGATGGTCTCTCCTAAGAAATTAAAATAATAATAGTCTCATCTCTAATCACAAGCGTGGCCAACACAAATTATCCCAAATCATTTCACTTCATAGATAACGCCATATTAACTATGTGACTATCGAAATCATGTTTCAACTGGTTTCAATCATCACATTTTGATATGAAAAATTATCATTGTAACTTATCGATTGAGATTGATGGTAATCGTGAAAAGTCCAGTCCCGATTACAAACGACAAACTGCAACACTAATTTCTATTAGCCACACGATATGACTGAAACCAATTGAAACATGGTTGCAACAGTAACGTAGCAACCCTAATGAGTAAAGGGAAATTATTTTCCTCTCAATAAAGTCAAGTTTTAAGACAAAAACAATTATGCCATAGTAACACACTCCGTTGCGCCAACCCTACAATACATTGTACGGCAATTACTCCTTAAAATCAACAAATTAACTATGTTACAACTTGTCTTTTTGTTCGTTCACGGCAATTATTGGCTGTTAGCGGGCCGCGCGGCGCTAAATGCGGCTGTGTTTGTAAATTGGAGCATTTCTAGCTAATGTTGACTTAATTCACGCAATAAATGACTTGCTTTTTTGTTCATATCATACTAATTCTCACCCGCAGTTTCGCTAGAGGATTTACTGATGGTCAACAACAGGGCTACCATCTATAGCTAAGAATCATACAGGTGAGCCCAGCTCTCGAGTTTAGGTCCAATTAGTCTTATTATGATCCTTGGTGCCTTGAAACTGGTCTTCAATCAGCAGTAACAGTCTTGCTTCTATGGCAATCAGCCCATACCAGCTATTTTTGTCTCCCGCTTTGCACCGGAGGGAAGTGTATTGTTTTTCTTCCAACTCCTCCTATTTTTCCTTTTGATTAAATTCGTGCGGGTTCCAAGACAATTTAACTTTTCCCCTGGACTAGTTGAGGGACGTTGGTCACCATTGTCGATCCTGGTTTACAGGAGTAACAGTGGTGGGAGTGTGTGGCGGGACCCGTCCCAAAAAAAAATAACTCCATAGGTCAGGAAGGGCAAATTATATTCCCGTCAATACCGTCATGATAATCTATAATGCCTACTTTACTAATCCTTCTTACTTTACACTGTTCTTTCATGAGAGGGTGTTACTACCCCGTATATGAGCTGTAGTCACCTGGCTACAGCTTGTCTCTACCACCGTGTCAGCTAGTAGAAGAAAGAAAGAAATAAATATTTTTTATTGGTACCTTGGCAGAACCATACAAAACTAACTATACGTACACATATTAGGAGCAGAAGTGGGCACATCTAGCGAGTTATGTACTATCATACCAGGCCAAAGGGTCAACAGCTCGGCATATGCCAGGGTGCATGCGTGATGCATACCACCTGACGCTGGTTTTCAGCTGCAACCCCAGAACGAAACACGCACAGCCACGGCAAGCACTACATAACTAGGTATGTAAAAATAAAATTAAAATTAACAAAATAATCAGGAATCAAGAACTTGTAGTACACTCAGCAACCCAAATTACTGTCGTAATAATTTGTCTCCCACACCTAATTAGACAAGAATCACCGCGGTAACTCTACACCGTGGGGTATTGGAGACACGCGGTTGAATCAAAGGTTCTGAGCCGTGACTGAAACAGATACTGGACCAAGCCTTCATTGTGCTTTGTGTGTGTTGAAATAATGAGTGCATTGTAGAGTTATCTAACTAACTAGTAGTATGAATCTATATACGCAATGTAAAACCACAATTGAAAGGTGACTTAAAATCACAAAGTCGTGACTTAAAAATAACATTAAATAACCTTTTTTACTTTGTTTTTTATTGTCCTATGTATTTTGTGATGTTATTGTACTTATATTTACTTTACGTTCCGTTTTCGTTTGTGCTACTCTAATAATAATTTGTTTTAGTAAACATATCATTATCATGTATCCTATTTTTTCCTGTCTATCAAACTAAATTATGTATAATATTCAACCGTACAATCCAACTTCAAAATTTTTAGATTATCTTTAAAAAAAAAAAATAGCCTCACCTAGACCTACCGACCATCAGTCACATAAAACTCTGTTGTTGGCAAAATCATCGACTACCTAACGATGAAAGCCATATTTTAAAAAAAGAAGAAGAAGAACCCTTTGACTTTAGTATATAACGTAATTTTAAATGTAAAATAAAAACTAACTAGTAGTCACTTACTACTTTGACTACCGCTTGGCGCAGTAGATTTTTTTAACATTACTAGCAATGTGAGTGTATCACATTACTCCGTTAGCCTTCCGTTAGCCCCTTCAGCTAAGCTAGTTCTTGTGTTAGGAGTGGACCCACGTCTATAGTTTAATGGCCAGGATGGGATCGAACCCGGAACCTCTCAGCTACGAGGGCGGCTCCTCTAATCACCAGGCTATTGACGCCTTGGTTTGAGCCTAGGATGCTTGGCTCACTGCATCAGGTGTTTCCAGGTACGATTCCCGTCAGGGTAAATTTCGGAAATAGCCCTTTCGTAATTTGCCCAGGTCTGGGTGTCACTGGGATCGCCCCCAGTCCATTGCACGGTACCCATAGTACAAGTGTTGCTTAGTTAGGGACCATACAGTTGGTGTGTTCGTCTGGCGATATTTATTTGTCAACTTTTATGTAATTAGATGTACAGCTCCCGATAGCGGGTCGCGTGCGGCGACCAGGAAATCTTATAAAATAATCTGGATTTATGGTATTGGGTATTATTACGTTTGCCGGTTTAATTCCCTTGTTCTACAGACTCCGTCTATTGTATTCTTTTCCTCTCAGTATTTTTGATATTAGGTCAATTGACGTATATGTACCTACAGCCTTTTGAAAAACTACCATTATAAATAATAAAGATAATAATTGAGCCCTTTTAAAGTCCCACTCCCGGGCATGGGCCTCCCCTCACGACGAAGGTGGTTCAGGCCGTAATCCACCACGCTGGCCCAGTGCGGGTTGGCCAAAGAATTTGTAATAATAAGACATTAGAAGTGGCATATCCGCGTAATTTTGGCACTAAGTTTATGTCCATTTGGACACGTATGCATTCAGTACGACACCAGACGTTGTACGAGACACATCTAGTAAAAATGGTGTATTGCAGCATTTTTAATTGCGGAAATTGTTCAGAAACTTGCAATTATACCAATAAAGGGATTACATTTCATCGGTAAGTAGATATATATGGTAATAATCAGGTTTTTTGCTAATTTAAACCAACATGTATACTTTACCACGAGAATATAAATATTTACTATGATCTCACCAGCCCCATTTCCATTGCTGCTTGCGTAATCAAACGTACGGCATTTCGACGAACCGTAAAAATCAATGTAATGCGAAAAGTATGACATCTTCGTGCGTATGAATTTTGACTAGTACGGCGGTGTCATTGTGACAACATCAGACGGGAGTTAGTGATGTTACAATGTTTGTATTTTATCGATATTTTTGTAAGAAATATTGACTTTATTTATTTAATATAATTTCCGCTAGTAATTAAAAGCCACCAACAATTAAAAAGCTTTTTAAAACGGTTTATTTGGCTTGACTTCGTATATTTGTTTTTTAATTTGCTTTAAATCTTGCAGTGAATTTTTCAACCACTTCATCTATAGTATTTGGCTTCCCATAACAGTAAAATATTACCATAATTTAAACCTCCGATCTTTAAATCCTGATACTGCAAGTACTGCCAACCTAAACCGTGAGTCTGTGGCTACTGCTGATTTTAAAGAAGTATTGTCCGTATCAATCATCAACGTAGCTGTTTAACTCTTGGTTCCAATTCCTCAGTCTTAAGGCAGTAGGACCACAAAAAACATATAATTGAACGGTTTTATTGTTCCCGCCCATAAATATTTTCTAGCTTTTAGTGTATCATCTGAGTTGAATAAAAGCGTTTTTTTTAATTTAGGCCCTCCCTGTTACCTTCTCATTATATACTTATTTACGTGATGATTTTTAGTTTCCCTTCAAATTCAGATATCAAGGATTTGGAAATTGATAACAATGACAGACAAAGAGAACTGGTTTCCTACAAATTATAGTAGATTTTTTTCAGTCCACAATAAAGAAGATAATTTTAATCCTACGCCAAAAACACGGTTTTTGATTAAATCAGCCATACCTACGATTAATGTATGGAATTTACGCACTGCAGACGTAGGATTTCAATTGATAAATTACGATATTGTTATTTGCTAAATTATGGCATGAGCATATTTTTTGTCAACAGATAGTATGCCATCGGGGCACACTATACCCATAACATCCACTCATGAATCCACATCCTATACGTCATTAACGCCTTTATTTGAACGCACTTTACAATCTCCTCAATTAAATAAAAATATGAACATAAACTATTTTGGGTACGTCAGGTTTTGAATATCATATACTTATTACAATAATATCGATACCAAATCGATAATTTTATATTTGATTCAATCACTAGCTATTTAGAGTATGTTCGGGTATTTATCACCTAGCTGCCAATATGGCCAACTACTATTTCTCCGAAACAAACCAACTCTTAGCGTTTAACATTCCTACTTGGTCTACACTCTCCCCACTGCCTACCGCTGTGACTGCGCGTGTGTCTTGGCAGGCAACGAACCGAAATTGTGTATTTCCAAATATTTTCAAATTATTTGTAAGTACACAATTTTGTAAGCAAACCCTTTATCTGTAGTGTGGTGATAGATTTGTAGAGACATTGTTCAAATATCTTGAGATATATATAACTTATCGACGTTGCGTTATTAGCCTGGTAGGCAATATTGTCTGAACTAGTGTCAATTGTAGTATTCTATTATATTTTTTTCAACGGCTCCAAGTAAGTTAATTTCCAGTCCAGGTTGACACAATGCTGAAGACGTATAGGTAATTTATTTGTATCAGTATTTTCTATAGTGGCCAATATGGCTCACAAGTGGTTGACATCGTGTTGGAAGAAGAAGGTGAACCCATAATACTGCAGGGTTTTCCTGGATATTCTTCCATTGATTACAATGTGGCACCGTACGAAATTTAATAAATTAAAGATCTAGTTATTTATTTTGTACCTTCGTTTATTATAAATGTTAGAACAGAAAAACTTTAAAAATAAAATAAAATAAATAAAAGCCCTGCCCGCGTGAGATGGTGCCAAGAATGCTGGCTGCATTTCCTCGTTGTATGGATCTAGACTGATTTTTTGAACGAGGATAGAGCTAGCTCTCTTGTCACCTGTTGAAAATCTTACTGTCAAACCAAAATAAGTGATTACTTTAAATACCGTAATTATTATTACACTATGTATTTAATGTAATTTATAAATGTTTCATTTAATACCTACCTAATACATATACGAAATTAGAACATAATAAATACATAATAATAGTATCTAGCTTTTATTTTCCTTATCCCGCATAATACGCTTTCTCGCTTAAGACGCGTTTTTGGTTGGTTCCCTGTGAAATCGTCATAAACGGGTTTTACTGTATTTAATATTGCCTTAAGCTCCTAGTTATTGATTACTGATATTTTAAACGAATTAGTGTATAAAATAAATCAAATAAATGAAATTGGAGTGTCTGTATGTAATATCAAAATAAAACGTTGTCATTAAATGCATATGTATTTATAACAAAAACGCGATTTACGAAAAATCGTCTGTGGAATGGCTGGACCGTTTTTGACTGGCAGAAGCTGATGTTATAAGGAGTAACTTATTTTAGAACAGCAAAAAAAATATCACAAATGCTGCCTGTAATCAATAAAATTTGATCTCAAATAGTTCGAATTAAATTTTGAAAAAGGCTTATAGTATACTATATTCCCGAAACTACTCTATGTCAAATAAATTGATATGAAATAATACGTCAATACCACTTCTAATGTCTTATTATTACAAATTCTTTGGGGTTGGCAGATTTCTCATGTCTTTCGTAAATTGGTTAGATTATCAAAGACATGCAGGTTTCCTCACGATGTTTTCCTTCACCGTAAGCAAATGATAATCATATAGACATTATGATTCGCTCATAGATTTCGAAAACACAGGTGCGAGCCGGGTTTTAAACCCAGGACCTGGTGCTCGCAAGACTCGTGCTTAACCAATCGGCTATCACTGTTTATATGTGTAATTTTAGTGAAATATAAGATTTCATTAGTAAGTATTATGCCCGCGGCTTCACCGCGTAATAACAGCAGTACACACTGCACCATACATACTATAGTTTTGTAATAGTATGTAGATGACATGAGATAGAATATCTGCTTTTGATTAAGAACTGTCAAATAGGTAACTTTAAATACATTTCATATTGCAGTTGCAATCGATTTGTACCGGACTTAGCAATTTCTACGAAGGATATGGAAATAGGATTAATTTCATGCTATCCTCCTTCCGATCCTAATTACTGAACACCCGTAGCAATCTACCAGACCGGACAGTGTGCGAAACATTTCAGACATTATTTCTCAATGCTCCTAATATTGTTTAACGCAAAAAGTATAAAAAAGTATAGGTATCGCTAACAAAAATAAAATATATAAAAAAAATAGTAAAGAACATGATTCAAACATTCTAAATTCGAATGTCTGCCGGAATGACAGCTGTCAAAGCGGTGTCATGGCGGCGCAAGATGGCGTCCGGTTACCGTCGATCTGGCGCGCACAACCGTGACCCGCCGGACACGCGCAAAATGACTATTAAATCATTTCCGATCTTCGAAATAGCAAAGCAAAATAGAATGTGTCATCTAGCTTAGATATTCTTGTATTATTCAGGCACTGAAAACATAACGGATCCTTTGCAGCTCTGAGAATTCTTTGGCATAAATTCAAAATGGCAGTTACTTGAACCGAACTGAATGATACCTATATTGGAAATACAAGCGAAGCGAAAAGTTCTAAAATGTATTTGGGAAACACCTACTTTATTACTTAACATAGAGGGATGTTTAAGGGCCGTATAAATAAATCAATCTCAAGTCTGAGAGCGATCTTAAGAACGCGAAGAAAGAACCTTGACATGTCATTTTGTACTTCTAGTCATGACATAAGAATGACATTTCCAAGATCTCACACACTTAAGATTGAATTATTAATACGTCAATTCTTTAAGGTTCCGTAACTTTGCTAGATTTTCATTCTGGTTTTATTTCGTGACAGGATAAATAGGTACATATACGTTTTATTTCAAACGTTTAAAGCATGTCAACAGATTGCGCTGACTGTCTGATAGTGATTTCATCGCCACATGGCCATACCGATAAGGAAATTAACAGTATGTCATGACATATTGTTTCGTGACTAAATTAGCGTTCCATAATTGTAATATTACTGCGAATACTCGCTCAGAAAACTAAGTGAAAACGCGACTTCACCGCGACCCTTTGAGAGAGATCCTTTACGGATGAATACCGGAAGCTAAGACCGTGATCTAACGCCGGAACGCTACTCATCCTTGCTAATATTATAAATGCGAAAGTAACTCTGTCTGTCTGTCTGTCTGTCTGTCGCTCTTTCACGCCAAAACTACTGAACTGATTTTAATGAAATTTGATACACAGGTAGTCTTGAGCCTGAGAACGGACATAAGCTACTTTTTAATGCGAAAAAAGAGTTTTAAGGGGTTGAAAGGGGGATGAAAAGTTGTATGGAAGTATCGTCATTTTTAGAGCTAGAAGCTTGAAACTTATTTGTTAGGCTGTTGATTCGCTATAAATAAATATGACATTCAAAGTTTGTAAAAGTTTTACCCTCAAGGGTGTAAAATAACAATAGGGAATAGGGGATGAAAGTTTGTATGGAAATATAGCTCTTTGCAGTGAAACACTGCAAATAGCACATTAAAGTATTTATACGTATGTGTCTTATTTGTAAAAAAATTAGCCTAAATAATAAAAAATGCTAACCAAATACACTATTCCACGCGGACGAAGTCGCGGGCATAGCTAGTTTGACATAAAGGGTATAAGAATTACATTTTCAAATAACTCCCAAACTTGCGATCGCTTTATGAATGCTGTTTGAGATGTCATTATCTGTCATATATATTGTATACTAGCTGAGCCCGTGACTTCGTTCGCGTGGAATTTAACTTAACAAAAAATCCCGCTCCCGCGTTCTGAGCCCGCGCGAAAGAACCCATTTTTTTTGTTTTTCTTAAATAAAAGTAAGTTACTGCTTATATCATCAGCTATCTGCCACTGAAAGTCCCCGTCAAAATCGGTCCAGCCGTTTCGGAGATTACCCGGAACAAACATACAGACAGATAGACAGATAGACAGACAGACAGACAAATTCTTTTTAAATCGCGGTTTTGCTATAGTTATCGTATGTACTTTCATATGCATTTACTGAAAAGGTGTTATTTTGATATTATAAACAGACACTCCAATTTTAATTGTTTGTATAGATATACCTAAGGGGTATTTATGCATTTCCAAAATTTGTGTTTTGTTTAAGTTTTCGGACGCCCACTCCACCACGCGGGCTAGATAATTATGAAGTATCAATTTACAATATCATAAACTTTCTTCAATCAATCCACACCCTTCAATTTGGCAGGGAAACAACCAAAACAAAGTTATACCGCCCCAGCCCACCGCCCACCCTCGTCCCTGGGGGGCGTCGCCTCATTATCCCCAATGATTCCCAATGCCGGGGGCGCTATTGGATTAGGGGTATCAACATGTTTATTAATTTAAAATGTCTGTGTGACATTGATTGCTAAAAATCTAAAAGTACAAAAAATAAAAACATTTTTTATTGGAACAGAAGTTTCGAGTCACGGCTCGGATTTTTCGATTTCATATATTATGCAAACCATATTTATAACTAAGCGGACATTCACACGGCTCATCCGGCACGGAAAATTTAAATACATTTTATGGTATTAAGCGGCAATTATCTATCAATAATGCACAGGCAGAACGGTGTAGGTTTTTTTGTGTTAATGACCGCTAAGGCTGTTAATACACCAATCGATCGACTGTTGATCGATCGTAGAATAGGATGAGTCAACGTCGATCGACAGTTACTAAATAGAGATCGATGGTCGATTGTATTAATGGATTAGATAGATTCCCTCTGCATCACTCCCCTTTATAAGTAATAAGTATCGCCAGACTAACACACCAACTGTATGGTCCCAAACTAAGCAATGCTTTTACTATGGGTACCGTACAATGGATTGAGGCCGATCCCAGTGACACCCAAACTAGGGTAAATTGTGAAAAGGCCATTTCCGAAATTTGCCCCGGCGGGAATCGAACCCGCAATCACGTGCAGTGAGCCGAGGGGCCTACCCTCGAACCACTGCGCAAAGCGGTCGTCTATGGTCGTATGTCGGTAACGTGCGAGCAATACCATTGGTACTGCAAGCATCTACCTATAGGCTACAGTAACTGCTTAACATCACGCGGGTCTTACACTGAATTACCAACTTAGTTTTATAAAAAAAGTGTAAGATAAAACCGATCGTTTATTGTTTTCATCTTTTAAAATTATAATTAATGACGTCACACTAAGCCTTGCGCCACCTACATCGAGGCGATAAAGCGAGGCGATATAATTTATTCCCAGACCGCGCGGTGTGCGGTTACATCGTACAGCGATAATATAAGCTGACAAATAGGCCGGCGCTCACCCCCTGGGAGTTATCGCGACCCGTGATGTGTAGAATTGGGTTTATGTGGACTTTTTCTGTGTTTTAGGGTTCCGCAAATCGATGGCAATGGTCAGGAGTGGGTACAGTTTTTTTAATAATTGATTTTAATAATTAGGTATCTAATCCTTATCAATAAAATTCCGGTGTGTTCGTAGTTCTCCTCCTATACAGAATGACCGATTTTGATGTATTTTTTGGACTTATGGTCACCTGGCTGGTTCTTAGCCATAGTTAGACCTGGTATAGAAGCTGTGGCCAAAGATAGTAATTTAAAAAAATGTATTTTTTCAAAATATTTTTCTGTTTGTCTTTGAGACTCACGCTAACACCGCTTATCCCAATTAGGTGGAGTTTTTACTAATTTAAATAATTATGTACACAATAATCATGAACACAACGAAAGCGGGTTCAAATTCAAACCCTTTTCTTTAAGGTTTTCGGATTATTTGCGAATCTTATTTCAAACAAAAATTATCACTTGTTGATGAGGAAGATAGCGTGGCGAAACTTACATGTCTTTCGAAAGACCTGGGAAGATCGCCAATCCACACTAGGCCAGCGTAGTGGAATCCCCCTCGCTTTGAGGGGGATTGTGCCCGGTGTATTGGCAACGGACTCCCCCTATTAGGTACATTGGGACCGAAATAGGTACCATATTAGCGGCGCAATGAGTCTTTAGAAATGGCGAATTATTATTCTAATACGGACTGTAATGTGCACAGAGTTGATAATACCATATACAGGACAATAAATAAGCATTCCTGAATATTAATTTACTATAATATATTGAATAATACATACTGAGAGAATTATTGTAAGCCACGAGTACTTTACAGGGTGTTTAAAAGTCCGAAATAATATTTGGAGGTAAAATTCGAAATTCGATTTTTGAAATAGTTATTTCTAGGAAATGTTAAACATTTACATATCTCAAATACGTATACTATGCATTTTGTATCGAATTATTTATTGAAATATTTTAAATACTACCTATAAACGAAGCTTACACTGCAATTGGATGTGATCTAAGACCGCAAAACAAAAGTTGTGACCATTATTCTTTTGAAACACCCTGTATACATATTGAGAGAATTATAATAAACCACGACTAGTGTATAAATTGTATGTCTACACATAATTTAATATAATTTAAACCATTAATTACTACAATGCAAATATAGTAGGTAGGTACATAAATTGAAATACATTAATGGAAGTACATAGTATTCACATATATATATATAACTCAAAGGTGACTGACTGACTGACTGACATAGTGATCTATCAACGCACAGCCCAAACCACTGGACGGATCGGGCTGAAATTTGGCATGCAGGTAGATGTTATGACGTAGGCATCCGCTAAGAAAGGATTTTGATTAATTCTACCCCCAAGGGGATAAAATAGGGGATGAAAGTTTGTATGAAACTTTGTCAATTAAATTCCACGCGGACGAAGTCGCGGGCACAGCTAGTATTATATATGAACGAACCTATTCTATTACAAATTATAAACAAACCAGGTATCGAATAATTCGTAAATTTTAGGGACGGTGCACCGTTGCAGGTTCGATGTCCGTCGAATACAATATGATTTTAGTAGAAACACAAGTTTTGGAAATTAAAAAACAAAAATTACAACATCACTTTTCCCCCATCACTACATAGTATAAAACAAAGTCGCTTCCCGCTGTCTGTCTGTCCCTATGTATGCTTAGATCTTTAAAACTACGCAACGGATTCTCATGCGGTTTTTTTAAAATAGATATAGTGATTCAAGAGGAAGGTTTATATGTATAACTAGCTGAGCCCGCGACTTCGTCCGCGTGGAATTTAACTTAACAAAAAAGCCCGCTCCCGCGTTCTGAGCCCGCACGACAGAACCCATTTTTTACATTTTTCATATATTGTTTTTCTAAAATAAAAGCCTAAGTTACTGCTTATAACGTCAGCTATCTACCAGTGAAAGTCCCGTCAAAATCGGTCCACCCGTTTCGGAGATACTCTTTGATTTCATGTGTTTTTATTTTTTTACGCGGAACCCTAATTGTTTTCCTAAAATTAAAGTAGCCTAAGTTACTCCCTATAACATCAGCTATCTTCCAGTGAAAGTCCCGTCAAAATCGGTCCAGCCGTTTCGGAGATTACCCGGAACAAACACACAGACAGACAGACAGACAGACAATTTTTTTTTAAATCGCGTTTTTGCTATAGGTGTCGTATGTACTTTCATATGCATTTAGTGATAAGGTGTTATTTTGATATTACAAACAGACACTCCAATTTTATTTATTTGTATAGATACATGCATAATATAGTAGAGGAACACTGATCATTTATTGCACCCGAGCGAAGCCGGAGAGGGTCGCTAGTCGATGATAAAAAGGAGACGGGTTTTACAATTTTTTTGATATACAGAACCCTCCTGGAACCCTCTAAGGGCCGCTCCACACTGTGCCAGCGCGAGGCGCTAACGACAGATACCATCTATGAAGGGTAGATAAAGTGCCTCGATATGTCGACATCACATGATCAAATTATCACAACACATGATTGGGTAATTGGGCACACTGTACGTTGTTATTTCAATCGAGAGGGGGAGGGGAATGTGAATTTAAAAAATACACTATCACGCCTCATTTCCTTGAAGGGGTAGGTAAGCAAAGATGCAATTGTAGTGCATCTAGATACTTCCACCGTTCGGTGAGTGGAAATCTTTGTTGGAAATTATATTCGCATTTGAAAATTGTATGTCACAATCCTAGAAACACGAGCCGGGGTTTATTGTCAAAGTCAAAGCGTTTATTTTGTTTAGGCCTACGGGGGCACTTACATTTTTTTCTTAAATCTACTACCGGATTGGAATGCGACCTCGACTGAAAAGATCCGGCAAGAAACCCAGCGGCCTTGCGTTTGGTTTTACATATTGTAATATTTTTTTTCATTACTCATACTCGGAAAGTAGGTCTCAAGTTGCCTGAGGAGCGGGTTGAAAGTAATACTTTTCCGCCCTAGGGAGAATCGCTTTCAGTTGAAAGCTGTCAAATTATTAATTATTATTATTATTTCTATGGAACCATGTTCCAACTTTTTCTACAGCCACTAAATTACAGCGCGATGTAAAATTAAAATAACATAAAGTTAAAGTATTAATTAAAGACTTAAAATTACATTTTTAAATGACTTATTTATAATTTAGTTTCAATAATTTCTTTAAAATAACATAGATTTGGGCAAAATATTTAAAGATGAAAATGAAAAATAATGGTAAACAATGAAGTTGGTCGGCCAACGAAAAAAAAACCAAAATAGGCGGCAATCCGATCTTCATTTTTTTTCGAGTTGTAGAATGTTGTTCATACTTCCTTGTATTATTTCTTTAGCCAATTCCTGTTTTTATTTTTACTTTCCTTGTATTCGTAATGAAAAGCACAGTGTTTACCTCGGGTGAAAGACTTATTTTAGCCCGAGACGTGGTTTGGCGCCTGAGCGTAGCGAGGGCGCCAATAGTTCGAGGTTACATTCACCCCTTGTGTAACAATGTACTATTAAATCGCCAGTTTCTGTTATTGCTATGTTGCTTTGTAATATTTCTGCCTACCCCTTCAAGGACGATAAGGTCAAGGTCAAGGTCTTAATAATATTGTCAAAGTCAAAGCGTTTATTTTGTGTAAGCCTACGGGGGCACTTACAAATGTTTCATTTTTTTTCTTATACGTATCTACATCCGGATCGGAACGTGACGTCGCCCGGCAAGAAACTCAGCGAGCTTGTCTTTTTACATTTTCTTATATTCCTTTCTTTTCTATTAAATCGCCAAGCATATACTAGGTGATACAAAATGGGTATACTATTTTTTTTGCAACTTAACTTTGTAAATCTCAAACTATCGGCTTTGTGGGACAGTTAAAGTACTAAAGGTTTTGTAGTCTTGTGAAATCGGTCAACAGCTGTATTCCTATAACACCTTTTGTTTTTCAAGTTCCCTCCAAAGCTGATGGTTTTAGAATTACAAAGTTAAGTTTTGATAAAAAAAGTATACCCATTATGTGTCACCTTGTATAGTTAATAATTACAATAGGGTAGTAGATTTTAATATAAATATAATGGCTCCAGTGTGTTGCCTTTTGATTACCAAGAATTACACAAGTAATTCGGACTAGTAGGGCAAGTCACGCTGCGCTTTGACATTATTATTTACTGTCGAGATTTGAGCTGCTCAGTCCCAAGCTCATTTATCACCCAAATAATACGAAATTTTGTAATAACCCTTTGCGCAAAGTTTAGTTTACAACCGACTTCAAAAAGGAGGAGGTTATCAATTCGTATGTGTGTATTTTTTTATGTTTGTTACCTCAGAACTCCGTCATTTATAAACCAAATAGAATTTTTTTTATTTATTTAAACGTTTGGATATTTGGACTCCAAATAAAAGAAGTTATAAGGTCCCTAGTTATTTCTAGCTTTTTAGTTCACCTAGGCTTTTGAAGTCGGTTCCTTTTTTTTAGTTTGTCTGTATGTATTTGTAAAATAGTTTTCTAAACACAATTTCTTCCCATGGCTACCAGGAGCGCATATATATGAGGAAGCCGGCATCCTGTTGGGGTTGGTTTTTGTATGGGCTCTCTTCCTTCCACAGGACTGCTGATCCATTGCGGTTATACGCGATGTGACAGGTAGCCGACGCTTCTTGAATGAACTTTAATAAATAAACAAATATATTAATTAATATTGCAAGACTGATACACCAACTGCACGGTCCCAAACTAAGCAAAGCTTGTACTATGGCTACCGTACAATGGACTGGGGGCGATCCTAGTGACACCCAGACCTGGGCAAATGACAAAAAGGCCATTTCAGAAATTTTCCCCAGCGGGAATCGAACCCGCAACCACCATGTACAGTGAGCCGCGGCCTACGCTCGAACCACTGCGCCAAGCGGTCGTTAAATACTAGTATCCCCGTTGTAATGGTTTAAATTCACCATAATTCATTTAAATTTTAATTTCAAACGTCATTAAGGTTTTATTGCCAAAGACTATTTGATACTGGCACGCAGAATGCACTATGGAAGTCCCGCCCTCCAAAAACTGTCACCGTTTGTCAGTCAGACAGTCAGTCGGTGTGGAGGTTACAAATGTGTGTGTGTCAATTCATGGTAGTGTGTGTAATGTTTTATTTATTTATTTTAATGTATTTCTTAGTATTATAATATAAAAATATTAGCATTCTGCACTCCTCCTCTATATAAACTATAAGTGTGCCAAATTTCATACTCCTCCGTACGCGCAATTTTCGTATTAAGCGTTTGAAAGTTTTTCCCCTCGTATTAATATATAGATTTTCATTGTTAACCAAAGCGGTGATAGTTAAGTGGTCGAAAACACACATTGAAAGGTATGTAGGTTCATTCCCACATAACAGACAGAGACCTGATAGAGTCAAGCTGTACCCAATTGATTACAGCCCGTATACGAGCTAGCTTAACCGGGGTAATACCACCCCCTCACAGAAGATCAGCGTTTAGTAACTAGCTGTGTTTCATATGTTGAGAGAGTTCCCTCCTTTCTCGTCCGCCTGTCCGACTCTCCGTCAGGTCGGCAACGAATGAGCATCTATAGGCTATGGTAACTGCTTAACATCAGGCGGATCACACGCTTGTTTGCCGGGTTTTCTGGGATTTTAAGTTCTCATATGCAAATCTCATTTTTAAAATTCTCACTAAGCAAGTGAAGAAAAACATAGCGAGGAAATCTGCACGTATTTGATAAGATGTGTGAAGTTCGCCAACCGCTTGAACAGTGCAATGGTCAGTAAACGTCTAAACTCAAAAACCTCTTAGAGACGTAAGGGCTGAATACAGAAGGTACTTATGTATTAAGAAGCCTACTCAACATTATAATAAATTAAAGGAAATAATAAAATGCCGTTCCCACGGTTTCTGCTGACGCTACTCTATTAGCAAGATTGTCGATACAAAGCGTCGTAAGCGAAAATGTAGCAAAGATTAATTAAAATAGAGTCGTAAGTCGTTTGGATTTGTACGACTCAGAGCATTGAACCTATCGTATTTAATTAGTGTTCCGTACAGGAAAGGTTCTGACTCTAACATATTGCGAGACATATCGTGATACCGGTCTCAATATTTAATAAATAAATATCGCCAGACTGACACACCAACTGGATGGTCCCAAACTAAGCAACGCTTGTACTATGGGTACCGTACAATGGACCGGGGGGAATCCCAGTTACACCCAGACCTGGGCAAGTTACGAAAAGGGCATTACCGAATTTGCCCCGGCGGGAACGAACCCGCAACCACCATGTGCAGCGAGCCGAGCAATACTTTTTTTTTTCAAAAAGCAATGTGCACAATTCTGATCTCACTCTCACAAAATCGCGTTTTCTGGAGAACGAATTTTGTCACATCACTTAAAAAAGTACCTTCCATACTCTTTGGCCAATGATTTTGACAGCAACAGGTTGCAAGTTACGAAGAGACAGTCTACGAACATAGTAATTCTATGACAAAATACGTCAGCCAACCATTGTCAAGGTTAACACTTCAACAAATAACGTTTTGTATGTAAACTATTGCAAATTGGGTCGCGATGCGGCTTATTTAAAAGGGCGCTTTTGATAAACAATAAATATTCCGAGAATTACAAAACATAGTAAGGTGTATTATTACATACTAACGATGGAATGTTAAACATACGATTTGCATGACTTCAAAAAACTTTTTCTAAATCAGGTACTTATAGTAGTTACGATAAGGATTAGAATAGCACAATTGCCAGTATTTACAAAAGAAATATCACTATGGAACGTTGAACATCAAGGATCATGTAACTAGACCAGTAGCGTAAATAAATGTATGATAGAATTGTACAGACCCCTGAGGAACTAACAATTTACCTTACTTTTACGTAGACGCTACCGAGTAGCGACTCCCAGCGAACGTATAAACTTCATGGTAGAGCTAATTACACTTTACATTCTACTACAATTATTATAATAATATAATGTTTTGTTGGTCCCATTATAATGTATTATTACAATAATGCCAATTATTTAATAATTGTTACGAATAATAGGTACTAGGGAGCAATAAATACAAAGGTGTTAGTTGATACTGCGTCGAGCAGGCGCCGCTGGCGTCGACATAACCGCAGCGCTGACTCAGATTAGTTGAAACACCACTACAGAAGTTATGATTGCCTGGTACTTAGGATTATTGTGGACATACAGTAGATGATCCAAAGCCAACTCACATTGCATGCCTATTAAGTTGCGCAATTATCAACAACTAAATTGTTAAGAAAACAATGCGATGCTTCATTGTTTTATTTTATTGAATAAAGTAACTTGCTTAACGTTTTTATTATTACCTGCGTACCAACGTAAACTGTCCATAATTTATCATGAAAACTATTTTTTTATATACCACAGCCAATGTAAAGCGATATGAAATGGTGATATTGTTCGAGTACAAGTCGGCCACCGGGTTCTTCAACTTCGGCCGACCATTTATAAATAAATTTAAACGTTAAAAATCATAAAATAATCAAAATTTTCGTAGGTATCGCTTCTCGTTGGCCGTGATACAGACTGAGGCCTAATAAATCTATCTTAAATCTGACGGCGATTTTGAGTACGATTTTGACATGTCGTTATGTACTGGGATGACGTTAGGATGACATTTTCAAGATCGCTCTCAGACTTGAGATCGATTTATTAATACGGGCATTTGATTACTCCATAATATATTTTTTTATTTATATTAGAAAGAACCAAAAAGTAAAACCGCGGGCGAAAGATAGTTTTATAAAAACCCATCAGCCGTAGTGAGCGAGGTAACTTAATATCGGGGAAACCGGATAGCAGACAGTATGGCGCGGCCTTAGGTTTACTTTTTAATTTTTAGTCCTTTTTTATTTAATTTACGTCGAAGGCGAAGATAAAAGGACACTGTTGCTGCAATAACGTGTAAATGAAAATTTATTAAGTACTATTATTATTGACGGTGAAGGAAAACATCGTGAGGAAACCTGCATGTCTTTCAAAATCTAACTAATTTTCGTAGGACATATGAAATTCGCCAACCCGCACTGGGCCAGCGTGGTGGATTATGGCCTGAATCCCCTTCGTATCGAGGGGAGGCTCGTGCCCAGGAGTGGGACGTTAATAGGGCTACATTTTTTATTTTGTTTTATTATTATTGACAGTATTAAATATAAATTAGCGTAAGCAATTAAAAAAGAACCTACCAATTACAAGATCATTTCGAAGGATAACAGTGTGAGAATTATAATTAAAAACAATCCAGAATTCAGTTTTCAGGCGTGACCATAAATCGTAGTAGTTGTTATTTTGACAGCCAAACTCTGTGCTCCGTTGCAAAAAGTCAGAGAGCGATTTGGAAATTTCATTCTAAAGTCATACCAGTACAACATTATGAATCTAAAATGTACTCAAGACCGCTTTGCCTTGAGATCGATTTATTAATACGGACCTTATTTCATTGAAATTTATAATTTATACAACTTAAGTGACACTTTTTGACGGGACCAATATTTCTCATTTACCCCCTTCTCCGTCATCATGACTTAAGCTCAATCTCTCGTCATGTTTTATTTTCCGTAGTCGTGTTTGTCGCGCGTGCGATGCTTGCTATGATGACGTGAACTTACCCAAACGAAAATTAACCATATTTTGATTAGTGCTAAAACTTATTTTGAATGACAGCATCGGTAGAGCTGGTGGTGCCGCTATCATCATTGCAAAACCTTCAAGGAAAATTATAATTTCAGTATGCGAACACTAGATCTAATTTTCAATACTCGATATATGAGGTACGTTAAAAACATCACATTTCGCAGTTTACTCATTCAACTGCTGACTAATTTATTGCTAATCGACTGCCTATAAAGTTATGATTGCCTGGTACATTTTATAAATTATAAAAGTTTAAATTTATTATTATTAATTTATTTTATATTTGTTTGCGGTGAGCGTTGACTCTACGTCATACATATTATGTACTATGGCCAACGAGGAGTGATACGAAATGGGCTCATTTTTTTTGTATTCCGACCGCTAGGCGGAGCTGATTATTACTGAAAAATACTATAGTTCCGTTTTTTAAACTTAAATTAATTAAGATAATTGAACATTGTTTATAACAATATAACAACAACACACTGAGTAGGTACCTAACGTAACCAATACCAAAGATATTGCTCGCACGTTGCATTGCTGAATGAGAAATGGGACAGAGGATTTGTCTATGTTATTTGTAGTCATGCTCTAAAAATAATATTGTTCCATTTGACAGATGACGAAAGCGACCCCTTTCAGTAACATTACAAATATATTTGGAACATTAATGTTACATTACATAAAGTAACAAGGTGAGTAAGTAGGTACCTAAGTATTTAATTTATATTAATTTTTAACCAATGATCTCTTTCGAGTTTAGGAAAAAAAAACAAAATAATGTAACATTCTCGACATTCTCGAACGCAGTAAACGCAGTGCAGTTACGTTAAAAAAATATATTTCTAAAAACATCACCGTGCTACGAAAATATAACAAGATTGACACTTCCTTTTGTTTTCCAAAAATAATTCAGATGTTCGGTGATACCTACCTACATCACTAACATGTGTCCGAAATCGAAATCGGCGGCCGAAAACCGAAAATTAACAACACATACCCCCGAAATAGACGAAACACGATATTTTCGCACAAAATTAGGGAATATTGTTAAAAAAATATTTTTTTTTTACTTTTCTTACAAATCGTTCGCGCATGTGCATTGTGGTTTTAGGTTACCTACGGACGGACAAAAAAATATTATTTTTTATTACCTGTCACCTTTTCACTTGAAATATGGACAACCGATCGTAGAAAGGGTCAATTTTTTTTCAGAAATTACGTATTATTGTTAGCCCTTCCGATGATTGACCCCTTGGGAATTTTGTTGCAGTCAATTTAGTGGTCCTTTTTTTTCATCGTGACCAATTGTTGCAAAATCTGGGCAAAAAACTGATTTTACGATATATTTTCTGTGGAGAATATACACTTATTTAAATTTTAGTTCATTGTAAGTAGGCATCAAAATTGTATTAAGTCTAATAAATGTTTTAATATATTTCAATCTCAATTTTCAACAATGTTTTACACGATCACGACAACACCTACAGATCTTCACGCCCGTGGACAGTTTTCAATTAGTACCCATTTAGAATTAAAACTAAAGCAATCCGTCACCGGACACAGCTGGTCCATTTCTAGCCACTATTTAGTTTAGTTCTGTCTTGTTAGTCATTCATTACATTAGTGATGCATCACAAACGTACTAAATACGTACAGACATACCATAAAACAGTTTACTTTCGCTCTTATTGCGCTCGAAATAAGACTACTGATTTTCAGTCACCAGGATAACATAAGTTTGTAGAAAGCAATGAGATAAACATGGCGGTTCTGGCGAGTGAGACGTCAATCACCTGTCAGCGGCGTCCCGCCTTCCTATGCTCTCCTGGTACTGCCAAATGTAATGTACTGGGGTTTGTACAACTTTTTTCTTGTGCACTGAAAAATGTTTTCCTGTCTGTCAAGTTTTAAAATGTTTTGAGAATGCGATGAATGTTAATATTTGTAACTTTATTGTTTGTTATGTTAAAAGTTGCTGAGTGATTTGTCAACGGGTTATCTTATCTACACTGTTATATAATTGTAACTGAATGTTTGGGTAGTCTGTCCATTGAAGATATTTTTGAAAAAATAGAGTTGAAATAATTATTTTCAGTAATTAAGTAGGTAAGTAAATATTCTTGTTTGCTGTTCGAGCATCATAGGGAAACAGCTAAACCGATTTCAATAAGGTTTTCACAATAAGATAGCTTATGGTTGGGCTTAAATAATAGTGTATACTTAGGTTTATCATTCCGCTATAATCATTAAGAGATTGGGAATCATTGGTTGAGTGGCAGAAGAGAAAATCTAAAATTTGAGTTACCTAGCTAAATTTTACGTTAGTTGCCGTTCAAATCAGGGTGTAATGGTAGAAGTCGAGGTACTATCGCTAGTTTTATTCGTGAATTCGACAATTCATTCACAATGGGTCAAGCCCATATTTTTGTATGGTCATCACATACTATGACTACTATACTATTTTAACTTCTAAAATTTATTAATATGACATGCATGCTATTGTTCTACAAGTTTCTCTGAGAGCAGTCTTGAGCGAGCACGCTTTTGACGCGTAATTTTGTACTACTCTATATATATAAAAATGAATGGTTGTCTGTATGTCCTTTATAGAATCGTAAACTATGCATTTGATCATATCATGATCTTCAGCAGAGTGTTGTGCATGAGTCTACAAAGGTTTCCGAGTTGGTACTACCAATCTTTGACAGCGTAGTAACGCGCGCAGGGTACAGCTAGTATGTTTTAAGAATGCCATTTCCAAGATAGCTCTCAGACTTCAGGTCGATTTTTTATTACGGGCCTAAGAATTACAAGTTGACTCAGGCCATAAGCCACATTAGCCGCAGCTTCTAATGAAACAATATTTTCAGTGCGGCCTACTAGACCGGCGCGACCGCATGCACGCCGTCTCACGAATATCATTTGCTTCATATAAAATGGACCTACTTTTGCAAAATGGAACCAACCCACATGCACTACTGTAGACCAAAACCGACCTTGTGTCAGTGGTTCTAGGTTGGTTTTAGTTTGCAGAAGTGTGTGTGGGTTGGTTCTATTTTGCAAAATTAGGGCCAAATGATGCACAGAAAATCAGTATGCCATGACGTTTTCTTGCTATTTAATAGGCATACTAGCGTTCCACCCCGGCTTCGAATAGCTTTTCTCTGCTATTTATAAATTAAAGTAGAATATATTACAATCACACCATATTATTGAATTATTTTTCCAAAAGAGAAATAAAAAGTACAATTGAACCCTTTTTATTATTTTTTCTAAAGGTCACATTATTTTCTAAGGTCACGATTGTATGAAAATAATTGTTAACCTTATTGTTTTTTTTTTATATCTATGTCGCTTACCCTTTCCTTTGTGACGAACTTAAGTATTTTTTAAATCAAGAAAACCTGAACATTAACGTTGAGCATTGTAAAATTAAACGATTAGGCACTAGTTGCTCAATAGTTACCACAAAAAGTCAACTTTAAAGCTCATTTTTGTTTAATACAGAACTTTATATTAAGAAAACAGTCCCCATAATCAAGAATAGAGATATTGGCTCAGCTTTGTCCCGAATGACGGATGGATGCGACCGTGTAAACACCGTCGAGTGGGCGCAAACATCGCCTGGGAGCCATGGGTTCCTGGTCTGCAATATGCAGAAAATTGCTACCAGGATCACTGACTCAGTATTTAATGTTCTTTTTCATGAGGTTTACTTATTCTCTCATGCAAAAGTTTCTTTTTTTTATAAAGTTCAGTTCACCCTGTAATTTGGTAGTGCAGCAGATCTAACATCCCAGGACATTAAATCTTACGATTTCAGATGCTCATAATACGATTAATTATAAAATAAAAATGTATATACCATTATAGTGTTTAGTTCTGTCTGTACATATACATAAGTACTTATCTTCAAAGGCCACGTTCTCAATCCTCGCAGCCAGGGTGCCGGGCAGGTGAAGCGGCGACCCGGCGGCGCCTGATGTTTGCTGACCACTCCCGACCGCCGCCGCCGAGTCATGCCACCCTGGTACTTTCGGGGGATGTCGGCAAACACCCGCTCGGTGAAATATGCATAAAAAGTGGGAGATAGGGAGGCTAGCCTATACCCACTATCGTCTTAAAAATTGTCTATTCTTAGCTGTTTTTAGAGGCTAGATCTTTGATAATTTATCAAAGGGCTAGATAGACTGAAGTTTAAGTTTTGTTTCTCTTAGATCATTCGTTAGATTAGAATAGTCTTAGAATTTGCCTATTCTTTTGGGTTACGCTGCACTGCACTAGCGGTGTACTGACAAAAAATATGATTATTCTGTCAATAAAATATTCTATATGTCACAAATGTATATTATAACTAGCTGTGCCCCGCGACTTCATCCACGTAGTATTTTAACTTAGCAAAAATTTCGGGATTATCAGGTTAAAAAGTATCCTATATGTTAATCCCGGTTATAATCATCTGTGTTCCAAATTTCATCCAAATCCGTTCTGTAGTTTTTGCGTGAAGGAGTAACAAACATACATACATCCACATTCACAAACTTTCGCATTTATAATATTAGTAGGATATGTCACAAATTGTGGCCATTTATCTTATACACTCTTAAAAACATATTTTTTTGTAAAAAATATACTATTATTAATAATCCCATTTCTAAAACGTCTTGTTAAATTGTAAACCCTTCCTTTAAGATTTTTTCTAAAGTCAAAGGTCCCCAATAAAGTTGCGAAAGGTCACAATTGTTTAAATAATAAACTCATTCACAGTTCACTTTATTACAGGTTACTTTTTTTGTAAAAAATAGTAAACTAACAATGTGGAATTAACCCTTTCAAAAAAGTGTTTTATTTTCGTGAGAAAATGTAGTAGGTAGGTAATACCAACGCAATTTATGTCTATGTCATGGTGTAAATGCAATTCCATAAATTCTTTCGTACTAACCATTTTTTTCTAAAATGAGTCAAACAAGTAGTTTTTAAAATATCGTTTAAATTAACTTGTATAATTTTTGGTGGGTTCAAACTAAATCCATTTAGGTAATTGTACCAAACTTTTTCGTTTTTTTTTTAAATAAAAAAAATATTTGATTGCGATTGCGATTTTAGATAGGTTAGGAACTTACATTTTTCTACGGGGTAGGGTAAATGCTTTCATTTCCAGTCTCATTGTCAATGCACCGCTAATAGCCAATATTTCGGGTGGTATCGATCAACCCCAAAACGCCGGCCGCCGGCCGCGGTGGCGAACCGGCCATTACCGTGTTTGTTCCATTAAAAGGGGGCTATGGAAACAAACATTCGAAGATTCCCTCTGTTTGAGCACTCGAGGGTTGAATGGGAATGGGTGTCGTTTATAAATAGGCGCGGCGAGGCGTATATTTTTTTTATTAAAAAAATCTTTATTATGTGAAATTTCGTTACCTACTTAATCTAATGTTAGGACGTAATGTGCTATTTTTTTATATTTCTCAAAAATCCGTATTTTAGTTACTTTTTTTCTATTCGTCAATCAAGTAACAACAGTTACTATTTATTTGTTTTATTTATACAAATTTAAGTATATCGCGAAAAGTTGGTTTAGGGTTTTGGTTGATCAAATTATTTTTGAACAAGATTAAAATATTTATTACCAAACTGATTTGGACCATTATAATGTATGTAACCGCAATATAAAATATCAGCATTTATTTTATTACACATATTTGATTGCACAATTTAGTTGAACCAAACTTAATTAAACCAATTAAAAAATAATTACCTTCAACAATGAACTACCAGGCTCTCATAAAACTAGAGCACGTCAAATTATTATTAACAAGCGTTATAGAGGGTGCGGTGAAATTCGAAATTCGAATAATTAATTCCATTTGTAGGCGCGTGGCGGTAGATGGCGGTACGGTGGCGCGTAATTGTCTGACGTATTAGCGGCACGCGTGCGCTGACGGTAGTTATTCTGTTACATCTCATCTTTTAATCCTCTAGTGAAATGTTATTGTATTTATGAGATTTATCCGGTAAATAATAGTGTGAAGCTAACCGTATTATCGTTGTTATTTATGTCTAAATAGATGATGCAAGTTTATATAAATGATAAATGTTTTATGAGCAATCATTTTAGTTCTTAGCGTACACAACACAGAGTCTATGCCAAAACGGAAATTGATTCGGACTGTCATTATATGACATAATTTATCGTTCCCTCTCGGATTATTAAGATTATCATGTGATATCATTTTCATTTCTTTTTTTTTATTTCATCTTTGAAATTACTATCGGTCAGACACAATATGGCGCAAAAAGAGTTAGTTATCTAATAGCTTTTTAGTTTGTTATAGATTTTTTAGGCCAAAGATAACATCTATTTTTAAAGGTAGGTAGTCTGTTAACTGTCCCGCGTCTCTCTTCCTTAACTGTCACAGACGTCAAGGAAGACCGAGATGGAGAGAGGATTTGCACACCTTTGCAGGCTGAATGTGGCCACAAAATGGCTAAGAACAGGCAGTAATGGAAGGATGACTTCTGTAAATAATATACGTAGGAAAATGTGCCTATTTCTGTATCATACTCTATACACATCACAATATATTGTGTGAGTTGTAGGTTTCACGGCGACTCCAAGCGACCGCAAGGCGTCGTCGCGCGGAAACCGCAGGCGCGGCGTCGCACGCTCTGTGCCCGCACCCCGTGGTGTTGATGACGATGTAACTGGATAGAATATTATTAACACTACATCATTTATGACTATTAACTTCAGTATGAACTGAAGAAGTCTCATCCCGTCAGCTTTAATAACGGGAAATTAACTAAGCAATTACGGATTACGTACGCTTATTTCGAAACAAGCACAATAGTGATTTTGAAAAGTACACTATATATTTTATATTTATTTACATACCGTTATTCATAGCATTTAAGCGACATTAGTATGATCCAGAGCAATGATAAATGGTGCATCGGCCAAGTCTAACACATCCTCCATAATACGAGCAACTCGCAGTTTGTGTAAACGACAACAAAAAATAAATTTGTCTACGTCTATTCCTATTTTATAGATAATCCTTGGTATCTGACAGCCCACTGTCCAGTTTCTACTCGCAGCTAGAGCATGAAATAGTTACCCAGTGTAACGGACGGTTACGGGAAGTGGGCAACGCCTGCCCACACCCTTACTGCTTACACACTACACCCGTGGGTAACGTCAGAATGAGAAAATTCTACAACGCTGCCATCACAAAGAGTCGTAGCTTTGAATTCCTTTTTTATTTATTGGCTATAATTATGCTTAATTAGAACTAAAGTTTCTTCCTTACAGAAATACCTACAAACCCTTTCACTTATCCCTTCTTTCTACAAATGTACAACTTCTTAGGATAAAAGTAGTAAATCATTGCAATACCTAATAGATTCATCTTGAAATAGGAATCGTGATTCAATCATCTTCTTAGTATCTTTAATTTATTTTGTCTAAAGCTTTCTACACTAGAAGATAATTAAGTAACTAAATATTATAGTTTAAGCACTGATAAAAATTGCATGCGTGCAGTAATTTAGTAGATATACTTTCAGTTAAGTTACTGGTTGGTTGGTAAATCACCCGCGCATACATTGAATGAAATATATTTAAAAGACAATTTCCTACAAAAGGAGATAACGACTCGATTGCCAACAAAAAAAGCAAGCAAGCAAACCTACCAACCTCTCAAAAACCTCTTTCATCCCCGACCGGGAGCGGAAAGCTTCTACTGTCGGAAAAAAAACAGGCTGTATATCAAGTTACCTTACATCTGGCTGCCTGGCGAAAAAGCACGATTTTTGTATTTTTATAAATGGAATCGACGTCGGTAAGTCTCTCGAACATATGATAGCCTAGTACCTATTTACTTTTTTGGAAATAATATATTATGGTCTGTTTGGTAAGTAATTACTTTTTTAGGATTCTACATAGATGAGGTAAAATGTTATTAGAATAGAAACTCTTTTCTTAATAAACCTCAAACAGTAAAAAGGAATAAGTTGTGATTAATAAATTGTTATTGTCTGAAGCACATTGTCAAAAAGTGCTTTCAATATAAATATATAGTGCAAATCTCTGCTAATTTAAATAATATTATTATTGTAATGATTTAACTCATAACCCATAAAAATTTGACCTCTTTCTAATGTATTTTCATGTTATTTCAATTCATTGTGATTGCATTCATTTTTTGTCAATAAAGTTATTTCATTTCATTTCAAAATCCGTCCACAAACCCAAGAATGTAACAAAAATACACTACTGATATTGAAATCATAATCCACGAGTACGTAGGTGCCGAAGGTAGTAAAATGACTCGCGGTCGAGTAGAAACAAAAGTAAAAAGGTTGTTTGAAGTTTTCATTACTTCTTAAGGCTAAAGCGCCAATCTAGCCCGCGAAGTTCAAATTTTTTTGAGGTTTTTTAGAAATTTTTCAAAATCTGACAATAATAAAAGGCACATTTTGTAATTTGCGAAAAAGACCGTGTGCAGTGCATTTATTAATATATCCAACTTACTTTAAAACATTTCAAGAACGGCAGCTATCCAGATAATCTGGAAATTTTTGTATATTTAGTGATTTACTAGTATCGTATCCACCGTGATAATATTTAGAGTAAAATAAATGTATTAATAAACGCACGGCATACTGTGTTTTTCGCAAATCATAAAATGTTGTCTTAAATGTTTTCAGATTTTGGATAAACTATAAAAATACTCGAAAATTTAGAATTTCACGGGCTAGACAGGCGCCTTCACCTTAATCAATTAACATCAGGCTGTACACATCAGATCCACCCAGCCATAACCGTAAAACACTTTTTGATAGTAAGTAATACCAGTAACATTGTAGTGAAACATAAACGTTTTATGTGTGTTTTCACGCCCACCCGATACATAGGCTGTACAATATAATAAACTGGCTGTGCCCACGGACTTCGTCCGCGTAGTATTGGATTATTGGGTTAAAAAGTATCCTATATGTTAATCCCGGTTATAATCTATCTGTATTCCAAATTTCATCCAAATCCGTTCAGTAGTTTTTGCGTGAAGGAGTAACAAACATACATACATACATACATCCACACTCACAAACTTTCGCAATTATAATATTAGTAGGACTAGCTGTGCCCACGGACTTCGTCCGCGTAGTATTTAACTTATCAAAAATTTCGGGATTATCGGGATAAAGTATCATATGTGTTAATTCAGGTCATAAACTATCTGTGTTACAAATTTCATCCAAATCCGTTCAGTAGTTTTTGCGTGAAAGAGTAACAAACATACATCCTCACTCACAAACTTTCGCATTTATAATATTAGTAGGACTAGCGACCCGCCCGGCTTCGCACGGCTCTAAAATTATCAGTGTTTCTCTACTATATTATGCATGTATTATACATAATAAACCTTCCTCTTGAATCACTCTATCTATTAAAAAAACCGCATCAAATACCGTTGCGTAGTTTTAAAGATCTAAGCATACATAGGGACAGACAGACAGCGGGAAGCGACTTTGTTTTATACTATGTAGTGATTATGACAATGTACCTACATTGACTAGGTACCTAAATGCTTTATTTCATAAAGACGCGTGAATTAATGCAAATTGACCCATATGCCTGTCACAACGGGCGTATGAATGAAATGAACGAACTATATTGAATATAAGGTAATTTTTTTAAATCTCCCTCTGTCTCACACCCCTTCAGGTTATAACGCGCAACGTACGAGCAATGCCCTTAGTATTGCAAGCATATATAGGCTAGGTTGACTGCTTAACATTAGACCGGTCGTACGCTTCTAGTGCTATAAAAGAAAAAAAAATTAAAACTTTCTAAAATAAAAAAACATTTGTTATTCGCTCACCAAAATTACATTAACACCAAAATAAATAAATAATAATCGCAGACACACACACACTGTATGGTCCCAAACTAAGCAACGCTATTAAGGGTACCGTACAATGGACTGGGGGCGATCTCAGTGACACCCAAACTTGGGCAAATTACGAAAAGAACATTTCCGAAATGTGTTGAACCCGCAACCACCCGCCCAGTGAGCCGAACGGCCTAAGCTTAAACCACTACTGCGCAAAGCGGCCATAAAAAAATGTATATAGTACCTCACTATTTAGTACCACTAGTGATGTGAATAGTGATCCCTTCTTTATAGTATTTTGACAGCTAATTTGGCGTACTCCGCAATGCACTGCTTGACGTCCGAATCACAACTTTATCTCATCTGTCAATGAAAAGATATCTAGCCTTTATCCCTGTGCATTAAAGTATAATTTAAGCGAAACTCTCGACGATTTGACGGCAAAATTACAATGTTTTACCATTGTTTGACAGCATGAGAGAATATTATGGTTGGCACGTGACTTTAGCTATTAAAAAGCAAATAATTAATGGGGATTTTACGTTGTTAAGTCATGTTTAATTATTACAGCCGATAGAAAGAAATAAATAAAATAAAGAAACAAAAACTTTATTGCAACTAATTGAATAAAAGAATATAAGATAATAGAAAATAGGTATACCTATGTGGAAATAAATAATTGAATATACCTAAAGGTGACTCAAATCAGAATTAAACTGGGTGTTTCAAAATTCCGAAATTATAATTTAGGTGCTAATACTGTAGTTTATATGTATACCTACGCCTACTGAACACAGACTTCACGTAACAATTACTTATATTTTCTGAGTTACCGGTTTATGAAGAATTGTCACAACTTTCGTGTTGGGACCTTATATTTAATTGCCTAGAAAACTGTGTTATTTTGTTGTGTAAATTTAATAAGAAAACACTAGTAAAAATTTAGTTTTTATAGTTATATTTGAGATGGCTATTTATTAAAATTGATGGTTTTTTTTTTCAAAAAGTGTTCGAATTTCTATCAGATTTTAATGCCATTTCATTGTGCATATCTCCGAGACTTAACCAAACCCCCTACGTATAATAGCGGACTTCTGAAACACCTTATATTATTATTAATAATTAAGATTCCGATTATTTCAGGATCGTCTAAACTGTAATGTTTAATGCAAAAAACAAGGAGGTAGGTAATATAATTTATCTGATCCGGGAATCGAACTAGCGCCCTTTGCATCCAAGGCCATATAAGGCGGGTTCTCAACAAATGTTGACTAACGAGTTGGCAATACGCAAATAAGCGTCGGTAGACATATTTCGATGCTCCCTCACGGCAAATTATCCGGTTAATTTACAAATATTTAACTCTGTACATACGTAGGTATACTTAATGCAGATAATTATGTTTATATCCACATCTTTGAGTAGTTTGGTGATAGTTAATTAATATATTTACCACATTTAATTATTAAACATTATTGACGACCGCTTGGCGCAGTGGTTTGGTTGGTTGGCCTTTTCATAATTTGCCCTCGTCTGGGTGTCACTGGGATCGCCACCAGTCCAAACTAAGCAAATCTTGTACTATGGGTACCGTACAATAGACTGGGGGCAATCCCAGTGACACCCAGACGAGGGCAAATTACGAAAAGGCCATTTCCGAAATTTGATAAGGATAAGATAAGAATGTTTACCAAATCCGAGGCTTAGTAAAAAATCAGTTTAGTATTATCACGGTCGAGCGGCCAGTATATGATCGGTAGCCACCACTGGCTACAAATCATATACTGGCTACCACTTGTCTCACAGTAAAGTACCGAAAACATGATCATCATCATTAATATTCTAACTTTAACAACGTGTCGACGTGGTCACGTAGGTATACGGTACTGGCGGGGTGTCGGCTTACCGACTTGTAATATGATGATAGACTATGTGTTCTACTCCACCGAGATACACTTGGAACATGTTAGGAATAAAAAATAAGCTACTAAATAATACCTATCACCTACGTAACTATACAGGGGTGCTACTCTTAGCAACGATAATCGATATATCGATATATCCATCTTTTTTGCCGTCGTATACAGGTTGAAACATAATGGGTATACTTTTTTTTTTCAAAACTTAACTTTGTAAGTCTCAAACCATCAGCTTTGGAGGGAACTTGAAAAACAAAAGGTGTAATAGGAATACAGCTGTTGACCGATTTCACAAGTCTACAAAACCTTTGGTACTTCAATTGTCCCACAAAGCCGATAGTTTGAGATTTACAAAGTTAAGTTGCAAAAGAAATTGTATACCCTTTTTGTTTCACCTAGTATAGTCTGAACGAACAATAATTTCATATCGTTCGTTCAGTTCGATATGACGGTAATAAAGATGGAATTTAGAGTAGGATTCGACAATACGAATAACGAAACTATAACAATATATCGATTATCGTTGCTTATAGTAACACCCCTGAATCTTTTAAAAGTCATGTTAAGTAAAGTTCACCCCTGAAACTTTTTCTCGCGTGCGGGCTTAGAACACACTACGACCCGCATTGATAAATCGATCTCAAGTCTGAGAGCGGTCTTGAATACGCTTATGAATGACAGTTCTAAGACCGCTCTAAGACTTGAGATCGATTTATTAACACGAGAGACAGTGATCTAGAAAACTGTCACCTGCATTTACGAATAGCAGCCACTAATATTCAAGAAAAAGTTTGTAAACGATACTAATCCAAACCCCCAAGTAGGTATTATTTCGGACTTTTGGAACACCTTGTAGAGGCACGAACCTTTGAATGAAGTATCAATTTTGAGGGTTCCATGTGTGATATTATTTACTACTGTATTAAAAATCACACACACAATCACAATATTATAATATAACTTACTTAACTTCTACAGTTCAAAGTAAGTAGGTAGTTTAAAAATAATGGTGTTTTTGGTGAATATCTTATGCACTTTCTATTAATTTATAGTCCCCTAGTACTTACTTACGAAAAATAAGAATTTTATTTAATTTTTTATCTATGGTCCCAACTGCCAAATCTTCTGCCATTATAGTGGGTACACTACCCCCTCATGCGATATAGCTACTTATTATTATATTTATCTATGGCCCCAAACATATTTATATACATAACACGATTATGATATACTGGTACAATTTTCACAATAAAGCAAGTACCCGCGGGCGGTGGATTGTTCTACGGGCTAATCTGTTTGCTTCCATGTTTGCGGTCGCCGTTCGAGTCCCGGCTCGGTCAATATTGTCACGATCGACTTAGCCCTGTCTTTAATTTCGAGTGTTACCGGTTTTTTGGGGGTACTAATATGGTGCTGTATGAAAATCGGTTAATTTTATCGTAATTTTTAACATCAAATGCAAGTCTAAAGAGGTTTCCTTATAAGTATTAGGAACTTAACTCTTTGTCTGTGACATCGCAGCTTAGGAATGGATGGACCTAATTCGACGCGTCTTTTATATTTGATAGCTCTTAAGTGTTACCTCTGAGATGGTTTTAAGCTGTTTGTAATGAAAGTCAAGTTTGGTCGTTTGTTAAATTCGCGCACGGGTTTTTTTTTTAAATTTACGAATTTTGTAAAATTAAGTACATAATTACTTTTTTTATAGGAAGGTACTTAAGTATCGTCATTTTTGAGACCACTTAACTGATCTTCTCAGTCGAGGTCGCGTTCCGATCCGGTGGTAGATTTACCCTCGCCAGCTCTCCTGGCAGCGGCCCAAGCCGAGGTCGTGTCCCTTGTGGCGCCCTTGAGCTAGCTGCCCCCCTGCCCCTCTGGCTGGAGCGCACTCGCGCTCGCCCTCTGTCCGGGTGAAGTTGTTATGACCACTCTGGCCAACAACATATAGTCAATTCAAAAAAAAAAAAAGACCACTTAACTACGACTTAATTATTACGTAACTTATTATTAGTACGTATGCAATCTCATTAAAGCTATGTATTTATACCGTTTCATGTGGTAAAGTCATAGAGATTTTTTCTTGCTCAGTGTACAGGTTTTAGTTCCATTGGTGGCACCAATATTTTGGTGCCAATCAGAATAAGTTTGAGTGTGGCAGATTATTTGCATAATAACAACCAGAGTGAGGTGTTTCTTACTAACTATATAAGCAACTGGCGATAAATAAAAGAAATATAACAAAATGTTAAAAGACAAGCCCGCTGAGTTTCTTGCCGGATCTTCTCAGTCGAGGTCGCGATCCGATCCGGTTGGAGATATAAGAAAAAAATGTTAATTGGCAATTTGTAAGTGCCCCTGTAGGCCTAAACAAAATAAACGCTTTAAATTTGTCGATGTTTGATTGTGTGCTGGAAAAGTCATCAAAAAATGTATTTCTGTCTACTATCGCTGTCCCGTACACGTCACTACACTTCTATGGCATTCTTTTTCTAAGGTATGAGTTATAGTTTCGGGATGCGGGAGCTTATAGCGTTACCGGGTCCCGACACAAGCGGCACAGAGGGTACAGCGTTGTTTTTTAGTGGGTATACCATGCGCCTTCGTGGTGCGGGGACTCCCACATACTCCTCTCGACTCCCCCGAGTCGGGAGGGGACCCATAAAGGGTTTTCTAACGTAAAAAAAAAAGGTATGATTTATAGTAATAATATCGATTTGTTTTTTCTACTTTTTTGATATATTTTGTTTGTGTTGAGTACATTTTAGCGGTCCCCCAAATACCCAGTATTACTGTGAAGTGCATGTACATTTTGTTTTGTTTGTCGGCTGCGCCCAAACCGATGGTGTTTGCGTTGGAGCGCAGTTGTTGTTTCAAGTGGTAGTGAGCCGTGGACATAACTGTCTGACAGTTAAATATTATTATTATAATAGTTAAAACTGTTTTAAGTACCTATTAAGTTAAGACAACTTAGATACTCCATCTAAGTTGTATTAAATACAGTTTTAATTTAACTAAGTGTAAAAAATGTATTTCCAAAATCATTATCTGAATCAAAGCGTTCATAACTTTTTTTAATGGGACTAGTCCCGCCACACACTCCCACCACTGTAACTCCTGTAAACCAGGATTGAAAATGGTGACTAATAATGACGTCGAGGTTTGACCCTCGACGTGTCCCGGGGAAAAGTTAAATTGCCTTGGAACCCGCACGAATTTAATCGAAAGAAATAATAGGAGGAGTTGGAAGAAAGCGTACATACCTACCTAAATGTGGATCCTCACGAAATTTCGTATGACACCTTATACTCAAGATGATTTAAGAATATCTACCTACCACATGAAATTGTAATGAGTTTCGTTCTAACAACTGACTTTTGATTGAAAACACTCGCTATCAACCAACAGAAAAGATTTACTTACCTATACCATCACTAATATATATAAATAACAGCAACCTGCTCCTTCACACGCACCTAGTTATTTTATTTATTTAAGATGCAAAAAACCACGCACAACACAGTACCTACCTATTATCGAAGAGGTTAATCTAAACGAAACTTAACGAGCGGACAAACGTCAAAACGGCCACCATAGCGTGTCGCTGTTATTAAGTCGCCATGCAAAATATAAAAAAAAAACAATAAAAAAATTTGCTAATTATCAAAAACCTGTCAAGCCGGCGTGACTAAAAATTATTGGTTTCCACCTGTTTTGTCCATGAGTGTTATATAATGAACATACTAATTGCAATCCGGTGAATATCAAGGAAACAATATTTTTATTGGCATTCTTGATTTATAACTTTAATAACAGCGTAGGTATGGTAGTTTACTTACTTGACTAGGTTAATAAAAATATTAGGATTATCAGGAAATACCCTCAACACAATACAAAAACGCTCTGGTATCAAAACAAAACAACTTTACGTTTTATATTTAAGTCTTATAAAAAAAAATACAGCTTAAAAACGGGCCTATTTTTTTAAGCTTTTTATTTACCGCACACAAAATGAGGGGAGGTGCTTCCTAAAAGGTTTCCCTGTCGGTGTACATTTTCCGTTTGTTTTTAACTTTCCCCCCGCGCCGCCGGAAGGGTTGGGAAGCCGCACAAGTGGACAACGACCTTTGTTTTCGTAAACAATATTTTTTAAGACAAAGGACTTGCTTTGTTTTTATTCCTAATAGATACTTATTTCATAGAAGAACATTAAAAATAAATTATTATTATTAGTACATTAAATATCCCACTATTTAGAAAGGGATAAGTACATTTTATAGAAACTTATATAGTCGAAGGACACAGATTATATTCTTCCATGCTGGCCTAGTGCTGATTGGCGTATTTGACATGTTTATCGAAATTGTTTTTATTTTTACATGCAGTTTAAAAAAAATAAAAAAAACCTTATTATCTACGAGAGAAGCGAAAAAAAAGGTCTTGCTTATTACAGAACCCAGTCAAGCGGAACTAGTTGACGCAACATTTTGGCGCCAACCACAATGCGCGGCCATCTTGGAATGCGTTTAGTTGCTGCAATTATAGTTTACTGCGGACGAATGAATTCAAATACGGATTACAAGTATTACAACAATACATCTAGTGACAGTGAAGTAGCCATAATAGATTGAAAGTGCTTGAGTTACACATGCGTTCGAGAGCGAAAAAAAAACATTGCGTTTAGTCAGTGCAATTATTATTTTATTTGTGGACGACTAAATGCGTGTAGTATCAAGTGTCGGAGGACCTTTATGCATTATGGTACCGTCAATAGTGCTTGAATTACACTTTCGACTTCAAAACGACTATCTGTTTTCGAACAAACATAAGGTTAAACTGCACTAAGTAGGTATATTTTGCATGGTCACTTAGTAAAGGCTAAAGATACCTAAGTACAAAACCTACCACAAATAAAACAGATGGTAGAAGTAAATATTTTCTATTAGTTGGTACAGCTGGTTTCTAGCGAGTGATTTCAATGGTCAGCTGTTATAAATAAACCCATCCGATTTTGTTTGTGGTAGGTTCATTACTAAGGCGTTATGCAAACAAAATATCGCGCATTATTAAAATAAGAACTTACTCTTGAAGCAAATTCACAACATTCTGCGGAAAATACAACCTGGCAATCATTAGATAATTCAGCACTCTTATTTCGTAAAAAGTTTTTCTACAGGAAAGTATCTTTGACGACCGCTTGGCGCAGTGGTTCGAGCGTTTCAGGCTTCAGACTTCTGCTATGCTAGCTCATAGTGAAAATTATGCGCCTTTCTGCTCGCCATCAGTTTGTCTAGCAAGACTGCCATGAAAATTCTGAAAATTTTACTAAAATTTATCTTCAGCCTATGTTTTTTGCAAGTACCTACAATATACTTATCTAGGCATGTCTGCCCACACCGTGACGCGCGTAGCGTAACGATACATCCCGTTTCCCTCATCTCTAAATGATCTAAACCAGTAGAGACAACCAGGAGAGCATGGCTAGGAGGTGTAATCCGATAGCCGCGCCCCCCGCCCCGCGCCCCCGGCTGCCACACCCCCCCTCGCCCGGGTCGCGACGCGGACCGTATGCTCGCTCAATACTGGATAGATAGCGGATGGTGTTATGCAGAAACTCAGAATGAAACTAATCAGTGTTCTTTAGTATAGAAGCGAAGCTTCTATACGGACGTTCGGGGCGCTCGCCGCGCGGCCACTCTATCCGTGCTAAGCGTCAGTATCGTTATACGACATATATATAGTACATAATATATAGGTATACAGAGTGGCAGCTTTATAACGCTTACTACCTACGCTTTATACTATAAAGCTTCGATTCTTTCAAGCATCCCTAAACATTTTACTAAGCCTTTTGCGACGTTAAATTATATAAATTTATGTAAAGCCCCGTAAGTATACAAACTTTATTCCTACAATTGCGAAATGTTTAGTAAAAATCCCTACTAAAAGGGGGATAAGTACTTTCTTGCGTAATATACCCCTAATAAAACATCTAGCCTTATTTATTATTATTTACTAGCTGAGCCCGCGACTTCGTCCGCGTGGAATTTAACTTAACAAAAACGCCCGCTCCCGCGTTTTGAGCCCGCGCGACAGGACCCTTTTTTAAAATTTTGTTTTTCTAAAATAAAAGTTACCTAAGTTACTGCTTATAACATCAGCTATCTACCAGTGAAAGTTCTGTTAAAATCGGTCCAGCCGTTTCGGAGATACTCTTTGATTTCATGTGTTTTAATTTTTTTACGCGGATCCCTAATTGTTTTTCTAAAATTAAAGTAGCCTAAGTTACTCCTTATAACATCAGCTATTTGCCAGTGAAAGTCCCGTCAAAATCGGTCCAGCCGTTTCGGAGATTACCCGGAACAAACACACAGACAGACAGACAGACAGACAGACAAAAAAAAATTCAATCTCGTTTTTGCTATAGGTGTCTTATGTACTTTCATATGCATTAAGTGAAAAGGTGTTATTTTGATATTACAAACATACACTCCAATTTTATTTATTTGTATAGATTATAATAATATATAATTTCATGTCTCTCTCTAGCATAAACCTCTCCTAGCAAGGTGCAGATCCCATCGGGGCTTACAATCACTTACGCAATTGTTTAAACAATGGGCAGTAATAAAATATCACGTTACTATGCATCCCATAACGCCGGCAATATGCCTTCACAATTACAATGGGGGTAGATTGTACCGTACTTACCCCATTTGTTTTCCCGATGCGCATTTTGGGTAATGACATTGGAGGGCTGGTTTTATCAATTATTTTTAGTACGCTACCGGGATTCTGTTTCGGTTTAACTATTGGCATTACATGTGAACTAATGGCGAAGTAATTTTGAATTGAGATTCACCGATTTTTATGATCGTGCTAAAGAATTTTCGAAATTTGCCCCGACGGCGACGGGAATCGAACCCGCAACTTACCCTACTCTATACTCAAACCACTAGACCAACCGGCCATTAATTATTTCATCTCGTAACTAAGCCTACTTCACGTTGTGCCGGCGCCGTCGTACAAAAACTAAAAGTGTTTATCTCGATCCTGTCCCTGCAAATCACATCCTCAAATCCCCGTGAACAAACAAACTGAAGCAACAATAGCGCTCGCAAAATGCAAGTCTCACATAATCCGTCTGAGATCAACTCGTGCGCACGTAACGACGCCAAAATGGCGCCGAAAGTCTTATGCGTTTGTAAAATAAAAAATCTGGAACTCTCGTACACACCTGGATAGGTGACCGCTAGTGGCCCTTCCGTTTTTGTTTCCAAGGGCATGTTAAGCTGTCGGTTCCGGCTGTCATAGATGTTAAGCCATGTCTCTAACATGGCCTTCGGGAGGGGCTTGAAAACTTGAACAACGGAGTGGGCCACTAAATGAAGAAATAAGTACAGGCTTGCAGTGAAATATTGGAACGTATCTACCTATCTTAAAATTGAGTGTAGGTATTGTTCTAAATCAAACTCAAAAATTCTAGCTTCTAACCCACCGGCTTAGGCTGTGCCTTGTCAGTCGTTGAATTAGTACTTAAATGTTGCAAGTTTTTTACGAGATTAGTTAACTACTCTACATTCGCCTACAAAGAACACAATACTCAAGCAAACCATTAGTTATAAGTCCCATCAAAAATATTCGCGAACCGAAAAAAAAGGAATACAGTTTTTATACTTTTTTAATTTTATTTTTTTTCATCGGCCACCGCCTCGCGTTCCGCCTGATCTGTCGCCTGACGAGTTTGACGTAATGCAAGGAGCTGGCAACACCGGAGACCACACAACCGCCGAGTTATCATATATTAACCAAAATCCAATTTTATGCTGGTCCATTGTTAGCCAATCAAGTGTGAGTTTGTGTGGGGCCGGAGGTATGATGGGCTTTTTGAACCTACTTTTAAATGTGCGATTTTAAAATTAAATTAAACAGCTCATGTGATGCATAGGTTGATTTAAGATAAAGAAAGACAGCGGTTAATAATTTTAATAGTATGATAATCACATGCTTACGGTGAAGGAAAACATCGTGAGGAAACCCGCATGTCTTAGAAAATGTAACCAATTTTCGAAGGACATGTGATATCCGCCAACCCGCACTGGGCCAGCGTGGTGGATTACGGCCTGAATCTCCCTCGTAGGAAGGGAAGGCCGGGCCCAGGAGTGGGAAGCCAAAAGGGTTTTTTTATTTTATTATAGGGGTTGTAGAGCCCAGCTGTAGCCAGGTGGCTACTGTATTCATATACGGGGTAACTCAAGCGAGGCAGTCGTAGTAAGTACCTAACACCTTCTCATCAGAAGGATCAGAGTAGAGTAGTTATAACAGTTGCGTGTCTAACGATGAGTCAGCGAGACAGAATCCTCTCTCCCCTCCTTCCGTCCCACTCCCCTACAAGACGGCAACGTGCGAGCAATGCCTTTGGTACTGCAAGCATCTGTATACTAGGTGAAACAGAAAGGGTACCTATACTAGGTGATACAAAATGGGTATACTATTTTTTTTGCAACTTATCTTTGTAAATCTCAAACTATCGGCTTTGTGGGACAGTTGAAGTACTAAAGGTTTTGCAGACTTGTGAAATCGGTCAACAGCTGTATTCCTATAACACCTTTTGTTTTTCAAGTTCCCTCCAAAGCTGATGGTTTTAGAATTACAAAGTTAAGTTTTGAAAAAAAAAGTATACCCATTATGTGTCACCTTGTATACAATTTTCTTTGCAACTTAACTTTGTAAACCTAAGGTTTTGTGGGACAGTTGAAGTACTAAAGTTTTGTAGACTTGTGAAATCTGTCAACAGCTGTATCCCTGTAACGTTCCCTCCTTATGTTTTTCAAGTTTGCTCCAAAGCTGATATTTTTGAATTACAAAGTTCAGTTTTGAAAAAAAAGTATACCCTTTCTGTTTCAACCTGAATATATAGGCTACAGCGGCCCGCCCCGGCTTCGCACGGGTACATTACGGTTACATTATTGGAGTTTTAGTAAGGATCCCTAATTTTTTTAAATATAATATAGCCTATGTCACCCGGGGATAGTGTAGCTTCCCAACAGTGAAAGAATTTTTCAAATCGGTTCAGTAGTTTCGGAGCCTATTCATTACAATCAAACAAACAAAGTTTTCCTCTTTATAATATTAGTGTGATTATTATTATTAGTATATTATTATGATGTATATGGTGTAGGCTATGTCAACTGCGTAAAATCGGGCGGTTTTTATAGTTTGATACGGAACCTTAAAAGGCAGTAGTGAGAGAAGCCGGAAGTCGTACTAACTCATTGTACGGAACACAGCTATAGGTAATAGATAGTTTTCGCCGATCTTCTGTGAGAGGGGGTATCTACCCCGGTTCAGGCAAGCCCGTGTCAGTGTATGATCTGTACTACTTTATCGTCATTTACGATCTTAGATGTGACAAACAAACAATATATCGCCTTGTCTTCATCCTCACGCTCCACCGAGCGGGGGCTGGCAGAGAGGTCCCATTGTCCTTCTGTTTGTGTACAACATTAGGCGATAAGCAGACGACCGAAAAATCGTGTTAAATAAGTCTCTATTTGAATTTGCCGATTTTTTTAAGAGGATTAGTTTGAGAGAGATTTAACCTTGGATGGAAAAGATAAGATTGAAGATATTTTTAGTTTTAAGACTTATTTTACTCTCAAAAACGCAGTGTTTAGGTACACTGAAATCGGAACCCTATCTTCTTGGACCTAACTCTTTACTAAACTTAATCTTAGATCATTTCTAGCCGTTCAGGCTCAGTTACAAAGATGGTCGTTCAAAGACGATATAAAATACTTATCTTTCACTATACTACCTAATAAATAATAAACAAATATCGACAGACTGACACACCAACTGTATGGTCCCAAACTAAGCAACGCTTGTACTACCTACGGGTATTGGGTACCGTACAATGGACTGGGGGCGATCCCAGTGACACCCAAACCTGGATAAATGAACAAAAGGCCATTTCCGAAATTTGAATGTTAATGACCGATTAGCGTTTAATGCCGAATTTAAATCGACTGTGTAACTGGTTATTAGCGCTGTAGAATTGTTAATAGGAGTCGCATTTTTTTTTAAGCAACGCTTCTATACAGACGTTCGGGGCGCTCGCAGCGCGGCCACTCTATCCGTGCTAAGCGTCAGTATCGTTACACGACATATACCTATGTAGTATGTAGGTATACAAAATGCCACAGCTGTTTTTAACCCTTAGTTCCTTCGCTTTATACTATAAAGCTTCTCTTCTTTCGGGCGTACCCAGACGACACTGTTTTTTAAATACCAATGTATTCCTACGTTTATTCCAATTGTGTGCCCGTCACGGGCCGCGACACTGGCGCCAGACATTGCAAATATTTTTTCTTCCCGCCCTAAGATAACAACGCAGTGAAGTGAAAGTTTTTAATTTGTTTTTTTTTAAAGCAAGTCCGTAGGTAGTTAACCTACTTACCGTTTTGTTTATGGAAAGGTTGCGGCTAACTTGGTAACACATTATAAAGAGGTACACCAATATTGGGCCCAGGCTTTAGATACCTATGTACATTTTTTAAAGGTACCTAACTTTTCTAAGAATTGTATTTTTTTATAGGTACTGTTATTCAATCAGATATACCTACCAACAATATTTTTTTAAATAAGTATGAGTAGTTACTTAATTACTTACCTTAGGTACTGACTGGAATTTACGGGATATTTTTTTATTTAATAGATGGGAAGTACACTCACCTGGGTAATTATTTATTTTAGTACTTACATACCTACTTACTTAGGTAGGTAGGCACCTAAGTAACATATTTAGAGATATTGAATAATTATATGCATAATGCATGCGGATTGTCAGCCCATCAGCCCTATGAATATGAATATACCTATGATGTCGTTCCTTCGAAATTCAAAATTCAAATGGATTCTACGTAGGCGTTACAATTTTATAGGCGTTGTCTGAACCCACCAATCGGAGCGCAAGGATCACCCTCCAAGGATATCCCTATTACGCTATTGGTCGATACATTGACACCTGATAATGATGTCCTGACTATCCTTCATCGGCTATCTCTGTCTTTTGGATGAAGGCTGTCTCTGTTTTGAAGTAGCGGTCTCTTTTTGGCATGTAATTAAATTTTCGGTAAATTATAGGTAAATTAGAGTTAAATGATGGACTTAATTTAGGTAATCGTTCAAGCTTTGTTATTCATTGTTGTGTACCTAGGTATTTAGATTTACTTAGTTTATAAATTGTTTCAAGACTTTTTTATTCATAATATCCAGGGTACGGTTATCCCATTATTTATTATTTTATTGTCCGACATGAAATTCTTTAGTAAATATAAATTACAATCAGCGCTATCTAGCGGCAACTTTTATAAATAATAGTCGCGACATCTAGTGAGAAAGGGAAACAATAATATCACATAGTCTAAAACTATTTGATCTATGCTATTCGGCGCTAGATGACGTGCACATACATTTATTATTTCAAATTTATATTTTACAGTAACTAAATTTATATTTTATAGTTAATTTAATTAGAAACGTGAATTCAATATAGCAACAAAGCAACTAGATAATTTATAGGTCTACCAGAATCTCATGGCATTAAAAAAATATAAAAAAATGTGATTTTCATATGGCAATGTCAATTGTCACCTGCCAAATCAAAGTACAAGGTTTGTCAACCGCTGTTGAGATTTTGTGATATCTTCTTGGCAATTTATTGTTTTTGTGAAAATGTCGAAAAAGCCACTTCGATCTCAAGCGAGAAATATTGTTTTCAATGTGTATCGTAAAATAAGGGAAGAAGAAGGCGTAAATCAAACTCAATCTTTGATTTTAAAGCGCGTCGTAGAGTTGACCGGTAAGTTGGACTGAGTTGTTTTGATACTTTTAGTTTATTTTATATTTATCTTACTTAATTATAGCTTCTTTATAGGGGTTTTCAGTACTACTATACGGCGAATCATAGGTGAGTGCACATCGAACGATGGTGTATTTTCCACGCCTGGTAAAAAGAGGAGAGCGGGGAAGAAGAAAATCAACTTGGACAGTTTCGATTTACAGTTGATAAGGAATAAAGTAAATGAATTTTATACAGTTCGGAAGGAAATTCCAACAGAAATAAAACTGTTAAAAATTCTTCGACAAGAAATTGATTTCAACGGAGGGAGAGAATCTCTGAGGTAAGAAAAATATTAAGTAATAATCCTTCTCACTCGTAAGACGAGGCCTGTGCCCTGCAGTGGGACGTACGAGTATTTAGACTGATGTTGATGTTGATGATTGACTAAGCTATCGTTTCAGTAACATGATAAATTTTATTATTTTTTACAGACTTATACTTAAGGAGACAGGTTTTGAATATTTTAAATGCCAATCAAAAAGGATCATTTTGATCATTTTGTGTACGGAACTCAAGTAAGCGAACGAAAAGCAATTATACCAGTGACCTGAGCGATAATATTGGAATACTGCGAGTCTGCTAAGTGATTCGGAACGGTGCTTGTTGTGTGTAACTAGTCTTAGTGAACTAGTGTACTAGTAGTGAACTAGTACTGTGTATTTGTCGAGTTTGTGGAGAGCGAAATAAACCCTTTTTACACGTTTAACGGCATTAATTGTACCTACCCCTGTACGTGTACGTAACATTATAATAAATTAGTACATAAAGTAATATATGATTGGATTTATTTTTTTTGTCATATTTTCCTATGTTAAGAACCCGATGCATAACAACAATTTCATACACATACCTAGTATACTTTATGTTAATTAATGACTAAATATATAAATAAAAATTAAACAGTATCAAGATCGTTTAATCCAATTTCCCCAGTATTGCACACAACAAATTTTTATTTCCCCATTTGCCATGAGATTCTGGTAGACCTATAATAGCAATTATTTTATACGTTTATCATATTTTTTTTCACAACCGATGTTTTTTTCAGCTGGTTACATTTTTTGACGCGTGTCACGGTATATGCGCAATATTCGACATCAAAATGACGCGTTTGACGTTTCTGTCACTTCACTTTTTACATACGTGTCAAGCGAGCTTGTGCGGTTGGCTTTCGCGGCCCAATAATTTTAGGAAAAACCGTGAGTATTAATTTATTATCAACATTAAAACTCATTAGTACACGTGGTAAAATATTGTAAGTAACTTAATTCATCATTCCCGTTCCCTTCAAACCCGTTGTGTGAATTTCTATCAATTGACGTGTTTACTTTCATATCAACGAGTATATAAGTACATTTTCCCTGATAGCCACGGCTGATTTACTGTGAAATTGTTTCTATACACCAAGAATAAACCTCATTGTGCTACAAATTGACCATAACATAAGAATATTTTACCTGAAAACAGGTTTGTTTTAGCAAAACCGCACACAGCTGTGTCAACCAATTATTGTGGTTTTCGTTGTTTTCTATCGCTTTCGAGACGTTTTAATGTTAAATACGCAGTAAATTAAAAGTGAAATTTCGTGCTTAATGAGGATTAACAGCCGTCCTTGTAGTTTGTTAAGTAATTAACAAATTATCAATAATGTGGTGATTACGGTTGTTATTGGTTGATAGCCAGATTTAGCGACACGTAGTCAACTTCGCAAGATGTTTTATCGCCACCGTGCACATTAACTGCGTATAACTATAAAAGTACACCTATGTAAATGTATTTTAATTATTTCTAGTGTTTTCTTAATTTATTGCATACATATAAGACTGCTACAAATTTTACGCCAATTATTACAGGACCATACTGAACATTTAACTGAATTGAAAGTTGTGAATATTTGTGTGTGTAACAGTAAATTTAAAAGTGGGTTATGTTTATTAAACTGTGTATCATAAATGTTGTTAACTCATTTCAAAATTCTTAATATTACTTTCCTAACAGGTGTTAGTTTATACCTTGCCTGAGAATGAAATAGAAAGTAGCTCTGAGTCTGAGTCTGCAATCTCTACTTATTCAGATTACCCAACACTATATTACAAATTCTGAAGTGGGGAGGCCCAAATTACTTTTGTTGGTGGTACAACATTTATAAAGCTACTGGTAGGGTATTTAGACATATATTTATGAGGCCACGAACCTTTATTATGAATTTCTTTATACTTTAAATGTACCTATATTGCTTCAAATTATCCTTATATTATTTATCTTTGAAACATAAAAATATTTCTCCTCATCTTCCAGGACAACATAACAGTTAAGCAAAATGGCGCCCAAACAGAGGATGCGCATCGCCAACGAGATTGCCAGCAAGAACATCACCTTGAGAGGCAATGTACCTAAATCCACCAAGGTAAGCATAACCATAGTGCATAGATACATCACTATGTAGTATAAAACAAAGTCGCATCTTTAAAACTACACAACAGATTTTGATGCGGTTTTTTTAATAGATAGAGTGGTTCAAGAGGATGGTTTATATGTATAATACATGCATAATATAGTAGAGGAATGCTGATAACTTTAGAGCCGTGCGAAGCCGGGGCGGGTCGCTAGTATAATATAACCAATAAATAAATTTCGCCAGACTGATACACTATTCCCCTCATTTATAAATGTGGATTAGCAGATGAATAGTTGCACACCAAATTATCTTGTTCTGTCATGAATAATTTGACATTCGAAAGAAGAAGACAAACCAAGGTTTAACTATGCAACTGCTAAACCACATTAATAAGGGGGTAACTGTATAGTCTGAAACCATATGGGTACTGTACAATGGACTGGGGAGGTTCCTAGTGACACCCAGACTAGCACAAATTATGAGAAGTTGTTTCTAAAATTTCCAGAGGCTGAAATCGAACTTAAACCACCCAATGTGGTGAGCCAAACAGCCTATGCTTCAGACACTAAATTGTGTGGTTTTAACCTACTAAAACAACAAACAAATCTTTCAAAAATGTACCTATATTTTTGTTTTCTAGTGGTGGATTAATAAAGAGTTATCTATCTATCTATCTAAAGATTACTTGATGATAATGTGCTTAGAATTGTTTTATATATATATTGTTTTTGTAATTGTTTAATCTTTTGGATTACAGTGACAACCCTTTCTCATATCTATTCAAAACTATTGAATACATTGAAAAAAAGCTCCATATGTTTCATAAAGTTAAATTACAATGTGTGTGCTGAGGCATTATTGTTAAAATGGTGACATATACCTAACACTTATCTAAGAGCCTACATTATAAAAAGTTTTACATTTCTTAATGGGTACTGTGAGACGTCATAGTAATGTTTGTGAATTTGTGTCCATATACATGTTAACCAGTTCAGTGCAAGCACACATACAATGTTATGTTATGTAATTACCTTTACGTTAATATGTGATTGAAGTGTGCAATTGATTAGCAATGCTTTTAATAGGTTTTTACGCTTACAAACAAGTTTTTATACAATCCAATATGCTATAAAACCACTTAAATGAATGTTATGATGTTCAAATAAAATTCTAAAGCCTATTCAGGCATTTGATTAATGAACAGGACCAGCGATTCGAATATTATAATTCTAATTCGAATTTCACTACTTAGAGAAGTGAGCCGAGAGGCGTACGCTCGAACCACTGCGCCAAGGGGTCGTCAAATTAATATATTTTTGTCTCTTGTTATAGGAAAAGGACGACCAGTACCCAGTAGCTCCGTGGCTGCTCGCGCTGTTCGTGTTTGTAGTGTGTGGGTCGGCAGTGTTCCAAATAATCCAGTCAATAAGACTCGCCTAGATCCCCCCCGGATCCCTCCCAGACTGACTACTCAACACCTTGTGGCTTGTCTTGTTTCAGTACCGTGAGCATACACTTACAAGAAATATCTTTATTTTTTATGAGAAAATGTGCAAGAATTAACTTAATTTTTGAGGTTACTTGCAAGAAATATCTTAATTTTTGAGACACTTGCCAGTAATTGATTAACATTTTAAGACTTTAATATGAAGATTTGTTCACTTAATAATACTACCCACGTATGACCTCAAAATCAACTATTTCCTGTAATGTATATACAGTAGTTAAGTTGCTTAAAAATCTTGCAAATTTGAGGCATCGCTTGACTTGGTAGGCTGCAATCGTTTCACAACACCATAATTGTTATATAACTTGTTTTTCTGAACTTACTTTGTTTTGGCAATAGTTTAAAATCTATGTCTACGAAACATCACAAGTCATAAGCTCCGTAGAGTGTAACAATATGAATAATTAAAATGTTTGTTTACATTGGAAGTTGATAGTTTCCACTGTAAGCCCGACTGCGCAACCCACCATGTAGCTTCCCAAGTTGCATCGTCTTGTGTTTAATCTTAAGCGCAGTTCATAATAATCTCATGAAAAGAAAGAAGTAATAATAATAAAAAAAAACACTGTACGTACTATATTCTTGTATATTGTAAATGAAATTTAATATTTAAGAGAAGATTGAGAGCATTTAGATAAAGTGTTAAAATTTCCATTCCTAATACTAATTTGTGACAAATTATTTTGAAAGACGCACAACGTGTAATGTGACGTACCAAAGTCATGTTATCTGCGATTTTTATTGTGTAATTGTAGTTCGATTTTGAATTTTATTTTTCCAATAATAAAGAATGAAATTATTTTATATCCGCGCCATTGTAACGAAATTGTTTGTCGGTACTATTTTTAATTTTAAATGTAATTTATTTGATTAAATACAGTATATTTGTCATATTATTTGTGTTTTTTTAAACCCCATATTGTATTTGTTATTAATAATTTTCTAGTCTATTCCCTGGTAGTGGGGTTTTTAGCATGCATATTATTCGTCTTACTACCCTCGAAGCAATTGCATTCTCCTACCGTTTCTGTAATACTGGTACTTATTGCATACGTATCATCGAAATTCCCTCAATTGCTTTAATTTAATTATCACCTCCTGACGTCTATGATGTCCTGGTAGCCTGGTATTTTTTGTTATAATTTTCTAGTCTATTCCCTAGTAGCGGGTTTCTTTTGCATGCATATGTTTCGTCTTACACACTCGAAACAATCGCAATCTCCTACCGTTTCTGTAATCCTGGTACTTGTAGCATACGTAATTACATCCAAATACCGTCTATTGCCTTCATTTAATTATCACCTCCTGACGTCTATGATGTCCTGGTAGCCTGGTATTTTTTTATTATAATTTTCTAGTTCATTCCCTAGTAGCGGGTTTTTTTAGCATGCATATGTTTCATCTTACTACCCTCGAAGCAATTGCAATCTCCTACCGTTTCTGTAATCCTGGTACTTGTAGCATACGTATACCCTCATTTGCCTGAATTATCACCTCCTAACGTCTATGATGTCCTGGTAGCCTGGTATTTTTTTGTTATAATTTTCTAGTCCATTCCTTAGTAGCGGGTTTTTAGCATGCATATGTTTCGTCTTACTACCCTCGAAGCAATTGCAATCTTCTACCGTCTGTAATCCTGGTTTCTGTAATCCTTGTAGCATACGTATCACGGACTTATTACAACATCCAAATACCCTCAATTGGCTTAATTATCACCTCCTGACGTTTATGATGTCCTGGTAGCCTAGCACTGGATGTGCATATCGATTCGACATAAGTAAAACAGATTGTTATCCGAATACCCTCAATTTAATTTATTAATAATGTGTTAGAAGAAAGTGATACAAAGTTCATTTCAATATTTGTTTAATTTCGTAAAATTTTACATTTCACTGAGAGCACATTTCGCTTATAATACACGTGTTAAAACTATATAATACAAAACAATTTACATTATGTCATGTGATATGTGCAAATTGTATCAAACATTACCTAAATATAATACGCAACCAAAACGCCGTTTTTCGTTAAAATAGCGTTTTTCCATGAAACATTTTACTAAAGACACGCAACTTAGGAAATAACTGTGGGGTACCACTACCAAATAATTATACCGAATTCTAAGCAAAAGGGTAAAAAATAAAACTGAATTTTAAAATACAATTCCAAAGTTCATATCTACTACCCACTAGATGGAGTAACTAGTACACAGAACGACCAAATGTCGTCTTATTATATTTCTATTTTAATATTTTTCTTAATATAAACTGGTGCTAAAAATATAAAACTTTCTACTTACAGTTGCACAGCTTTATAAAGTCGGACCAGCCGATATAAGAAATAAAATTAAAATAAACACAGAATATATTATATATGGTAGTGGCAAACCAAATAGAAATAATAATTAACGTTTTGCACCTTATATAGCACCGATTGTGAAACAGTCCATTTTCTTGATTTTCATTAAAAAAAAATATAGGTTTCTGCTACTGTCCGCCAGAGGCGCTGAAGATACAATTTTAGTTACAAGATAAAAGATCTGTCACTCCTGTGACAAAGGCTAAAAATACAATGAATTTAATATAAACAATTACAAATTATATACTGGGTGTCATAATATTAATACGTTGAGTGATAATAATAGTGCGTTTAAACATTTTGTGGTACACTCCGTGTCAAAAGTTACATCAAAGTAAACTAAATAATATTTTAAATTGATCTTTTACAAAATATTGTTTTATCACCCCAAAATCTTGTACAGGTTTTATCGAAAATTACTTATATGACATTATAATTGAATACTAGTTGTTTTAATGGAATTCTAGTTGGCACTTACCGTTACTCGATGGCATTGGTTGGTAAAGTTGGTCCCTAATTAATAAAACGTGAATGAGTCAAATATTAATCATTATTATTTTGTTCTTGACCAGATAATGGAAAAAGGTAAGGCAGATGATGATGATGATGATGATTTTGTTTTTGACTCTCTGTATTCATAATCTGCTTATTTTATAAATACATAAAGTCAAGATTAATAACCCTCAGGTCTTTAAATCCTTCGGGCTATCCCTTTCTAGTCTTCAAAAAGTATTGAGAACAACAATAAATTTAGTTGCGTTCAATTCGTATACAAAATTATAGTGTTTCGGTATATTACTAAATTAAGTTTAACTTGATATTGATAATTATAATACTATATTATGTGACTTTAAAATATATCTATTGCAAGATTTTATACAAACACGCAGACTTAATTAACTTAGTCATCACAGAGGAAATGACAACTATTTTCGATTAATAGTTCCACAAACTTATCTGGTACAGTGACAGTGGCGCTAGCGTCTAACAAAAAAATAATAATACGTATTAGATATTGTATGGACGTTCGTTCCAAATTTAATCACTTGCACAAGCAAGTTTGTGGGATTTACACTAATTGTGGCCATAGTAAAACTAAACTTAATTACAACTATTTTAAAGTATCGTAGATGGCTTCGTTGGGATATGTACCATTTAAATGTATGCTGTTACTAAAGCTCAACGAGTTATCTTTACTTAAACATATCTCTGTTTTCTCTATATTCTCATTTTCATTAGGATAATCATCGATATTGCTAGTGATTTCTAGTCTAATAGCATGAATTTTATTATCGACATTCTCTTTCTGACGCTCCCATGAATCTATTATAGACACATCGTTGTTACCTTCATTATCGTCCACTTCACTCGATGTTATGCTTGAATTATCCAAATCGAAATCCGTTGTCTTTTCTATGACAACTACTTCTATATGTCTGAAAGGGTTTTCTTGGTTTTCTATCATCTGTCTTGCTCGTTCATCATTCCGAATAATTACCTCTTTCTTTACATTACATATTACTGGGTCAGTTGCGAGCACGTCGATGTTATTGTCAATGTCATAGTTATCTTCGTCGTTTGGTTTGTTGGCGTGAGGCGTGCAGATTTCGGCATATATATTATCAGAGCTTGCATCCGATTCAACTTGTTCTTCTTCTTCTTCAGCATGTACAGCGTCGGCTACTTGTCCGTATGGCAAATCTTCTATCACTGGTAATTTTCTCTTCTGTATAGAAGAAATCGATCTACGTATCTTCACTTGGTTCTGTGGCTCCTCTTCTGAAATATCTATAGGCGTTATATCTTCTTCTATTTCAGATTTGGGAGTAGGAGCTCTTGGCTTATCGATTTTCTTTCTAAAATTTACTAATTTGTCTGCGTCCGAAGACCGCTCTGTCTTCGTAGGCATACTGTTACTATTACTACCCTCCTTTTTGTCAGTAGGCTTCTTAGGGTGTAGCAAGTTTGATGTTGATTTACTAAGTACTCTCTTAGTTTTCACGTGAAACTCAGAACAAAGTTTCTCCGTTATGTAAGAGTGTTGTTTGTAATTAATCTCGAAATCGCTATCGTTGTATAGAGATCCGACTCCAAACATGATGATTTCTTCACAACTTTGTATTTGGTTATACGACTCAGACTTAACCATAGCTTTCTCTGGTATTAAGTCTGGTTGTATCCTCTGCCTCCTCTCAAGATTGGTTGATGACTTTGTAGCTGATGATTTCTTAAGCATATTCTCGTCTAGGCTTTTCAATTTCCTTCCGGAACTGGAATCACTTTCCATAGAACCACAGTAGTTAATCTGGTCAACGCTTAGATTCTTCCGACCATGCTTCATGTTGATGCTGTCGTCTTCCCTATAAGAATTGTCTGGGATTCCAGTCTGTACCGATACAGACTTTGTTAGCACTGGTTTCTTATTATTAGAACTACATTGGCTCGTTCCCATGTCTGACGAAGATGTGGTCAGACTTTTGTAGGAATGGCTCTTTTCAGTTGTCCCGTCATTCTTTCTGGGACCGCCAAATTTGTCTTCAATTAACTTAGCCATATCTTGGTATCGTTCTATAGAGCTATGCTTCTCGCTCAGAGGATCGAAGGGATCTTTGAAGTCTCTTAACTTAACGCTATTCTCTATAGCTGTGATTTTCTCGTCAGTCAGTTTTTCGGTACTTTTTAGAAGTTTCAGGTTCTTGAACCACTTATTCTTCTTCTGCCCCGAATCCTCTCTAAACACATGCATTTTCTCATTACAAAAATGCTCCTGCTCGACCTTCTCATCCGGCTTTTCGTCTTTGCTCTCATCATCGCTATACACGTCGTAATTCATATGTTCGAGTTCGTTTTTACTTAAAAATATAATAGATCCCTCGGTCTCGTCTGGAATATCTTTGAGTACCTTCTCGCTTTTACCGAATAACCTTGAAGTATCAATTTTCAGTCCCTGCAGTGTGAATTTGCGTTCTTTCTCAAACTTGATGGGTTCATGGTCTTCTTTTAATAAGTCTTCGGCGGTTTTGGCTTTACCGACGACTGTGGAGTTAGCGTAAGAGATCTGCCTTATCCAGTTGTCAACATTTAGTTGACAGAAAGTTAGAGCTTTTTGAAGACGCGCAGAGAGGAACATTCGTTTTTCGCTCTCGAATCCGAGCTGCGTGCGTCGCACTTTGATGGTGCTGTTCAGTGGGAGAAGTTGGAGGGTTTCCTTCGCGTGGTACCGGGGGTCGACCTGCCTGCTGGGGCTAGATGGCATCGAGCCGTACTCAGGCAGGGTGCACATAACGAGAACAGGTTCAGTTACTGCCGCCCGCAGCAGAAGGTCATCTGAAACATAAAAAAGTTTATTTAAGTTTTTATCACACAATGTTGTAGATTTCACTGGCCTTTCTTTCAGTCTATTATCATCTATAATAAAACTGTATTTTCTTTAAGAATCAAAGGACACGCACCTCCTACATCGTGTGCCATCTCAATGGGCACAGTGCCAGCCAGCAGCCGCACTCTTGTCGGCAGCTGCCATATGCTCAACAGGTGCGGCAGGCGATGCGCGCGCGCAGCGGCGTCGGCAGGCGCGGGCGAGCGTCCCTCCGCCACCCCCACACCTGCCCCCGCCGGCTCCCACTCCGCCGGAGACAGCTCCTCCGGGCATACCTCATACAGTTCTCCTTTTGTGTTGATAGGCACGAAGAGCTCCTGTGAAGTTATAAACGTCTGGTACATTTAACTGACAAATTGCATGACACTACGGATTCTAGCTTTTCAATACGGACGGGATGGGAACGATATGATACCAACAAATAACGTACATAAATTAATTATCACCACGTCAGCTTACGTATGATAGACAGAGAACAGAAAGTATAAGTTGAGGTTTAAGGTCACTTAAGGTCACAGTTGATCGGTGGGTCTTCCGAGGATATCAATATGAAAAATCACTGAAGCTCGATTGCCTTTTCCCCAACTGAATGCTTCCACATCCCACCAGATCCCGAATGTATGAGTAGGCGTCGTTTTTTTTTTTTTTGTTTTTGAAAAAACTACCGACAAATGGTAAAGCTTCAATATAAACTCTAAATTCCTCCTCACTATCGTTATTTAAACTCTAAGTACCTTTATTACATTTACTATCGCTTTTCGATTTTTTGTAATTTATTTCCACTATTACTTAGATTCTCGTAATAAATCGCTTCAGTAAAAACCCTCCTAAGATATTGTCTACCAGTTTTATAGCGAGTGACGCCATTATATTAAGTGCATATGCACTGATAGAGCGGTACAAGCGAATTTAATTTTTACTTTGACGACTTAGAGTCTAATATTGCAGATTTCCAAAAAACACGATGCAGTATGGGCCGCCTAAATGCGTACGACCTCTTATAATGCATTCGGCGTCACGCAACTCTATTGTTTATGGTCGCGCATACCGATATGGCGGCGGTTTTGTCGCGAATGCGCGCTGCGCTATGCGACGATATATTGTTTGTTTTTACTTGCATTTTTATTGTTCTAGGAACAATAACGCTATGTCGTAATGTGTCATTACTCATGGTAAATTTAAACTTCCTACCTACCTGTTCCAAAAATACGGTTTAATTTGCAACAAAACCACAGATTAGAGCGAAGAAATATTAATGATTTTTTTAAAAGAAGTTCTATTTGATACTAAAAACTAACGAATATTTATAAACACTAATCTAGTGTTATATATTAATTCGCAAATTGCAAATTGGTATATAACTCGCATAGGCTGTCTTCCATATTACATTGGGGGTAAAAGTGAGTTTTAAACAGTGCACTATTGCTTACCCATATACTAAATAAATATAGTTAGGATTAAATTCAGATCTTACTTTTGAGTTTGCAGCAACAAAAGAAAAATCATCCCGTTCATGCAAGCTCTCGCCATGTTTCAAATGCTAGCTTCAAACATTTCACACACCCACATCAAATATATTTCATTGCTATAAATATTTGTCCATCCTGTCACTAGACCGATGATACTTTATATATAAAATATGAACACAGGCATCTTGTGAGCGCGTACTCGTAAATAACTGTATTTCATTTAGATGGGGACTTAATTAACTCCATGTTTTACGATACCTACGCTGAAATTGACTCTGCCTGGCAGTTTACGATCTTGTAAACGAAATTAACTAATTATTCTAGTCTAAACGTTTTTCTTTTTGTAGATGCACCGTTAGAAAAACTAATTTCCTGCATGATGATCTAAAACACTCAGAAACAAAACGGTTTTTGTTTTTGATTGTACTCTGTAGTTTGTGCTATTCAATCATAGATGGCGCTACTATCACGTAATAAATATTAATCTTCGGATGTTATTGCTTTTTTTGCTCGCTTGTGGAACTGGGAAAAGGATAAACCTCTCCACTTTGTCTATGACAATTTCGGGCTATTGTCATTAATTTATATAAATAAAAAGAATCAAAATCAAGATGCAACATATTACAAAAATCTTGATAGATACACCTACATACTTACATACAACAAAATCGTTATCATGATTAATAACTAGGTACCTATTTATGTCGCTTTATAAGTATACACTTGCGTAGTCCAACCAGTTAAATATCAACCTAAATAAAATACTAGGTTTCATCAAACAATGGTGCAATTTTACCTCTATCTAGATTCGCATACAGGTTTATTGCTTAATCGATTCGGGCTGGGCTTGGGCGAGCATTGCCGTTGTGTGATAAAATAATCTCAGTAGAAAAAATACCTACCTACCTAGGTATATGAAGCCTGTCAATCCTTTTTTTAAGTTTCTTTACTGGATCTTTCCTCTGCAAGGAATAATTAAGGTTATCAGATAAAAAATATATTTTTAAGGTGAAGGCGCCTGTCTAGCCCGCGAAGTTCAAATTTTTTGAGTTCTTATAGAAATTTTTCAAAATCTGACAATAACAAAAGTCAAATTTTGTAATTCGCGAAAAAGACCGTGTGCAGTGCATTTATTAATACATTTATTTTACTCTAAATATTATCACGGTGGATATGATACTAGTAAATCACTAAATATACAAAAATTGCCAGATTATCTGGATAGCTGTCGTTCTTGAAATGTTTTAGAGTAAGTTGGATATATTAATAAATGCACTGCACACGGTCTTTTTCGCGAATTACAAAATTTGTCTTTTATTATTGTCAGATTTTGAAAAATTTCTAAAAGAATTCCAAAAATTTGAATTTCGCGGGCTAGATGGGCGCTTTAGCCTTAAGTGTTTTATTTTATTCGTAACAATATTTTTAATAAGAACCTACCTTTTTAACTTTATCTCTACAGGAATTACTTATTTTGTTATAAGGTTAATCTGTCATAATTCGAAAACAATGCATTATAATTTAACAGATAAATAAATAAAAATAAACAAACCAAATTTTTAAGCCGAATTAAACGTTGGTTTGATAAAGGTATACCTACCTATTTAAAATTGGGTGGGTGATCCCATCGCCTCAAAAGCATTTAGAGATACCATTATGTTAACTCCTTTAGTTACCTTTTATGTCATTAAAAAAATATTGGGTTGGGGTACCTATTGCCTTTGCCACCTAAAGGACAATTTTATGATAAATCATTTTAATGAAAGTACTAGGCAAGCATAAGTATTAGTAGGTAGCCCAGCTACTCGTCAGTTTGTCCACTGATTGCATAAACATCTGGTGTGTCTTATAACAATCTGGTGTAGTAACATCTATACTCTTCAACACGTGAAACAGGTATGATAGTGTACCTATATAAAACTGGAATTATTTAATGATTTATGCTAATCTGCTTGTCAGTTTTGGTGATTATCTGTCGGTATGTTTTGTCATAGCGGATCACTTGGTTCGTTGCGTTGAAATCATACGAGTCGAGTTGCGTAATTAACTACATTTAATTGACTGACTACAAACAGTTGCGTAATGAAGAATTAGGTACCTTTGTTTGTTTTATTCTTACAAGAAATAATAACATAGGAATCTCATAAAAGTTTACAACGGTTACCGATAGATGGAGCTTATCCCGCCGATCGATTAATTCAAATATTTCACTAATAAAACACCTAAATTTGGCATAAATATATGTTTTTTATTTGCTAAACTAAAATATTTCTTTTTTTTATTACAAATTCTGTGAATCCATATGTTTATAAATTATTTCTTTACTTTATACAATTATTATACAGCCATGATTCTGCATCGCGGTATTAAAGTTTTCACTTTTTTAAGTATATAAGTAAAATTTTAATCGCTACCAACGTGTCTATTGAAAGGAGAGACGGTTAGCACTCCCCTTGACAAGGATGGAACACAAAAATGGTCAAAGGCACTAAATTTGACCACATTTTTTTATTATTAATTCGTTTTCTGATAACTATAATAAAGATTCAGCCATTCTGTTGCAAGTTTTAATAAGTTTCTGAAGTGTGAAAGAAAGGTGCTTACCTTTAAATGTACCTGATTGTACTCAAAAAGATATTCAATTTAGGAATCAGAGAAACTGAAAAACCAATGAAATTGGGGAACAGTTTCTATTGACATTTAATTATTCAGTACTCAAGCGCAACAAAATATATTTGAAAATTACCCAAAATATTTTAAGTGTTTATTCTAGAGTACTAGGCTCTCATGACTCGTCTAGCGTCTCCGGTTCTATCACTGGACTGAACCGTCTTTGATAATCGTGTTTCGCCAACCCCCCATTCATGTACCGCCACGTCGCACCATACATGGTGGCATCTCTACTCATTCTTCTGTGGCTCTTCGAAGAAGCTGAAGTGGACATCCAAGTCAATACCGCATTCTTCCCATAACGCTCCAAATCTAGAATACCATGTGTAGATATCATTGAACCATCGATTTTCATTACGTAAACATGGGGAATGGAGGAAATTCCATACATCCATTGTAGCGTGAGTACCAGGGTATCAGCAAACTTGAGAGTAAACCAGTTCGCTTGGCTTTCGTAGCAAGCTTCCATTTCTTCTTGGGTTTCGTCCATAGGCACATTGATAACTTCGATGGGTAAATTAACATGCTTAGCATTCTCGTAGATCTCGTAAAATTTTTCAATGATGCCGTCCCTGTCAATTCCGTTTGAGATGAAGAGGAGGACGATGATGTCAGCGTTATCCGATAACCACTCGTAGGGGACTCTTTGGTAATTTTTGTTGTATATTTCGGCGTCCTTGAGCCAGTTGTATGGGGGAGGCATTGGGATTTCACCCGACATTGAAGATATTACTATATAATATTTTAAATTGAATATATTGTTCTTTTCAACTGCAGTCAAAAGCGTCTAGTTTTGACGTTCATTGACAATTGATGACAAGAATTAAACTTTTTAATTTTTATTCGTGGAGTTTAAATGAGGTATAATTTATTTTTTTATTGGTTTATGGGGAAAACTATTCACGACCGATTGGTGCAGTGGTTCGAGCGTAGCCGTGCGCTCACTGCACTGGTTGCGGGTTCGATTCCCGCTGGGGCAAATTTGGGAAATGGCCTTTACGTAATTTGTCACGGTCTAGGTGTCACTGGGATCGCCCCCAGTACATTGCACGGTACCCATAGTACAAGCGTTGCTTAGTTTGGGACCATACAGTTGGTGTGTCAGTATGGTCATATAATTATTGTTACTGTAAAGTTACAAGCTAAGGTAGTACTTGTGTTTATATGTAGCTAACTAAGTTGTTATCAGACCGGAATGATCTCGTGGTGGACATAAGGCTGTCCCAATGGGAGGGTATGCAACTTCAATATCACAAATCACAACGGAACGGTATTGCAAGAAAAACCTTTGGATCGCGATGCCAGTCTGATAATGTATAAGTTCTATTATTTCCATCCCCCCCCCCTTATTACAAGGGGAGGAAAATGATTGCAGTTGCCTCTGCTGACAGAGGTATCTGTGTGTATTACTTACGAAATTACGGTAAAGTTCCTGAGAAACAGCGCGATTACAAACGAAAGTGGGTATTGTTGAAAAGTATGAGAAAGCCATCAATTTATTATTGTCTACCGTTTATTGGGTAATTCACGCTGTGTTTGTGGGTCAGCAGTGCTCGCACAGAACGGAACCTTGTTGAATAATACACTACCTAGAAGCATTTTAACCCCCGACAAAAAAAGAGGGTTGTTATAAGTTTAACATGTGTATTTGTGTATCTGTGTGTCTGTCTGTGGCATCGCAGCGCCCAAGCTGATGAACCGATTTCAATATTGTTTTTTTTGTTGGATAGGTAATCTGATCGAGAGTGTTCTTAGCTATGTTTCATGAAAATCGGTTCAGCCGTTTGAAAATTATCAGCTCTTTTGTAGTCTAAAAAGTCGTCGCATCAGGGGTTTTCTAAATTTTCAATTTTAGTTACAAAATATAATATAGGTAACTGGGTAGCGTTTGCCTGCCGTTTCGCAAACGTAGACCTAATTTTCTAGATGTTAACTACAGTGACACCTGCCGCGTCCAACTACAGCTAAGAACCATATAGGTGACACCATAAGTTCATAAAAAAACCATCAAAATCAGTCAAGCCCTTAGGTATAAAACAAAGTCGCTTCCCGCTGTCTGTCCCTATGTATGCTTAGATCTTGAAAACTACGCAACGGATTTTGATGCGGTTTTTTTAAATAGATAGAGTGATTCAAGAGGAAGGTTTATATGTATAATACATGCATAATAGTAGTAGAGAAACACTGATAATTTTAGAGCCGTGCGACGCCGGGGCAGGTCGCTAGTAAAGAATATAAGCACTAACCAGTATTTTATCGATATAATAAAAATAATGTTAAAATAAAAAATAACCTGCATATTCTAGATATTGTAATTCGACGGTGGTAAAAGATAGGTAGTTAATAATATAATAATTAATAATCTAGCCCTTTTGTCGTCCCACTCCTGGGCGCGAGCTTCCCCTCACTACGAGGGGGATTCAAGCCCCAGAGAGAGGTGACGGATTTCACATGTCTTTCGAAAATTGTTTTGTGTTTCAAAAACATGCAGGTTTCCTCACGATGTTTTACTTCACCGTAAGCAAGTGATAATCATATAGAAATTATGATTCGCACATAGATTTCGAAAAACCCAGAGGTGCGAGCCGGGGTTTGAATCCAGGACCTGGTGCAAGACGCGTGCTTAGCCAATCGGCTATCACTGCTTAGAAGGTAGTTATGTATTATAATATGCGCACGATTCAATGTAAATGCATGTTCTTGCAACTTATTACTCCACGTTCCCATGGGAAAACATATTAATTTTCGCTGGAAATGGTCTTCCATCAATATTCTAGATCAACATACATAATTATGTTGAACTTAGCATATAATCGAATACCCTTGCTGATGTGGAATAGACAAATAACGCCATGTCGTGACTCGTGATATAATATACTAGCTGAGCCCACGACTTCGTCCGCGTGGAATTTAACTTAACAAGAATGCCCGCTCCCGCGTTCTGAGCTCGCCCGACAGGACCCATTTTTTTGTTTTTGTTTTTCTCAAATAAAAGCCACTTAAGTTCGGCTTATAACATCAGCTATCTATCAGTGAAAGTCCCGTCAAAATCGGTCCAGCCGTTTCGGAGATACTCTTTGATTTCACGTGTTTTTATTTTTTTACGCGGAACCCTAATTGTTTTTCTAAAATTAAAGTAGCCCAGGTTACTCCTTATAACATCAGCTATCTGCCAGTGAGCTATCTGCTAAGTCCCGTCAAAATTGGTCCAGCCGTTTCGGAGATTACCCGGAACAAACATACAGACAGATAGACAGACATACAGACAGACAAAAAAATTTTAAATCGCGTTTTTGCTATAGTTGTCGTATGTATTTTTAGACATACATACATTCATACATACATACATACATCCACACTCACAAACTTTCGCATTTAAAAGATTTTTAGATGCATTTAGTGAAAAGGTGTTATTTTGATATTACAAACAGACACTTCAATTTTATTTATTTGTATATAGATAGATAGGTCCGTAAGGTATTGATACATCGATCTCAAGTCTGAGAGCGATCTTGGAAATGTCATCCTTACGTCCTCCCAGTACTTAATGACGTGTCAAAAGCGTACTCAAGATCGCTTTCAGACTTTTCTCCAAATCAATAAGGCCCGTATTAATAAAACGACCTCAGTTGGAGCAGTAACCGCTTGTTTGTTGTACTGGTAACTATCGTTTACTCCTCTAACGGTCTGTTAGTGTGATGGTGAATTTGATCAAAAGAGAGATAAAGGTTTCGAGAATAAAGGCACATGTCTAACTCGAACTACGTTTAAAGGTTTATGAGATATGGTCTAACTGGGCGCGTTCATTATCGATAGCTGCCCATCCGCGCACAGCGAGAGATTGATGATGGAAAGACAGCTCATGTGGAATTTCTAGTTATTACTTACTAGCGACCCGCCCCGGCTTCGCACGGTTCTAAAATTATCAGTGTTTCTCTACTATATTATACATGTATTATACATTTAGACACGTGCTGAGAAGGGATGACAAACATGCGACTAAAAGAGTGTGTGTGATTGAGAATGTGGGTGGATTGTATTAAGAGTGATATGACGAGGTTGGAGTGGATGTCAGTATGACGGGAAAGCGCGATGAATGGAAGGAAAAGACATACTGCGGCGACCCCAGATAATGGGAAAAGGTAAGGCAGATGATGATGATGAAGATGAAGTAAACATAAATTGATAAATCAATTGTTAGATTGCACAGTAGTTTGAACGCTGATATATATAGCTGAGCACCGAACATGTCAAGCTTGCCATTCGATAAAATATCGCGCGCGATAAAAAGTCGTGTGGTTTGAGAATAGTTCCCCGCCGTCTCGCGGCCGGGCAGCGCGCGGCGCGGGCGCGTCCCTATACATAATTAAGGTCCTCATTATACCATAAACAAAAGACGGAGCGCGTCATTTTTCGCATAGGACTTTTGATAGGGTTGACAGACGATTATTATTATATTTTATTAAAAATACCTATTATTTTTATTTAGTTTTAGGTTGCCAGGGAGCAAGGTTTTGGAAGAGATCATAATTATAAGTACTTACTACTTACATTGTTAGTCGTATAGTTATGTTACTCTTTGACAAATATAATTATACTAGCTGTGCTCGCGACTTCGTCCGCGTGGAATTTAATTGACAAAGTTTCATACAAACTTTCATCCCCTATTTTATCCCCTTGGGGGTAGAATTAATCAAAATTCTTTCTTAGCGGATGCCTACGTCATAACATCTACCTGCATGCCAAATTTCTGCCCTATCCGTCCAGTGGTTTGGGCTGTGCGTTGATAGATCACTATGTCAGTCAGTCAGTCACCTTTGAGTTATATATATTTAGATTATAGTCCGAAATCTAAGTTTATATTTTGTTAGATCAACGTATCAATGTCATAGAAAATTGCAAATATAATTCAAGGTAGGTTAAAATAATAGTATGGCGTCAGTTTTTCTACCTTAGGATACATCCTATCGTTAAATTCAGAAATAGTCTGCAATTCAAACCTCGAACGGTTAATAAAAATATTTAAGCAGATTATAAATTCAATAAGGTTCCATTCATGTGAATCAATGTATCATATTCATGTTCATTAGGCCTCCTTATACAAATAAATCATAGTATCTACCCGCTCCAAATAATTCCATGCACAGATTGCAGTAGCTTTCACACAATCTTCTTATACCCATTTCAAATACGGAGATATTTTCTCTTGTCGTACAAAGCCATTATATCACTTTTAAATCTAAAACAATTCTGCCCGGCACACGAAACGTCAAACAATAATTTTACCCAACCAATAAAACAAAACAAAAGTTTCATTTCGAAATCGTGACAACCCTACGTCGTGGCCACTCGGTTCATAGAGGACACTGCCCCTGCTATGCAGAAGTTTGCTGTGTGTTTTGCTTGCATTTTGAACATTATACTGAGAACGATAGAGTTATTTTTCCTTTGAATACAGCGTATATTTAAATTTCTCGGATCTATGCATTCCATTTACTGGATATGCACTTTGCTTTAACTTTATTTCTATGAGGTTTAGGTTGATTTTGCTTTGTTCCATATGAAGTTAATGTCAGATCTTTACTGTCAAGATCCTGCAGCGTGTTACTATGGGTTGTCGAACAAAAATAGACAAAGAATTTAATGTTCCTTCGAGTGTAAAGACGGTTTTCCTTTTTCTTTATTTTTTTCTTACTATAATCGTATAGTGTCCGTGATTGGAATGTTATTTAATTTTACGTTGAATGCGATCGAGTTAAATTAGTAGTGTATTATAAAATTGTAAAATTAAATCAAGAAAAAAAGACTTTTATCTTTTGCAGCCGTGCCCTCCCTTGATAGACTTGATTAATCGATATTAGTTGTTATAAAACAGAGGAGTACTGACGTACGGAGATTGGCGCTGGTGCAAGTTAGAAGAGGATAGCGAGCTGAAAAATATAGTTAACTAGTTGCTGCCCGTGATTTCGTCCGCGTAGACTTTAGTAAAGTATTCTATGTGATAATCCAGTTCTAAATTTCATCCAAATCCGTTTAGTGGTTTTTGCGTGAAAAAGTAACAAACATACATCCACACTCACAAACTTTTGCATTTATAATATTAGTAGGATTCATTTGTTAAGCACGCGTCTTGCGGGTACTAGGTCCTGGGTACAAATCCCGGCTCGCATCTCGGGTTTTCAAAATTTATTTGCGTATCAATATTTCAATATGATTACCACTTGCTTACGGTGAAAGGAGACATCGTGAGGAAACCTACATGTTATAGAAAATCTAACCATTGTTCTTAAGACATGTGAAATCCGCCAACGCGCTGGGTCAGCGTGGTGGTTTATGGCCTCTCATATTGAGGAGAGGTTAGCGCCCAGGAGTGGGACATCAAAAGGGCTAATCATTGTATAATTTTTTTATCAGATTAACTGAAATTAATTGTAATCACAGTACATGTTGTCATTGTCCCCCAGAAGACTGTTGACAGTTGGCCGGCAAAGATTAACGTCGACGAATTAATGAAGACAAGCTAAACAAATGTAGGAGTGAGAGGTATAGAGAGGGACGTAAGAGAGATGACGTAACGTGTCAAGATGTAAGAATGAGTGACGGATGAAGTGTGACAGACATAGAGATGAACGGGAGTCGTAAGCGAGGATTGAAGACGAGCAGACGTATATTGAAAGTCGATAAAAGAAATAAAGAAGCGACTGGAGATTGAATAGTTTGATTTCACCCACACAAATATATGAATGACTTAGGGCCCAGCCTCGCTACCATGCCTTTTTGTGAACTATCATAACCCGCTACCCGCTCCGCTCTCGCTCGTGCCTTGCGCTGCACGATTCATTACATGCCCTGGCTATAAAACCGAAGCGGCCTTCTGTCCGTCTATCCGCATTAATGACAGCCCTGGTACCCGCTGTGAATGCGCTGTTAATAACTGAAGGCTTTATTGTATGCTTATTAGATTATTATTGCACGAACACACTGCTATTTTCGTAATAATAATTCTATTGATAAAAATAATTAAGTATAATTTCATAATAATTACTCATAGTTCCTTATAAATATTACGTAATAAATTACGAAGTCTCTGAAGGCGGACGGGCGTTTAAACAATAATGGATTTTCCGTTGAAGCTATTGTATACGGAACACTAAAAATTTGAAGGTCGACTTCGCCCTGTTTAAATTAAAAAATATCCTACTCAAAATCTCAACATAAAAATTTGGAGGCAACCTTCTTAATTGTATGTTGTCCTGGTAGGCAAAAGTAGAGTAATCAAACTTAACCAAGATTATTACAACACAAAAAATAGTAAATGAGAATAATATTTGTGTGAACGCTAACTAACACCCTTATTAATAAACTTGGATTAGCGGTTGTGTAGTTACACCATATTGTCTTCTTCCTTCGAATGTCAAATTACTGATGACAGAAAGGGATAGTTCAAAAGACGGACTCGAATTCTATCTAGGTTTGAACATGATTTGATAGAAAAGTTGTCTCCAAACGTAGCCACTAATAATGTCACTAGATGGCATTGTAATATTTTGAAAGTGATAATGGTTGGATTATCTGTAGATTAATAAATAAATCGCAGCTAATCACATGTTAAGCCAAAGAATGGGGTCACAATGGAACATGTGAGTTGCATACCGAACAAGCCCATATCGCATATGTTACTAGTATGTTACATGTTAAGTTAGACCTCGTGAAGGATCGCCATAACTTTCTATACAGATTTCCAGAGTAACATAACAAATGTCACAAGTATAATTTAAAACACATTTAGAAAACCCCCCATCGTTACATTGGGCCGAGTTGGGTCCAGCTGGGGCCCCAACTGGGGTGGAACCATCTCGGGTCGCTGCGTAACCCGGTTTGAAAGATACGGCTACTAGGAGATAAGAAGTTAAAAGGACTCACGTTTCCTTGCGGATCTAGAAGCTGCGCGTATTTAGGCGCCTTCGCCTTGCTGCCGTCCGCGAACACACCAGCAAGCCGCAGCGGCGTCCCGGGCCGCGCCGCCGCCCGTTCATACTGCGCTCCCACCCGCCCACTTTCTGGAATACCAGGGAGGTATGAGTTGTTGTCTACTAATCACTGTTAGCGCTAGAAACGGAGAATGCAAAAAGCACGACGACGCTTGATAAAAACAAGGGACAGAGCTATACAAAGGAAGAAGACACATTGGCAGCTCCTTTCCTGTATCTTCGTATAGCTCCGTCTCCCCCAACCAGATCACGCGAAGTTTATTGTAAGGAACTGCCTTTATGCTCCTGCTTTTACTATGTTGAAGTTTCTTCTTGTACCAGGACAGTAGATCTTGTTAAGAGGTTGAGATTTCCTATGATTTTTATGTATAGAATTATTACGATCTAACCTGAAGTCGGTCGCGCTCTGTAGGCTGAAATAGCCCTTGGAGAGACGAGGGCGAAGGCCCGCGCCCGCAGCAGCGCCGCAATGGAGCCCCGCGCCGACGCCAGCGCCCCTCCACGACAGCCGCACGCCGAAAACCAACCTGTTGATTAAAGTATTTATTTTTATAGAAGAATTTTATTCATTTTATTTATTTAGCGTTTAAGGTGGAATTTATTAAAAAGAGAAATATTTCTCAGGATTAAAAAGAGAGACTATTTCAATGTCTGCTTAGTTAAAAAAGTGATTAAATTTTTTTATTCATTCGCTTCAGCAGAGCTACTCAATAACAGATAGCAGCACTAGTTTCTAATTAATTATTACTTGAAGTAAATTTCCTCCGTTTTAATTGATCACGCATATTATCATAGGTAATTATTTTAATACTATCTTATGCAGAATCTACAGTATTTTACCTCAAGATGTTTCATTAAAATATGGTTTATTATTATACATAAGTTATGTTTATTTATCAAGGCTCTGACAGACTTGAATCGATTAATGAGGGAAACCACAAAACACGTTTGAAATGAATATTCTTTGTTCTGTTCGTGTTTCGGGTCTTGTCTGTCACAGCCCGGCAACCTAAGATTGTATTAACTAGTTATGTAACATTTCACAGGTAGCGTGTGAAAAATCATATGACATAGGTGTTCAGTAGCACCTGCTACCGATATAGGCTGAAACTGTTAAAAATAATTCAAATTAAATCGTAAAGCGTTCGGTACCGTCCCGGCTTTCATGATAAATCATCGACCACTGATGTCATAGGATTAAGTGGCAGTGAAAATTCACTATGATCAAAATCATTGACTGTGAAATAACAGTGAAAGAAAACATAATTTCACGTAATGAAAATTAATTGAAAGTAGCAATCATTACCATTCCTAGTATTAACCCTCATTTACACTGACACTGACACTGAATGGGACGGAGAGAGGGGAAGGTAGGGGGGTTGAGCTTCCGGTTCTCCCACTGATCGTACGAAACGCAGCTATAAGAGATAATTCACGGTGATCTTCCGTGCCCCGATATCCAGTCCCCACATCCTTCCCGGATGTGTACGAAGACCACGAAGGCTTCCGTCAGAGGGTGGTACTACCTCAAGCCAGCCCGTATGTGAGCCGTAGTCAATGGGCTGCCCAGTTTGGCTCTACCGCCGCTAAAAGTTAGTGTAATCGAGAGGTTAGAAAATAAACTCCCTATATTAATAGTTCTACCCTCAACTTCTGCAATAAAATACTTTGAACGGAGAATGTCACATGTTATTAACCTATAAACCCTTGCAATGCTGTTGTAATTCAGGGTCACTGCGTTAACCCTTGCGTGCCTGGTTTTATAGCCCAAACAAAGAAAGGCCCCAACGCCCGGGTCGCGTATAAAACGCGAGTCTAGTGGAAAATGTACCTACTCCACACACGTAAACAAAAAATAATGACATAGATGGAGCTCGTAGAAACTAAAAGTAGAGAATAAACTTGGGATCCAGTAATTAATATAATTAAATCCAAAACCAAGTGTACCATTGCAAGACCTCGAGACACCGTGAGCACTTTCTGCGTGGATCGGACCGCAAACAACAACTAAATATGAGGGTACCCAGTTATTAAGTATGACATCAGGACGTCTAACACCTCAGTCCCCCCGTGACCATGGTTGCTGTAAAGCGGCCGAAACGTCGGGAAAATAACAAACTAAATAAACAAAAATTCAAAAATTCAAATTAAAAAAAAAACAAAATTCAAAATTGTTTTTGTTTATGTAAGCCAACAAAGTATTTATGAATAGTCAGAATCTACCACGTAAAATAGTTTTACGTTTAAACGCGATTAAATCCAAGTAAAATAGTTTTATTTCAATGAGTAGAGAATAAAGCCAGAAAAAGTAATAGGACTGCATCATTTGACGACCGCTTGGTGCAGTGGTTCGAGCGTAGGCCGCTCGTCTCACTACACAATGGCGGGGTGCGATTCCCGGCGGGGCAAATTTCGGAAATGCCATTTCGTAATTTGCCCCCGTCTGGGTGTCACTGATATCGCCCCCAGTCCATTGCACAGTACCCATAGTACAAGCGTTGCTTATTTTGGGACCATACAGTTGGTGTGTCAGTCTGGCGTGGCGATATTTATTCATTTATCAATCCAGATTGTTTTTTAGATTTGGTCATCATATTTTGAATATCGTAATACAGGATAAAATAATATAATAATTTAGCCCTTTTCGACGTCCCACTCCTGGGCACGGGCCTCCCCTCAACATTAGGGGGATTCAGGCCATAATCCACCAAGCTGGCCCAGTGCGGGTTGGGGGATTTCACATGTCTTTTGAAAATTGGTTAGATCTTCTAAGACATGCAGGTTTCCTCACGATGTAATACAGCATAAGTAATTATTGTTATTAGTTTTTATTTCATTAAATGTAGGTATGCTCATCCGATCGAGGCTCGCGAATCAGCAATTTTGAAAAGCAATCTGGTTGTTAGGTATATTATACTGGAACAATAAAGAAACTTCGATTTATTATAGTCAGTTCATGTTACAAAGAAGCGAGCTGTGACTATGACTTGTATGACACTAGTATATGGGTCAATATGGAATAAGTATTTCACGCGACTTCGTGCAATGAAATGACTGTTTTTTGTTTATTGTCACAGCTTCATAATTGTGATAGCTAATGACATATTCTTTTAAAATTAATTCTGATACTAATGGTATTAGTAATGTAACAGGTAATCAGAATAAAATAATAATAAAATTAAACATTCCCACGGGATTTTAGTACGAAACTTTTATTTCAAACTAGCTGTACCCTGCGCGCGTTGCTACGCTGTCAAAGATTGGTAGTACCAACTCAGAAACCTTTGTGGGCTCATGCACAACAATTTGCTGAAGATCATGACATGATCAAATGCATAGTTTACGACTCTATAAAGGACATACAGACAAACATGCACTTTTATATATATATAGAAGATAGATAGATAGAAGAAGATAAAGTCTCACGACACCCCTATTTATTTCTCGATTTTCGCGCCGCAATCGATCCATCTGCAATGATGTATATTTAAGGCCTCGGGTACACGATGCGACAAATTGCGCACTCAGCTGGAATACATTAGGGATTCTGTGCTAAATAGCGCACTATCTTTAGCAAAGTGGCGACACGGCCTAATCTCGCGCGATGCGGGCTTTTTTTTGTTAACAAAAAAATATACATCGATTTGCAAAAAGGAACCAACCCACGCTTACTCCTGCAGACTGAAATCAACCCTAGTTAAAGTGCTTGTAGGTCGGTTTCAGTTTGCATAAGTGTGTGTGGATTGGTTCCATTTTGCAAATCTACGACCAACCAAGTAACGATTCAACCAACTGTTAATGCGGATAGGATTGATTACCTTGGGTTATTGCAATATCCTTTGTAATTTATTCCCTTGAGACGAGTAATTACTTATTCTTAAGTAAAAGTAATTACTCAATTATTATCCATACAAATAAATAAAATTGGAGTGTCTGTTTGTAATATCAAAATAACACCTTTTCACTAAATGCATATGAAAGTACATACGACACCTATAACAAAAACGCGATTTTTTTTTGTCTGTCTGTCTGTGTGTTTGTTCCGGGTAATCACTGAAACGGCTGGACCGATTTTGACGGGACTTTCACTGGCAAATAGCTGATGTTTTAAGGAGTAACTTAGGCTACTTTTATTTTATAAAAAAAAAAAATTTAAGAACGCGGGAGCGGGCTTTTTTGTTAAGTTAAATTCTACGCGGACGAAGTCGCGGGCTCAGCTAGTAATTAAATACAATTCCGGTGGGCGTGTGTTTGTAATTATTCTCCTCCTAAACGGCTTGAGCAATTTTGATAATTTTGTTTGCAGGTACTTATGGGGTAGCCTGGTTGGCTCTTCTTAGCTATGGTCGGCCCCGGTAGGTGGCGCTACTGTTGACACCCAGAAAATAACATCAAAACTTAGTTTTAATATAAAATACCTCATTAACTTTCTCTTTTATGTCGACCGCTTGGCGCAGAGGTTCGAGCGTAGGCCGCTCGACTCACTGCACATAGTGGTTGCCGATTCGATTCCCGCCTGGGTAAATTTCGGAAATGGCCTCTTCGTAATTTGCCTTGGTCTGGGTGGCACTGGGTGCAACCAGTCCATTGTACGGTACCCATAGTACAAGCGTTGCTTAGTTTGGGACCATACAGTTGGTGTATAAGTCTGGCGATCTTTATTTATTTAACTCTAGCATAGTCCGAGTGGTGGATCGCTCACCGTTTTATGGGCAATTTTTATTGGTTGAAAGGAGAAAAAAAACATGTCTCGGCAGGCCGAGCCGTCCTTCGGCCAAGGTCAACGGGCTTCGGGCCCTACGTGCACCTTTGTTGAGCAATACGTAAAATTGTGAAACGTTTCGATCTATTAAGATCGAAGTGGTAGAGCTAACCTGTGATAGAACTGACTGTACATCGACAAATACCAATAGTGGTCCTGGGGAGGGGATCAAGCAGAACCTGATACGGTATTAGGAAATAACACACGTATATAGGTTGATCGAAATCCAGGTTTACTCAACAATGACCCTTATAAAACATAGTACTTACGTAAATGACACGCGAACAAATAATCGCGATTTAACTCGACGGTAGCGACATCTAGTTATAAAAAATGCAAAATAAAAATCAAACTACTCAAACACTGACTACAGCTCATATACGGGCTGGCTCTACCGGGGCAGCACCACCCTCTCACAGAAGATCAGCGTAAAATAGCTATTATAACTGCGTTTCGTACAAGGAGTCGATTCGTCCGTCGGTTATTCCTCTTCAGGTCGACAACGTGCGAGCAATGCCATTGGTATTGCAAGCATCTTTAGGGCACGGTAACTGCTTAACAACATCGTCATCGTTATTTAGTCAAAACATGCCTGGAGACTGGCCATTGTCAACGTTTTAGTGTTTATCTGAAGCGTCATTTCAATAAAGATATATCCATAAATAGTGGAGAAAAAATTGCGCCCAATTTGGTCTTACTTGGACAAGGCCAACAAGATTTCTTTGGCGAGTGATCTTTCGATAGGGCTTTATGTTGTGAAATATTATATTTAAATATATATAAATCAAAGGTGACTGACTGACATAGTGATCTATCAACGCACAGCCCAAACCACTGGACGGATCGGGCTGAAATTTGGCATGCAGGTAGATGTTATGACGTAGGCATCCGCTAAGAAAGGATTTTGATTAATATTACCCCCAAGGGGATAAAATAGGGGATGAAAGTTTGTATGAAACTTTGCCAATTAAATTCCACGCGGACGAAGTCGCGGGCACAGCTAGTTTATAAATAAGGTTGTAGTGTAGGCAGTAACGCGAGGTGCAGAGGACTCCTTCTTCTTAAACTTTATTAGGTACGTCTATTGACGACCGCTTGGCGCAGTGGTTCGAGCGTAGGCCGCTCGGCTCACTGCACATGGTGGATGCGGGTTCGATTCTAATGAATGTTGGGGCAAATTTCGGAAATGGTCTTCTCGTAATTTGCCAATGTCTGGGTGTCACTGGGATCCCAGTCCATTGTACGGTGCCCATAGTACAAGCGTTGCTTAGTTTGGGACCATACAGTTGGTGTGTCAGTCTGGCGATATTTATTTATTATTATTTATCCTTATTCTTTAATCTGTAATAAGTATTTTGCTCATTTTTCTTTATGCCGAGATCATTTTTGGAAAACGCTAGATTGTTCAACAACACTTAAATGATATTGAAATTATGATTCGAAAATACAATTTGAAATACTCAGAGGTGCGAACCCAGGACCTTGTCGCTAGACGCCTGCTTAACCAATTGGCTATCACTGCTTAATTTAATGTAGGTAGGTACCTATGTAATTTATTACAGCTGGTTATAATAAACAGCTGATCTGTTGATCTCGTGTTATTACACAATGGAGAATGTCAGATGAGTGGTCTGTGCAATGCGATTGTGTCAATGAAATAATTTGTTTGAACTCCTGTTGCATGAAACCGTTCTTGTTACGGCGAGAGAACAAGAAAAAATTTTGATTGTAGGTATGAGAAGTTTTTTATTCGATAACAGATGCTAAATAAATAATTGATTGCTTGGTTGTCTGTTGCATAATCTCGGTCTCCATCGAAACTACATTTTAATCTATACAAATAAATAAAATTGGAGTGTCTGTTTGTAATATCAAAATAACACCTTTTCACTAAATGCATATGAAAGTAAATACGACAGACACCTATAGCAAAAACGCGATTTAAAAAAAAATTGTGTGTTAGTCTGACTGTCTGTGTATTTGTTCCGGATAATCTCCGAAACGGCTGGACCGATTTTGACGGGACTTTCACTGCCAGATAGCTGATGTTTTAAGGAGTAACTTAGGCTACTTTTATTTTCGAAAAACAACATTTTTAAAAATGGGTCCTGTCGCGCGAGCTCAGAACGCGGGAGCGGGCTTTTTTGTTAAGTTAAATTCCACGCGGTCGAAGTCGCGGGCTCAGCTAGTACAGAATAGATTACTAACCATAGATGAAGTGTAACTGTCAATTCTTTTTCTACAACCCCGATAGGTACTAACAACCAAAAATCAAACACACGATCCAATTGCATATAGAAAGCCTTAGTTATCGACAAAAACATAGACTAAAGATGATTATACCTATTTATTTATTTATAAATTGAATAATAGGTAGTTAGTTTATTTTTGGTCTTTAGACACCAACGCATTGTGATATTAAAATGTAGATTTCTTTTTCTAGTTAAACTATGGCAATGTCGCATAGATTCGCGCGGAGCTTGATAAGGCTGCGCGCGCGCAATCCGCCCGATCTCGCACAAAAGGGGGGTCATTCACCCGCCCGGGAACCGGATATCGGCCGGATTGTTTGCTCTAGCATTTTGAAGGAATGCCGTTGCTTAGAATTATAAATATCGTCAGACACCAACTGTATGGTCCCAAACTACTTGTACTTATGGACTGGCGGAGGTTCCAGTGTCACCCAGAAGTAGGCATGGAAATGATTGCTACTTTCAATTCATTTTCATTACGTGAATTATTTTTTTCTTTTACTGTTATTTCACCCGTGATTTTTCACAGTCAATGATTTTATTCACAGTGAATTTTCACTATGACACGTAATCCTATGAAGTCATTGGTCGATTAATTATCATAAAAACAGTGTTAGTACCGAATGCTTTTCATTTAATTAGCAATGATTTTTAACAGTTTCTACCTAAGTCTATATGATTTTTCACACGCTACCTGTGAAATGTTCCATTACTTCCCACAAGAGGGTGAATGACCGATGAAAAGGCCGAATTTTTCGCACATAACTTAGGCCCGTATTAATAAATCAATCTCAAGTCTGAGTGCGGTCTTAAGTACGCTTTTGACAAGTCATTTTGTACTAGTATGACATAAAAATCGCATTTCCAAGATAGCTCACAGACTTGAAATCGGATAAGGATAAATTAAGCTATAACTGTCAAGCCTCTGGATACACTACATTACAGGCCTCCCCTCAATGCAAGGGGGATTCAAGGCTACAAACTGTCACGCCATTTTATTAATAAAACAACATCGTTCTTAAAATACCTCTATCTGAACGAACCTTCACGACCGCCCGCCCACACGTCGCGTCGTAACTTATAAAGACTTGTACCAACAAACTTCTGATTGGGCAATATTCAGTTATTGACATAAGTAAGTCGCGCGTCGAAACATACGGAACGGAAGAACGCACAACACTTTCATTCCGATAGACGACCGCTTGGCGCAGTGGTTCAAGCGTAGGCCGCTCGGCTCACTGCACATGGTGGTTGCGGGTTCGATACCCGCCGGGGCAAATTTCGGAAATGGCCTTTTCGTAATTTGCCCAGGTCTGGGTGTCACTGGGATCGCCCCCAGTCCATTGTACGGTACCCATAGTACAAGCGTTGCTTAGTTTGGGACCATACAGTTGGTGTGTTCGTCTGACGATATTTATATTTATTTATTTATTCCAAAAAACCGCAAGTGGTCCATCAATCCTTCAATCGGAAGGTGTTCGAATACGAAAACACTACTCAAAATGTTTAAGTCACGGTTAACCAACGAGGACTACAAACATATCAGCACACCAAATGGCGCGTGATTGGATTGGGTCGACGTTATTTGTCAAACACTTCTGTCAGTGTCGCTATAAATACAAATTATCGCGATGTCAGAGGGAGACAGCGAGATAAAGAGCGAGCGAGAAAGAGAACTGTCAAGTGTCAATAAAAGCCCAGTTCGCTGTTGCGCCGCTCTGTTGGTTAAAGAACACTGGATCATTGCAACCATCGGGCTCGTCCCAACCGCGAATTCTCGTATGTTTCCAAACACATAAAAAGGAAATTCTGATCCGTTGTTCTGTGCATTTAACACTCGAGTGGTCTCGAGAGCGTTATGCGTATGATACATCCATGAGTATGATACATCCATGAGTAGAGAATGTGGAATACAAACTCTTACTGGTTGCTGCAATCCTGGTACCTACATCGTAAGAGAAAACAGATACCCACTAACCTTAGATATATTGAGTTCTTTGCGAGTGTTACAGATGTAGAGAAAGGATAGTTTAATTAAAATGACAATTAATATTTGCCAACTTGCCAATACCTACCTATTTTAGATTAAATTTGTAGACATTCGTCATTAATCTCTCCCAAAAAAAACGATCTCTTACAAAACAGAGGTACCAGGATATAATAAACACAGCACGCTTATCTAAAATCTCCACCAGCCCTTCTAACCTCATAAATACACAGATTTATACAAAACTCGACACAGACATGACAAACAATAAATAAGTATTACACAACGCGCCCCGCCCACCAGGCGCGCAGGTCACTGTTGCGATAACAATTTGCATGCCGCGGCCGGGAAGCTCAGTTATCAACCAACAAAGAGCATACATCAGGCTTTCTCCCTGGCCCTTCCCCGGGGTAGTGGGAGGAGAGTAAAGCCTTAGAAAGGTGCCTTAAAGGAGTCTCAGATAAGAATTACCAATTTACCATCCATCCGGAATAGTCTGGATCTTTCCGGACATGTCCAGACTAACGGTCTTCCATCTGGACTTTGTCCAGATTTATAACTTGATGGAAATAAATTTAATGAATATTCAATCTCGCGTATTAAATTAAATCAGTCATCATCTTTATTAAACTTATCTTGCAAATGTCATTCTCATGTCGTATCAGTACGTCAAGATGTCGTGTCAAAAGCGTACTTAAGAACGATCTCAGAGTTGAGATCGGTTTATTAATACGAGCCTACTAGATGCAATAGTTAATAAGTCTCACCTAAACTTCTAAGTAGTTCAAGACTCAGGACTTATTACTTTTTTAATATTGTGACAAAAATAACATCGTGAATTATCCGGCATTTTGTCAAGACTTTTCCATTTTTAAAATGGTGTCCTCCTCTGTGGTTGTCTGGGTTCGTCGTATTCTCATAAAAGCAAGGATTTACCAGATTTCTTAGAAAGTGAACGTTAAACCGTTTAAATCTGTGCGCAAGCGCAGGGAGCGAATACTAATGTCCACACAGTGGAAAGCGGACAAAAAGAGAATGATGACTCCTCAGGATTCAAATAGTTATTGTTTCTTTAAGATTTCTTTTTAAACACTATTTTACCTCTGAATTAGTTAAAGACCCTCTGTCTCACAGCTGAGAGGAAAAGTGCTATAATAGTGCTAATTCTACCCACCAACTAAACTAAAATAAAACAAATGAACTAAACAAACTGTGCTGCTATAACTTTCATAGTCGTACAAGCATCATAATAATGGTTTCTTCAAACCAGTGTTCAATTCGGAACCCGCCGCTCTAATCACGAGGCTATTATTTATATAACAAAGTCGGCCACAACCTTACGAGCCCCCTGATATTAAGCAGATACTTGCAATACCAAAGGCATTACTCGCACGTCGCCAACCTGAAGGAGAGTGGGGCAGAGGATCGCTTCCGGCTCTTCTTCTCACTAAATGTACGAAACGCAGCTATACTAGTTACTTTACGCCGATCTTCTGTGTGAGGGTGGTACTACCCTGCTGTAGCTGTACCCAATTGGCAACAGATCGGCTCTATAACCATTAACTTTTAATTACTATTTTAACGGTCCCAATCAATACCTATTGACCAATCTATTTCAAATCAAGCTAAACTTAATCTATGACTATAGTATGGGTCAATAGTATATGATAAATGGTCTATAATACGTGATGCAACATTATAATACGAACAACATGCGCCGGATTACGTTACACATTTGTTTTAAATTAATGTTGAAGTATGTTTGTCAAAGATTAATGCGTTTTCTTGTACCTAATAGTTGTTTGAAATCCGTGTCCCCAGTGTTACTGTGGATGTTGTAAAAGGCGACTAGACGAACTGAACCATAGTGTATTTATGTATTATGTATACATGTTTTATACCTACTTTATATTAGGTATTAAAAATTGCGTCATAGTAGGTACAAAAATATGTAAATATAAGCTGTATGAAGTAATACATAAATATTCATTACATATTTATAAATATTGACTCTGCGTATCTGTACCTTTGTTAGCCCTGTACAAATATTGCCCGAATATTTTATTTGAGTTTTGATACCGAGTGTCCGGCTTGTCATCTACATGTCCGCTCTGCAAACATCGTCCTAAGATAACGCTGAAAGACTTAGGCCCGTATTCTTGAATATTACTATGAGGTCTCACAGTGCGCGCGAACGCAAAGCTTGTTGAAAAATATCAAACTTTCTATACATATATATTAATAAGTATAATACTTAGTGTTGGTCTCTTAGCGGTCATTCACGATGTAAAAGACATTGTTGTTTTCTATGCATATTTGAAAAATAATAGACTTATTTAGCACCAGGGTACCTACAGTAAAATGTGTGAAAATTATCTGCGTCGCGTTAACCGTTTGGGCAAGCCTCTTATATCAATGATTCTAAAGTATGACTGAAGAAGTATATGAGATTGAAGAATTATTTCAAGAGGTCAACAATTAAGAAATTTCAATTATATAATAACGCAAAGAAGCGTCAATAGCCTAGTGGTTAGAGGGGCCGTCCTCCGAGCTGAGAGGTTCCGGGTTCGATCCCCATCCTGGCCATCAAACTATTGACGTGAGCTCACTCCTAGCACAAGCATTAGCTTAGTTGGAGGGGCTAAAGGGAATACTAGTAATATGATTACACATACTGCTAGTAATCTTTTTTTTGTAAAGGAAAGGCGTTTTTTTTTTTTTTTTGACACCCCAAAACGGAGATAGCAATAGGTGTAAACATTTCGTCAGTGCAAGCCAAGTACCGATTACATCCATATTATATTCCCTAGATATCGATCTATGAAACAATAGCGCCAATCTGCGTGGGCACACCTTCACACCAATCTAGGTATACCTCTCTGCGCTTACGTAAACCGGATGTCAGTTATGATCACCGAATTCGGCTGCGCCCGCGCCTATAATGATCCGCCTAATGAAAGGGGTCACAGTTTATTGGCACGAATTGAGTATGATTTCTATCGTAATCTATACAAATAAATAAAATTGGAGTGTCTGTTTGTAATATCAAAATAACACCTTTTCACTAAGTGCATATCAAAGCACATACGACACCTATAGCAAAAACGCGATTTAATTTTTTTTGTCTGTCTGTCTGTCTGTCTGTGTGTTTGTTCCGGGTAATCTCCGAAACGGCTGGACCGATTTTGACGGGACTTTCACTGGTAGATAGCTGATGTTATAAGCAGTAACGTAGGCTACTTTTATTATAGAAAAACAAAATTTAAAAAAATGAGTCCTGTCGCGCGGGCTCAGAACGCGGGAGCGGGCTTTTTTGTTAAGTTAAATTCCACGCGGACGAAGTCGCAGGCTCAGCTAGTTGAGGATAAATAGTTACGGGATGTGAAACGGTGTTTGTTACAAATTGGTAGGTAATGTCACGTCACGTCACACAGTTGACGTGACCGCGCGCCGTCCTCTGGGATTGTAAACCTTTTATCTGAGTGCTAGCTATAAGCTAGTATATTTTTTTCCACTTGAAATATTTAATATAAACCGCACTTGATGCAAACATGTTTGTGACCACTGTCAGTAGGCAAAGAGGTCATTGTACGAAATTCTTTCTGCTCCGCGACCGCACTTTAGTTGACATTATTTAATGGCGGAGACACACATGAGCATAATCACGAGCAAACAGCCCACACCAGCTTTTTTTGTCTCCCCCTTTGCACCGGAGGGAAATGTCAATTTTGTCTTCCAACTCCTCCTATTATTTCTTTCGATTAAATTCGTGCGGGTTCCAAGACAATTTAACTTTTCCCCGGGACTCGTCGAGGGTCAAGACGTCATTATTTGTCACCATTGTCGATCCTGGTTTACAGGAGTTAGATACAGTGTTGTGAGTGTGTGGTGGGAAAAGTCCCATTAAAAAAAAAGGATCACGAGTAAATTAAACGGAACGAAAAATTTTCATTTATAGTTAAATTTTTCAATTAAAATCCTTTGTAAACGATCCCTGTGAAATGTTTAGATGCATAAATGGGGCTTCGCTCACACAAAAGAGTAGCGGCAGCATCCGGCGACGTCGTGGCTGCGTGAGGGGGTTTTGCCTCTGGCTTTCTCACTCATCGTACGAAAGGCAGCTATAACAGCTACTTTACGCACATCTTCTGTGAGAGGGTGGTATTACCCCGTTCGAGCCAGCCCGCATTTGATCTGTAGTCAGGTGGCTACAGCTTGGCTCTACCAACATTAACTCATTAAGAGTTGTTATTGTTGTATCATTTGAAAAATGTCAGATAACGACACTGGAACTTAAATATTATTTACTAGTTTATGCCCGCGACTTCGTCCGCGTAGACTTAAGTAAAGTGTATTCTATGTGTTAATCCCGGTTATAAACTATCTTTGTTCCAAATTTCATCCAAATCCGTTCAGTAGTTTTTGCGTGAAAGAGTAACAAACATACATCCACACTCACAAACATTCGCATTTTATTATTAGTAGGATTTGCCATGCGACGGCTGTCTGGCACAAGTTTATTTTTTGTTTTTTTTTTTTAATTAATAGACCTAATCTATTTTATATCTGTACAAAGTGTACATATTTGTGACTTCTTAATTCTTTTCAATAAATAAACATGTCCGAATATGTAATTGGCCATTGTGTTAATCCATCCACCTTCAATTCAAGTTGAAATATCGCACGTAACCCACGATCACAGTCGGCTGTTGCACAGAATGCGCATTGCACAACGAGCTGCGCACGCGCCGATCATCGAACGATTCGACGCGCAACAATACGGACGATTGACGGGTAGCTTATGTACACTGTCAGTGGATTGCGTTGGTAGACGGTTGGAGTTTCGCATTCGATTTTCAAATTTAAATTATTGTTTTAATAACTAAGTTTTTTTTATTAGGTGCCAGTGTTAATAAAACTTTAAAGTCAATACAAAAAGGAGTATTTTAAGTTTCACTCTAGGTATATGCCTGTTAAATAATTTGGTGATAACTAAGTCAGTCGCGCTGGTGGCTTTTTATGTGTTTTATGATTTAATTGTGAGATTTGAGTAAACACAGCTTTTCTAGTTCACGTTTTCCAAAAGAGATATATTTATTTTTAAAACCATAGACAAAATATAAAAAGACAAATATTAAGAAAGTTATACATTTACCATTGTCTTAACGAAGGTATAGACTAATTACAACGACTAAATCCTTCGTTTCGCATTGGAAGTTTAAAGCTCTTTAAATATAATTAGGTCAGAATACATATTGATGTTAAGGTACCTTTGTCCTCGCGAGCATTTGAAAGCGAGCGTTAACGTGGTTGTGCGAGCTTATCAAACATGTCTGGACGCGCCTTTAAAGAATCGTTTTTAATAAGAGCTACCTACAACCCTCTGTCCTTTACTAGCTTCCGTAGCAACTCTACTTATTGAACAAGGAAGGAAATATTCCCGATTGTCTATGTCCACTACACACAGATTACGAGACACAGTTCAAACTTGACTTATCTGCCTTGAACTGTTTGCGCCTTTCACTGTGTGCTTTGAATATCTAATAGTGGTTTAGTAGCCCGATAAACTTCAGCTAGACTAGGAGGCGGCGGTAATTTTAATAAAATGTTGAAAATATGTCTGTGTATCATTTGAATAGGGATGTAAATAATATCCTTTAAGTTTAAAAATAAAAAAAATAATGATTGCTGATCATCAGCAAATCTGAAAATAATATGGTTTAATACGTCTAATGGTTTCACTCACTGTTCTACGTGACCCGTCTAAGATACTCATTTCCTCTGAGCCGTCATTAGTTTATTTATAACTAGCTGTAATTTATTTATAACTAGCTGACCCGACAGACGTTGTCCTGTATTAACTTTAATATTGAATTTGGATTTTTACGCTTAATTTTCTTATTTTTTCCATTCATAAGAACCTTCTCCTGACCATAAAAGACACAACACAAAAAGAATTACGCGTGATACGATGACCAAGAAAATAGAGATTCATCTTATATATAAAATTCTCGTGTCACAATGTTAGTAACCATACTCCTCCGAAACGGCTTGACCGATTTTAATGAAATTTTATATGCATATTCAGCAGGTCTGAGAATCGGCTACTATCTATTTTTCATACCCATAAATGTAAGGGTGGTCCACATTCCACGCGGACGGAGTCGCGGGGCACAGTTAATTATTATATAATCTATATATATAACTCAAAGGTGCCTGACTGACTGACTGACATAGTGATCTATCAACGCACAGCCCAAACCACTAGACGGATCGGGCTGAAATTTGGCATGCAGGTAGATGTTATGACGTAGGCATCCGCTAAGAAAGGATTTTGATTAATTCTACCCCCAAGGGGATAAAATAGGGGATGACTGTTAAGTTAAATTCCACGCGGACGAAGTCGCGGGCACAGCTAGTAATTTATATAGATTAAACATGCACAACGTATCAGCCTCTTGAACTATACAAATTACGATTCGAGCTATAGTTAATTCTCTTTAACAAATGGCTGGATAGATGGATGCTTTCATAACCTACTGTGTTGAGTTTGATCAATACAAATAAATAAAATTGGAGTGTCTGTTTGTAATATCAAAATAACACCTTTTCACTAAATGCATATGAAAGTACAGACGACACCTATAGCAAGAATGCGATTTAATAAAAAATTGTCTGACTGTCTGGCTGTCTGTATGTTTGTTCCGGGTAATCTCCGAAACGGCTGGACCGATTTTGACGGGACTTTCACTGGTAGCTGGCTGATAAGGCTGCTAACTAAGGCTACTTTTATTTTACAATAACAACAAAAAAATGGGTCCTGTCGCGCGGACTCAGAACGCGGGAGCGGGCTTTTTTATTAAGTTAAATTCCACGCGGACGAATTCGCGGGCTCAGCTAGTAATTAAATAAAGGATCCTTTTTGCATTACAAATCAAACAGTTTCGCATGAATTATAGGTACCTACTAAATTATTCCGAAGCACTGGTATGGCATCACCTTAATTACACGTTTTCAGGGTTTGTCTATTGGTTTTGACAGCACAAGGTGGCTTTTAAGACTGTTAGTAACTAATTTTAGGCTCGAGTCCTTTTAAAAAGTGCATCCTAACATTTTAACCTTTTTCATATAAGGGAAGAGAGAAAAACATTACTTTTCCGCTCCCGCAAGCAAGATGGAATACGACGGAGTTTTGAATAGGTATTTCACACAATGCACACATCTCGAGAAAGCTGCAGATTTATTAGCGAAAGTGTATATTTATTTATAAAGATTATCTGATCTGGATATAACATAAGAGTTGCGTTATGTAAAGGTAAAACCATTTATAACGGGCGTGGGTAAACCTTATCTAAAATGGAGGCTTCACCGTCCGGTGTGGTTTCGTACGCATGTCTTAGGAGACGTGTGGTCAAAAGGTTGTTAGTGGTCTTTTTAGAATGGGCTAGTTGAAAGAATATATGGTGTAAATGTTTTCTGAACCTTATAAACTTACAAAGAAGTTTTCAAACATAAAATATACATAGATTTTCTTTTTTCTGTATTCATTCCATTGAATCCCCTTGATGCTTTATCCAATGGCCAACCCATGCATATTCAATTGCTAACCCCCATAGGGAAAGTCAACACCCACCATAGAAAGTGTTCGCGTGTTACCAGGAAAGCATAACACTGTGGGACGTTCACACGTTGATGGTAATTGTTGCTTCAGTTCCCCGTTGAGTGAAAACCCGGATGCAAGGCGATAGTGTTTTATCTAAGTGGCACGTTTTTATGCTAGCCTGGTACGATAGCCGGTGTTTTGCTCTAGTTTTTTTTTTAAGATAAGCCGTTTATGCAAAAAATAGAGGAATCTATCTATTCATCTACTTCACAGCGAATAACAAAAAGTATCACAAAGAAGATATCATTATCTCATCAAATTCATTCACTAATTTATTGACATAAGAAGCAACAACCCAGCTAATTAATACATTCAAATTAACATACAAGTTGCTACGGAAACAGCGACACATCAGGAAAACCGGTACGTTTCCGTAAGTACACCGATTTTAACGGTTTCTGAACTAAAAAATAAATGCTTCATCATCCTATCTAACACGAAACCGGTATTAGCCACAGCAAAGGGCTTAAGAACGGTTATTAACCGTTAACCAAACTGCATTATTGTCTCAACATGTTGCGACACAACCAATCTCAATTGGATCGCCGTAGCGTAAGCAAAAAAAGCGACGCATTAAAAAATATTTTCATTGAATGTCTGCGCCATGTTGCACTTTCCAAGATAATTGAGTTTTTCCTGGGATAATTTGAGGGTCATACTTTGCATTTTAATGAGATACTCGTACCACTGTAGATTCTGGCTGGCGGAAGTAATAAATTAACAATAAAAATATTTATTGTGCAAAAAAGTTGCCACAAAACGGTAACTACGGTATGAAACTGTTTCTAAAGAAATTATGCATCTATCTATATAAAAATATAACTCAAAGGTTGATCTATCAACGCACAGCCCAAACCACTGGACGGATCGGGCTGAAATTTGGCATACAGGTAGATGTTATGACGTAGGCATCCGCTAAGAAAGGATTTTGATTAATTCTACCCCCAAGGGGATAAAATAGGGGATGAAAGATTGTTAAGTTAAACTCCACGCGGACAAAGTCGCGGGCTCAGCTAGTTTTATATATATGTGTAATCTAAATGAATAATACTAGGTAATTAAATAATGAAGTTTTAACTGTTATAGACAGAATAGTATTTAAATCGGAAAAGAAGATAATACACAGACTTGCTTACTCCGTGCATTTAAAAATAAATAGGTACGTCAAGATAATTATTTGTTTGCAGCTTTGCCATATATTTATGGTTGCGATGGCGGCCGGAAGCATCTACTTACGTCAAAGTTTATAATGAAAAATAAAACATTCATCAATTTACATTATTATTCTGCTGACTGTCCTTTAGATTATCTAATTAGGTATGCAACGTCATAGTGTTGTTTGAAGAATTTTAGTGGGTACTTTCCGAATATAAGACGAGATGTATTTTGAACATCAATTTTTATCTCTCAACTCTTGGACTATTTTCGTTACGGACAGTACAATAGTCACCCCTACCTAACCTTATAACATACAAACCATGAAGTTACCGGTTCCTCGTAAAATATTACATCCATGAGGAAATCATAAACGGATCAAAGTTGGTTGCGTGTTACGATTATAGCAATTTATTTTCATCAAAAACAATAAAATCCGCAAATCGTTTGCTATTACCGACCGGATATTCGACATGACAGAATACCAGAAGTTCATAATGTGTGAAGTGGTAATCCAAGCGTGAGCTTAGAACACCTTTCGTTGGAACTAATTGCCAAAATAGATTCTACAATTACAATGCTCAAAATATAATCTACAATCTCCTTAAATTGATGACATCCTTGTGAACTTATATCCCAAACTGCGTCGCGTCTCCTCTCGCAATGAGTTGTCACCAAATAATTATTACAAATTCTTTGGTTGTCACAGACTTACGACAAAAATTTTTTTTTTGTGATTTTCATTGTTTTCTGATGCAATCAGGCGTATCTCAACAAAGTAGGAAACACATGTGGTATAATAATAATTTCCTATCCGGTACAGTTTTAATTAAAGTTACTAGAATTGCAGTGTAACAGTGTAAAAACATTAACTCCGCGAGTTAAGAAGGCTTTAGAAAAGTAACAAGTACAGCAAAAAGTAAGTAAACTCGTCTCTTCGGACGGGCAAAATTAGAACTCACGTTTCTATTGAAAACTGTGCTTATTTTGACACTACCAAATACATTCCTTTTAAAAATTTGCTGGCTTTACAAATAAGCTCAGCAAAAACATTAAATTCGTGCAGAGTAATGCATTGTTTGTACCAGGGTACAATAACATAACAGAACGTGCTTCTATGCTTCCACAGATAAAAATCTCGTTTGATTCAATTGTCGTATTATCTCGATTGAGTTCTAGCGGACGCGGGTTCGATGCCCCGTTGATATCTTCGATCGGAAATGCAGTGTTCTTTTATTCCAAAAGAGATTACTAGGAATGCATGACACAGTAATGATAGCCATGTTCGTGGAGGGCTCGATAGCCTTTGTATTTCGCCAGAAGAGCGTTATATTACAGCTGAGATAAGCTTGATATTTTTTTGTAGACCATTAACGGTAAGTTAGGTAAACAACATCGTGACTGAAACGACATGACAAGAGTGTGACAAAGCTCAGTAATAAGGCAGCAGCAATCTCTCTTTTCATTTTAGCCAGAGGTACTAAGTGATATCTGTGTCTCTTTCGGGTATCAGACCTAACCATGTGATGAGACTAGGTATTCACGATTAACAAAAAGTTTCCGATGTCGAAAACAACCTGGTGGTTTTAGTTTAAACCACCAGGGAGTCATAGCCTAAAAAGAGATCCACAAAAAACTGGTACATCCAGATTGTTTCACAGGTTTTATCGTAAGACCTGATGTGAGGAACTGATAGAGAGAAATCGCTCTCTTTCACGCAGAAGACCATGTTTTCTGTAGAGCTTTTAGTTCAAACTACTAGGGCGCCATAGTCTGAAAGGTGCATAACCCACAACCGGGTAACACACTGAGATCGTTTTACAGAACATGACGTTTCCAGTTCTCCAAGGACGTAACAGGCTTGTTACGGATACATTAGCTTTAAGTACCGAGACAGTGACACTGGGCTCGGCTCAAAGCCAATCAGACCGGAACCGTCACGGCCGTGGAACGTGACGTCAGCCGTTTTGAAAAATAACGCTATCAGGGAATGATGGCTAAGGAATCAAATAGCTGCGTACTGACTGACTGACTACATACCGCGAGCGGCTGGCTCAATAGTGTCCAGACCTATCAGAGGCTCTATAATTATCACTCATCTGATAGTCTAAACTAGCTTTCAGATCGTCAATTGCCGTGAATTTCTTGTATAGAATTTCAAATTCCTCATATTTTAAAATGGACTCTTCTATTTTCAGAACAATTCACTTCTTCAGACATGTGCTAACAGTCCTCGCGAGGCTTCTCGGTCCGTCAGTACACGGCTAACAGCTCTGACGTTTTCAAGGCCGTGTCAGTCACCTTGGCTCGAATCCCAAAAATCCAGACATTGTGTATGATATCATTCTTAACCTGAGTTTAAACTTAGATCAATGTTAATCCGTGAAATCCTATTATCATACCCGACTTTAGTAAAAAAGTTAATAAGCAGATGATTAGTTAACGTATAATTTAAATCCCACGGTTTGTCCGTCACGGAACTAATTACGGTATAGACAGTTAGTTTGTTTGTGGTGATATCGAAAACTGATGAACGAATCCTGATGGCTTAGCTTCGGACAGGTGGAAAATGTGGTTCTTTTTTAAAGTTCAAATTTTCAAACTGTCACAAACCAGTGGAGTAGGTATGTGGATTTTTGCTCGCATACTAATTGCGTTGGTTTCAGCAATACTTAATTACTTTGATGTAGGTACTTGTTACGTCGGCAATTAGATAATTATTAATCACGCACAATCGTACGTAACATCTTGTTAAGTAGGAAAAAACGCACTAAGCTACCAGGCAATCATAAATTACTAAGAAACTAATTCATCATCATCATTGAGTACCTTAATACATAACACCTTGGATATAGTACGTTAGAATCTAGACCTTATATCAGACTAATATATTACGTTTTGCTTCATTTTAAGGTTAGTTATCGCAATGTGAGTGAAACTATATATGGATTTCTAATGGCGTAAAAATGATTTTAAGTACTTTATTACTTATGAAACAAGGCAGCATATTCAGTGGCAACTTGTTAGGCAGCAAAAAAAATGCGTTTATAAAAATTAAAGGAAACAGATGCTGTAGATAATAATTCGGTGCCTTATGTAGTTTCCTGATTTCAAAATCGTGGAAAACGCCGGCAGGGTTCCGCAGAAGTTACAAAAATGGACCTTAATTACGTTTTTTTTAAATAACCTCTGATATTTCGTTTGATAGAGAGTTCTGCTTTGAAATATAATAATTATAAGTATCGTACTTTCATACGTAAACAACACGTGCCGGATAAATTAACAAACTACCTGCGAAATGTAACCTTCCTTTAGTTCATTAAATTCTACGGAACTCTCGCAATGATTCCATTTCTTCCTTACCCTAATATTTATGACTAAAACATTCAATTAGGAGATCTGCTTCATGATTATTTAGGTTAAATATAAACGATAAGTGCTTACGATTACGGTGCATAATGCCTTAATTTATTGTGTAGGTAGGTACGTACCAGAAACAGACAAAAATAAAATGTTACATTTCTGAAAATGAATGACCCAAGAATTTATAAAATGCCCGACCGATTGTTGGCGACCCTAGAAACTTGAACTCGATCATCATTACCATTAAATATCGCTTCTCGTTGGCCGTGGTATTTTTTTTTATATTAAGTACAAAATCTCCAAACTGTTGTACCGTAGCCAATAGATGCTTACAATACTAGGATAGAGGGAAGCGGAAGAGAGTTAGGGTTTGGGCTTCCTACTTTCGGACTTATCATACCAAACACAGTTATAAGTAATAGCTGCTTTACACCGATGAATTTTGTGAGAGTCAGCCCGTATATGAGCTACAATTGTCTACAGCTTGGCTCTACGACCGGCATAGGTACCTAATTACATATTATCTACTAGCTGAGCCCGCGACTTCGTCCGCGTGGAATTTAACTTAACAAAAAAGCCCGCTCCCGCGTTCTGAGCCCGCGCGACAGGACCCATTTTTTTAAATTTTGTTTTTCTAAAATAAAACTTGCTTAAGTTACTGCTATCTATAACATCAGCTATCTACCAGTGAAAGTCCCGTAAAAATCGGTCCAGCCGTTTCCGAGATTACCCGGAACAAACACACAGACAGACAGACAGAGAGACAGACAGACATACAGACAGACAACAAATTTTTAAATCGCATTTTTGTTATAGGTGTCGCATGTACTTGTATATGCATTTAGTGAAAAGGTGTTATTTTGATATTACAGACACTCCAATTTTATTTATTTGTATAGAGTATAGATGCTATTTTACCATAGCATGTGCGCAGTAGAATCCAACTGGACGTAGTTTAGCAAAATGGAACCAATCCACACACACTTCTGCAAACTGAAACCAACCTAGAAACGTTAACACAAGGGTTGGTTTTGGTCTGCAGCAGTGCATGTGGGTTGATTCCATTCCGCAAAACGATATTCAATTAGGAAACGCATGCGCCGACGTCGTGTTAGAAAGCGCAGAGTCTGATTATTCTATGCTAATTGATAATTGTCATGTCGAGGGCTTATTAGTCGAAAATGTATCTTATTGCCACTCGGATTAATGTACCGTTTGCCTAAGACTTTTGGGGTCAGTATAAGGACCATATATGATCGCACGACAGAGGGGATAGCGCTATACAAGGTGACACATAATGGGTAAACTTTTTTTTTCAAAACTTAACTTTGTAATTCTAAAACCATCAGCTTTGTAGGGAACTTGAAAAACAAAAGGTGTTATAGGAATACAGCTGTTGACCGATTTCACAAGTGTACAAAACATTTAGTACTTCAACTGTCCCACAAAGCCGATAGTTTGAGATTTACAAAGTTAAGTTGCAAAAAAATAGTATACCCATTATGTGTCACCTTGTATAAAGGAATGAGACATGTTACAAAGCACCCAAATTTCGCCAGTGGTGATTTTCCCAATATGATAGAGCTAGAAGCCACCTTGTGCTATTATATTAGGGTTACTTTTAACAACGGTGGTAGAGTCAGACTACCTACAGCCCATTTACGGGCTAACTCGATCAGGGTAGTACCACTCTCTCACAGAATATCGGCGTAAAGTAGCTATTATAGTTGCGTTTGCTATGATGAATGACAGAGCTAGAAGTCGAATTTTATATTTTCGACAACTCAACCACTTGGCGCAGTGGTTCGAGCGTAGGTCGCTCGGCTCACTGCAGATGGTGGTTGCGGGTTCCATTCCCGCGGGGTCAAATTCCGGAAACAGCCTTTTGGTAATTTTCCCCGGTCTGGGTGTCACTGCGATCGCCCCCAGTCCATTGTACGGTACCCACAGTACAAGCGTTGCTTAGTTTAGGACCATACAATTGGTGTGTCAGACTAGCAATATTTATCTTATTCTGGTGGTACTTTATGTTTAACTATTGACTATAACTTCTTTTATAGAAACAAGTCTATCAATAGCAATTAAATAAATTGATGACGATCATTGACCGCCAATAACACCGTGTCAAATGCCTAACACGCGAATTCTGTGACGGATTCAAGGTCGACGTGAACTGCCACGCGATCTTCACCACGGATTCTACTAGGTGCACGAGCAAGAAGCATCATTATTCTGTGACACGTATTTGTGTTAGCAAGCAATCTGTGAACATAGGTGTTTCTGCGGTATTGTAAATAACTTGTTACTTAAGTCATAGACGGTTCCGGGTGGATTGTATGATACATAGATCAAGACTATCTTTGACGACCGCTTGGCGCAGTGGTTTGAGCGTAGTCCGCTCAGCTCTGTGCACCGAGGTGGTTGCGGGTTCGATTCCCGTCGAGAGTAAATTTCGGGAATGATATTTTAGTAATTTGCCCCGGTCTGGGTGTCTCTGGGATCGTCACCAGTTCATTTTACGGTACTCTTAGTAAAAGAGTTGCTTAGTTTGGGAGCATACAGTTGGTGTGTTCGTATGGCGATATTTATTATTAATTTATCATCAATCAAGCGTTCCAAGTCTGCTGAATTGACAACCAATAATAATTGAAAACGAATGATGATTCATATTTTCTTGTGAATTCTTCGTTGCGATCCTACATTTTGGGCGTTCGACATTTTGACCTATCAACTTGACGTAAGCCGGGTGAAGCAGAGGAAATGGTCGAAGCGGGCGAGCCCGCTTCATTGCACAGCCAAGTGGACGGTCGCCCTAAATGTGCCAAATCGATTGCACATAATCGTTAACGTAAGGGAACGTACGCAAGGATTGGCGATATTACGTCACTACATGATAAAACAATGCGCGTCCATCGAACCGTAACCAGTTTGGGATCGGCGAGCCCGATGCGAGATTAGCACCGAGCTTAGAAACTAAATGGACAAGCCAATAGGCTAAGTTGAGCACAGGCGGTTTTAAATCTGCCCGATTTAAAGAGCGCTTTCAGGTGAGCGTTTTTCGGCGCGCTTAAGTTCTTGCAGGCGGATATTGAGCGTTCTTTTAGCCACATTCCCAACTCGTCCGAGTGTTGACGTGTGTTACTTATAAGCGCGAGCTGCGAAAGAATACTGGTCCGGCCACACACTCCCACCACTGTTACTCCTGTAAACCAGGATCGACAATGGTGACCAATAATGACGTCGAGGTTTGACCCTCGACGAGTCCCGGGGAGAAGTTAAATTGGCTTGGAACCCGCACGAATACTACTGATTTAACCTACCATGCAGTTCGACATAACGAAGCGCCGGAATAAGCGCGTCTACGCGCGTTCGGTTCCTTGAAGCGCAAAATGTGACGCGCGTGTAAATGCGGCAAAAGATGTTTCACATCATAAAAAATAGTTATTTATCCAGGTGCTACTTTCGTCCAATTTCCTTATCGACAATGCAACGCACATCGCATCACTATCGCGACAATAAATCGATCGCCCTATCCACATCGCTCGATTCTCACATCCCGTCGGCCCACTTCTGAATGTCGCCAGTTTCGAATAACGGTGCCCCGTCGGCTAACCGAGCCATGCGATAACACAACTGGGGTACGGAGTTGTGGCAATATATATTACAGTATAGATTCAATTTTGTTAATCTCCTTAAGATTATGTATGCCTGGTACTCATTGTCCCTATAGCCATAATAATAAGAAACTTCGAAGACGCATTTGAGTCAAGAGACAAATACTTTAAGGCATCAATAGCCTAGTGGTTAGACAGGCCGACCTCGTAACTGAAAGGTTCCGGGTTCGATCCTAATCCTGGCCATTAAACTATTGGCGTGAGCCCACTCCTAACACAAGCAATTAGCTTAGCGGGATTGGCGAACGGGAATACTAGTAATGTGATAAACTCGGAATGATAGTAATCTTTTTTTAAAAAAAAATACGGATTTGTCGCACTTAGTTGCTCTCTCCTCAATTCATAGGAGAGAAAGGAACAAAATCGATATTGCCAAATTCTGTTCTGTTTTCACATTCGGGAACTAGATTAATTTATTGGAAAATTTTGTTAAAAATACCCTTTTTTTATGTGAGCCTGGCAATGAATACAACTTAAATCCACACAGTCAGATCTATCACCGAATAGAGAGAGACGGAAGTATAAGAAAGAAAGGGGCAGTAGACGTGAGTCAAATTTTTTGTCTTTTACCCGAATGGATGAGCAGAGGTCACGGACCAACTCCTCTTTGGACTCCGAACTAGGAATAACTTGAATCAAAATAATTCCGGAAACAGTTGCGGGTCGGGAGCGGAGGCAGCGCCATTATGATTTCGAAAAACTTTTACTCTTATTGTATACTTTTACAAAAAGGGCCGCCTGATTTCACACCTTCAAACAATTACAAATCATTTAGCCAACGGTTGCGTGAACATGACAAAACCCTCCTCTTGACCTGAAGGACCTGTTGGCCCATCGGACCGAGCCTATCTTTTGTTGAGTCATTGAGTTTCGTTACGCCTGGACAAACTGCACGAGTATCCTCTCAGTCGCTCAAATGAGCATTTGAGTGCGGACATTTTGAACGAAGAAGAATGTATTCTTAAGCAAGATGATTGAGAACATTAAGTACAACGAGCACTGCCTATGAGTTTTTTATTTATTATTTATTCTGGAAAGGAACCCTTATGCCTAAAGGTGACCGTCATCATGGTTGGGCCCGCCAGTTTCGACCAATAGGATTACTTTATCTCCTCAGCTTCACCAGGCTTAGCTCTGGGTTACAGAAAATTAAGAGATCATATTGATCAAAGCAAGCAGGCCAGCTTTATATATCTCAACTAGCTGAGCCCGCGACTTCATCCGCGTGGAATTTATCTTAACACAAAAGCGCGTTCTGAGCCCACGTGACAGGAAACATTTTTTTTATTTTGTTATTCTAAAATAAAAGTAGCCTAATTAACTGCTTATAACAACAGCTATCTACCAGTGAAATTCCCGTCAAAATCGGTCCAGCCGTTTCGGAGATTACCCGGAACAAACACACAGACAGACAGACAGACAGACAGACAGACAGACAGACAGACAGACAAAAAATGTTTAAATCGCGTTTTTGTTATAGGTGTCGTATGTACTTTCATATGCATTTAGTGAAAAAGTGTTATTTTGATATTTCAAACAGACACTCCAATTTTATTTATTTGTATAGATGGAGGTCGCGTTCCGATCCGGTTGTAGATATAAGAAAAAAATAATTAAAAATTGACAATTTGTAATTGCCCCCGTAGGCTTAAACAAAATAAACGATTTGAATATAAGAGTAAGGGCACCCTAAAAAGCCAGAAATAAAATGAGGTCTACTATTTGGCGTTAGAGAATTTTAGAAAACAGTTCACAACGGCAAGCATAAGAACCTCCTCCTTTTTGGAAGTTGTAAATATATTCTTGTAAAAAAAACAGTGCCGTCTATAGACGCCCGAAAGAATCGAAGCTTTATAGTATAAAGCGTAGGGCACTGCAGCCCTGACGTCATCGTGTAACGCTACTGACGCTTAGCACGAATATAGTGGCAGCGCGGCGAGCGCCCCGAACATCCGTCTAGAAACTTAGCTTCAAAAGCGATTGCAAAAAAATACTAATTTCAAAAAGACACCCTTGCCCTCCATCTCGAAGCCAAGAACATGAGTGCCCTTCAAGATCGTAGCTTTAAAATTAATAGTTCTGGGAACTGGTTGGGTTAATGATACTATAATAACATAGGTTGAAAACCATTCCATGAAGACTGGGAAATCCCAGAGAGTGGTCTCGCTGCGAAATTATTTATTTCTACCCGGTTTTTGGTGCTGCCACAAGTCTGAGAATGATTTTGCGTATGCTTTTTAGAAAAGAGGGGTGTTACGAAGTTCAACAAGTGTATCTGTGTATCTGTGTGTCTGTCTGTGGCATCGTAGCGCCCAAGCGGATGAACCTATTTTCATTGTGTTTTTTTTTGTTTGAAAAGTATTCTGATTGAGAGTGTTCTTAGCTATGTTTCATGAAAGTTGGTTCAACCGTTTGAAAATTATCAGCTCTTTTGTAGTTTCAAAAGACGGGGCTTTTATAAATTTTCAATTTAGAGTTATGACATGTAATTTTGTACTGGTGACATTTTATTAAGTACTGGCCTCAGTATTGTCTGCTTAGTTTGGGACCATACTAACATAATCGCCATTATAATTTTTTTTTTTAAACCATAATGTCTTAATGATTGTAACAACTGCTCATTAGCCGCGCCGAAGGTTTCGCGGTCGACTGCGCGGCGGCGCGGGCGCACCGCATAATGGAAAGTGTGATTATAAACATCTGCATACGCATGCGCACATTAACTTAATTGTTATTGCTAGTTAAAGTTAAATAACGACAATGTATGGGTTAATTAGATATGAGAGAACGATTGTGATGATGTATATTTGTAATCTGTAGTACTACTAAGTGAAACAGAAAGGGTGTACTATATTTTTTGCAACTTTACTTTGTAAATCTAAAACTATCAGATTTGTGGGACAGTTGAGGTTGAAGGTTTTGTAGACTTATGAAATCTGTCAATAGCTGTGTCCCTGTAACACCTTTTGTTTTTCAAGTTTCCTCCAAAGCTGATAGTTTTAGAATTATAAAGTTAAGTTTTGAAAAAAGAAGTATACCCTTTCTGTTTCAACCTGTATAATTGAAAGAGAAGATTAACGGGCGGCCGAATCTACCGTCGAACGTTGGCCTACACTGGGATAAAAAAAAGAAACAGTGCCATCTAGGGACGCCCGAAGGAAACGAAGCTTTATAGTATAAAGCGTAGGAACTAAGCGTGCGCGCCGCACGCGTTCCGATCCGGTGGTAGATTTACCCTCGCCACCTCTTCTGGCAGCGGCCCAAGCCGAGGTCGTGTCCCTTGTGGCGCCCTTGAGCTAGCTGCCCCCCTGCCCCTCTGGCTGGAGCGCACTCGCGCTCGCCCTCTGTCCGGGTGAAGTTGGTATGGCCACTCTGGCCAACAACATATAGTCCATTCAAAAAAAAATAAAAATGCGCGCCGCAGTTGACACTCTGTATAGCTATATACATATCGTGTAACGCTACTGAAGTCTGACGCTTAGTACGGATAGAGCGGCCGCGCGTCGAGCGCCCCGATCGAACAAACAGAAGCTTCGCTTCATAAATAAATACGATAAACGATGGTTGTAATTTCTAGTATTCTGTTTAGCATTTATAACGAAACGTTTTGAAATTATAGCAAAGATTTACTTATGTAATGCCTCGTATTCATAAATCATAAAACAAAACGTTCTGTAAAAAGAGAGTACTAAAATAATTTGCAGTCGTTTTTTTTTTCTCAGTGTATGTAGATACCGTCAATCATCGCTGTCTCATATGATTTTAGTATCGATCGATGGATCGATCGAAGGTCGATCGATTGGTGTGAACACTAAGGCCTTTATTAATAAGTCGATCTCAAGTCTGAGAGCGGTCTTGAGTACGCTTTTGACACGCATTTTTTACTGGTATTAATAATATGACCAGACGAACACACAAATTGTAGGGTCCCAAACTAAGCAACGCTTGTATTATGGGTACCGTAAAATGGACTGGGGGCGATCCCAGTGACACCCAGACCAGGGAAAATTACGAAAAGGCCATTTCCGAAAAAAAATTCCCTGGCGGGAATCAAACCCGATGCAATGAGCCGAGCGGCCTACGCTCGAACCACTGCGCCAAGCGGTCGCCGAATACATAAGACATACATTATTACATAAGAATTACATTTCGAAGATCGCTCTCAAACTAAATGCTAAGGTCTGCGAGCAACGATAAGATTTCGATTTCTATATCCCCTAGCGGAACCCTAAAACTGTCATCGCAGTTAATTACAGTGGTAGACAACCAGCAAGGTTGCGAAACCACAGACAATAGTGGTCTATGGGACAGGTTCCCTTACGACACCGACAACAATGGCTGATGGCAACTGCTTACTTTACGGTATGTACTTTAGTTGTATCTACTTATCAGCTTCTGTATAATGTACCTAAATAATTGTTTTGGATTTTTGAAACACTCTTAACACAGATTTTTAAAAGCAAAAAGGAAGATCCACTGACCCACTCATCACGATATTTCTGAAACTCTAATGACCACCAGACTTGTTTTTTTATATAAAAAAGACGGCAAACAAACGTACCACCCGCCTGATGTTAAGCAGTTACTGTAGCTTGCAATGCCAATGGTATTGCTCACACGTGCCTGAAGGGGAGTGGGATAGATCGAGGGGAAGGAAGGGCGATTGGGCTTCCGGCTATTGATCGTGCGAAACTCAATTTAAATTAGCTACCTACTTTACGCTGGTCTTCTGTGATAGGGTGATACTACCCCGGTCGAGCCAGCCCGTACAAATTCAAATTCAAATCGTTTATTTTGTTTAGGCCTACGGGGGCACTTACAAATTGTCAATTTTACATATTTTTTTTCTTATATCTACAACCGGATCGGAACGCGACCTCGACTGAGAAGATCCGGCAAGAAACTCAGCTTACATGTCATTATATTTTTTTGATCGCCAGTTGCTTACAATCAATAATTACAAAGGGTAGTAGATATTAATATAAATATTATAATAGCCTTTTGATATTACCTATACATGACCTGTTTTCAATTGGCTACTAAAGGTGTTGGTCATTACGAGCTTGTTTCTTTCAGCCTTTAGATGTTGGACAAGGATGGATGCTGGACAACTGTCAAGTTAAGTCAAAATAATAAAGATTTATTTTTTGGGGTTCCGTGTTACAAATTACTATTGAGTTCTTTCACGCGACTTTCGTTTTCATTACGTTCAAAGTAATTTAAGGTCGTTCAAACCTTAATGTTGTCATATATTATGAGAAAAAGTTAAACTTTCTTTTTCTAAATCGCTCAAAAAGCGATGCTTACAGTCACATTAGTTATACGCGTCGCGTTACGTCAGACTATTACATAACACTAAATTATTGCTATCCTCTTTGTTACCATAATGCGCGAGAAAGATGGCGATATTTTTGGCTGTGTCAATAGTTTGCTTGTAATTTGTAGCAAACATAATACAGTCTAAAGGTAAATAATGGGGAAAAGATATTAAAAACAAAAATATCGCTATCTTTCTTTAACATTGCGATAATGAGAAACACGGCAATATAATCCACCAAGACTAACATACCTATCAAAAGGCACATTCATTAAATACTTAATCTATATCTATAAAAATAAATAAAATTGGAGTGTCTGTTTGTAATATCAAAATAACACCTTTTCACTAAATGCACATAAAAGTACATACGACACCTAAAGCAAAAACGCGATTTAAAAATTTTTGTCTGTCTGTCTGTCTGTCTTTCTGTCTGTCTGTCTGTCTGTCTGTCTGTCTGCCTGTCTGTCTGTCTGTCTGTGTGTTTGTTCCGGGTAATCTCCGAAACGGCTGGACCGATTTCGACGGGACTTTCACTGACAGATAGCTGATATTATAAGGAGTAACTTAAGCTACTTTAAATTTAGAAAAACAATTAGGGTTTCGCGTAAAAAAATAAAAACACATGAGCTCTAAGAGTATCTCCGAAACGGCTGGACCGATTTTGACGGGACTTTCACTGGTAGATAGCTGATGTTATAAGCAGTAGTTAGGCTACTTTTATTTTAGAAACAAAAAAAAGGGTCCTGTCGCGCGGGCTCAGAACGCGGGAGCGGGCTTTTTTGTTAAGTTCAGTTCCACGCGGACGAAGTCGCTGGCTCAGCTAGTAATAAATAAATATCAACCGACTGGCACACCACCTGTATGGTCCCAAACTAAGCAGCGCTTGTACTATGGGTACCGTACAATGGACTGGGGCGATCCCAGTGACACCCAGACCTGGGAAAATTTACGAACAGGCAATTTCCGAAATTTGCCCCGGCGGGAATCGAACCCGCAACCACCATGTGCAGTGAGCCGAGCGGCCTACGCTCGAACCACTGCGCCAAGCGGTCGTCCATTAGTTACAAAAGCAGGATTCATGGGTATTAAGACTAAGGTCTGAGGATGCGTAAACGACTCAGTACTTACCATGTTTCCTTAAGGCGTTACCAACAATGTTGAAACACATCCCGTGTGCGTTGGTTTGTCATTACACTGACATTACATTTTGACACGTGTTTTGTCATATAACTAGCGACCCGCCCCGGCTTCGCACGGGTGCAAGAAACCTCAAAAATTATCAGTGTTTCTCTACTATATTATGCATGTATTATACATATAAATCTTACAAAATGCCCAGTAATAAATACACAAAGATAATAATTGAAACTACAAAAAAACATTCTTAGTTCTTATTTTTTCGGGGTGTTTAGTCCTAAGATTTGCTCTATTTATTAAAAAACCGCATCAAAATCCGTTGCGTAGTTTTAAAGATCTAAGCATACTCGTACATGGGTACAGACAGAAGGAAGTGACTTTGTTTTATACTAGGTAGTGATTAAGCCGGCAAAAAAGCGTGCGAATGGCCTGATGTTAAGCAGTTCGATTTAAATAAATTTATTTCTCATTTGAACTTACAGTGCACTTAAAATGAGATAAAGTAGGTACTTAATTATCTATACAAATAAATAAAATTGGAGTGTCTGTTTGTAATATCAAAATAACACCTTTTCACTTAATGCGTATGAAAGTACATACGACACCTATAACAAAAAAGCGATTAAAAAAATGTTTTGTCTGTCTGTCTTTCTGTCTGTCTGTCTGTCTGTGTGTTTGTTCCGGTTAATCTCCGAAACGGCTGGACCGATTTTGACGGGACTTTCACTGGTAGATAGCTGTTGTAATAAGCAGTAACTTAGGCTACTTTTATTAGATTTAGATTTAGAGATATTAGATTTAGAGATAGAAAAACAAAATTTAAAAAAATGGGTCCTGTCGCGCGGGCTCAGAACGCGGGAGCGGGCTTTTTTGTTAAGTTAAATTCCACGCGGACGAAGTCGCGGGCTCAGCTAGTAAAATAATATAGCAGTAAATATAGGTAGGTTCGCCTCCATTGCTATAAGAGTTACAAAGAAGTTACATATTAAACAGTTACCGTAGCCTATAAATTGTAATACCAAAGGCAATGCTCGCTCGTTGCCGACTTCTAGATTTAGTGTTAAAGAGGGAGGTGTAGAACGGGGGGGGGGGGGGGGAGGGAAGTAAGAGGCACTGGCTCTCGCATTTTTTTTTTTTATGACTATATATGTTGTTGGCCAGAGTGGCCATAACAACTTCACCCGGACAGAGGGCGAGCGCAAGTGCGCCCCAGCCAGAGGGGCAGGGGGGCAGCTAGCTCAAGGGCGCCACAAGGGACACGACCTCGGCTTGGGCCGCTGCCAGGAGAGGTGGCGAGGGTAAATCTACCACCGGATCGGAACGCGCTGGCTCTCGCACATCGCTCGAAATGTATATGAGGTGCAGTCTATGACGGCAGTCAGGTTGTACAGCATAAATCGTAATCGTTACATTATTTTATAAGTAAATAAACTGATGGTATAAAAGTGGCATAGACCAGCAGTGGATAGCAGCCGGTGAGTCTCCTTTTCTTCTGTAGCTTTGTCCCTATACTGCGCTGAATGCACCTTCACATCCACCAATAGCAATCGTTCATTTTCATGACGACTACGCACAGCAGGTCGTTATGTAAGTAAGGGCTGTATTTAACAAATCGATCTCAAGTCTGAGAGCGATCAAAGTACACTTTTGACATAACATTTTGTACTGTCAAACGACATAAGAATGACATTTCCAAGATCGTTCGCAGTCTTGAGATCGATTTTTATTACGCGATGTTATTAACGCGAAAACGAGCGTTAGCTATTGGTGGTACGTTCGGAAGTGATCGGGTTACCGAATTTTGCCGAAGTTTGTTTTGGTCTGTCCCACCCACGAGGTACATAATAAGGACGATAAGGCATTCATTAAAATGGCATGTCAAAAGCATACTCAAGACCGCTCTCAGACTTGAGATTGATTTATTAATACGAGCCTACATCTAATTTACGGCCCATGTGCGCATTCTGAGCACATTATTTTGTATCAATCCAATTAAACTGAACAACACGAATTAAATGAGAATTACCACAGTTCAAGATACCATTTATAGCCCCTGTGAGGCTGTTAAGGTATTTTTTAAACATGGCAACATTACACAGGTGATGGGATCGGCTGGCAACATTGTTGCTTCACGTCAGAGCGATTTGAAATTCGATTTTTTTACTTTGTATAATTCCATTTCGAGTGAGATGATAATATCAGGCTAGACTGCGCGGCTTTTCGCCATTGCTATTAAAGAGTCTCAATGCAGGAAAAAATGGACACAAAAAAAATAATAAAGCGGTGAGCAGTGATGCCAGTTTTTAATAGGAAAGAGTCGTTGATCCTGGAATAGCTGCAAATATTTTTAACCCCCAACGAGAAAAGAGGAGTGTTATTAGTTTAATATGTGTATCTGTGTGTCTGTCTGTGGCATCGTAGCGCCCAAGCGGATGAACCGATTTTCATTTTGTTTTTTTTTTGTTAGAAAGGTATTCTGATCGAGAATGTTCTTGGCTATGTTTCATAAAAATAGGTCCAGCCGTTTGAAAATTATCAGCTCATTTGTAGTTTAGGAGGTTACATCGGGGGTTTTTTTAATTTTTAATTTAAGTTCACATGTTTTCTACAATACTAATTCACTGAATAAAATAAACTTATTATATATGAAAAAATAACCAAGCTTAACCTGGTGAAAGAAACAGCCTTGAATATTAAAAATAAGGGGGCACACGGCAGGTTACCGCCCCGCCACTTACATAAATCTTAAACTTTAGGTACTTTGTACTACAATGCTTCATTTGAATTTTGATTGTCATTTTGACAAGACTGCAAAATATACCTTATACTAAGGTAGTCAAAGAACACCTGATCAATATTCAAAAGTTATGCGAAGGCCAAAGGCCTCAGGCCTAAAAATAACAAATTGTCTGAACGCAGAAAATAAATTGAAAAAAAAAGTATAAAATCACGTAATGAAACCTGCATAACTATAGAACGTGCTTTACTTTTTTAAAATTCAAAATAAGAATATCCATGTGATGGCAACAACGTGACGATTTCTATACAAACTTAAATTACTTTCCCAAAACAAAATAACCTTCTCTATTCAGTAGACAATAAAGTTGAGTGGCTCTTGTTATAACCAGTGAATTCAATTTGCAATATTATAGCTGACAATTATATAAATACAATCTAATTGTGCTCTATACTCATTGTGATTAGGTTGAAAGTAATATAACATAGTTAATATTTAAAGTTGTCAAGTAAGGGCGTCGGTACACGTGTGATTGAGATCGTCCCAAGATAAGTCAGGGAATGCTATTGTTCAGTAGAGTTATCAACATCATAAATGGAATTGAATTTTGATTTGTATTTTTGTTGTTCTGTAGTATATAGTTCTGTTGAATAACAAAATGAGGCGAAGTAAGAACTTAGTTGACCACTTTACGGAATAACAAAAATTGTTCGGAACCCTCAATGCACGAGTGGAACTCGCGCTCGACCGGTTTTTTAATTTAAGAATTAAATCCAAATTGATTCTAAAACTGTCTCGTTGGTGCAGTCACAAGCGCAGCCTGTCGTCCTAAAATTTTAGGGTTCGATGTCTAAGCTATATTCAACCTTCGGCTGAGCCTTTAACAACCACACAAAGAAAAAACTCTGGTTCCAACTAAGTTATCATAATTGGTCCCTACTTAAGACAATGAAGACAAATTATTAACAAAAAATAAATTAAAATAATAAATACGTTATAGAATGAATAAAACAAAGGCATGAATGGATTACCTACTTCTTTAGTCGTGATTAAAAGGGGTTACGGTACTAGCATTTTTTTAAGTCACTTAATAATGCCTACACTATCCAAAAGCGACCCCGCACAGGGCATTCGGACCCAAGCTTAAAAAACAACTATAAAAATACTTTCACACATTTGAATTGTACAGCAAGAACCCATGGGGCATTCGACACTCTGCACCTCCATCGCTACAGCTACGGGGCAATCGGCAACGCTACAGCCACGGGGCAATCGCCACCCGCCTCACGTACCACAGGTCACGTTAATGAGAACCGATCGCCCCGAGAACCACTGATTAACTAGAGGTGTCCTTTGATGCCGCCCGTTTGTGGAACTCACCGTGGGTCTTCGTGGGAAAGATGTTAGCAGGGTTAATTTTTTTTGTAACAAATTCGACAAACAAGAAAATCCGACCCGTTTGATGTTAAGCATGTTACCGTTGGTTATACTAGGTGAAACAGAAAGGGTATACTATTTCTTTTGCAACTTTACTTTGTAAATCTAAAACTATCGGCTTTGTGGGACAGTTGAAGTACTGAAGGTTTTGTAGACTTATGAAATCTGTCAACAGCTACACCTCTAACACCTTTTGTTTTTCAAGCTTCCTCCGAAGCTGATAGTTTTAGAATTACAAAGATAAGTTTTGAAAAAAAAGTATAGGTACCCTTTCTGTTTCAACATGTAGATGCTTGCAATACAATACCAATGCAATTGCTCGCACGTTTCCCACTTGGGTGGGGTATGCACATATGACGGAAAGATTCCGATGGTGGAACCGGCAGCTTCCATTCTTCTTTTATTAATGAACTAGCTGAGCCCGCGACTTCGTCCGCGTGGAATTTAACTTAACTAAAAAGCCCGCTCCCGCGTTCTGAGCCCGCGCGACAGGACCCATTTTTTAATTTTGTTTTTTTTTTTTAAATAAAAGTAGCCAAAGTTACTCCTTATAACATCAGCTATCTACCAGTGAAAGTCCCGTCAAAATCGGTCTAGCCGTTTCGGAGATACTCTTTGATTTCATGTGTTTTTATTTTTTTACGCGGAACCCTAATTGTTTTTCTAAAATTAAAGTAGCCTAAGTTACTCCCTATTACAACAGCTATCTGCCAGTGAAAGTCCCGTCGAAATCGGTCCAGCCGTTTCGGAGATTACCCGGAACAAACACACAGACAGACAGACAGACAGACAAACATTTTTTAAGTCGCGTTTTTGTTATAGGTGTCGTATGTACTTTCATATGCATTAAGTGAAAAGTTGTTATTTTGATATTACAAACAGACACTCCAATTTTATTTATTTGTATAGATTAAAAGAAGGATGTAAGCAGTTGTTTCTGACACGGGAACTTTCCGTCGATTACGAATACCCGCCCTGAAGCGGGGTGGGACAGAGGAAGAGCACAAGTATTGTAAAAGTCCAATACTATCAATAGCCCTATCGATATTATGACCAGTTTAAGAGGTATCAATAGTATTGGCAATCTATCGATAGACAATCGATAGTTGCCAATTTATAGATGGCAAGCTTACTGCTGTGGCGACCTCACATTCACGACGCCGACAGAAACGGACAGATGGCGCTAAATGCGGCGCCTCAATACAATGTACGGGTTCTTCATAGAAAAACTGAATCACGATATTAAGACTCGCAACCATCGTGACTATATATACAAGACCCCGAGACTAACCAGCGGGGGTTGCGTTCCGATCCGGTGGTAGATTTACTCTCGCCACCTCTCCTGGCAGCGGCCCAAGCCGAGGTCGTGTCCCTTGTGGCGCCCTTGAGCTACTCACGCCTTGTGGCGCACTCGCGCTCGCCCTCTGTCCGGGTGAAGTTGTTATGGCCACTCTGGCCAACAACATATAGTCAATTCATTTATTATTAACCAGCGGGGCTGGAGCGCACTCGCGCTCGCCCTCTATCCGGGTGAAGTTGTTATGGCCACTCTGGCCAACAACATATTGTCCATTCAAAAAAAAAAAAAACCAGCGGGGCATAGCGGCCGCCTGGCTGGAAGATCTTTTCCGCTAAACTGCCATTAAGACAGCAGTACTAAAAAGTTGCATTGAATATAAAAAAAAAAACTATACGTACGTGTGTACTATTATGATTATGAGTTATATTACGTTAAAAAACATGCAAATAACTATACAATTTGACGACCGCTTGGCGCAGTGGTTCGAGCGTAGGCCGCTCGGGTCACTGCACATGGTGGTTGCGGGTTCGATTCACGCCAGGGGCAAATTTCGGAAATGGCCTTTTCGTAATTTGTCCAGGTCTGGGTGTCACTGGGATCGCCCCCAGTCCATTGTACGGTTACCCATAGTACAAGCTTTGCTTAGTTTGGGACCGTACAGTTGGTGTGTCTGTCTGGCGATATTTTTTTTTATTTTTTTTATTTACAATACATATTTAGATAACTTTGTATTCCAAACAGTTCTAATCACACGTCCATGATTTACGACCCGCCATTCGAACAATTTAAAACCGCTTGCATCGGAGACATAAACATTTGACGGCGCGGTTACTTCGCAACACAGACCAATAAGATAAGACACCAGTAACGTTCCCTATTGTATAAGAATACAATCATCAAAATTTGGCGGGGTATCGAGAAAAACAGCAAAGGCTTGACCTTGAATGAACAAATCATAAAGTCACAAATATGCAGTGGTCATGCATATGCAGGGCGTAAGGGGCATCGTAACGAAAACTAATACCATGGATCCAACTCATGATTCTGGACACCCCGAAGTTGGATTTTTCCATCAATATTTTCATTAATTATGCTCAAATTCTTCAGCATTTTAAATTGAGTTGAGTGTAGTAGCATTTATAATGAGAATACAAATAGTTCTCAAGTGATTTTACATAAATAAATCAATAATTACTATTTTAGACATAAACTGCAATCTAAATATATATAACTCAAAGGTGACTGACTGAATGACTGACTGACATAGTGATCGATCAACGCACAGCCCAAACCACTGGACGGATCGGGCTGAAATTTAGCATGCAGGTGACGCATTTAGCATGACGTAGGCATCCGCTAAGAAAGGATTTTGATGAATTCTACCCCCTAGGGGATAAAATAGGGGATGAATAATCCCGAAATTTTTGTTAAGTTAAATTACACGCGGACGAAGTCGCGGGCACAGCTAGTGTAAATTAAAACTCAATAGGTTCGAGCGCGCATTTCATGCAGTTTTCGTTACTAAGTATACACCCCTTACACCTTGTATATGGTAGGCGGGAAGAAGTGCCCGGCTATGCGGCGTCTATGACTTATTGGTCTGTGCTTCGTAAACAATTGTGAGTGAGTTGAGTACAAAGTGAGGAAATAACATGCTTTGCATTCCACATACTGATTGTTTTGAATGATTCATTCGGCGCGGTGATTCGATTAGACAAACTATTGTAAACTGAGGCCCTGTGATCTGTCTACAGTCTGATACAGATAAAGAGCTATGAGGTATGTTTAAAGGTGGTATTATAGATATTATAGCTGCGTTTCGTACGATAACTAATCGGGCATCTGTCGCACTCCCCTTCAGGTTGTCAACGTGCGAGCACTGCCTTTGGCGTTGTTAACGTCTATGGATTACCGTAACTGCTTATCATTAGGCAGGTTGTACGCTTGATTGCCGACTTTGTTCTATAAATAAACGACAACTTTATAAATACATAATAAATAAATATCGCCAGACTGTTACACCAACTGTATGGTCCTAAACTAAGAAACTCTCAGTACATTTGCAATAAAGCAATAAATTGAATTATCTATACAAATAAATAAAATTGGAGTGTCTGTTTGTAATATCAAAATAACACCTTTTCACTAAATGAATATGAAAGTACATACGACACCTATAGCAAAAACGCGATTTAACTTTTTTTTGTTTGTCTGTCTGTGTGTTTGTTCCGGGTAATCTCCGAAACGGCTGGACCGATTTTGACGGGACTTTCACTGGCAGATAGCTGTTGTAATAGGAAGTAACTTAGGCTACTTTAATTTTTGAAAAACAATTAGGGTTCCGCGTAAAAAAATAAAAACACATGAAATCAAAGAGTATCTCCGAAACGGGTGGACCGATTTTGACGGGACTTTCACTGGTAGATAGCTGATGTTAGAAGCAGTAACTAAGGCTACTTTTATTTTAGAAAAACAAAATTTTAAAAATGAAAAAATTGGTTCTGTCGTGCGGGCTCAGAACGCGGGAGCGGGCTTTTTTGTTAAGTTAAATTCCACGCGGACGAAGTCGCGGGCTCAGCTAGTATTCATTATAGTATAATTAATCTTACTATATAAAAATAAGTCGGGTTTTCCTTCCTGACGCTATAACTCCAGAACGCACTAACCGATTTCCACAGTTTTGCATTCGTTGGAAAGGTCTCGGGCTCCGTGAGGTTTATAGCAAAGAAAATTCAGGAAAAATTTCAACAGAACGCGGACGGAGTCGCGGGGCACAGCTAGTTTGCTATAAATTTTAATACATATTTTCGTAGGTGAATATTCCATGCGGTACAGTTAAGTATAGTTAATCAAAACACGTCTCAAATATGACCCATAGTACAATGGACCTAACGGTCAGCCGACGGAATGGTTGCCGGCTCGCCGGGGTCGAGGGTTCAATTCCCAGTGTGCACTTAAAACTCTTCGGTACAAAATGAATGGTGGTTAAGTGAAGTAATTTAGATTGTTATCATTGTCTATGAAAGTTATTATTTTTGAAGTTTAACAAGGTGATCTATGGTATTATAGATTAAGGTATATTTTCACCGTAGCTTCGATAGCATATTTTCTTGTATGCCGAAACCTACCGTGTCCAATTATACGAGTAAAATCAGGTATCCTTCTCCTGTCACAGCTAGGTCAAAATATATATATATAAGTAACTATAAGTTAAAAAACCCCGATACTACGACGCTTTTGTTGCAATATTATTATTATTATTTTATGCCTATTTTACTTTCTTGCTCCATCATCAGACCCTGCACACCGCGTATCTATAATCTGTTCATTAAGACCATTCCAATGAGCCCAAACACGATATCTCTGCTGTAAGTTCGTAAGGATTTTGGTACCCTACAGATTCCAGGTGACTGCAGCATCAGGTCAAGGTAACCATGACTTGCAATATTATTAAAGTAAGACAATACCAAATATCGAATCGATCAGACCTGTGCAAGATGCTCGTATCCCTGCATTAACTATAAAAGAGCTGATAATCTTCAAACAGCTGAAAATATTTTCTTTACTTATAGCTAAGACCACTCTCCATCAAGAATCCTTTTATACAAAGAAAATAAAATTAAAATCGGTTCATCCGCTTGAGCGCTACGTTGCCACAGACACTTACACAGACTTTTAAACTTGAAACACCCTTCTTTTTGGATTAAAATTATAACATTCTAGCTGTGCCCCGCGACTTCATCCGCGTAGTATTGGATTATTGGGTTAAAAAGTATCCTATATGTTAATCCCGGTTATAATCTATCTGTGTTCCAAATTTCATCCAAATCCGTTCAGTAGTTTTTGCGTGAAGGAGTAACAAACATACATACATACATACATACATCCACACTCACAAACTTTCGCATTTATAATATTAGTAGGAAGTATGTTAATCACTTTCCTTTTCTGGGTCTTTATCAAGAAATCATGAGCATGGAAATATATAGAGCAAGAAAGAGCAATATTTCGCAGAACATACATGCGGGGTGCATTCGTTGCATTTTATCTCCTTTATCACATCTTTTATACAAGGAATACGTCGAAGTACTAGTAACCCTGTAGATATATTTATGCGGCGCCATCTCCATTTAATTTGGCACACTAATCACATTAATATATCACAAGCCTATTCAATGCGAAGACTGAGTACATCTTAAGGTCGCAACCTCGACTGTACGCTTCCAAATAAGGTATAACGTCTAATAGGCCTGGTCTCCCACGCAGCAGGAAGACATGAAGGCTGTAAAGGCTACTGTTGAGGCAATTAATTGCCGTTTGATCTCTTTGAGGTACTAGGATTGCAGAAGCCGTTAAAGGTTCTTATAAGGTTCTAAGTCCCCAATATCTACCTTTAACGTCTTCTGCAATCCTAGTAATCAGACCTCTAATAGGGTTTTGGTGTAAAGTGTGTGATTGAGCTCGGCTCTGCCATCGTTAAAATACCATCCTTCTCTGTCAGCGATGCCTGACGACTAATGTCGCCTCTAGAGCTTAAAGCAGACGACAAACAAAACTTATCTCAAGCCAGCCATTACACTTTTATTGACGAGTAAGCTATCGATTTATCTAGGCATATAATCCTCGGGACAATAGGTCGTATATATTTATGTCGTATACGACGAAGATGCTTTGATTGCTTGAGCTAGATAGACGAGAGGCTATTTTAGGAGACATCCTGTATAAGGTACTGAATGCATTGTAAATGTTGATAAACTTTATCAAAGACTGTAGGTATATAAACCTTTAGTTACGATTTGACAGCTGTCATATGAGTTATAATTGCAATCACAAGGGAGTTCAGCAAACGATACAAAAAAAATGGATTAATGAAGCAAGGTCCAAAATAAACCAAAGAAGATTGTGTTTTTATGACAATATCTCTTAAAGTGATTTGAATAAAATTTTTTTTTTTGTTAAAATTTTAAGCGATAACCTAAGTGTTTATGGATCTTATTAATAAATCGGTATCAAGTCTAGTAAGAGCGATCTTGAGAACGCTTTTAACGTGGCATTTTGTCCTGGCATGACATAAGGATGACTTTTCCAAGTTGACTCTCAGACTTGAGATAGATGAATGATAGAGCTGGAAGTCAAACCCCAAAGCCCCCCTCAGGCAACGTGCATGAAATGCCATTGGTATTGCAAGCATCTATAGGCTACAGTAACGTCTTAATATCAGGCAGATAGAAAGCTTCTTTGCCGCCATTGTTACATAAAAAAAAAACTAAAGTTTAGTATGTAAAACATTAATCTTCTAGGTATTGAGGTACCTATTATGGGACATATAAATTAGGTACGTTCTATACTACCAACACTATTATTAGGATTACAACACTATGGATTAGAACAAGATTCCGTTCAAAGTATTCAAAACTGAAACTCAAACTCAAAATTGTTTTTATTCATGTAAGCCAACAAAGCATTTATGAATAGTCAGAATCTACCACCGGTTCGGAATGCCGCTTCCACTGAGAAGATCCGGCAAGAAACTCAATGGTTACTCTTCAATGAACAAAGATGGTGTTCATTCTCAGGAACAGCAACAGAATATGAGCAGGCAACACCATCGTCACTAAATAATAATCAAATTCCTTAAAGTGTTCACGGTGGTTAGTCTGTAGCCGGCTTTACCCGGTGCCCGCGAGGGGGCGCGACCTCGGCCCCCTAAGGTCTGTCTAATGGGACGTTGCTCCCGCGCAGACAGCTTTACTAGACATGCCACCAATGTAAGACTTTGTATGCCACATATTTTAAGTATTTAAAACGACTTTAAGACCCGTATATAAAACTAGCTGTGCCCGCGACTTCGTCCGCGTGGAATTTAATTGACATAGTTTCATACAAACTTTCATCCCCTATTTTATCCCCTTGGGGGTAGAATTAATCAAAATCCTTTCTTAGCGGATGCCTACGTCATAACATCTACATGCATGCCAAATTTCAGCCCGATCCGTCCAGTGGTTTGGGCTGTGCGTTGATAGATCACTATGTCAGTCAGTCAGTCACCTTTGAGTTATATATATATAGAGAATGTCATTCTTATGTCATAGCAGTACAAAATGAAATATCAAACGCGTACTCAAGATCGCTCTCAGACTTGAGATCGATTTATTAATACGCGCCTAAGATTACTTATTGGGTGAATTTTTTATTCAAAAAAGGTCAATACTATTCAAATATAAGTACTTATATATATTCAAGGTATGTGATCCTTTTTGTAATCATAGTAATTTTGTATTCAGTTAAGGTGAAGGCGCCTGTCTAGCCCGCGAAATTTAAAATTTTCGAGTATTTTTATAGTTTATCCAAAATCTGAAAACATTTAAGACATCATTTTGTGATTTGCGACAAACACAGTATGCAGTGCGTTTATTAATACATTTATTTTACTCTAAATATTATCACGGTGGATATGATACTTGTAAATCACTAAATATACAAAAATTGCCAGATTATCTGGATAGCTGTCGTTCTTGAAATGTTTTAGAGTAAGTTGGATATATTAATAAATGCACTGCACACGGTCTTTCTCGCGAATTACAAAATGTGCCTTTTATTATTGTCAGATTTTGAAAAAAATCCAAAAAACCTCAAAAAATTTGAACTTCGCGGGCTAGATGGGCGCTTTAGCCTTAATGTGAAAATTTAATTCAGTACTTACCTCTATTATGTTGTCAATCAACCATTTATAATTCCTGCCCTCATACCACCAATAATATACAAATGGCTATGACACAATCACAATAATTGGCCCACTCGTTAAAATATAATGTTTATATCATGTTGTAAGATTATTTCCGCGTGTTTGAGGACTTTGATCTAATTTGATTTATGGTTTATTTGAATTAATAATTATGTTACTTTATAATCATACTTCAAAAAACTGTAACATTGACAATTATTAGGTACTTGATTAACTGGTACTTGATTATTGGTATTATCTATGTACGAATCATAATTTCAATATTATTATCAACTAGCTGAGTCCGCGACTTCGTCCGCGTGGAATTTAACTTAACAAAAAAGCCCGCTCCCGCGTTCGGAGCCGGCACGACAGGACCCATTTTTAAAAATCTTGTTTTTCTCAAATAAAAGTCGCCTAAGTTGCTGCTTATAACAACAGCTATCTACCAGTGAAAGTCCCGTCAAAATCGGTCCAGCCGTTTCGGAGATTTCCCGGAACAAACACACAGACAGACAGACAGACAGACAAAAAAAAAATCGCTTTTTTGTTATAGGTGTCGTATGTACTTTCATATGCAAATGCATGCACTAAATAGTGAAAAGGTGTTATTTTGATATTACAAACAGGCACTCCAATTTTATTTATTTGTATAGATTGCTTACGGCGCCGGTAAAGATCGTGTGGAAACTTGCATGTCTTAGAAAATCTAACAAATTTTCTAATTAAGTGGTGGATTATGGCCTGAATCCCCCTCGTAGTGAGGGGAGGGGGACGTCAAAAGGGCTAAATTATTATGAATTACTTTATTAAGTTTTCAAAAGTATATATATATTTATTTTAATGGACGCCACCTATTAATAGAACTATAACTAGAAGATAAATGATTTAAGGATTCATTAAGTTCAAGTTCATAAAAATGTGAATTTATGTGAATACTTAGTTACTGCATTGGAAACTAAATCTCTTTATTTTAACAATTAACACGAAATATACGTATCGTGGGAGTGGTCCTACCCCTTTTTTATTCTGAACTAAATTCTTAGTAGAGTTCATCATTAATTTTTCTGCCAAATTTAATTGGGTATCCAATTAGGATCCCCTTAATTAGGTGAGCTGTGCGGCAAGTGACCCTAGGAATCTTGTCTTAGCATTAAAATAATATTGATCTCGTTCAATGGCCGAAGTAGGTTAGTAAATATACCTAATGGCTCAAGGTCAGCTATTGATTACTATCAATGATGATACTTCATCAAGTATTATAATTTAAAGGCGTCAATAGCCTAGTTGTTAGAGGAGCCGCCCTCATAGCCGAGAGGTCCCAGGTTCGATCCCCACCTTGGCCATTAAACTATTGACGTTGGCCAACGCCTAACACAAGCATTAGCTTCGCTAACGGGAATACTAGAATGTGATAACTAACATTGCTAGTAACATAAAAAAAATAGGTACACTATGAAACAAAGAAAGTCAAAGTCTTCGATTATTTTGTTAAAGCCTACTTACCTACTTACTTACAAATTGTCATATTTTTCTCAAGTCTACTATCGTAACGGAACGCGACCTCGACTGAGAAGATCCGACAAGAAACTCAGCAGGCTTGTCTTATAAGGTTTTTTTTTTATATTCAAAAAGGTTAGGTATTATAATTACAGATTTTGCAACTTCACTTTGTAAATCCAAAACTAGGCTTAAAACTTCTGATAACTTGAGCTAAGTCGGATGAAGCTGAGGAAATGAAGCGATGGGATGATAGCGGCGGGCCCACTACATAGCATACCCAAATGGAGGGTCACCCTAAGTCTACCTTATGGCTGTAACAGATATAAGCCGAACAAAGAGCTATAAACAAAAAATACTTGTTCATTCAAAAACATCCGAAAATCAGGAAAAAAAACGAATATTCCTTATACACCACATGTACTTATGTATTTTATTTTATTTGTTGTCTTATTGTCATATGGGGGGGGGGCTGACTTTAGCCCTCCCCCCCCCCCCCCATATGACGTCATTATCGGCAAACCTAAAAGCCTGCAGACAGAACAATGGATACAAACATTAAACGGTTGAAGGAACTCAAAAGCCAATGCGTAACGAGTGTCTTCTTACCTAACAATAGTAAATCGACAATGCTCGGAATCTGAGCGATCACCGTCAACAATCGAAAATTAATGGCTGACAAGTGACGTAATTGGTCACTTAGAAATGATTTCAACTTGTTAACCGACTAATCGGGCACGAATCTGAGATTCCTTCGTTAAGATTAATATTTCTGCTACTACTAATTTCACAATTATTAAGTTCCGTATCATAAGAATTCGTGCTTGTTCTTGTTATATCGCCAGACTGACACACCAACTTTATGGTCCCAAAATAAGCAACGCTTGTACTATGGGTACCGTACGATGGACTGGGGCGATCCCAGTGATACCCAGACCAGGGCAAATTACGAAAAGGCTATTCGAAATTTACCCCAGCAGGATTCAAACCCGCAATCACCATGTGCAGTGAGCCGAGCGGTCTACGCTCGAAACCACTGCGCCAAGCGGTCGTAGATATTTGAACAAAGAGATAAGTTTATACCTAGTTAAAAATATATATACTATGGAGTATACCTCCTCTCATAAGATTGATAGGAGACCAGGGTCCCAGGATAGGTGAAGAGTTATAAATAATTACTTAAATGTTACCACTCACCATCATAAGAATCCGGTATGTACAGCGGTTTCCCAACCAGCTTCCCTTTCTTCCCCGACAGCGGGACCGCCTCCACTCGCCTATGCTCCTCTAGCACCCTATACAGAAGCACTGGCCTATCCTCCCCTTCGAACTTCACAACACGGGGCAAAGAAAACTTATCCACAAACTCCTTAAGACTTATCACTTCACTGTTATCATCTTCGGGTTCCACGGAGCCGTTTCTCCTGCCTAGCAAGAAGTTGTCGGCCCATTCGGGAACGTTCGGCCTCCGTTCGAGGAAGTCCGGTCTTCTCTCGCTGCTCCGCGGCTTGTACCTTGGCGGACGGTCTCGCCTCACTAAGGCTTCGTTCGCTTCCGCCAGCCATCGTGTCACTAGACGTTCCCTCTCAACGTCCAAGTATCTGGGCTTGGAGGCGTCGCAGGCGAAACGTGCCGCGTCGAAGCAGTACTGAGGGGGTGGCGGTCGGATTCTGGGCGGGAAGAAGCGGGGCGGGACGTAGGGGGGGTGCGGGGCGTAGGCGGGCGGCGTCCTCGGCCCGGAACCCTCGACTGACGCCGTTCTGAACATCTTGTCAGCCCATTGATGCTGCACCCGCCACCTGGAACAGATACAAGTGTGAGATAATATTTAGGAACTGCTTACACAACTGGAGCTTATTATACTAGTCTGTTAAACCGCAAAGAGATTTTTGTTTTAGTAACAAAGTCGGCAAACAAGCGTTTGACCCGCCCGATGTTAAGCAGTAACCGTGGCTTATAAAACTTGCATTTTCCGCACGTTGCTGACCTAATGGAGTGAGGGATAGAGGGTGAGAATGGGGGGTTGGGCTACCGGCTCTCTTACTCATCGTACGAAACGCAGCTATAACAGCAGCTTTACGATGATATTCTGTGAGAGGGTGGTACTACCCCGGTCGAGCCAGGCCTTATATGAGTTATAGTCAGTTAGCTCTACCGACACCGCAAGATGCCACCAATGAGTTATTCTAGCAAAAAAGTACAAAATCATGTGAAGTACTTTTACAAAATTATTTTCATCCGTTAGAATATCCCATCAAAAACATAAATGTAAAATGAGAGCCAAGTTCAATATTATGATATAGGCCTTGGTGGTTGACTTCAACGACAAAAGAAGTGAGATCTAAATGGGTGCCTCGTTCAATGGTCAGTCCTGAAATTTATTTATAACAACATAAAATGTAATTTCTTCTAACTTAGGATAATATATTGAAGCCTAACGTCTGACTTGGCTAGTTCCAATATACCTACTTATTAGAACTAGTATATATATATTTTATGCATTTATTTAGTAGTATAAATATATACTTTCATATTATTATTAATTACCTACTAAAACAGCCCTATGTTCGATGGCTAGTTTCTAACAGCACGCCAAATGTTCGGAAGAATAAAATAAGAACTTACAGCTTTAGAACTTGCGAAGGCTATAATATAATATTTTCGCTGGTTTCTGTCAACGGTACCTTAATTGCTCTTATTGCTACAGACATCTCACGAACACTAACAAATAACACTTACTTAAGTACTTAATTCACAAATTTAATACATATCACAAGGATTGCTTGATCCCGCAACCCGATACACTAACGAAATATTAATATCCGCCATTCCGATGCCACATAACTTTATTTTTTTTCGCCAGACGAACACGCCAACTGTATGTTCCCACCGTACAATGGACTGGGGGCGATCCCAGAGACACCCAGACCTGAGCAAATTACGAATAGGCCGTTTCCGAAATTGGTTCCGCCGCGGTTCATTTTACTTTACAAATGTCTGCAATAATAATATGGCTGTCTGCACAAATTTTATCGGTGTGCGAAGATCGTAACTGTCTAACAGACGGGCTGTTTGGTTAGTGGGAAGAACCTGTCTTTGGAGAATAGGTGTAAGGTAAATAGCTAGTTTGCTTAGATGATATAAACGGTTTTAAGTGGTACTTATCATTAGTGTTCTACTCAGAATAGCCATAAATAACTCTAGATTGCGATCTTTCACTTTGATGACTTCGCTGTGGTTCGAGCGTAGGCCGCTGCATCGGGTGGTTACGGGTTCGATTTCCGCCGGAGCCAATTTCGGAAATGGCCTTTTCGTAATTTGCCATGTGTGTCACTGGGATCGCGCCCAGTCCATTGTACGGTACCCATAGTACAAGCGTTGCTTAGTTTGGAACCATACAATTGGTGTGTCAGTCTGGCGATATTTATTATTGAAGTAGTCCTCAAGTTGTGAGAGAGAAGTAAATAGCTAAATAAAATGTTTCGTTCTCAAGTTCTGGACATCAAACAACGTCGATCCCTATTAACTTTACACCCTTAGTATAGTCATAACAATTCTCGGGTAATTGCTATTTAAATAAGATGCACTAAGCTTTTATCGACTCATCTGACGGCGCGGCGCTATCAACAATTTTACGAGCTATTGCTGCCCTTAAATATAAGTGCAAAAGAGAGTTCTATCGTAGTAAACATAGAAAGAGTGCGATGCTAAGACTTAAGATCGATTTATTAATACGGTAAGAAAACAGAAGATTCCAACAAAAGTAATTGTGTAACAAAAGCGCCAAGTCTCGTAAATGAAGTTTTTTTTTGTAATGTTACTAATTTTGAGATTTATACCGTCAAACATGGGGGCCATGTATGCTAATGGCATTGAGGTTTAAGCCAGTGGTAAACCAGTCGTCAAATAGAAAAAAATGTTCTATCTTACGACTGATTTACCGATGGTTCAAATGTCAACGAAATTGTAGCACACTTGGAATCCTGTATTCCTCACAGATACAGTTTACAGAAAGTAATTATTATTTTAAATTGACACAATGACACCTAAACACTCCGAATATTTTTGTTTTTTCAAAATAATATACTTCATAGACATATAATTCATTGACTTTGATTTGTTTATTTATTTTCTAAATTACCTCACGCAAAAATAATTATAATACCAAACCAGTAATATTTTTAAACAATAATTGTCAAATTTGCGTAATAATTGATTTATAGCATTGTGATTGGTCGATCCGGCAACATGGCCGATACAATGGCCGCCAAAGAAATCAAGTGACCCAAAGTTCACATGACATTCTATACAAGTGTCTCGGGGGATTGTTTCACTAATAAGAGACAATAGATTATAATTTTATAAAACCTAGATATTTTTTTTCCAACCTCTAAAAGCTAACTTTCAAAGAACAGTCTCAAAATGGAACTGTGTTACGTAATCACGCAAATTTGTTACTACATTGCTTCCATTTTGTTACTTTTAAAGACAAAAGTTAATTCCTGTATGCCTATATTATTTGGATAACACAACGAATAAGAGGTTGATGCACAGAAACACGATGCTTACAATATTAAAAGTAACTTTTATCTTATATCTATATATATATAAGTCAAAGGTGACTGACTGACATAGTGATCTATCAACGCACAGCCCAAACCACTGGACGGATCGGGCTGAAATTTGGCATGCAGGTAGATGTTATGACATTGGCATCCGCTAAGAAAGGATTTTGATTAATTCTACCCCCAAGGGAATAAAATAGGGGATGAAACTTTGTATGAAACTTTGTCAATTAAATTCCACGCGGACGAAGTCGCGGGCACAGCTAGTCTTTATACATAAAATACTAGGTGAAACAGAAAGGGTATACAACTTTTTGCAACTTATCTTTGTAAATATAAAACTATCGGTTTTGTGGGACAGTTGAACTACTAAAGGGTTTGTAGACTTATGAAATCTGTCAACAGCTGTATCCCTGTAACACCTTTTGTTTATCAAGTTTCCTCCAAAGCTGATAGTTTTAGAATTACAAAGTTAAGTTTCGAAAAAAAGTATACCCTTTCTGTTTCAACCTGTATAAATGAATGTTTGTCTGTATGCTATTTATAGAACCGTAAACTATGCATTTGATCATGTCATGATCTTCAGAAAAGTGTTGTGCTTGAGCCCACAAAGGTTTCTGAGTTGGTACGACCAATCTTTGACAGCGTAGCAACGCGCGCAGGGTACAGCTAGTAAACACATAACATGAGAAACATTATCAAGGCTCATTATCCCGTGACAAGCCGTATCTCAATCAATGTAAGCAATTTAATATGGGACCTCAAAAAACAAGTCTGTGTCCTCACTAATCAACATTCGATGAACAAACCGACCACCTGTGTATACTATAAATACCTTTACCATCCGTTAAATGACAACCTTATCTTCTTAACACTAACGTTTATTGTTCCTTGAACAGTAATAAGGGAATATAAAAATAATAATAAAAAAGCAAAATGCTAATGCGGTCATCAAAATCAAATTCATTAAAGAACGTGCCGTAATACTATAAACAATAATGAATTCGTAAGTAGTATCACGAGTTTAGTGACCGCAAAATCAAGTTTGTGGTGCGTAGGTTTTTTCGATACTGGTTGCTCTATTTTTTTAACGTTGATGTAACATTTATTATATTTTTCTGTTCGATAAAAGTAATTACTTTGTGATCAGATAGAGTTATCTAATGCGAATATTGAACCAGGAAGAGGACAAAACGTTGTGTCATCAATATTAATCATAATTTCATTCACAGCTGGATACAGACAAGGTTAAACCAAATATGAAAATCACATCTGTATGCCTATCCTTTAGCTCGGTCACACGATGTAATAATGTCCTTAAGGTAGGTAACACTGTGGCCAAAAGACACATTTATTAAAAATCATTCATGAATCTGTAACAGACGTCTCGTTGGAGCCGACTGTCAAAAATTTGACAGCCCGGCCCGCTTTCAGGTTACCAGGCCTGTATTAATAAATCGTTCTCAAATCTGAGAGCGATCTTGGAATTGTTTGTTATCCTTGTGTCATACCGGTACAAAATGGCTTGTCATAAGCGTACTTAAGATCGCTCTCACACTTGAGATACATTTATTAATACCACGTTTTTAAGCTTTTTACCTACGACCGTATTTCTTTTCAACCTAGATAGATAATTGTATTGAGAAAAGAAGACTAACGGGATAGGGTTACTACTAAGTAAAGCGACTGATGCTCTAAAATTGTACATTGGTCGTTACCATTTAAATTTATATTTGAGTACTCAAATGGTACTCAGATATTTGAGTGCATCCAATAAAATTAGAGCGTAATCGCCCTTAAAACAATGCGATTCTAATTTGTAAAACAAGTATACAGATAATTAAGGTTTCTTTCAATATGATGCAGAACAACAAATATTCTCCAAAAAACTGACAATTTTTTTCTGTAAAACTGTCAAAGTTTTTGTCAAACTGTAAATAACTATTTGGCATTCGCTTAATTCCGTCACTAATTAAATTGAATTGTGTAACTTGGCGGAGGCGCTTCCTCGCCGCCAAACATTTCAAAAACGATAAAATTCGCAATTTTCATCTTCCGTCTTGGAACGTGGGCGGTGCTATTACGCTACCACGCTATTACGCTTACCACCAAGTGGGTGGACACTACAACTCCAATTATTCTTAAGGTTTAATAAACTGGAATCGCGACTATATAATTTGTGAATACTCGAATGTTTTACTAGCTGTGTGGGCGACTCTTTAGTGTATATTCGGTGTTTGTGTGAGCGAGGCTTTATGATTAATTATTATATTGGCAGAAATTTATTATACGTAGGTATGTAGCTATAATGACCAGCTCAGTGTACCTATGTGTGAATGTCGTATAATTGAATTGTTTGTTATAATAACTGTTATGAATATGTTCTAGGCCCTAACGACTGCTTGGCGCAGTGGTTCGAGCGTAGGTCGCTCGGCTCGGCACATGGTGGTTGCGGGTTCGATTCCCGCTGAGGCAAATTGCGGAGATGGCCATTTCGAAATTCGTCCAGGTTTGTGTCACTGGGATCGCCCCGAGTTCATTGTCTGTAGCCAAAGTAGTAAGCGTTTGCTTTGTTCGGGACCATACAGTTGGTGTGTCAGTATGGCGATATTTATTATTTAGGAGTGGAAGGCAGGGGGGAGGTGTGTGACCTTCCGGCTCTCTCACTCATAGTACGAAACGCAGCTACTATCGTAGTTGTCTTGGTTTTGTCTCTACCAACCGACCGTTACAAAGAGCTATACAAAAAAATAAAACACACTGACAGCTGTCAATGATTTCACAATTAAAACATCTATATATATATAACTCAAAGGTGTCCAAAAGGACAGGGCCATATCATAAAAAAAAAAAAAACTCAAAGGTGACTGACGTAGTGATCTATCAACGCACAGCCCAAACCACTGGACGGATCGGGCTGAAATTTGGCACGCAGGTAGATGTTATGACGTAGGCATCCGCTAAGAAAGGATTTTGATTAATTCCACCCCCAAGGGGATAAAATAGGGGATGAAAGTTTGTATGAAACTGTCAATTTTGCATGCATAAAGCTACTATGACGTAGACATCCCCTAAGCAAGGATCAAAATTCCACGCGGACGAAGTCGCGAGCTCAGCTAATATCCTTATAATCCTTAAAATAAATAAAAAATCTAATTCCAATACACGTCTCCATTTTGATTGGCATTTGAAAAGATAATAGAACTATAAGGACACACATCTGAGCTTGAGTTTGGTACGTAGAACCATTCATAATAAAAACAGACAATTTATTCATATCTATATTATAAAGAACCCAACACGTGTGCATCTAGAACACGTGCATTTGAAAGAACCCGACCATAGATAATACGTGACTGTGTATTATCTGTGGTCGCAAGGAGAATTACGTTTATGATTTTGGTTTATCTGTGACGTGTGGGAATAAAAAAATAGATGCATATTCTCACGCAATGGAGTTTGAAAAAGAAATGAATATTCATGTGTTGCATTGATAAGATCAATTGTTATGTTAGATCATAGGCACGTATCCTACTAATATTATAAATGCGAAAGTTTGTGAGTGTGGATGTATGTTTGTATGTATGTTTGTTACTCCTTCACGCAAAAACTACTGAACGGATTGGGATGAAATTTGGAACACAGATAGATTATAACCGGGATTAACATATAGGATACTTTTTAACCCGATAATCCCGAAATTTTTGCTAAGTTAAAATACTACGCGGATGAAGTCGCGGGGCACAGCTAGTTATTAAATATGTTTCAAGTCTGAGAGCGGTCTTAAGTAGGTACGCTTTTGACATGTCATTTTATACTGGTAGAAATGACATGAAATGAGAAGCTGTGATAGCCGATTGGTTAAAGCACGCGTCTTGCGGGCACCAGGTCTTGGGTTTAAACCCCGGCTCGCACCTCTGGGCTATTCGAAATCTATGTGCGAATCATAATTTCTATATGATTATCCCTTGCTTACGATGAAGGAAAACATCGTGAGGAAACGCATGTCTTAGAAGATCTAACCAATTTTCGAAAGATATGTGAAATCCGCCAACCCGCACTGGGCCAGCGTGTTGGATTACGGCCTGAATCCCCCTCGTGTTAGGGGGAGGCCCGTGCCCAGGAATGGGACGACAAAAGGGCTAAATTATATTATATTATTTATATACTTCCTTTATCAAAGTATAGAAATGACATAAAAAACATTTACAAGTTCGCTCTCAGACTTGAGATCAATTTGTTAATACTGGTTACAGTGTTTTGTCTGAATTAATGCCTTACTACACATAAAAGATTACATTATCTGTAGATAACAGATATAAAAGGAGAATCTGACTGACTACTGTTGCAGCCTAAAACGCTGGGATTAAAAACTTGAAATTTTGACAATACCTACCCTTTATGCCTACGATCTATAGCGTACGGTGACTGCTTAACATTAGATGGTTCGTACGATTGCATGACCACTTTGTTGATTATAAAAATATATATTTCTTTTTATTTTCAAATAAGTATTCGGTGACATATACCTAATCAAAAATCATGGTTATTCCTTATTCTTGTGAGGTAGTTTTGGATAGCGCGGGCGACTGAAGCAGCCTGTGTATTTGGAAACTTGGCCTAAATATTTTCCATAGAGGTATATACATAATATATAATATATTCTATGATGGGCGTCCAATCTTCGTGTTATAAGGCCTCTTGTAAATAAAGTTCACAGCGACTCACGCGCAACGGCGAGGTTGACATTGAGAATTCGTTTTTATCACGTAGGTACAAAGTTTTTGCCGATTAATTCTGATGTACTTATAACGATTTCGTTTGGAATATCAAGTTACTTACTCACTACGGTCATTTAATCGTGAAAATGTTGTAGGTTATCAACTTATGAATTGATGTAATAGCTTTGTGCTATTTACACATTGTGGTACAAAGTCTAATCAAATGTTTGATTAAATGACTGTTATTATTTTTTTTTTGAATTGACTATATATGTTGTTGGCCAGAGTGGCCATAACAACTTCACCGAGGGCGAGCGCGAGTGCGCTCCAGCCAGCGGGGCAGGGGGGCAGCTAGCTCAAGGGACACGACCTCGGCTTGGGCTGCTGCCAGGAGAGGTGGCGAGGGTAAATCTACCACCGGATCGGAACGCGATTAAATGATTGGTCGACTGGGCATTTCCTCGCTCAGCGAGTGGCTCTAGCCATCCAGCGAAGAAATGCGGCCAGCATCTTGGGTACGCTTCCGTAGGAGCCAAATTTTGTTCATTTTTTAATAATTATTATATGTTCTGTAAGTCTGTTTTGATTAAGTGACTTAATAATAAATTACCCAATTGACCCTACAAATGTTTAAATTAAAGAAATATATAAAATTAAAGAAGTAAACTATTGAAGACCTCTTGTCATAGTGGTCCGAGCGTAGCCACTCGGCTCATTCCACCTAGTGATTGTCTGTCTATACATTTTTGTCATATTATAATGGCCGCATAAAGCAGTGATAGCCAATTGGTTTAGAACGCGTCTTGCGGGCACCAGGTCCTGGGTTCCAACCCCGGCTCGCACGTCTGGATTTAGCGAAATCTATGTGAGAATCATAATTTCAATATAATTATCACTCGCTTACGGTGTACATCGTAAGTAAACGTTCATGTCTTAGAAAATCTAATAAATGTTCGAAAGACATGTGACATCTGCCAATCCGCACTGGGCCGTGTATAAAGTATACCCATTATGTGTCACCTTGTATAATGGCCGTATGTGACAACTGATACAGTAAAATAGATATAAAGTATCAGTGCCGGGTTAACCGTGCGAATGACCGGTAAGAAGGAAGCTTGGAAGTAAGGCCTGTTGCCATTTATATAACTCTTACAATACAAAAAATATATAATACGAGTATTTCGAAGTGTTTAGAATGGAACTATGTTCATCAAATTCAAATAAGATATTTTGGACATCTGAACGGATGCGTTGGACGAATGAGAGCAACATAATAACGAGACCAATTTATTGAAACCGTCAGCAAAAACACACTAAATGATCAACGAGAAAAAAATTGATAGAAACCAATTTCAATAAAATGTTTTTATTTTGTTTTTTTTTATTAGATACATTGACACATTGGTTTATTTTATATTATTTTTAATCAATAATTTAAATGATTAATATTCAAATCATAACTAGAGTTAGGGATCGCCAACAATTCCAAAGTCAGTTTTCGTATTCGCCCTGGTCTGGGTGTCACTGGGATCGCTCCCGGTCCACTGTATACACGGTATCCAAACGTTGCTTAGTTTAGGTTGGGACCCAGTTAGTGTATTCGTTTGCCGATATTTTTCATTAATTATATTGCATTATGCAGTTTAGAAGTACTCTGTACTACAAAAAAACAAAACTTCAATGTGAAAAAAAAAATTATAAGCATTAAAAAGCACCAAGTCAAGTCTAGGCTCTATTACCGCAGTTATTTTACACTAGCGGCCCGCCCCGGCTTCGCACGGGTACATTACGGTTACATTATTGGAGTTTTAGTAAAGATCCCTAATTTTTTTTTAAATATAATATAGCCTATGTCACCCGGGGATAGTGCAGCTTCCCAACAGTGAAAGAATTTTTCAAATCGGTTCAGTAGTTTCGGAGCCTATTCATTACAATTAAACAAACGAAGTTTTCCTCTTTATAATATTAGTATGATGTACACATTACCTACTACATCAAAGCTGAATTTAATAATATATTTTTATTCGCACAGCAATTGTTCGCCACTTGTTCTACTAACGGTACCACCATCGCGACAAAAAGCCCGAACATCCGACTGACCTTGGCGCAGCGAAATGATCTTGCAAAAACACATCGAGTTCTTCCAACACTACACAACAATTTCAACTCTACTATGTAAACGGAATAGTTCAAATTCATATAGCACTCGAAAGAGATTGAAACACACTTGCAAAACAAGTTTATTGTTCAAAAAACTTGGTCGTCGGTTAGCGAACAAAGATACGTGGGAGAATTATGGCCACAAAAACATCTCTGCCCAGCTCCGTACGAGGAAAATAGCGTGAATAAAGTCTAGACCACATAATAAAGTGCTTATATTATGTAAATACATACGTGGGAATTAAAAATAATGGTGGATAAGTAAAGAGGTTATATCTGTGTAAGTGTAGAGACTTGGTGGACGCGCATCCGTGACCAGAGTTCAACCCACAGTTTCTTGTAAACGTAAGCATACCAATAACCATAGCCTTTTTTAACCCCCGACGAAAAAAGAGGGGTGTTATAAGTTTAACTTTTGTATTTGTGTATCTGTGTGTCTGTCTGTGGCATCGTAGCGCCCAAGCGGATGAACCGATTTCAATTTTGTTTTTTTTGTTAGGTAGGTATTCTGATCAAGAGTGTTCTTAGTTATGTTTTATGAAAATCGGTTCAGCCGTTTGTAAATTATTAGCTCTTTTGTAGTTTCAAAAGTCGTCGCATCGGGGGTTTTCTAAATTTTCAATTTTAGTTATAACTGTCTTAAAAAAACAGGCCGCGACCTCTACCTATACCCATTGATGATGTATTATACAAATATAAGGCGTCAATAACCCAATGGTTAGAGGGGCCGCCCTCGTAACAAAAGGTTCCGGGTTCGATCCCCATCCTGGCTATTAAACTCTTGACAGTGAGCCCATTTCTATCCCAAGCATTAGCTTTGCTGGAGGGGCTAACGGGATTACTATTATTTGTGAGTAACTCACATTGCTAGTAATCTTTTTTTTTTTTAAATATATAAATAAATTAGCCCTTTTAACATCCCACTTTTGGACTCCGGCCTCTCCTCAATACGAGGAGGATTCAGGGCATAATCCACCACGCGGGCCCAGTGGCCATTGCAGTGCTAATTTCTTACATAGAGCTGCCTTCCAAACAAGTTAAACATCTGAAAACCTACATACTTGTGAGTTTTATGTTAGATCAGTATTTTTTCAGGCTTCTCAGTAGATTTCGCAATTAAAATTTGGGGCCAGCAATGGGGTCATTCCGATGAACAATGTGAAAACTCCACTCGTCGGTTCCCCAAACAATTGGTTCACTTAATGTGATCATTATTATTCCCGGCTGCGCGCACCAAGTGTCATCGTTGCAAATATGGCCGCTTGAGGTCAGCAGGCTTTGTTTTTGTTGCCGCAAGGTGCGAGCGAGCAGTCCAGTCGATTCAACATGGACTTCTAATCAAAACAATTTTGACAATGGTAGAGCAACATAAGTACCCTCCCACAAAATAATGGCGTACAGTCACTTTTATAGCGGCGTTTCATATGATAAGAGAGAGAACCGGAACCACAACCCCCTTTTTCCTTCCCCTCCCTTTGGGAGGGGGGCAAACCCCACTCACCTTAATATCGGCAACGAGCGAGCTATGCCTTCGGTATCACAAGCATGTATAGGCTACAATTACTGCTTCAAATCAGGTGGATCGAACGCTTGATACCATCTTTGTTACATGATAAATGCAAGTTCTTAAGGCTAAAGCGCCCATCTAGCCCGCGAAGTTCAAATTTTTTGAGGTTTTTTAGGAATTTTTCAGATTCTGACAATAATAAAAGGCACATTTTGTAATTCGCGAAAAAGACCGTGTGCAGTGCATTTATTAATACTCGTATATCCAACGTACTCTAAAACATTTCAAGAACAACAGCTATCCAGATAATCTGGCAATTTTTGTATATTTAGTGATTTACTAGTATCATATCCACCGTGATAATATTTAGAGTAAAATAAATGTATTAATAAATGCACTGCACACGGTCTTTTTTGCGAATTACAAAATTTGTCTTTTATTATTGTCAGATTTTGAAAAATTTCTAAAAGAACTCAAAAAATTTGAACTTCGCGGGCTAGATGGGCGCCTTCACCTTAAACTGTAAATAAGTAAACAAATGAACATCGCCAGACTAATCGGTCACACGAAGAAAATTTGTAGACCTCAGTTGCTTTTGGTAATCAACCAAATCTAGGTGATGTAACCGACTTCAATGTAAATATAGAGGCTAGATTTTAGTGATGGAACATTTCACAGGTAGCATGTGAAAAATCATATTATGTAGGTTTTCATATATAGCACCTGCTAACGATATAGGTTGAAACTGTTAAAAACCATTGCAATCATTGCATCAATGAAATCGCAAAGCGTTCGGTACTGTCACGGTTTTTATGATAAATCCCCGATCAGTGACTTATAGGATTACGTGACATAGTGAAAGTTCAGTATGTATAAAATCATTGAGTGTGAAAAATCACAAGTGAAATAACAGTGAAAGAAAAATATAATTTCACGTAATGAAAATGAATTGAAAGTAGCAATCTAGAGTTGCCTACAAAACGCTATCTCTACCTTTCATGCCTTGCTCTACCAATATTAAGGTCGCCGGTACACCTCAGGCCCGTGCCCCTACAAGGCGAGACATCGACAAAGGGTTACAAACGATTCTTGCGCATCAGTTTTGCATATTAAGTAGACACTACGCAGTTTATTATGCTGTCATGTTATTGTATAAGTACATAGATATGAGATTTGAATGGCCAGGAAGAATTCATTCGATACTGTATGCAAAATTGCGTCAACGTTGTTTTTATAAAATAAAACCTAAATTAATATCGCCAGACGAACACCAACTGTACTTTTATGTCTCCAAACTGCAACGCTTGTACTATAGGTACAGTTGCAACTGTGACAACGGGGTGTTATATTAATAACTCAAATCACTTGGTAATATTTGTTATTGTTAATTACTATTATTTAATACAATATGTTTATATTTTTATACACGTCCTATCATAACGGTACCCCGGTTGTCACTGCCAGCGCACCGCAGAGCTTTCAATTTCAAAATAATAATGTTTTCTTAAATTTAAATATTTTCTTGTCGGCAGGAACTGCTATCTCTAGTGGCCAGTGCGCCGACATGGACCTTACAGTACCATACAATGGACTGCGGGCGATCCCAGTGACACCCAGACCAGGGCAAATAACGTAAAGGCCATTTCCGAAATTTACCCCAGCAGGAATCGAACCCGCAACCACCATGTGCAGTGAGCCGAGCGGCCTACGCTTGAACCACTGTGCCAAGCGGTCGTCAAATGTTAATGGACTGGGGGCGATCTTTGTGACACCCACATAAGGGCAAATTACGGAAAGCCCATATAGCTTAAGGTTTAGTCTGGCGCCACAATTTAAAAAGTTCTAATTTTATTCATGTAGAATTGTAGACGAACAAAGAACTTATGAATAGATGTAATCTACCACCGCACCGGTTTTGAATGCTGAATGCTGCACTGGGAACAACTGGCAAGAAACTCAATGGTAATAGAAAATAATAATTTAATAATAGAATTAAAACTTGGTGTACCTACATTTTTAGAATCAGCAACGCAGTGGGCAAGAAACATACCTACTCACACTTGATATCATTTTTTTTTCAAAGAAATATAATAATAAATAAAACAGTGGTAGATAAGAAATTAATTGCTTTGGTGTGATGCCGTCCATGCAAAGAATTTGTAATAATAATGCTCCCATACTAAATAAACAAAGAGAGTTTAGCAACAATGTTGTTAAGAGTGGACCAATCCCCGCAAGCAGCGCCCGCGCACGGGCACGACATGAAAAGCGGCATCACTCTACTCAACCATAATAGAGAGAAGAGGGTGACCCGCTCCACAAAGCCATCGCAATCGAGGACATGAAAAAGAGCATAAGCAACCCCTCATCGCAGAGGTAACATCTCAGCAAGGCTAATAAGCACGAGGCAAGACCCGCAACAATTAGACATAAATATTACTTTGTTAAAATTGATGGCTACATGATGCCCACATTTTTTAAAGGTGGTTTTGTGTCAAATATGTCAATAGTGCTAGATTAAGAGAAGGAAGAGGGAAATATAGGAATGAAACTCGGCAAACTAGCGCACGAGCCGCGCGATGTTAAGCAGTTATCGCAGCCTTTAGATCGGTATCTATAGCCTTTGGTTAGGAACCCCAAGGTTGTCCGTCCACACCGCGCCATGGCGTGTGGGAACCGCGCATTACGCTAATTGTTTATTGTTTGTTAAAACAATTGTTTTGTTGCGAAGTAGGAAACGGTTGGTGACCCTAAAACAATTTGAGTTTTTGAAACTTATAATACTCTAAATGTAATTAATGGATGTGGATATTATAGCGATTCTTTGGACCCATTAGAGGGCGATCCTATGGCCATTATACCGGGCACACTCCCCCCAATACGAGGGGGATGCCGAGCATATTCTGCCACGGTGGCCCAGTGCGAGTTGGCAAAGTTCTCACATCTTTTCCAAACACACATGCAGGTTTCTTTACCATGACTTTTTTAAATTGCAAAATAACTAACTCAGAGTTGGATTAACCATCTCGGGGCCCTAGGCAATGCAGTTCTCGGGGGCCCTTTACGCATTTACAACTTCTTAAAGTAGATTTATTCTACCATAACGCGAACGCAACTGTATTCATAATTGCGCTGTTTTTTTTACTAGATATATTAGAAATGAATGCTATCACCCTATAAAAAGCATTGAAACAAATAAAAGGAAAATATGCGTTTTGATGTAAAACATCTATGGGTTAACATTGGCAGTAAAATCGACCAGTTTGCCGTGAGTTTTTTTTCAGCGTAGCTTCTATACGGGCTTTCCGGGCGCTCGGCGCGCGGCTACTCTATATGTGCTAAGCGTCAGTAGTGTTACACGATATATATATGTATACAAGGTGGCAGCTGCGGTGCCCTACGCTTTATACTATAAAGCTTCGCTTCTTGCGGGCATCCCTAGATGGCTAAGTTTTTTTTCTATACGCGGGGCCCCTATGTGATGCGGGCCCCCTTAGCAGTTGCCTCATGGATAATCCGGCCCTGACTTGACTCTCTACTATAAGTATATTTTTACAATACTTACCTATAGAAATTCAATAAAGATTCCGTACAATAGTTATCAATCATAATAATAATAATGATGGATCAATAGAAGTGTTATTGATCGAGCCGCCTATTGTGCTGGCGGCATTTATCAAACTGATGTATGATAAACATAGCAAAGATCATCAACCCAATGTGATGTCGTAAAATATGACTAAAGGAATTAACATCTTGGATAATCAAATATCAATGCATAAGACAACTTCTAAATAAGATTTAAACAAAATAATTCAATTATTTTTTTTTCGTTTTAAATAAAACTCGTTTCAAGTTTTTTTTTTCAACCATAGCTAACATAGCATCTTAATCAGCTCATTTTCGAAACTAACATGCCTCGCATGCCTGATATAAAGTCACTGCTTAAAAAAGAACACTTCTGAATGTAGGTACCCTTTTTTTTAAGGGACTAGTCCCGCCACACACTCCCACCACTGTAACTCCTGTAAGCCAGGATCGACAATGGTGACCAATAATGACGTCGAGGTTTAACCCTCGACGAGTCCCGGGGAAAAGTTAAATTGTCTTGGAACCCGCACGAATTTAATCGAAAGAAATAATAGGAGGAGTTGGAAGAAAAATATTCCACTTCCCTCCAGAGCAAAGCGGGAGACAAAAATAGCTGGTATGGGCTGATTGCCCTAGAAACAAGACTGTTACAGCAGATTGGAGAGCAGTAAGGCACCACGGATCGTAATTTGACCAATTGGACCTAAACTCGTGAGCTGATTATTCTGAATATACTCTATGATCAAAGTTGCAATCTAAGTATCTATAGGCTACGATTACTGCTTAACATTAAACAGGTCTCACGCTTGTTTGCCGGCTTGAATCCATAAAGAAGGCAGTGCCTCACGCAATTCTTGTATCTATCTATATATAACTCAAAGGTGACTGACATAGTGATCTATCAACGCACAGCCCAAACCACTGGACGGATCGGGCTGAAATTTGGCATGCAGGTAGATGTTATGACGTAGGCGGATGCCTACTCAAAATCCTTTCTTAGCGGATGCTAAGAAAGGATTTTGATTAATTCTACCCCCAAGGGGATAAAATAGGGGATGGAAGTTTGTATGAAACTTTGTCAATTAAATTCCACGCGGACGAAGTCGCGGGCACAGCTAGTTCCTAATATAAGTGTTTAAGCCTTATCTAGGATTGCGGGGTCCCATCTCGGCTAACACGTGCCCTTACCACCAATAATACACACAAACACACCCAACAATCAACCTTATCGGCAGCACATTAGGATCTTGAAAGACTGCAAATATTACTCGGTAACTATAAGCACTATTTTAGTAAGAAGGAACCTAGTGCAAACTAAAATTACTCTTGCTGTTTAGGTAATAAGGACTACTGGAGATGTAAAGATGTGGCAATAGCGATCGGGTTACGCGCAGGCGCCGTTTACTTCCGTGTTGCCAAGTGGGTAGGGTGACCAGTAATAGGAATGAAACGGGATAAGTCCTAATTGGTTATTTGGTCAGTCTAAGTACACCACAGGCTACCTTGTGAATTAAAACTTAACAAGTCAATAATACCTATTTAATAAATAGCTGATTCCCATCTATGAGCGTGCGCAGAGTATAAAACATTTTTTTATAACTCAGACAGCTAACAAGTATATCACCAGCCGAAGTACCTGCCATTGCCTTCATATGCTTGCTGTGCGAACAATGCCTTTGGTATTGTAAGCATCAATAGGCTATGATAACTGCCGGATCGTACGCTGGTTTGTCTATGGTTTTAATATAATTATCTCAAAAACTTTCCGCAGTGTTAGCGAACCTGTGTGGATTTTTTATATTTGATTATGCACATTATAATAAATATCGCCAGGCTGACACACCAACTGTATGGTCCCAAACTAAGCAACGCTTGTTTTATGGATACCGTATAATGGACTGAGGGCGATCTCAGTGACACCTAGACCTGGGCAAAATACGAAACGGTCATTTTTGATTTTTTTCTCGGCGGGAATCGAACCCGCAACCACCATGTGCAGTGAGACGAGCGGCTTACGCTCAAACCACTGCGCCAAGCGGTCGTCAAACTTGAACATATTAACATTACTTATTACAGAAACATAATACCGAGAATTGTATAAAACATCGCTATAATTTAACTACCATATCAAAAACATATAAGTACTCATTAAGAAGAACGTCCTACATTTAATATGAAAGATGGCCCCACTACTCGCATCTCGTTACACGCAGATTGATGTGCAGATTGCAAGATGATACATCTGGATGGACGTGTGATCCGGGGTTAGTCATTACTCGCTAATATAAGTGATACCTGTCTGTGCGTTCACGCGAAAGTTTAAAAGGGTGAACAGCGATGAATTTTTCACCTGGTTCATGGTTCACCAGTCCTTTGGCTGTATCATCGATGTTTTGGCACTACACAGATGTAGGTATTCTTCTAAGTCGTTACGCTCTTGACAGAGCGGTCGTGATCGTCATGTATTGTTTTCCGGGGCAGATGTGGTTCGCCTCACGATGTCTCGCCATCTCTCCCTATTGGACGTCATCCTGGTGCACTCGTGCAAGGGATCGCCAATGGCAGATTTAATTTGATCGGTCCATCGCATGGGTGCCCTTCCACGTGGTCTGGTACCCTCCACTCGGCCCTGTACAACTAACCGTTCTATGGAGTCGTTTTCTTGCCGTGAGACGTGTCCAAAGAACTTTAGAATGCGAGCCTGTACTAACGTGGATAAACGCTGCTTGATAACGAGTTCTTCGAGTATGGATATATTGGTGCGAAACTCGATGTAGGTATAGCCTCTGGCAATATTTATGCCTTTTTCTCTTTTTCTAATAATTGACGGAGTAAGGGACAAACAAGAGAAATTCTAAAAAAAACCCAGATCCTGGGTTCAAACCCTGCCTTGAACCTCTTGGTTTTTCGAAATGTATGTGCGAATCAAAATTTATATATGATTATCACTTGCTTACGGTGAACGAAACCATCGTGAGGAAACCTGCATGTCTTAGAAAAACTAACCAATTTTCGAAAGACGTGCAACCCGCCTATCGACACTGGGCCAGCGGGGTAGATTACGCCACGAATCCCCCTCGTAGTGAGAGGAGGCCCATGCGCAGGAGTGGGACGTCAAAAAGGGCTATTTTTATAGTAATAAAGTAACATGTATATTATGTATGTTCACTATGAAAATGTTCATCTGGGGCCCAACTCTGGTAGCCGCTGACGTCTCGATCGACTCGCAATACCTCAAAACTGACGTATCGCGTATCAGAATACGTAATTTTTGACAGATTTTCTTTAACATAGTTGGACCCCTGGTTCACCCGTCATTTAGCTGTAGGTACCATTTGGTAGACGCTGTAGATGTCGGTATATTTTCTCGTTCTGACATAGCGCTAGAACACAGGTGATACATTGTATGTTTTTTTTTTTTTTTAAATTGACTATATGTTGTTGGCCAGAGTGGCCATAACAACTTCACCCGGACAGAGGGACAGAGGGCGAGCGCAAGTGCGCTCCAGCCAGAGGGGCAGGGGGGCAGCTAGCTCAAGGGCGCCACAAGGGACACGACCTCGGCTTGGGCCGCTGCCAGAAGAGGTGGCGAGGGTAAATCTACCACCGGATCGGAACGCGACCTCGACTGAGAAGATCAATACATTGTATGACGGATAAACCAAATGAACCAGGAACACATTTAATCGTTTCATCCCATATTAGATGTATTTTAGTAATTACACCGACGGACAACAGTCTAACCATGTAGCTACGTACCTATATCTACTTTAAAATACCTAAGGAACAGCTATAAAAACCTTCGTAAGGCGCATGCATGCATAAAATGTTCCTTATACGGAACATTGGGATGGAATGACATCACGCTGCGGTAGTATCAAAAAATCTGTCAACGCGACACAATTTTACACAAGTCTAACGGTGACAGTCCGCTCGGCTGTGCTATGAAGCAGGATGACCCCGCCCTTTATTTCCTCAGCTTCATCAGGCTTACCTCAATTTGATAGTAAATGAAGCAATCTAATTACTTGAAGCGAGTGGTCCCACTTCATAACACAGTCAAGGGTCACCAAACGTTTCCACGTTTTTAGTTGAAAGGATATTTTGCTTTGAAAACCGATATAAAATAATAAGATACCCATGAGAAGCTAAACAATAATTGTTTTAGTAACGTTTGAGCAATCCCCAAATGCTTCAGATAAGATCTACACGTAGAACCACCATAACACCTTGGAAAACCAATTACAATATAGAAACCGCTCGTGTGAAAACCACTATTTCGATTACACATAATTATAATCAAATTCTCCTAAGTTACGTCACGCAGTCGACCTAATTATCAGGGTGCATAAATATGCCATAATCAAGATACCATCGGTTGCAGAACGCGTGTGAAAATACCGTCATAGAGTTCCTCTTAGCTCACACGAACTTCCATTGTTACAAATAAAGACGGGTGCAGACTGAACATAGCAATAATGGCGACATCGCCTTGTCATGGTTTGAGCGCGGACCGCTCGGCTTGGGCATCATTCACACATCAAAATGACGTTGAGTTTATACATTTCACAGGAGTATCCAAAAAATCTTCGACACCCATATGCAGTCAATGTTATGTGAAACACGTTGTTGTCTCTGCCCTGTTGAATGTAGCCTCACTGGATGGCTATGGGTTTGATTTCCATTCAGGAAAATTTCTTAAAATATTTTGTAGTAATGATGCCTTATTAAAATAGAATTCCGTTGCCAAGTTGTGTCAAAAAAGCGTTACTGTTTAATACATTTTTAATCTTCCAATACCGGTTGGCGCAGTTGTTCGAGCGTAGGCCGCTCGGCTCACTGCACATGGTGGTTGCGGGTTCAATTTCCGCTGGGGTAAATTTCGTTAGTGGCCTTATCGTAATTTTCCCTGGTCTAGGTGTCAATGGGATCGCCGCGAGTCCATTGTACGGTACCCATAGTACAAGCATTGCTTAGTTTGGGACCATACAGTTAGGGTGTCAGTCTGGCGACATTTATTTATTAAAGCTTCCAATTTTAATCATTATTAAGATTTCTACGGTCTGAACGTACCTTAGCTCTAGTTTTTGCTTCGTATCACTGTCAATCGCGTTGAGAACTAAAGTTGATGTAGCACAGCCTTTTGCGATTTAGCAATCGATTCCTGATGTTACATGATGGATGCGATGGTTTTTATCGATTCTCGAGCACCATTCAATCGATACATCGATGTTTTATACATTTGTTAATTATCATTAAGCCATGAGTTATAGGGTTCACAGTTTTATATGATAGAGTGCTAATCTTTTATTAATAGGACGAGATAATATATGCTCCCTGTTTTTAGAGTTCCGTGTTCCCTACGAGGAAACATACAACCACTAATCCACGTTTGTTAATAAGGGGGTGTGAGATTATCCTGTCTGCCCATCCGTCCGTCCGTCCGTCTGCCCGTCCGTCCGTCCGTCCGTCCGTCCATCCATCTGCCCGTCCGTCCGTCCGTCCGTCCGTCCGTCAGTCCGTCTGTCCGTCCGTCCGTCCGTCTAATATGTCACACTCACAATGCCAAAACGTGATTAGTTTTTATTTTTTTTCAGTTTTTCAGGCAATCCATTGCTCAATAGATTGTGAACCCTATTCCAATTGATTTACATAACACACAAAACGCAAAAAGTTTATATTCGTTACATACTTAACTTGCACCAAAAGTAAATAGTTAGTTAGGTGTATTATGTATAAAACCTGTCGTGATGCGTGTCGCTGCGTGTGTGCATGCCGAGTAGGTAAATTGCAGCATTTATGTAATAAATGTACGCATAACTCACGTGAATGACTGCAATCTGTTATGCGAACCTTCCAGGCAGGCTATTCAACAACGCCTATAGGAATATATTCGTGATTTTCTCTATTGTGTGAGCACTTTAGCTGTTTGTCTAGATTAACGGGATTTGAAAGGGACAAATGGTTGTTTAAAAACCCATGATTTAGCTGGAAAGGCTAACGGGAATACTAGTAATATGATTAAGTCATATTTGCTAGTAATCTTAATACAAAAAAAGAACCGTGCCGTCTAGGGACGCCCGAAAGAAGCGACCCTTTATAGTATAAAGCGTAGGGCGCCACAGCTGCCACTGTGTATACCTATATATCGTGTAACACTACTGACGCTTACCACGGATAGAGTGGCCGCGCGGCGAGCGCCCCGAACGTCCGTATATAAGCTTCGCTTCAAAACTTTTACCTAACATACCGACACCGACCCTCATTCAAATGTCCTCCGTAATACTGAATCCGCTGAAATGAACCCAAATCTAAGACACACGTACTAAATTGTCTATTATTGCGGACATAACCGTACTAACTTATACAATAAATATAGCATATGAGTACTAAATGGAAGTCTAAACATGTCCAAAATAACGACCCTCTTAAGAAATGTGGATAATGAAACGAGATATGTCGTCACATGAGGCGTGTTTCGTGTTACCCGTGGGAGTAGAAGCAATATTTGTGTTTTATATTCATTCAAAAATGTTGAATTGAAGTTATTGCGCGGTCTTGCTGTAATAGTTGTACCAACTAATGCAATTATAATTCGTGAAACTAGCTTGTGCTTGTGACCGCTAGAGTTTTGGCATACAATAATTTTCATACATTTAAAATTGATCACTGAAGAAATGTTTCATGCAAAAATATTTTTAGCATTACTATACTTTGCGTGTGCAAAAATTTGGTGTTTTTTAATATAAGTAGTATTTATAAGGGTTGGCCAAATAGATAAATTAATTTCATTTTCTGTTATTTACTTAAGTATATCCTACTAATATTATAAATGCGAAAGTTTGTGAGTGTGGATGTTAGTTACTCTTTCAGGCAAAAACGCCTGAACAAATTTGGATGAAATTTGGAACACAGATAGTTTATAACCAGGATTAACATATAGGATACTTTTTATCCCGATAATCCCGAAATTTTTGTTAAGTTAAATACTACGCGTGTGAAGTCGCGGGAATAAACTAGTCTATTAATAAATTCTAAGATGGTTTATAAAAAAAAAGAATTCCTCTTAATAATGAGGCCTAAGTAAGTTCTTTTACATTCCAATTTATCTCAAAAATCCAAATAGTAAGGCAAATATTAATAACTATATCTCAAGTCTGAGAGCGATCTTGAGTACGCTTTAGACACGTCATTTAGTAATGGGATGTTAAGATGACATTTCCAAGATCGCTCTCAGACTTGAGATTGATTAATTAATACGGACCTGTCTTCCTGTAATTCAAAAATAATAATTTTACACAACATTTTTTTGTTTAGTGGAAAGTTTACTAGATACAGAAGCTTTTTAAGTATGTATGGGTATAAAATAAATAAATAAATATCGCCAGACGAACACACCAACTGTATGGTCCCAAACTAAGCAACGCTTGTACTATGGATACCGTACAATGGACTGGGCGCGATCCCAGTGACACCCAGACCAGGGAAAATTACGAAATTTACCCTGACGGGAATCGAACCCGCAACTACCCTACGCTCGAACCACTGCGCCAAGCGGTCGTCCAAAGTATGGCCCAATGAGTGGTAGGTACCTAATACACAATGCAGTATAATAATATCGAGTCATAAGATCACTTCATGCCTGTTACCTCACTGTCGTCAACACAGTCCATTGTACGGCTTGCGTCAGAGCGTGGGTAACCGTGGCATTTTGTACAGACACAGATTGTTTTCATTATAGTTATTTATAAATGACATACTTTGTCTTATTGAGTCCAGCGAGTGTTACCTGCAACAAATAAATTTTGGCATTATCAAAAAGATAATAGAAGTGGTGGGACAAGATTTCGAGGAATAGGTTTTTATTGTGGGAAGCATAAAACCTTTTTTAAGCCAGAAAGGGATCCAAAGTTTAAGGTATTCTTCGGGAACTGAAGGAACTTTAAGTTTTTTGTTTTTTTTTTTTGAATGGACTAAATGTTGTCGGCCAGAGTGGCCATAACAACCTCACCCGGACAGAGGGCGAGCGCAAGTGCGCTCCAGCCAGAGGGGCAGGGGGGCAGCTAGCCCAAGGGCGCCACAAGGGACACGACCTCGGCTTGGGCCGCTGCCAGGAGAGGTGGCGAGGGTAAATCTACCACCGGATCGGAACGCGACCTCGACTGAGAATATCAGGAACTTGAGAGGTAATCGTCCGCCCAGTACTTCTGCAACTTTAGGGGAACAGTCGCGGTGCCAGCATTACACTTCACACTACACTCTCAAACGCCTTGCTACGTCATCGTCGCCACGTAGCATAGGCTAACTATAACCGGTGCGTGGTACAGAGTAATATTTTAAACTAGCTGAGCCCGCGACTTCGTCCGCGTGGAATTTAACTTAACAAAAAAGCCCGCTCCCGCGTTCTGAGCCCGCACGACAGAACCCATTTTTTCATTATTTAAAATTTTGTTTTTCTAAAACAAAAGTAGCCTTGGTTACTGCTTATAACATCAGCTATCTACCAGTGAAAGTCCCGTCAAAATCGGTCCACCCGTTTCGGAGATACTCTTTGATTTCATGTGTTTTTACTTTTTTACGCGGAACCCTAATTGTTTTTCAAAAATTAAAGTAGCCTAAGTTACTCCCTATTACATCAGCTATCTGCCAGTGAAAGTCCCGTCAAAATCGGTCCAGCCGTTTCGGAGATTACCCGGAACAAACACACAGACAGACAGACAGACAGACAGACAGACAAAAAAATTTTAAATCGCGTTTTTCCTATAGGTGTCGTATGTACTTTCATATGCATTTAGTGAAAAGGTGTTATTTTGATATTACAAACAGACACTCCAATTTTATTTATTTGTATAGAAGATGTTTATTATCGGTATCGCAGCTTGGGCTCTCAATCGCAATATTTCGCAATCAGAGAGAAATCTCGTGCGTCCTGCGAATAACTACGTTTTCAACATTACCGATGTTGACTTACTATGTCACTTATAAAGTGTATTTTTTTAAATTCGCCTTTTTTTAACACACATGGTAGGTACTTCATAAATCTAAAATTTGTGGGTGCGAGTGTAACCCTAAGTAGGTATAGTACGAGTATGTAGCTCGAAATTTGAATCTGTTTTGAATATGATTCTTGAGTTTACTGAAAACAATGAAACTTGGGATTTTTTATGGGTGTATTGAAAGTAGTGATAGATGATTGGTTAAGACCGCGTCTTGGGGGCAACAAAGTCCTGGGTTTGAACCCCAGCACGCATCTTTCTGACACAACACTGGCACCTCTCTGGGTTTTTCGAAATCAATGCGCAATCATAATTTCAATCTGATTATCGCTTGTTTACGGTGGAGGAAAACATCGTGAGCAGTGGCGGATTTACAAATTGCCAAGGTATAGGGCGTAAAGGTGTTGCCGCCCTTGCCTCTACAATTGTCATGTCCTTGATTAGGCCGATCACTGGTTGGGGGGCGGCGAACTAGCTGTTTTACTCCAGATTTGGAAGTTTGCTACACCGAATGTACAATGACAAGTGAGACGGGAAAGTCATCGGCAAAATTTGTTGCAGAGTTCTATCGGTCCCCAAATTTGCCGCCCCAAAAATCTGCCGCCCTAGGCTCCAGCCTACTCAGCCTGCTGGTAAATCCGCCACTGATAGTGAGGCCTCACACTAGCACCTCTGTTACTCCTGCAACCCAGGATCGACAGTAGCGTTTAACGAAGAAGTCGAAGTTTAACCCTCTTTTGGTCCTGGGGAAAAGTATATCAAGGAACCAGGAGATAAAAGAGGTGATCGGAAATCAAAAGATTATACTAGCCCTAGATACTTACAAATTTACTATTTACCGTTCAAAAATCGATTCGTTTTTGTTCCAATCGTAACGCTTCTGTAATAAGAGCGCACAAATGACTTTTGAATTCGTGATTCAGTTGTAGGCTTTGCACGCATTTTGAATTGCAAACTTCACGGTGCAATCGTGTTGAGCTTTATTCTAATGTATCACGGTTTGTTTTTTATTAATGTGGTAGCAGAGGTTGCATTGCGGGTTCATTGAACCTCACAGCTAAGTAAACAAATAGATGGTAGCACGATTCAGATGCAGGTGTGAGGAAAAAAGAGTGATTCAATTGCGGTACTAGGTGATTTTGTTAGATAATTTAACTGTTAAGTGTGGGGCAACGAGGACGGTACATCTACAGGGTGAAATAAAAAAAAAAAAAAAAAAAAAAAATCGCCAGACAGATACACCACCTGTACGGTCCCAAACTAAGCAAAGCTTGTACTATGGGTACCGTACAATGGACTGGGGGCGATCCCAGTGACACCCAGACCTGGGCAAATTACGAAAAGGCCATTTCCGAAATTTGCCCCGGCGGGAATCGAACCCGCAACCACCATGTGCAGTGAGCCGAGCGGCCTACGCTCGAACCACTGCGCCAAGCGGTCGTCAAATGGCAGTCAATTCAGTTTTTCTGCCAATGAAAAACTTCGATGGGTTATCCTTTGTGCACCTACCAAAGAAGATTCAAAGCACACCTCTAAGTAATATAAATTAAGCCCTGTGTTACTATTAAAACAAACAATCAGTGCAAAGGGTTATTAAACAATTTCGGATTATTTGGATGATAGATCAGCTTGAGTCTGAGCAGCTCAAATCTCGCCAGTCAATAATAATGTCAAAGCGTAGCGTGTCTTGCCCTAATAGTCCAAATTACTTATGCAATTCTTGGTAATCTTAAAAGGCAACACACTGGAGCTATTATATTTATATTAGTACTAGCTGTGCCCCGCGACTTCATCCGCGTAGTATTGGATTATTTGGTTAAAAAGTATCCTATATGTTAATCCCGGTTATAATCTATCTGTGTTCCAAATTTCATCCAAATCCGTTCAGTAGTTTTTGCGTGAAGGAGTAACAAACATACATAACATACATACATAAATCCACACTCACAAACTTTCGCATTTATAATATTAGTAGGATCTACCTTGGAATTATTGATTATATAAGTAACTGGCGATCAAAAAAAAAAGAAATATAACAAAATGTAAAAAGCCAAGCCCGCTGAGTCGAGGTCGCGTTCCTATCCGGTTGTAGATATAAGAAAAAAAATTAAAAAATTACAATTTGGAAGTGCCCCCGCAGGCCTAGACAAAATAAACGATTTGAATTTAATTAAATATACTTTTTAAAACACAATCATTGGTTGGTAGGTACCTACTAAGGGATAAGCGGTTGGCGGGTTAGAATTAGTGAATAGGAAAAAAAAAATAAACCAATCCTAACTTAAGTATTGCTGCAGACCAAAACCAACCCTAGTTCAAGTGAATGCAGGTTGGTTTTAGTTTGCAGAAGTACGGGTGGTTGGATCCATCTTGCATAACTAACCAATTATCCACTTTCAATAGGTGGTATGGTTAATTTAACCATGCGATAACACCCAACGGTTAAAATAACCGTGACCCCTATCTTTTCTAACACCATTACGCGAAATTACTTATACTTATATACTTATAGTATACGGTATCCGACATTTTTTGCCGGCACACATGTCATTGACCTAGTTACTGTTATTTCGCACTTAAACCATTTCCTTTAACTGCGATCGGTACTTGACCGGAAAGATTGAGATTAACTTAAACATAGTGAAGGCTTGAGTTATGATTAGTATGCTAGAATAGGAGTCTAGATGCATAATGGACATCATGAGTAGGTACCTAATATCTAATTTTGTTTTTTATATCCAGCTCATAAGTACCTAGGACATAACATAGGTGCCTAGGTACTGTGACAAATGCGTAAAGTAGTTAAGTATAAGTCCGAATTATTTGTGTAATTCTTAGTAATATCAGAAGGCAACACACTGGAGCTATTATAATATTTATATTAATATCGACTACCCTTTGTAATCATTGAATATAAGCAACTGGCGAGAAAAAAAATAAAAAAATGACATGTAAAAAGACAAGCCCGCTGAGTTTCTTGCCGGATCTTCTCAGTCGAGGTCGCGTTCCGATCCGGTTGTAGATATGAGAAAAAAATATGTAAAATTGACAATTTGTAAGTGCCCCCGTAGGCCTTAACAAAATAAATTTGAATTGAGTACCTATGACAGCTGTGTTTCGTATGGTTCGTGAGAGAAGCTCAAACCCCCTCCCCTCCCGTCCCCTTCCTCTGTGTCACTCCCTTTCAGGACGGCGACGTGTGAGCAAGCATCTATAGGCCACGGTAACTGCTTAACATCAGGCGGGTCGCACGCTTGTGTACCGACTTTGTTATAAGTATATAAAAATATGGTTCCACAGAGTAACAATAATCACAGTATGGCAATCAATGTTTTATACTTGACGGGACCACTTGGCGCAGTGGTTCGAACGTAGGGCACTCGGCTCACTGCACATGGTGGTTGCGGGTTCGATTCCCGCCGGGGAAAATTTCGGAAATGGCCTTTCGTAACTTGCCCTGGTCTGGGTGTCACTGGGATCGCCCCCAGTCCATTGTACGATTGTACGGTACCCATAGTACAAGCATTGCTTAGTTTGGGGCCTTACAGTTCGTATGTCAGTCTGGCAATATTTATAATTATTTATTTATAGCGTAACCGACAAGGAGCCTGCGTTCCGATCCGGTGCTAGATTTACCCTCGCCACCTCTCCTGGCAGCGGCCCAAGCCGAGGTCGTGTCCCTTGTGGCGCCCTTGAGCTAGCTGCCCCCCCTGCCCCTCTGGCTGGAGCGCACTTGCGCTCGCCCTCTGTCCGGGTGAAGTTGTTATGGCCACTCTGGCCAACAACATATAGACATATAAAAAAAAAAAAAAAAAAGAAGACAAGGAGATTGTACCACTTCAACGGCCCCCAATGTTTTCATTGAGAAAATGATTGATTTATAATTAAAATTGTGTAAATTCACTATTCACTGTCGTCCCTCTGACTTTGACATACTTGTCCAGTGACTGTGCAATTTCCGAGTAAAATGTCGTAACCGACGGAACCGCAGAATAGTGTATAAGTAGTGCTATGCGGATAAAGAAAAAAAACACGTTGAATAAATTTGTATTGACCGATTGAAAAGATTTTTTGTTATGATTTTTTTTTTATTATAAGTCACCAAAAATAAATGTTGCTTTTTATCTAAATATATATAACTCAAAGGTGACCGACTGACTGACATAGTGACCTATCAACGCACAGCCCAAACCACTGGACGGATCGGTCTGAAATTTGGCATGCAGGTAGATGTTATGACGTAGGCATCCGCTAAGAAAGGATTTTGAAGTTGAAGTTAAATTCCACGCGGACGAAGTCGCGGGCTCAGCTAGTTACTGTTATAAACGCCAATTGATTGATTACTCTACTTTTTATGACTGATTAGACTTGAAGACGTTATGGCTAAGAAAATATCTAAAAAACAGACATGTTTTTCCGGAAGCATGAAATAGTCCCAAAGATGACCTCCTACAAGATACATAGTTAGAAACCTAAAAGCCAACAAACAACTTAACCCTCTTATAATCTATACAAATAAATAAAATTGGAGTGTCTGTTTGTCTGTCTGTGTGTTTGTTCCGGGTAATCTCCGAAAGGGCTGGACCGATTTTGACGGGACTTTCACTGGTCACTGGTTTCACAGATAGCTGATGTTATAAGCAGTAACTTAAGCTATTTTAGAAAAACAAAATTTAAAAAATGGGTCCTGTCGCTCGGGTTTCAGAACGCGGGAGCGGGCTTTTTTGTTAAGTTAAATTCCACGCGGACGCAGTCGCGGGCTCCGCTAGTATTGGTATATAATACAAGATACAAAAAAGTTGAAGGGCCAAGGCCACTCAGAGAGCTATGGAGAAAGCTATGCTCGGAGTTTCGCGAAGAAATCGAATCAGACATGAGAAAATTCGTAAGCGAACTAAGGTCACCGATATAGCCCTATGGATTATTTGGCTGAAGTGGCAGTGGGCTTACACATAGCCCGGATAACCTATAGCCGATGGAAAGGAAAGGTTCTTCAATGGCGACCATGAACCGGAAGATGCATCGTGGATAGACCCCCAAAAGGTGGACCGACGACCTAGTGACGGTCGCGGGGATCGGCTGGATGCCGACCCACTCCAGGGCACGGGCCTCCCCTCACTACGAGGGGGATTCAGGCCGTAATCCACCACGCTGGCCCAGTGCGGGTTGGCGAATTTCACAAGACTGTCGAAAATTGGTTAGATTATCTAAGACATGCAGGTTTCCTCACGATGTTTTCCTTCACCGTAAGCAAGTAATAATCATATAGAAATTGTGATTCGCGCATAGATTTGAAAAAGCCAAGAGGTGCGACCCAGGTTGGGTGCCCGCCCGCAAGATCAAGATATAAAATATCAAATAATTATACAATACATTGGAGCTCAGTTTAAGTTCATGGATTACAATTACATTCAATATAACAGAAATTAAATACGCCAAATGAGTAACAATAATAGGTGCTCTATCTCTTTCCAAATAGGCATCAACCTATAAAAGGTTTAACTATCTCCCCACGGAATCCCGATTTGATTAGAGATCAAAGGCACCGCGGGCCGTTCCGCGCACGCACGTCGCCCCACCGGGGCAAAAACACAATACCACTTTATTTGGACAGCGGTCGGCTACTTTGTTTATCGTGTTGTTTGTTCGTGAAGCAAGTCTTAAGGTTATAATATGGACTATTGGGTGCGGAGGCTTTATCTTCTATCATCTGCACAGGGAAAGAAATAACGATAATACAACCTTGAAATTGTTTGGAAAATCTGAAGCCATCTCTATTTTTGAAAGACATTTGAAATCCGCCAACCCGCACTGGGCCACAATGGTTGATTACGGCCTGAATCCCCCTCGTAGTGAGGGGGACGCTCGTGCCCATGAGTGGGACGACAAAAGGGCTAAAATATTTTTTTTTTTTTATTTATATATGAAACAAAGTAAAATACTTAATTAATTAAAAAATATATAGGAAAAAATTAAGGGTCTATTTTTATTTGTTAATTATTAATACCAACTTGATGGTGGTATAGTCAAGCTGTAGACAATAGACAACAGTTCATAGATGGGCTGGCTTGGCCGCATGACACGGTAGTGCCACCCTCTTACAGAATGTTGTCGTAAAGTAGCTATTATAGCTGCGTTTAGTACGAATAGTGAGATAGCAGGAAACCCAACCCCTCGAGCAGTCCACTTCGTCTGTCCCTTTTAATATATCTTACTTAACCTTTTTTAATTGCAGCATAAAATTAATAAACCTTCACGTTGTTTTATTAATACTATTTAAGAGATCAGAAGTTAAGGGACTGGTTCAAAGTATTGCCGACGCGGACGACTCCCAAGTCGTCCCAGCATTTATCGCCCCGCTCAGCTTTTGTGGCAATGATACAATGGTTACAAAGTGGAAAGTGCGCACGCGCGGTACCATTGTTATAAAAAAATAACATCTGTGAAAAGGTCAACGCAGATGTCAGATCGTAGTACACACATTGTAACATACCGTATCAGACCAAACAATTGACAGTCATTCCAAAATATACCTTACTTCCTCAATAATTACGTTGGTATTTGAAATAAGGACCTAACCAGCTGATCCTGATCATCTGCCGAACTGATGCAATGAGAAATTAACTTTAGAGCAAAAGCTTAAAGTTTAGTTTACGATGGCTGTGTTGAGTTTGTATAAAGCAGATGTCACACAGACCCAGCACGTGCTAAGGGAGTGTTTATAAAGGTACAATGGGTGGTATAACAATAGAATCTATACATACAATGTGAAATATGGTTTATTTTTAATACTAACGGAAGTATTCTTTGTGACATCCTTGTGCAAACTATCCTCATTACATCTTCAATAGTGTTACTGCCACCAATCATGGCTTGCCAAGGGAAAATATACCTAAAATACCTACATTAAATAACACTTTTCACAACCCAGGAATCAACGACCGCTTTCGTAATTTGCCCGGGTCTGGGTGTCACTGGAATCGCCCCCAGTCCATTGTACGGTAACCCATAGTACAAGCTTTGCTTAGTTTAGGACCGTGCAGTTGGTGTGTCAGTCTGCCGATATTAAAAAAAATATATTAAAAATTAAAATATGAGAAATAAATAAATCCTATTCTTTTCTAAGTCTGAGACTATCCAAGATACAAATATAGCATCTTCATTGATACCACTATCTAATAATAGTGTTGTATGTTTATTCTCCAATGAGGTATTGCGAGATTAGGGTTACCACATCAATAGTCGCTTTCCGTAAAAACCTTTGTCGTGTGTATAAACTTTTAGACTTGTTATTAATTAATTTGGAACCTTGAACATCTCTAGTTGGAAGTCGTTTTACAATCCTACACAAAATACTAAAACAGTCTTGAAAATTTTGGTTGCGTGGCAACCCTTAAGGTTCCTATAGGGTTGGCACGCAACCAGAATTTTGACACATTTATCCAAGACCTATTTTCAAGGCTGTGAATAAAATTAAGTATTATTCAATTGATTCTAACCTACTCTATTCAATGCAGGATTCTCTCATCAAATAACTGTTACACTATGTTACCGGAAAGATAACGGAGCGGCTTGAGTTCTTTTAACTCGACTTATGAAATTATAAAGCAATCAGTTACGTTCAAATAGTCATTTTATTACATCCTTTACGAAATGTCAGTACCAAGTCGCGATATTTAGCAATTAGCTTCCCGTTTCAAGTAATTATGTAAGTAATCATTTCACTTTTTATTGAAACTGTGTGCTCATTATAAATTATAATAATAATGACACACCAACTGTATGGTCCCAAACTAAGCAACGCTTGTACTATGGGTACCGTACAATGGACTGGGGGCGATCCCAGTGACACCCAGACATGGGCAAGCCATTTCCGAAATTCACCCCGTCGGGAATCGGACCCGCAACCACCATATTGCAGTGAGCCGAGCGGCCTACGCTCGAACCTCTGCGCCAAGCGGTCGTCAAAGTAATTAAGTACATTATTTCTAGAATTAGTCCCCCACCACTGTCACTCCTGTAAACTAGGATCGATAATGATGTCCAATGATGACGCCGAGGTTTGACCCTCATCGAGTCTCGGGGAAAATGTGAATAGTCTTGGAGCCCGTACGAAATTAATCAAAATAAAGAATAGGAAGTTTTGTAAGAAAACAAAACCACCAAACTTTTTAATATTGTCGTTAAGGCTAAAGCGCCCATCTAGCCCGCGAAGTTCAAATTTTTAGTTCTTTTAGAAATTTTTCAAAATCCGACTATAATAAAAGACAAATTTTGTTATTCGCGAAAAAGACCGTGTTCAGTGCATTTATTAATATATCCAACTTACTCTAAAACATTTCAAGAACGACAGCTATCCAGATAATCTGGCAATTTTTGTATATTTAGTGATTTACTAGTATCATATCCACCGTGATAATATTTAGAGTAAAATAAATGTATTAATAAATGCACTGCACACGGTCTTTTTCGCGAATTACAAAATTTGTCTTAAATTATTGTCAGATTTTGAAAAATTTCTAAAAGAACTCAAAAAATTTGAACTTCGCGGGCTAGACAGGCGCCTTCACCTTAAATATAAGCACAGGCGGTAGAGCCAAGCTGCAGCCAATTGACTGGCTGGCTCCACCTTTGTAGAACCTCCCTATCACAAAATATCGGCGTAAAGTAGCTATTATAGCTGCGTTGCGTACAATGAGTGCCCCCACTTCCTCCATTTTCAGATTGGAAATGTGCGAGCAATGCCTTTGGTATTGCAAGCATCTATAGGCTACGGTAACTGCTTAACATCAGACGGGTTGTACGTTTATTTGCCAACGTTGTTATATAAACAAAAAACAATATTGATCTTTTCCATTCTATACCTAATACATTTTCTTTTCTCTCTTCAAGCAACTCTACAAAAAGAAAACAATAAGTGACGTCATGGTGTTCATTATTCGTATTATACTCGGTGACAGCTGTCCACCAGGGAAAGTGGGGCTCTCACGACCGCTGATGCGTTCCACAAACATTACTTATGGGTCCGCGCATAATGTGTGACGCAATGGAATCATAACGTTTTCCGTCAAAGTAACACTCGCGTTTACCACTACATAGTATAAAACAAAGTCGCTTCCCGCTGTCTGTCTGTCCCTATGTATGCTTAGATCTTTAAAACTACGCAACGGATTTTGATGCGTTTTTTTTAATAGATAGAGTGATTGAATAGGAAGGTTTATATGTATAATACATGCATAATATAGTAGAGAAACACTTTAGTATCCGCATTGCACCCGTGCGAAGCCGGGGTGGGTCGCGGGATATAGTAGTTTATACAATTAAAGCAAAACTAGCGACCCGCCCCGGCTTCGCACGGGCATTTTTATCACTGTTTATCTACTATATTATGCATGTATTATACATATAAACCGTCCTCTTGAATCACTCTATCTATTAAAAAATCCGCATCAAAATCCGTTGCATAGTTTTAAAGTACTAAGCATACATAGGGACAGACAGCGGGAAGCGACTTTGTTTTATACTATTTAGTGATAAACTATACCTCCGTGGGCTGCGTTACACTTGAGTGCAAAATAAAGCGGACACCCGCGGTTCGGTACACACGCGATCACGCGAACTGGCCCACGAACTTATAGTTTATTTTTTCTGTAACAGAAAGGTTACGTTTAAATTATCCCATCGATTTGTATATGGATAAGTGTTATTCGAAACGGCGCAATTTCTTTTATTTTAACTTTGATACTGCTTATTATGTCTGCTATCAACTTGCGCATTGGGTGAGTTAATGGTATTGCTACTTTAAAATCAATTAAACCAAATTTATAAAATATTTGTAGTCTGTTAATTTTTGTATCTAGTACTTATTTATCTATACAAAATTTCAAATAAATTGTATTACTGGAGACCGACGCAATACGTAATTTCATTTCACTGTCAATTATTTTAATGATAATGATATGAAATGAGTTTTTTGTTCACTTGAATTCATTGCTCTTTTTATTTTTCTCCGATCACCAAAAAAAAACAAACATATTCCTGCAAAAGGTACGTGTTTATTTACACGTAACTACCCACTGCCTATTCATTTTCATTTGAATTGGACTATTCATAATATATATTCATATTAACACCTCCGCGTCATCATTGGACACCATTGCCGATCCCGGCTTACAGGAGTAACAGTAGACAGAGTGTGTGGAGCGTATCCTCCCACAAAAAAAATGTTTAATCAAATATATTATACGACTAACATTGTTAGATTAATAAATTCTGATATTATCTCACCATTACATATTGCATAAACCCATCCCACACTGCACAAAACAATGAATCTATTTAGCGAATAAAAATCGACGAGCAAATCGGCGCTTGCGCAGCGCGCACTGCGCACGCAGCATGTGCGCAGGAATGTCGCCGCCTCAAGCGATATTATACAACTAGCTAGGTACACTGGGTACCATTTTTAATGACAGATCGCTACACTGTATCGATGGGGTACTCTTGACCTGATTGTACAAGAGATTGATTGAGATTACTCATGTCAGTTACGGCGATCTAATTGTTAGGTGATGAAGAAATTTGCCGATTTCTGGACCGGCGTTTAGTAGAGTTTTTTTATATAACAAAATTGGTGAACAACGACCGCTTGGCGCTGTGGTTTGAGCGTAGGCCGCTCGGCTCACTACACATGGTGGTTGCGGGTTCGATTCCCGCCGGGGCAACTTTCGGAAATGGCTTTTTCGTAATTTACCCTGGTCTGGGTATCACTGGGATCGCCCCAGTCCATTATACGGTACCCACAGTACAAGCATTGCTTAGTTTGGGACCATACAGTTGGTGTGGAAGTCTGGCGATATTATTATTGTTAAATCGTACGACAAGCTTTATGTTGAGCAGTTATGTCTCGTAGCATATTCATGCTTGCAGTACGAAAGGCATTGCTCGTACGTTGCCGACCTGAAGGAGAGTGGTACAGAGGTGGGGAAGGGAGAAGGAGTTGGTATTTCGGCTCTCTCGCTCAGAATACAAAACGCATCTTCTGTGAGAGGATGGTGCTTTTAAAGTCGAGCCAGCCGACTCTACCAGCATTGACCAGAGTTTATCGACTACATATAAAAGCTATTCGATTTAATTTTTATTACAAGCTATTCCAGCTATCATTGGAATATTAATGCGCTATAGCTTATTTAAAACATTTAACTACATTGTTTTGTAGTGCAGTCATAAAATTATATCAGGACGTCAGGATACTTAAAATGGTTGTGAAAATAAAATGAGTTACTATTAGAACTCGATAGTGAAATCGATATAATTTTTGCGGCGATAATCATGTGTGATCCAGTTTATTATAATGAAAATCGCAAAGGTTCGTGACAGGTGCTGTGTTAATTACCACAAACAAACATACGTGCTCTTTTGAAATATTATTTTGTAACTGGGATGATCGCCATTGAGAGCCAATTTCCAATTGCGCTCTCACACCCCTTTATCAATAAACCTGGATTAGCGGTTGTATAGTTACACCATACTTTGTTTCTTCTTCCGAACGTCAAATTACTGATGACAAAAAGAGATAGTTCAGTATATACCTATTCGCCCGCTAATCCGGGTTTATTAATAAGGGGTGTGAGTTTAAATCGACTCACAGTTACGTAAATTATGATTTCTTTCATAAATATAATATAATTCTTATTAAAACTTGGTGTCAAATCTTCTCGTAGCTCATGCACTCCTGGTAGGTACTTCGATGGTCAAAATCAATTAAATCGAGTTCCCATGGTAGTGCCACGAAATTTGCATACTTGCCGTGTACAGTTCAAGCAAAAATAAACTTACACAGAGACTATTTGCATTAACTAAACATTAAGTTTAAAAAGAGTACATTATAATGTCCCTGAAGGAACATGGTGTGGCGCGCAGATAATAATTTATTGGCCATCGTACATGCGTTGCCAATAAATTATTAAGTATGGTATAGAAATAGGTAGATTAATAAATTGCAAGTTGATGCGTAAAACTAGATTTTCCTCGCAGCTTCGCTAACCTATAGCCGACAGATGAAAACCATACAGGTGAACCCATAAGTACAAAAATAAAATCATCAAAATCGGACAAGCCGTTTAGGAAGAGAAGAATCACGAACACATACACACCGGATTTTTTTTTTAAAGATGATTTTTTTTTTCACTTGTTTTGTAAAACTATATTGAAATAAAGTAATATTTCTATAAATTTTATAAATATTTTCCTCCATATTAATTTTTAGGAAATAATACTGTATCTTTAGTTCGTTAATTTCAGTAAGACGTTTGCTGTGACTCTTATGACACTGACATATGGGTCAATTTGCAATAATTCACGCGTCTTCGTAAAATGAGCTGACTGTACGGACTCCAGATTCATAGCTAAACTTGTTAAATTACCCTTATGGCTATGTTATTTAAAACTTTATGTTTGGATTATGAATATAATTTGTTATCATACTAATATTATAAAGAGGAAAACTTTGTTTGTTTGATTGTAATGAATAGGCTCCGAAACTACTGAACCGGTTTCGGTGAAAAATTCTTTCACTGTTGGGACGCTACACTATCCCCGGGCGACATAGGCTATATTATATTTAAAAAAAAATAAGGAACCTTACTAAAACTCTAATAATGTAACCGTAATGTACCCGTGCGAAGCCGGAGCGGGCCGCTAGTCACTGATATAAACGTAAATTTTCATGTTAGCCGTGAAATTTTACAAACATTTATAACGAATAACAAATAGTTTATTTTAATTTGAACTTCGTGACTTCGCGCAGTGGCCACAGAGGTATACCACGATTTATTTGATTAATTGGTATTATATTTAATTTTGGAAATATTTATTTATTTATTTATCTTCTCAATACATACAAATATCTTTACAGGCTAGATCCAATGCGATATTGATGCAAACTTAGAAATTAAAAATAATTTAACTGTTTTTATTTAACATAGCAAATTCTATATGTAGCTGTTCTTGTAAATTCACCCAAAGTGCAACAGAATAAGTCCAAGTCCTCAGCAATGAGGTTGAGAGTGCGGAGTGCGCGCGTGAGCGGCGCCTCGCGCAGCAAGTTAGTTCGCGCGTACGGTTCCACCAGCAACCGCGGCTGACGACGACGACCCACATACCCGTCTGGCACGGCTAGCTCCACCCTTCGCAATATATCCGCATTGTGTATCTTCCCTCTAATTACTTTAAAGATATAAGTCACTAGTGTGAGTTGCCTCCTGACCCTTAGTTCATTATATCCGACCATTCCCAAGACAAATAGCGTTGGATACATTAATGGATAAAATGGATATACCCCGTATTCCCTCATATATTTGTATCTGATAAATTTATTTTGCACTCGCTCCAACATGAGACTATACTTTTTTATACAATAAAATATTGGATCTATGCAGAAATGATGGAGATTGGGTTTCCGGCTCTCAACGCATAATAGCTACTTCTCGCCGATTGTATGTGAGAGGGTGGTGCTGCCCCGGTCTAGCCAGTCCGGGACTCCAGACGAACACACCAACTGTATGGTCCCAAACTAAGCAACGCTTGTACTATGGGTACCGTACAATGGACTGGGGGCGATCCCAGTGACACCCAGACCAGAGAAAATTACGAAAAGGCCTTTTCCGATATTTACCCTGACGGGAATCGAACCCGCAACCACCATGAGCAGTGAGCCGAGCGGCCTACGCTCGAACCACTGCGCCAAGCGGTCGTATACTCATATAAGTTGGAGTCAATTGGATAGACCTTGCCTCTGTCTCAGTGATACAATTCAGAACTTTGTTTCATTTACAAATACAGTTAATCAATGAAAATAGTCACAAAGTCTGTACTTATAGGAACGTAGGTAACGATACGTCGCAGACATTATCCTACTAATATTATAAATGCGAAAGTTTGTGAGTGTGGATGTATGTATGTATGTATGTTTGTTACTCCTTCACGCAAAAACTACTGAACGGATTTGGATGAAATTTGGAACACAGATAGATTATAATCGGGATTAACATATAGGATACATTTTAACCTGATAATCCCGAAATTTTTGCTAAGTTAAAATACTACGCGGATAAAGTCGCGGGGCACATCTAGTACGAAATACGGGATTAGGACACATGTGTAGTAGCAAAATTAATTAACAACAAATGGGTCTATCGCAAACTTACTAAGGCTGTTTCGTCCGCTTTGAGTTTGAGGTATAAAAGTAGCGTTTACAAACATAGCAGGCTTAAGAAAATAAATCACTTATTGGAGTTCTGAGTTTAAAAAATTTAAACAAACGAATAGGTACGAAAATGTTTATTCGTAATCGAAAACTACACTTTACGAGTATGATAATGAATGTACTTAGGTATGTGTATGCTATTATCTAGCCATTTTCCTAATTACCGAAGCGCACGCATCACCGCGACTCGACACTTGTCACACCGGCGCGGGCGCAGGCGGTCATCGACCCAACGCGACGAAAAAAACCGGACTTTTATATCCCCCAACCTATAAATAATATTGTATTATTCTCGTAATTTGCTTGGACTAGCTAAATCACCAAGGTTCATAAATATTTTAATTTTTATGATGTGTTGCCTTTTTTTTCGTTTTATCTTCGCTTTTTGCATCAAGTTTGTGTATACATCAAGCATATGAAAGCCTAATATATACCCCTCAAACCTTATCAGTAAAGTGGTGGCTACTTTACTGATAAATTAGCAGACCTCTTGGGAAACTCTAAAATCACACTTTAGTTCCAAATGCCCAAAGTCACACAGATTTAAGCATAATAATTATAATAATTTAGGCTGTTTAACGTCCCATTCCTTGGCATAGGCCTCCCCTCAATACGAGTGGGATTCAGACCTTAATCCACATCACATACATTTATGGGTAGGTATACATATAATAGACAATGTTCCGCTAACATTATAGATTAAAATTTAAAGAAATACTAATATTGGAAATTTAAACAAAAATGACAACATCTCTTTTCACTTCCGCCTTTTTGACGCATCGATTGCCTTTCAGTTACGTTGCGTCATTCGAATATCTATGTTAAATACAGTGATAATAATGTTTATTTTCGAATATTTTATAATCTACTAGCTGTGCCCCGCGACTCCGTCCGCCTGGAATGTGGACCACCCTTAACATTTAGGGGTATGAAAAATAGATAGTAGCCGATTCTGAGATCTACCCGATATGCACACAAAATTTCATGAAAGTCGGTCGAGCCGATTCGCAGGAGTATGGTAACTAACATTGTGACACGAGAATTTGATATATAAGATAGGTATTGTTAGTAAGTCTAAATAAATTCCAAAACGCAAAAAATAACGCTAAGCGTTAGGCTTTAATAAACTGGTATATTTTATAGATATTCTACATTCTTTTCCTCTAACAGAAGATTTAAAAATACAAAAAAACCTTCAATAACAAAATACCGATACATTAATAAATAATCGGTTCGCGTAATATTATTATTCATATCGTTTTTTTACATCGTACAATTTTATGCGTTCTTCCATAATAAACCGCTTTATTGTCTATTTTCTTTATTCTTTATTGTATAAATTTTATAAATGGTCGTAACTGGGTAGTTTTATTCACATAAATATTAGATAATTTCTCAACGGATATAAGAATGAACTTGGTTGTAAATAAAACAATACTAATGGTGACCGTCCACTGGACTGACTTGTAAAGCGGGTCCACCCGATTCCACCAATAGGATCGCTTCTATTTCTCAGTATCACCCGGTTAAGCTCAAGATCTAGATCAAATGGAGCGATCATTTTCGTCAAAGCAGGCGGGACCTCTTCATAACACAGGCAAGTGGGCGGTCACCCTTAATTGGCAAAAAAGTCCTCATTATGACCGGAAGTGGCTTGAACATGCAAATCCTCATAATGCACCAGATGTCACTGACATTAGAAAGTTAGATCGAGTCTCATTAACAACCGCAACTTGTATATTTTATTTTAAACTAGCTGTGCCCGCGACTTCGTCCGCGTGGAATAGTGTCTTTGGGTAGCATTTTCATCCCACTCTTTCAACCTCTTACAACCCTTTTTGCGCATGAAAAAGTAGCCTATGTCATTTTTCAGGCTAGAGCCTGTCTGTGTACCAAATTTCATTTAAATCAGTTCAGTAGTTTTAGCGTGAAAGCGCGACAGACAGACAGAGTTACTTTCGCATTTATAATATTAGTAAGGATTATGTAGTTTATTTATACAGTTTCAGTATAAAAATATGATGACATTATTATAACATAAGTAACCCAGATAAAAAAATATTCGTGCATTTTCATATCAATCCAATCCTTAGCAGTCGTTCACACGAAGAAGCTGTCACCGTTTAATATGTTATAATTTTTTGACAGATTATGACCGATTTGAAATGTATATAAACTATTTGTGCCGGGTTAACCGTATGAATAACCGTTAACACTTTAAAAACAGTATTTTTTAAGTAACGTTAAATAGTTGCCGGAAGGCAGCTTTTCAATAGTGGATAAAATGAGGTCTAGTCGTGTTCTTAAAGTATTGCAACACCATCATCAAATGCATTGTATTATACAAGATTCTATTAATTCATTATACATAAATTTAATTAATATAACAAAGATTACGAAATGTATATATACTGTATAATTCTCCCACAAAATACCAACCACCAACTGTTTATTTACATAACCTCTTGATAACCGCAAGTATGGTAACGGAAATGTCCGATGTTCAATGCTAGAGCACTGAATTTCTAACTCCCTGGCCTAAAAACTAGAGCGGCAATCAGGGTTGTCACTTGATCCAAGCCTATCCAAGCCACGAAATAATAAAACATATAAATAAGGAATAAGTATATTCTGTTGTCTATCGTCCAAGCAGAGGCCTGCTAAAGATGCCTGTGTTTGAAACTGATACAGTATTAGTCTGAACATGAAACAACGAGCCAGTTAAAAAATTGTTAAAGGATATAAGTTATATCCTTACTAAGCCGAAATAAGGTAGTGGGTCCGGGACCCAATGTGGCGGAGGGTGGTACACCGTTGGTTTTAGTGGGTATACTGCGCCCTTTTGGCGCAGGGACTCCCACATACCCCTCTCGTCACCCCGAGGCGGGAGAGGAACCACAAAGGGTTTTCCGACAAAAACAAAAGGTATATCCTTTTAAGCGTCAATAGCCTAGTGGTTAGAGGGGCCGTCCTCGTAGCTGAGAGGTTCCGGGTTCGATCCCCATCCTGGCCATTAAACTATTGACGTGAGCCCACTCCTAGCACAAGCATTAGCTTAGTTGGAGGGGCTAAAGGGAATACTAGTAATGTGATAAACACGTATTGCTAGTATTTAAAAATACGGTACTCAAACCTTACTGATCTACAAATATAGAATATTTGAATAAGATAGTTTTATAAATTGCAGACGTTGAAAACAAAAGGGGACCAGCCATGTGGCCCAAATGGAGCAATATCTGGACGGCCCAAAAACTAGGCGACGAGACAATGCCACGATTTGGACTTTTCCGGGCAAGACGTATCCTAGCTAGATATAATGCATAAAACTTGTTTTATCCTAGAACCTTTGTGTTTCGTGAACATGGAAGTATATTATATGTTACAAAGTATCAACCCTACGATTCGGCAGGATGCCAGTAAGGCCGATGTCGGAACGTTTGATGATCCGGCGAGCACAGGAACACGCAATCACCAGTCGTAATATTATTTCACACGTTCAACTAAATAATGGGGTTAATTGCGTTCTTAACCAAGATCAGCACGATCTGACTGAGAAAGAAAATCAAAGAGAAAGTCAATACTCAGACCATACTCAAATTATTAAAGTCCTTTACTGTTAACGGCGTTGTGTTTGATTTTTGAAGCGAAGCTTCTTTACGGACGTTCGGGGCGCTCGCTGCCCGGGCACTAAAACCGTGAAAAGCGTTACGCGTTACGCGTTAATATATCTAATATCTACTGCAAAGCTTCGCTTCTTTCGGGCGTCTCTAGACGGCACTGATTTTTTGTATTTAAGGCCTCTCAAATTAGAGTAAAGATTATTATGCGTTTGTTTTGCCTGAACATGCCATCTGATAGAAGTATAGTATCTCTGGATTTACAGTGCAGACGATCCGAAGATAGAGATGGTGTTGTATGTCCTTGTCTATTGAGCAACGAATCAGGGGCCCAACTCTATTAACCACTGGCATCTCGACTCGCAATACGTCAAAACTGACGTATCGCGTATCTGAATACGTCAGTTTTGAAAGTTTTTCTATAGGAAAACGTACAATATTGGTGACGTGCTAGCCGCCGAAAACTTTTATTTTATTTTGTTTCAAAGTCAAAGTCAAGGTGTTTATTTTGTTTAGGCCTACGGGGGCACTTACAAATTGTCAATTTTTTTTTTTTTTTTTATATCTGCAACCGTAGTATTGTATTCTCTTTGTCTGCAACCGAATCGGAACGCGATCTCGACTGAGACGATCCGGCAAGAAACTCAGCGGGCTTGTCTTTTTTATTTTTTTATATTTCATTTTTTTTTTTTTAGATTGCCAGTTGCTTGTATAGTTAATAATTACAAAGAGTAGTAGATATTAATATAAATATCATAGCTCCAGTGTGTTGCCTTTTGAGATTACCAAGAGTTACAAAGTAATTTTTATGACGCTATTGAGTTTTCTTTTTACTTGTCAAAGCGATAGCTAGAAAAAAAATACATCTTTGAAAACGACGTGGTGTGTTTTATTATTCCTTAAAACCAACAAGTGAATACGTCAGGTTTTACAGATTTCCTATAGAAAAATCTGGCGAGTCGATCAAGTCGACCGAGATACCAGCGGTTAACCTAGTTCTTGACTTTTTAAAAGTGCCAGTTAATCTGGCCTATTTGAAATAAAAATATTTGAATTTGAATTTGAATTTGAATTTTTCACAATGGTAGACCCCAGATCGTCTGTAGGTTCAGCAGTAGCAGGACAATTTTATAATCCGTGGTTTTATTCAAACAATGAGTAATTATTTCTTTAGACTACGAGATACCAGGAGGTCATAATTCAGTAAGAGCTACTAATGTCGTTTAGGCACGCGATGCAAAACATCAATTTGAACAGCTTGTGAACAGAAGCACCTCGCGTGTTGAATGGCGAATTAGAATTCTTATGTTTTATAATCTCCTGGTAGCTTTGGTGTCAAGGTTGTGTATTTGTAAGTAATGGTCTTTCAGATATTCAGCCCTAAAAGCCCTTCTACACTAGACAAATACGCCTTCTAGACAAAGAGACGAATACATTATCAAGAAAGAAGCAGTTGCAATGAGTTTCATGTTATAGAAAAACATGTAGCTAAGAACCAGACAGTCTCCACAAGTAAAAATAAAAACAATCATCAAAATTGTTCAAGGCGTTTAGGAGGACAAGTACGAATACACTCACACCTGAATTTTTATATAAAACTAGCAGACCCGACAGACGTCCTGTCTTTTAGTGGTATGAAAAATAGATGTTGACTGATTCTCGGACCTACCCGATATGCACACAAAATTTTATGAAAATCGGTCGAGCCATTTCGGAGGAGTTTGGCAACAAACACCGCGACACGATAATTTTATATATTAAGAAGAAATCGCAGGGAGGTGGTAAAAATTGAGATTCAATCAAATCCCGGTCATTGTGTAGCCTTAGGGGCGCTATGACTTAGGTTAGGTTAGGTTTAGGTTTAGGTTAGAACAGTGTACAAAACGAAAAAAAACTTTCTCGAAAATTCGTCTAAGTCCTGGCTCCATAGCCCCCTAACTGGGAACTAACATAAACTAATGACACATTCAAATTCTGGCGCTTCGCCGACCGCTGCCGCGGCACGCTCGCTTCGCTCGCGCGGCTCGCGCGTTTTGGTCACTGTTCTAACCTAACCTAACCAAAACCTAAACCTAAGTCATAGCGCCCCTAAGGCTACACTCCAACCCAAATCCCTAAAGTAGAATATCAATTCACGCAAGATGCCAAAATAACAAATCTGTTGGGTGATTTTCATAATCAAAGTACGTGATTTGATCCAATCCCTTGAATAATTTGATCAATATTAACTGTTTTAATGACAGCTCTAACTTAATAACAACTTAGATTAGGTTGAGTTCATAAAATATAAAAAAAACTACAACTAACTTAAGTAGTTATATTAAAATATTCCGTGAACTGATCATAGACCTTAGGGATTTGAACAAATCTCCATTTTAATCATTTCCCTGCGAAATAAATAAATAAAAAGTGTGTGTAGTCTTATGACTACGAAATTAGGCTAAGTGTACATAGATACATATCATATAACGATTCATATAACGATTGACTTAAGTAACTTAACATTGCCCGCTAATCGTTTCTCTCAATCGCACTAAACCTGTGAGAACGTAAGTAATTACCTGTTAGAAGTCGCAAGTGCGATTGAGAATCGCATTAACATCTTTATAGGTCGAAAATTGGAGTGGTGATGATGCATCTTCAAAATGAGTACGACCTGGATTAGAGATGTGACCTCTTTCTTACTAATCTTTATTATTATGATGGGGTTACTTGTATGTTTGACTGACCATTATGCAAAAGAGACTACTTAAACTATCTGTCAACATGTATAGACAAAACTGAGCCGTCTTATTCGTGTGAATGACCGATTGGAGTGGTATTCGGTAGGTAGATAAGTTAGGTATGTTTCGGAATAACATAGGTATATGCTTCATTCACGCGGAAGTGTCGTAGGTAAATGCTTGACGGTAACTTGACCTGCCCAAACTTGGACTCATTAAATAGCGTTTAAGTTACCTTAACTATTTTAAAGTAACTTAAACGCGAGATAATGTATATTGGTATCTAGCAGATATATCTACCATCCCATTATCTAAACGACTTAACCAGAAAATTTTAACAGTCGTCTAAGTTTGTAAGCGACGTAAGCAACATAGAACACTAAGCTTCCTAGTGTAGACCAAGACTTAAACCCTCCTCGCCTCGAGTGTAGGCATATACTAGGCGAAACAGAAAGGGTATACAATTTTTTTTTTTGCAACTTAACTTTGTAAATCTAAAACTATCGGCTTTGTGGGACAGTTGAAGTACTACAGGTTTTGTAGACTTATGCAATCTGTCAACAGCTGTATCCCTGTAACACCTTTTGTTTTTCAAGTTTCCTCCAAAGCTGATTGTTTTAGAATTACAAAGTTAAGTTTTGAAAAAAAAAATTTTTAAATTCTCAACAAGTAAAGGTTACATTATGCAAAGATAAAAGGTATAAAGAATTCACATGAGAAAGTTAACTGCGATTACAATATAACAAACAATGAATGTTCATTAAAATTCCAATCATCACGGAACATTGTCAATAAACAGGGCTGTTCCACTTACACGTAGCATTCCGAACGGCAAGGCCGGAGAGATTGCTCGCAAGCTTAATACAATTACAAACCGGGGGGGTCACAATTCTATCAAAGTTTCAAATTCAAATTGCACAATAGTTGACAAATGGTGGCCAGGCGCGCAGAATGCCATCCGCCTTCGAACCAGCCTAACCCTTTCGAAAAGAACTTGCTGAGCTGAAATAGCTTATAGTAATAGACGCCCTTCTCAACTCGGCCGCGTTATAATCTTACCTTTACAGAATCAGACGATCTTGCATTTGATGTATCCAACCATTTGTTTATACACTTGTTTATAGTAAAAACTCAATTAAACACGCCAAAATAACGTTGGGCACAATTGTGTTACACTGTTTCCGAACGAGCGGCGATTTAATTTCGCAATTGTTTACGGGACGAGCCGTCCGCACCCCACGACGTCTTACGCATAACTGACGGCTTCGGCTTGCGAGCGGAACCTTGCTCGGCGGGTCAGCGCCAGCGCACCCAACGGATGGCATAGTCCGGTTCACGCTTGCTTCGAGCCTTTTGACTAGGCATGGAAATAATTGCTACTTTTAATTCATTTTCATTACATGAAATTATATTTTTCTTTCACTGTTATTTCACCTGTGATTTTTCACAGTCAATGCTTTTATTCAGAGTAAATTTTCACTATGAGACGTAATCCTATGAAGACACTGGTCGATCGATGATTTATCATAAAAAGCCGTGACAATACGAACAAACCGAACGCTTTGCGATTTCATTGCAATAATTTGCGATTATTTGTATCAGCTTCTATCTATGTCAGTACCAGGTGCTACTTATGAAAATCTATATAATATTATTTTTCACATGCTACCTGTGAAATGTTCCATCACTACTTTTGACGTACGAATAAATGGTATCGGAGAAAATGAAAATTATATAATATTTAGCGTGATGAGTGAATTACCGTGTTTTGCATTAGCGTTGTTACTCGGTGAGAGCGGTAAATTAACTTTTATTTGAAGGTTGTAAAACATTGTGCAAGTCGAGTGGATTCATAAAAGCTTGGGTTGAATTAATCCTCTGTTACCTCACTAAATCTCTCGAGTACTCGAATCTGCGGTGTTCCAGCGTGGGTGATAAGGCCAAACCCATTGCCCATTGCAAAGAAAGACTTAGTATATAGTAGTAACAGTTAGTCCGGCCTAGGGTTAGCTGAAGAGTTTTTGGAGGGTAAGATCCTATGAATATTACCCAGCTCTCACCGACAAAGACTAGGTACCATCCCTTTAGTAAATTTTACTGAACGTTTTTGTAATTACAGCAAATAATATATAAATACAAGGCATTTCATAAGTATTATCTGTAATTACAGAACGATTAGTAAAAAAAATATTTGTGGTGTCGTAAACATTCTTAGTGTACATTCAGATGCTACACGTATTATCACTTATTTATAATGATATGTCAGGGCCAAGCTTTAGCCATAGACTACAGCTCATATACGGGCTCGATCAGGGTAGTACCAACTACCAATATCTCACAGAAGATCAACTCAACTCTAAATTGTTTTTATTAATGTAAGCCAACAAAGCATTTATGAATAGTCAGAATCAACCACCGGCTCGGAATGCTGCTTCCACTGAGAAGATCCGGCAAGAAAATCAATGGTTTCTCTTTTCAATATATACAAGATGGTATACATTCTCAGGAACAGCAACAGAATATGAGCAGGCAACACCATTGTCACTAAATAAGTAAATAATAATCAAATCTCACTCAGATTTAGGTATTTAAATAATATGAGCACGCTAGTTTAGTGGGGTGTGCATGCAGTACAGCTTACAGAAGCTGTGTTTCGCACGATGAGTTAAAGAGCCGGAACCCCCTTTCTCATTCCCATATATCCCAATTCTCACTCCCCTTCAGGACGAAAACGTGCGAGCAATGCCTTTGGTATTGCATCTATATATTATAGGCTACGGTAACTGCTTAACATCCGGTGGGTCGTATGCTTATTTGCCGACTTTATTAAATAAAAAAATCAAGCTGTCTATGTAATATTCCATGACATGTCCATATCCTCATATTTTCTGTTCACAGGGCCGCAGGCATTTTAATGCCTAAGCCATGTTTTATGCCTACTCTAGTCTGAAACGTTAACCTCTGTCTACATTTGGGACTACGGCAGGTGCTACCGTTAAGTATTTCGCTTTATTACGGAGCCGCTATGACTTGTACTAGTTACAGTTATGGACTACCTAGAATACATGAATCTGATAAACGCGGTATATTTTTAACTAAAAAAGTACTTTATTTAATCAATTGCGGATTATTCACAGACATCATCATACTAATATTATAAAGAGGAAAACTTTGTTTGTTTGATTGTAATGAATAGGCTCCGAAACTACTGAACCGGTTTGAAAAATTATTTCACTGTTGGGAAGCTACACTATCCCCGGGTGACATAGGCTATAATATATTTTCAAAAAAGTTAGGGATCCTTACTAAAACTCGAATAATGTAACCGCAATGTACCCGTGCGAAGCCGGGGCGGGCCGCTAGTAATTTATATGGCAGAACAACATTTGCCGGGTCAGCTATAATAAATAAATCTATATATATATATAACTCAAAGGTGACTGACTGACTGACATAGTGATCTATCAACGCACAGCACATACCACTGGACGGATCGGGCTGAAATTTGGCATGCAGGTAGATGTTATGACGTAGGCATCCGCTAAGAAAGGATTTTGATTAATTCTACTCCCAAGGGGATAAAATAGGGAATGAAAGTTTGTATGAAACTTTGTCAATTAAATTCCACGCGGACGACGTCGTGGGCACAGCTAGTTTAAATATAAATCTAGCTCTTTTGACGTCCCACTCCTGAGCAGGGGCCTCCCTCCACTACGAATTAACTACGGATTCAGGCCGTAATCCACCATGCTGACCCAGTGCTGGTTGACGGAAATCACATCGAAGTCTCTCGAAACTTGGTTAGATCTTCTACGAGTAAGACATGCAGCTTTCCGCACGATGTTTTCCTTCATCGTAAGCAAGTGATAATCATATAGAAATTATGATTCGCACAAAGATTTAGAAAAACCCAGAATGCGAGCCGGGGTTTGAACTCAGGACCTAGTGCCCGCAAGCCGCGTGCTTAACCAATCGGCTATCACTGCTTAGACGAAGCTGCTTATCACTTAGACGAAGGTAATATTTTTAACCGACTTTCTTTGCCGATTAAATTAAACGCATAAGTCACAGCTCCCACCGTTAAACCAATTACGTCAACACAATTCAGGTTTTTCATGAATATTCCTCGTGTTTTTGTTTTTTTGCCACAGTGTTATCCAACGCACGTTACATATAACGAACAATATATAACGCTTATATAATAAGTGCAACGCACTCGAATCTGTTTTACTTTTAATTGTGTTTGGTATTTGCGGGACACGGTGACCATCTTTTGTGTTGTGTTCTTGGAAATGTCTTAATTTGTGAAATTAATTTCTGTGAACGAGTTAGTGGTGGGCATAATATGTTTCTTCTGAATAAGTTCCAGTCTGTGTTAATGTGCAGAAGATATAGAAGAGGCAAGTCGGCATAGAGAATAATAATTACGACGACATGGTATTTGTAGTCCCTAGTATTACTTTTTGTATTTTTACAAAACATTTTGTAATAACAGCAAAAATTCATTATAATGCCTCGTATTTATAAATTAATTGCTGTAACTTCAAAACATTTGGTAAAAAAGTACAAAATACTTGTTTACGTTACTTTTTTCTCAGTGAGTTCATTTTGCTAACTAATTGAGTCTTGTTGAATAATCAGATAGATACTTAAAATCTAGTTTAAAACATTTTTATCTGTCCGCTTTCTAGCAGGTATCATATCTGAGTAGTTTTTTTTAATATTTGACGACTGATGGCATATTTTACTTTATTCCATGACGCCTGCATTTTTATTAAAACAGTCATTCAAAAAATCGTCAAGCAAAAGCAAACCGTCATTACTGCAGGTACATAATGACTTTTATAAAGTGATCATTATAAGCTTTTGTTTTATTTTTGCTCGCATCCAGATCGCATTATTTTTATACAACTTTGTTGTACATCTAGTCCTTCTCCCATTTTTAAATGACTTCCAAAAAAAGGAGCAATGTCTATGTTCGTCTGTACCAATCTTTTCTTTTTAATATTAGCTCGTTGTATCTGCGTGTTCAATCAAAGGGAGGAGAGCGGGGAGGGGCTGTAGAATATAAAATTAACGATTACAAGTAATTTCATTAAATCGTTATGTATTTGATAGATTATACAATCCACTACTCGGCACGGGCCTCTCCTCAATGACTGGGGGATGCAGGCCATAAATCCATCACGCTCGCCCAGTGTGATTAAATTCAAATTCAAATTCAAAGCGTTTATTTTGTTTAGGCCTACGGGGGCACTTACAAATTGTCAATTTTACATATTTTTTTTTTCTTATATCTACAACCGGATCGGAACGCGACCTCGACTGAGAAGATCCGGCAAGAAACTCAGCGGGCTTGTCTTTTTACATGTCATTTTTTTATAATTTTTTTTTTATCGCCAGTTGCTTATATTCAATAATCACAAAGGGTAGTAGATATTAATATAAATATTATAATAGCTCCAGTGTGTTGCCTTCTGAAGTTATGATAGCATATATGGACTTGGAAATAACCGGAGGTACGAGACAAGGTTTGAACTCCGGACCTTGTGCACGCAACAATATTTTTTTGTACAAGAACTATTTTGTTACTGTTAAATATTTTTATTTATTTTACAGAGTGGCATATTTATATATTACAGAATTCCTGATAATTTCTCCTGAATCTTGGTCACCCTAGTCGATGTTACAAAACTGCACACGATCCGTGACGGACAGTTTTTCATTGAATTATGTTAAAATTAGAAAGGAAAACACTTGGTTCGTAAATGTATCACAACAACTTAGTGTGTTGTTCTGTTTTGAAATAAACATAGGTAATAAAAAAAATATATAGATGGTTTCAATAGTCTAGTGATTAGAGGGGCGGCCCTCGTAGCTAAGAAGTTCCGGGTTCGATCCCCATCCTGGCCATTAAACTATTGACTCTAGTAGTCAATAGTTTAATGGCCAGGATGGGGATGTAATGCGATAAACTCACATTGCTAGAAAGAAATTGAATCTTAAACAGCAACGGAATAAATCAATACTTTGAAGGTGCTCCAATAGGCCTGAACAAGGTTTACGATATATCTAAATGTTATCAATTAAGAATTACCAAAAACAAATATTGTCTTTTTTTTCTTCTCAGTATAGGTACACAGGATCAAAATGTTACTGTGAAATATATATAATAATTTAGCCCTTTTGACGTCCCACTCCTGGGCACGGGCCTCCCCTCAACACGAGGGGGTTTCAGGCCATAATCCACCACACTGGCCCAGTGCGGGTTGGCGGATTTTACATGTCTTTCGAAAATTAGTTAGATCTTCTAAGACATGCGGGTTTCGTCACGATGTTTTCCTTCACCGTAAGCAAGTGATAATCATATAGAAATTATGATTTGCACATAGATTTTGAAAAATCCAGAGGTGCGAGCCGGGGTTTGAACCCAAGACCTAGTGCCCGCAAGACGCGTGCTTTAACCAATCGGCTATCACTGCTTTTACTGTGAAAATTCCACAAAAAATATTCCACAAAATGAAAGTTACTGTAAGTACCTAGCAATCATTTCCATGACAACCATAGAATCCGTAGTTACAGTAATAGGTATAACGAGATGCTTTCTTTCAATCAAATGACGCGGCGTGGGGAAAACAATACCAACAGAGAACAGAGGGCTCACGAAAGTTTTTATACTTAAACCATAATCTTGTATAAAACGTTAGAAAAAGAATGCCATAGAAGTACAGCACCAGTACACAGAAATACGAATATAAAAGAAAAGCCAACGATTTTAAATTACTTTTACAGCATATAACTAATCAAATATCAACTTTGGATACAATACACTTCACTTTGCTTATTCTTATGCAAATAATTTTCCAATAACCATTGAAACTAATTTTGTTTGTCACCAAAAACATGGTGCCGGTTTTTTTCATTTAAAAAACATTACCTACTAGCAATGTGAATTTATCACATTACTAGTATTCCCGTTAGCACCTCCAGCTAAACTAATGCTTGTGTTAAGAGTGGGCCACGTCAATCGTTTAAAATCCAGGATGGGGACCGAACCTGGAACCTCTCAGCTACGAGTGTGGCCCCTCTAACCACTAGGCTATTGACGCCTACGGTTGAGTTAAACACCGACATGTTGAGCAAGATAAAAGATGCTCTACCATTCACCTGCATGCCATTCACCTTAATGCAAAGGTATATGCATGTATGTCGTTTGGTGTCCCTTTTGCGGGATTCACTCGCTAATTCTACACGTTCCGCCAAGGTCCTGGGTTCAAACCCCGGATCGCACCTCTGGGTTTTTCGAAATCTATGTGCGAATGATAATTTCAATATGATTCTCACATATTTACAGTGAAGGAAACCATTGTGAGGAAACCTGCATGTCTCAGAAAATCTAACAAATTATTAAGCTATAATATTCAGCTATTCAAGCATAAACTAGATAGCAGTGGCGTGCATAGGGTTTTGAAACAGGGTAGGCAGAGTGTAACGTAAAAAAAAGGCATACCTTGAATTATTGATTGCTTGCTATATTCCAGGTTCTCATGCAGTATCGTATTATTGAAGCTTGAAGGAAATGGGACATCTTTTGTTGTTAGTATTTAGCCACATCAGATATCCAAGGTGATTGATTGATATTAGATTTTATGACAAGTCAGTCACTGGATATCCGAAGTGGCCTTTAAAAAAGCCGTTTTGTTAGCTCGCCCTGCCCGTTAGTTATTCATGCAATTATTCACAAGTAAAGACTAATAAAGTAAGTGATTGTGAAAATGGTAACGCAAGTGTAACACGAAAGCAATCAAACCTACCTACGCATCCTAAATAAAATGTCGATATTATCAAACTTGTTTATTTATAAATTAAATCTAACCGCCTATCCTTTTTTAAATAAGAATTTAATACGTCATCGTAAAAAGATCCCGTTCGTTTTAAATCCGTAAGTAGTTTTTTTTCAATCGAAATTTGAGACAGCTCGGTAAGGCGCTGTTGTCCTTGCGTATTTCGTAAATACGTATGAATACGCTTTAGCGATGAAAAAGATCGTTCGGTCGATGCGCTACTCGCGGGGATGGTAACAATCAACTTAGCCAGCCGCAACACTTGAGGAAAAATAGTGTCTAAATTATTTTCATACAAATGCTCTACTATTGAATAGATGCCGAGTCGTTGAAACTCGGGGAATTTGTAAACACATTTTAACTCATTTCTCAAGCGATCTATATCAAAATTGTGAATATCATAAACTAGTACAAAGTCCTTAATTAAATCATCTGGGAAAACTGTATTGAATTTGTTGAAGTTTTCCCACGACAGCAGTTCGAAAAACTTTAAATCTTTTATATTTCTATAGCGTTCGCGGGATTCGCTGAGAACATTATCTATTATTTCAACAAATAAGCGATTGTAGTGAACTTTGACGTTTTCTACGTTTCGCTTTCTTTTTGGCTGGCCGCAAATGGTCACAACCTCGTCATAAACCTTTGAAAATTGGGTTCTAAAACTTTCTAAAAAACCTTCAAATTGTTTGATCTTCTGAACGCAGAAGGCGATGTCAGAAGTTTTTTTTTGTAAAATGTCATAAAGAATATCTGTTTCGGCAAAAATTACATTAAAAATTTTCAACAAAAAATTGAATTCAAATTCTTCCAAACTGTGTAATAACGACGTAGCTTGTGCCAATGTGTCACCATCCCATGCATTAACGTTTTCGGTTAATTCCTCAAAAAAACTCTTTAACTGATTAATATCTTTATATATTACATTGACAATACGCGAGTGATAGGCCCACCTAGTTTCTGCGGCACGCGGAATTTTTTTGACATTTGCGAACTGATTATAATGAGCTAATCTCTTTGTACTACAATGAAAGAAATTTGCAAGCGTCTTTATTATGCTAAAAAAACGTTTTGTTTCACCGATCCGTTCAAATGATTTAGAAAGAACTAAATTTAGAATGTGTGCCGCACACCAAACGAAAAGTGCTAATGGGCAACGTTGTTTTATTTTAGCTTGAACACCGTTTTGTTCAGAGGACAAGACTGCCGCGCCGTCATAAGTTTGAGCTACCAATTTGGGCAAACAATCATATTCTTCGAGGACGTCCAGCACTAGTAAACTCAATGTGTCCGCCGTGCGATCGGAACTGACATCGATATATTTTATAAAACGGTCTACGATTTCGGAGTTAACAAAATATCGAAATACTACCACGAGCTGCTCCCTACCACTTATATCAGGGGTTTCGTCTATCATCACGGCTACGAAATCGGTTTCCTTTATTTGCTTTTTAATGTTGTCATTAATAAAAAAGGATATACTAGAAATAATATCATTTTGAGCTCTATTGGACAAACCGGTACACGCGGTTGAGGAAGTCTCCAAATGGTTTTCTAAAACACCATCGTACTTGGACAATAAATCAACCATTTCTAAATAGTTACCCCTATTTAAAGAATTTGCTGATTCATCATGCCCTCGAAAAGATAATTCTTGTTTACCCAAAAAGCATACAATATCAATTAAACGTTTGAAAATGTTTCGGTTCCTATCTACTTTTGAGTTGTGTCTTTCAATTTCTAATTTAAATTGACTGTTTAAACTAGTCTCAATACGGCTTTTTCCGAAAGTATGGAGCTTTAGACATGACTCGAGATGTTTTTCTGACTGGTCGTGTTTTTTCGCGGCGCAATTGAAATTATTTAGATCGATATACCCGTTATCGTTCCATACGCATTTTAAGTTTGAAAACAAAATACAGGGAAAACAGAATAAGCGATTAGTATGTAAGCATCCCGTCAACCAAGGAAATGTATCATAAAATTTTGCGTTAAATTGTCTCGTAATATTACCTTTTTTCTGCGACAAATCCAAACTTTTTACACATCGACCGCTTGAAATAATTTTCACTTTATCTGCATAAGGCAACTGAGAAAAAGCCTTTATTTTTAATTTTACTAAACACACACTTCCGTCACAAACTTCACACGAAATATTTTCCATAACTACGACCTTTACTAATTATTAAAACTATTTATCACGCACGTAAACAAACACAGGACAACAGCTAACAATAATGGCGTCCAAAAAAATCCACAATAAAATTTAATACTAAATATTAAGTAACAAAAACGCATTGTAAACTTTAAACCAACAAATTACATCGCAATTCAAACTACTATATTTGGTCGGGTTACCAAACCAAGCAGTGCCTCAGTCGCGTATATTTTCTTTGGTAAATTTGCGTCTGTGTGCGTATTTCATTCAAGGAATCAACGTTTCTTACACGAAGAGTGAGGCACATTTAGTACGAGCCTTTGCCACCGCCACCAATGCGTTAGCTAGGGCGCTGCCGACGCGATAGTCTATGTTGATGAATTCCAAAGCCCTCAGAGCGCGCTTTTTAAATACTTAATGCAATATTGAGTCTCGAATATTTTTTCTGTTTGATTTTTATAGCGAATTTATTATTATTTTATTACAAGATCTCAGGGTAGGCAGTGCCTTTATGCCTCTATGGAATGCACGCCACTGCTAGATAGTTAAATAATATACTAGCTGTACCAACGATGCGTAGTATTTATTTGCTTATTATTGTTATATTATATTATTTGATATAAATTCATTTAACACGTTCTATCGTGGTGGTCCCCGGTTGTCACTGCCAGCGCACCGCAGAGCTTTCAATTTCAAAAATAATCCTTTTCTTAAAATTCAAATATTCTTGTTGGCCAGGAACGCTTATCGCCTGTGGCCAGTGCGCCGACATGGACCTCCTTACAGTACCATGTATATTTTAGTTGGTTGAGCCAAGCTGTTGCCAATTGACTCCCTGTAGTATCACCCTCTCACAGAAGATTGGCGTAAATTAGCTATTATAGCTGCGTTTCTTACGACGAGTGGGAGAGCCGAAAGCCCAATCCCCTTCCCTTCCCCTCTCTCTGTTTTACTCCCCTTCAGATCGACAATGTGCGAGTAACGCCTTTGGTATTGCAAGCATCTATAGACTACGGTAACTGCTTAACATAAGGTGGGTCGTACGCTTGTTTGCCGACTTCAATATATAAATAAAAAAGTTTATTGTAAGTCGTTTCTACATCGGTGTCACAGTCTATGTGTAGGTTCCACGCTCAAGTGCGTGGCGGAGGTGTAACATTAGAGTGCGAATTGGAAAATTAACCACATTTTGTGGTCTTGGTGACAGTATTGATTAGGGTCGAGAGGCCAGCGCTGAACAATGGAACTTAAAATCAAGGTAGAAAGGTAACAATTATACTGTAATGTTTTTGGCACGTTCATACGTGCCAAAAACGAGGAATCGGAGTCGATTTTAAAAAGCAAAGTGGAACATAATGAACATTGTCATAAAAATGTTATTGTTTCATAGAAAAGACATCAACGCGTTTTATGATAACTTATAATCACCTAGCGGTAAGTAGCGTGAACTAATTTACTGGATTAGCGACATCTTGTATGGCATAGACGTACTATGATTAAACGTTTCTTTAGACAAAATATTAACGTATTTTAAAACGAAGGGGCATAAACGCGCTGTTTAATCATACATTATTATAAAGGTATCAAATAATTCCTAATTAGGAACTAAATAACATTTGTTGTTTGATTTTTATTGCAATGAATTATTTCGTCCATTCCTTGCGTAAAATGAATCACGTTCATTCAACTGTCAAAAGTTGTTGTGACGGCAGCAGCTGTGCGCTATAGATTTTCTCTTATTTTTACGTGTTTTACGCTAACCTTTTACGCAAATTATCACTGAAAAGTCATGACGGATAGTAAGAAAGAGGACAAAACCGAAGATACAGCCAACAACAACACTACAGCGGAAACGAAACCCGTGGACGACAATCAGATAAAAATCAATAATATGCTGAAAGATCGACTCAGGAAATACATTAAAAAGCTTGATGGTGAGTTCTTGTAATAGAATTTTGTACTGAAATCTTATGGAGAGGCAGATTTTGATGATCAAAATATGTACCGTATTTTCTTATGTTTCACGAAAGAATGTTCAGTTCTATTATATTGTATTTAATTGGCAATTTATTCACGCGTGTGACATAACACTTAATAAATTGCTAGGTACCTATAATATATTATAATACAATAAGTATTTTGGCAAATAAAGTACCTATAGTTCCAATATGTTGTCTATTATTTAATTATAATTATCTAATACACCCAACAGATACTAACACAAGCATAACGAAAGAGGAAAGTGAAAGAATAGAAATGGACACATTTCAACAGATTTACAAACCGAAATTAGCCGGTGACGAGGACTCGTACAAGAAAATACCGAAATTCTACTTCAAATTGCCGAAAACGGATGAAGTTTTGGCACAGAAGCTGAGGGAAGAGACGAGAGCTCAGTTCTTACAGAAGAAGAGCAAGGAATTGTTGGATAACAGTGAGCTGAAGCATTTGTGGAGTTTGTTGGAGAACATCAATGGGAATTATAATGGGAACAATGACGAATTGATCATTGATTATTTCCAGTTCAAGAAGATCAGGGAAGAGGCTGGACATAAGTATAAGTATGTAAAATATTTGAAGTCTGCCTTCATTTAATTATTTAGAAGACAATACACATATTTAAAAAAAAAATACATCAAATGTTTATGGTCTAGATTAAGATCCAAGACATGCTGACACATAGAAAGGCAAGAAGAAAGAAAAGACAAATAGAAATAAAATAGATTCCTTTTTGGGAAGCCACAGAGTTATAAGTTATTTAATGTCTGTGGTGAGAGGCTAGCAAATTTTAGTGTGTTTATTATATAAGGTCTTATTTTTAATAATACACTATATTTTTCACATTGCTTTAGTGAATAGTTTATGTACCTACATACCCCAAAAAAAAATCGACCAATGATTTTTTTTTTAAGTTCCACCTTCATTGATTTATAACAATCATTTCGGTTTCCAACACAGAATGAACACAGATTTATAATGTTGGTGAGCCCGGCGGTGACCGATTTGAAATCGAGCATTAATAATAATAATAAAGTTAGCCATAGTATGTAATCTTAAAACCAATACAGCATTTCAGCTACATTACAACAATATTTTTTTCTCAGACCTTACTTCACCGCGGAGGTGTTTGGGCGGCTGCAGGCGGCGGAGGGCGGGGTGGGGCGGGTGCGTGCCGTCTCCCTCTTTAACTACGTCATGCGTCGCGTGTGGCTGCAGCAGACCAGGATTGGACTGTCGCTGTATGACGTCACGGGCCAGGGGTACCTCACTGAACATGTATGTACTACATTATTAAAATTAAAAAAATATCGCCAGACTGACACACCAACTGTATGGTCCCAAACTAAGCAACGCTTGTACTATTGGCACCGTACAATGGACTGGGGGCGATCCCAGTGACACCCAGACCAAGGAAAATAGAAAAAGGGTTTTTATTTATTTATCAAGGCAGTACTAGTTTTTGATTGTCAAGTTATTTTTTTTAAGTAACAAAGTCTGAAAACAAGCCTACAATATATCTGGTGTTAAGCAGTTATCATAGCCTATAGATGCTTGCAATACCAAAGGCATTGCTGGCATGTTGCCTTCCTGAAGGGGAGTGGGACTGAGGTAGGGGAATACACACAGATATAACAGCTACTTTACTTTTATGATAGCACTAGCTGAGCCCGCGACTTCGTCCGCGTGGAATTTAACTTAACAAAAAAGCCCGTTCCCGCGTTCTGAGCCCGCACGACAGAACCCATTTTTTCATTTTTTTAAATTTTGTTTTTCTAAAATAAAAGTAGCCTAAGTTACTGCTTATAACATCAGCTATCTACCAGTGAAAGTCCCGTCAAAATTGATCCACCCGTTTCGGAGATACTCTTTGATTTCATGTGTTTTTATTTTTTTACGCGGAACCCTAATTGTTTTTCAAAAATTAAAGTAGCCTAAGTTACTCCCTATTACATCAGCTATCTGCCAGTGAAAGTCCCGTCAAAATCGGTCCAGCCGTTTCGGAGATTACCCGGAACAAACACACAGACAGACAGACAGACAGACAGACAGAGACAGACAGACAGACAGACAAAAAAATTTTAAATCGCGTTTTTGCTATAGATGTCGTATACTTTCATATGCATTTAGTGAAAAGGTGTTATTTTGATATTACAAACAGACACTCCAATTTTATTTATTTGTATAGATTTATCTTCTGTTAATGTTAATACTTCCTCTGGTCGAGTCAGCCTGTATACAGGTTGAAACAGAAACGGTATACTTGTTTATTCAAACCTTAACTTTGTAATTCTAAAACTATCAGCTTTGGAGAGGACACTTGAAAAACAACAGGTGTTACAGGGATACAGCTGTTGAAAGATTTCACAAGTCTACAAAACCTTTAGTACTTCAACTGTCCCACAAAACCGGTAGTTTTGGATTTACAAAGTAAAGTTGCAAAAAATTGTGTACCCTTTCTGTCTCACGTAGTATTAGCCGTAGTCACCTGTAGTGAATTGGCTACAGTTTGACTTTACCATCATTGTCTACTGTCTCTTTCCCAGGATCTAGAGAGTTATATAGCAGAGCTGGTGCCGTCTCTCGCAGCGCTTGACGGGCTGGACTCCTCGTTCAGCTCGTTCTACGTGTGCACCGCCGCCAGGAAGTTCCTATTCTTCCTGGACCCCCTCAGGGTCGGCAGGGTCAGGATACGGGACGTCCTCTCCTGCTCGTTCTTGGACGATCTGTTGGAGGTGAGAGGGAGTGCGAGATGTAGCTGTTGTTGCGTTTCTACCAATAAAAAAAAATAAGTGTGTTGATGAATTTTATAGAGATTAACAGATTTATGAGATGTAATATTTTAGTATACAATTTTTCACATTATATTGTAAGGCGATTTCAGAAAAGATTTCGAACAGGCTCAGACAATAATAGAACCCTCCTTTATGTACAGACGGTTGAAAATGAAGTCTCAGAGTGCACTCTTGAGACTTCATTTTCTCTCGGATAAAGTTTTATCTCAGAGTTAAAATCGATATATTATAACCGACCTTATTTTGGTTGAAAGATGGCATATTTTAATTAGATATATGAAGAAATTAATATAGAAAAAAAACATTTGCAGCTTCGCGAAGAAGACCTACCAATGGAGTTGCAGGAACAGAATTGGTTCAGCGCCGCGTCCGCGCTGCGCGTTTATGGCCAGTATCTTAACTTAGATAGAGACCATAATGGCATGCTCAGCATTAACGAGTTGGCCGGGTAACTATCCTACTAATATTATAAATGTGAAAGTTTGTGAGTGTGGATGTATGTATGTTTGTTACTCCATCACGCAAAAACTACTGAACGGATTTGGATGAAATTTGGAACACAGATAGTTTATAACCGGGATTAACATATAGGATACTTTTTATCCCGATAATCCCGAAATTTTTGCTAAGTTAATATACTACGCGGATGAAGTCGCGGGGCACAGCTAGTATATTATATTTTTCAGTATTGTCAGGCAATAAAAGGAGGTGGTTATCAATTCGGTTGTATATTTCTTGTCACATGTAAACCGATTTGAAGAAATATTTATTATTTGAATGGATGTACTTACTTCCAGATTGGTCCCATATAAATTTCATCAAAATCGGTTTAGTTTTAGAGATATGGACTATTTACGGTTATCAGCAATACGATACGTAGTTTACGACAAAAAATGATCAAAATAAATATTTTAATAAAAAAATAACCAACTTCAAACAAACCCGGGTGCACTATAAAGCTAGAAATTAATATAGACCTAATAACTACTTTAATTTTGGAGTCTTTACTACAAAACTAATGGATCATTTATACATTCCAAAAAATCCGAAGTGATTGGCTCCTCCGACTACCTTATAATAATGAACAAGATAAATTTTGAAATTACAAACACACACTGCCATTTTGTTTATTTGTATAGTTAAATAGATAGATAACCAACCCTCCTCTCCCCCCAGCTACGGGTCGGGCACGCTCACCCGCGCGTTCCTGCAGCGCGTGTTCCAGCAGTGCCTGACGTACGACGGCGAGATGGACTACAAGACGTACCTGGACCTGGTGCTGGCGCTGGAGAACCGCCGCCAGCCCGCCGCGCTCGCCTACCTCTTCAGGGTGCTCGACATCAACTCCGTGGGCTACCTGGACGCGTTCACCTTGAACTACTTCTTCAAGGTATGCTACTTTGGATTGGATCAAAGTCAAAGTGATTGTACGGAGTTAAGAATTGCAATCCGGAAAACCGGATGCGGTAATCCGGCGGATTCGGCATCATTTGACGTCTACCGTCTAAAAGATACACGCCTCCATTTTCTTAGAAAAGTCTGTCATTTTCTCTCCTCTTGAATTTCGCGATAATTCAGTATTTTGTAGTGACACTGACCTATAATGTGAAATAGCAAATAACGGACTGGATTCCAATGAAGCGACATCTGGCGAGACAATATTTTTTGAAGTGGTTTTAAAAATGTCTCATAACTCCGTATGCGTATAACTGCCGATAGCCGATTGGTTAAAGCACGCGTCTGGCACCAGGTCTTGGTTTCAAACCCCGGCTCGCACCTCTGGATTTTTCGAAATCTATGTGCGAATCATAATTTCTATATGATTATCACTTGCATACGGTGATCTAACCATTTTTTTTTTTATGGGACTAGTCCCGCCACACACTCCCACCACTGTAACTCCTGTAAGCCAGGAGCAACAATTAATCTACTCAATTTTTGAAAGACATGTGAAATCCGCCAACCCGCACTGGGCCAGCGTGGTGGATTGTGGCCTGAATCCCCCTCGTGTTGGGAGGCCCGTGCCCAGGAGTGGGACGTCAAAATTAAACATTATATTACTCCGCAGGCGATCCAGGAGCAGATGATAGCCCACGGCGCGGAGCCGGTCAACTTCGACGACGTCAAGGACGAGATCTTCGACATGATCCGTCCAGAGCACCCGTCCAGGATCACCGTCCAGGACCTGGTCCGCAGCGGGCACGGCCACACCGCCGTCTCCATCCTGCTGGAGCTGCACGGCTTCTGGGCGTACGAGAACAGAGAAGCTCTGGCCGCCGCCGACCACACCGCCTGACTGTACGAGATGATGGTCCGCATGCAGAGCCTGCAGCTGTGACGCGGGCGCGGGCCGGGGGGGGGGCCCCGGGCGACACGTGGCAATGCTAGGAAAGTGTGAAGTGTACCAATCTATGCAGGGTGATTTCGGAATAATTGGTTCTTGTAGTTTGAAGCGAAGCTTCTATACGGGCGTTCGAGGCGCTCGCCGCGCGGCCACTCTATCTGTGCTAAGCGTCAGCACTGACGTAGCGTTACACGATATATATATAGGTATACAGAGTGCCAGCTGCGGCGCCCTACGCTTTATACTATAAAGCTTCGCTTCTTTCGGGCGTTTGTTTAAATGAAGCCAGTATTCCTCTTAGCCTTTCCAGCTAAGCTAATGCTTGTGTTAGTAGCGGGCTCATGTCAATAGTTTAATTGCTAAGATGGGGATCGAGCATCAACCTCTCGGCTACGATAGCGGCCCGCTTTGACCTCGACACTTAAATATTTTCTGTGAATATAATTTAGATCATTTTGGGAAGATTAATCAACAAATCAATTGATTTACAATAAATATGAAATTGGAAATAATCTTGAGTTAACATTGATGATTGCGTCCAAACATCGCAATGCAAAACAGAGAAGGGTTTTTAACTGATTGATCGAGTATGTAGTTTGCCGATATCTGGAGCGAGACAAAGCATTCGCCTCGCATGACTGCTCGGTACGTGTGGACGCTCCAAATCAGTACTAAATCTCTGGTACACAAGTAGGCATAAAAATACAGCATTTATTCAAAATAAATAACTCGGTCGATATATACGCAGTCACATATAGATGTAAATCTATATCTGTGTACGCAGTGCTATTGAATTTTTTTAACTTTTAATCAACAAATTCCTTGATGTTCCTAAATTAATCTTTATTATATGTAGATACTAGCTGTGCCCCGCGACTTCATCCGCGTAGTATTGGATTATTGGGTTAAAAAGTATCCTATATGTTAATCCAGGTTATAATCTATCTGTGTTCCAATTTTCATCCAAATCCGTTCAGTAGTTTTTGCGTGAAGGAGTAACAAACATACATACATACATACATTCATACATACATACATACATACATACATACATCCACACTCACAAACTTTCGCATTTATAATATTAGTAGGATTGTTCAAAATATTCCCACCAATTACGAAATCACCCTGCATACTCAAGATCGCGCTATCCGTACATGAATATTAGTGAGCCCGTATTTCCAAAGACATTAAGGTGATTTTCGCATGGCAATACTTGGCTCTAACGCCGCAACTTGCCTGCACCTGTACCTTTCAAACCATTTTTTGTGGTCACCAAATGAATAAACCAAATGTATTGCCGTCCCTCTCATCGTCGTAATATACGAACGAGACAGCAATATCGGCTTTTATGTTGTAATATAACGCCAAAACTCAGTATTATGTAGCATAATAGACTAATTAACTCTGTTATATAAATTTCTAACTGAATATCGCTTGTTTAGTGTATTACCATACCGACTAATCGACTCTTGATCGATCAATAGTAGAACGATTCAACGCCGATCGGCAGTTGACTATTGGACGTAGCTTTGCAAACTAAAACCAACCTAGAACCATTAAGACAAGGTTGGTTTTGGTCTGCAGCAGTGCATGTGGGTTGATACCGTTTTGCAAAACGATATCCAATTCACGATCGATCATAGGTCGATGGCCAATAGTTCGGCGAACCTTAGCCGTGTTAACAATATAAATGAAAGCTTTCAAAATGATATATAGATCTGTTTAGATGTAATGAGATAATAAGACTACTTATATTAATGTATAATAAAAAAAAAACAATATATTTCAAAAATACAACATGATTATAACAATTCAAGCAATAAAAACTATACCTATAAATCTTAATGTAAATATTTGTAAATAAATATATATAACAAAAACAAATATTATGCGTTAAACTGTACTTTCATTTATATCACTGATTTAGATTCCAAATTAATCCTTTGGGTATTGTTTATTTTTGAGATAACCATCTGATTATCTGATAACAAAGATAAATTTAGAAATTAGATTAGAAAACAAAGAGAACTACAATACTTACATCCCCACTATCCACTATCGTCTATGGCCGATGTGAATTTGACAGTAATCGAAAGGTAAATAGTGTCAAATACAGAATCCTTAACCCCTCGTTTACACTGACTCAATACATTTAGTACTTGTATTGATATACGCTGTTCTCTCCTTATTCTCTGAGCTGACAATAAATAGAGACAGCTGCGTAAATAAATATCGCCAGACTGACACACCAACTGTATGGTCCCAAACTAAGCAATGCCTATACTATGGGTACCGTACAGTGGACTGGGGGCGATCCCAATGACGCCCAGACCAGGGCAGATTAAGAAAAGGCCATTTCCGAAATCTGCCCCAGCGGCTATCGGACTCGCAACCACCATGTGCAGTGAGCCGAGCGGCCTACGCTCGAACCACTGCGCCAAGCGGTCGTCGACAACACGTATTACGTCAGTGTAAACGAAGGGTCCTTACTAAATTATAAATGCGAAAGTTACTCGGTCTGTCTGTCGCGCTTTCACGCCAAAACTACTGAGCCGATTTAAATGAAATTTGGTACACAGATAGTCTAGAGCCTGAGAAAGGACATAGGTTACTTTTGAATGCGAAAAAAGGGTTGTACGGTGTTGAAAGGGGGGGGATGAAAAGTTGTATGGAAGTATCGTCATTTTTAGAGCTAGAAGCTTGAAACTTATTTTTTAGGCTGTTGATTCGATATGAATAATTATGACATTCAAAGTTTGTAAAAGATTTACCCTCAAGGGTGTGACACCATTCCACGCGGACGAAGTCGCGGGCGCAGCCAGAATCACATACAGTGGACCCTTGTAATCCGACATGTCTATTATTATTGAATATTTAATTTTTTTCAATCTTCGCTAATATATTTACGACGACGTAAAGATCAGTACCGTCAAACAAGAGATCGCTAGATATAGTGAAAGCTATCAGACGAGAATATCTAATCACGTCAATGAACTGGCATCCAAACTAGAAGGCACAGGAAGTATTACATATACCCGATTGAAACGGCATAGTGTCCCTACACTTACCGTGAGATTTGGTGACAGGAGATGAAAGGAATTTATAGGATCTCCTTCTGCTTACAAGACATAGTTCGAGATACCCCATCTGAATGACTTATTGTGTAAACACAGATTGCCAAGTTCAGAATTTAATAAAAAAAAAAAAATCTTCGCTAATGTACTTAGATAATGCATGATTGAACAGGTTACAAATTCTACGCGCCACCACTATTGTACTCGACGCGTAGGTATTGTTTTGATACTGATTGCTCAGTTTGATAAAAAATGACATACATAATGATGTATGGTTTTTACTTCAGGGTATAACATATATAATCTTATCATTGGCTCTGTAATTTGTCGGATTCCATGGTACTCTTTTGTAAAAAAATGCGAACTATAGGGGGGTCTTAGGCAGTATTCTAATTACCGCGGGTCCACTGTATTTCAATCACAGACTTACAATATAAATATGCACATAATAGTAATTATTATCCTTAAAATTAATCGCCTTTTCCAATAGATGCCGCCCATCATGCAGACTCCTGCGCGCTGCGGTACTCGTACACACTGCCCCTCTCTAGAAACTCGCTGTACTGTCTGTCTGTTTGCGTGTCTGTGACTGCGGCATCAGGGCGGCCGTAACCGCCGCCGCCCGGGGAATTCATTATGTATTTATCCTGGGGAAATAGATTAATAAACATCTAGCCTTGAAACTTTATCTTCTTCTCTGAAATAAAACTATTTTACGAATGTTCCCGACGTTTCGGCTGCTTTACAGCACGGCTGGTCACGGGGGGACTGAGGTGTTTGACGTTCTGATGTGATAGTTAATAAAATAGTTTTATTTCAATGTATAGTATTCGCGTAAGTATAAGAAAACAATATTTATCTTCTTCTCCTTAGCTTTGACTTCAAATAAATTAAAGGTAAAAAAACCATTGAATAACAAGCTTTTTTGGAATTAATGTGACGTTGTATTATTATTCGTGTTCTCCTCAGCAAGCCCTTTCATTTGATACCCATACTGTGGTAGTGCAGAAAAAATAACTAGTCCGCCATCTTGAGGATCCGCCATATTGGAATTAGAATGACGTCACATAGCTAAGCTTGCATTGTCATCCAAAATAAGCGTGTATACCAAATTTCAGCTCAATCAGTTAAAGATAACTAATTTAAAATTCAGTTGCAAGATTCCACCCGGACAAACATACATTGCAAGTTAAATAAAATCTTGTAAAAAAGAAGGTGGTTTTGTTATTCTTCTGTAGGATTGTGATGACACTTTTTTATACTTTCACTGGAGTAATCTCTTTTTAATTATGGCTGGATGCCAGTCTACACTAATTTAGCTAATTACCGATATTTAACACTGAAATAAGATTATTACAAGCCTTACGCTATTTCTTTTTGTATGACTTCTTAATACGGCTTAGGTACTACCGATAAGAATTTCTCGAGAATCTATTTCTTAGGGCGTTACAACACTAATCAATCAATCCATCAATCAATTGTATCAGAAGATGAGTTGGCATCGATCAACAGTTTCTACGTAAAGCAATATTCGATTGACGGTTTATCGGTTGGTGTGAGAACACCCTAAATCAGTATTTTCCGCAATTTTTATATCGGGGTCAGCTCCGACAACCCTAATCCTGCAAATTACCAGTTTTTCTTTGAGCGATTGCCATATCTAAAAAAATTATTTAAACTATTGTGTATGTATTGGCCTTCAATGAATAATGGAAGCTGTATAAAACAAAAATATATATTTTAATAAAATTAGCAAAAGTATTAAAAAAATAAATGGTTAAGTCTACATTTCTCTAATTATTAAACTAATTAACAAATAAATGTATAAAAAAACGTGTCTAGAAGTTCTCGCGACAGCAAACAATGTTACACTTGCTGTTTTATTTGTCTGTTACCGCGGTATCTGGGAGGCCGTACCCACCGCCTCCCGGGGTATGCATTATGGATTTGTCCTGGGGAAATATACGATAATAGAAAGAACAAACTAACTACCGGTTTCAATGAACTAATAATAATAATTTAGCCCTTTTGACGTCCCACTCCTGGGCACGGGCCTCCCCTCAACACGAGGGGGATTCAGGCCATAATCCACCACGCTGGCCCAGTGCGGGTTGGCGGATTTCACATGTCTATCGAAAATTGGTTAGATCATCTAAGACATGCAGGTTTCCTCACGATGTTTTCCTTCACCGTAAGCAAGTGATAATCATATAGAAATTATGATTCGCACATAGATTTGGAAAAATCCAGAGGTGCGAGCCGGGATTCGAACCCAAGACCTGGGGCCCGCAAGACGCGTGCTTTAACCAATCGGCTATCACTGCATTTCAATGAACTAACCATCCCTAAATATACTTTTTCCCTCCTATTTAATAAACGTGCATTAGCGGGTGAATAGTTCCACACCGAATTATCTCGTTCTATCACCAGTAATTTGACATTCGAAAGAAGACAAATCATGTTTTAACTATACAACCTGCTTAAGGCTAAAGCGCCCATCTAGCCCGCGAAGTTCAAATTTTTTGAGGTTTTTTAGAAATTTTTCAAAATCTGACAATAATAAAAGGCACATTTTGTAATTCGCGAAAAAGACCGTGTACAGTGCATTTATTAATATAAATGCACTGTACACGGCGAAACACGTGTCGAATTTTATTTTTAATTCGCTTTGTTCCGCGGAAAATTGCACATTATTAGGGTCCCTGACACTCATGACTGTCAAACTCGACCGACGGAGTTAAGTTTTGTTGACCTCTTCCATTATCGATCAACCTATTTGATTTATAATTTTGGAGGTTAACAAGCCAAGGGTGAGTGGTGGGTCCTTATCCTAAATTGTTTTACAATGGATTTCCGCCAAGTAACGCCTGAGTCAATCAATTAATATATCCAACTTACTCTAAAACATTTCAAGAACGACAGCTATCCAGATAATCTGGCAATTTTTGTATATTTAGTGATTTACTAGTATCATATCCACCGTGATAATATTTAGAGTAAAATAAATGTATTAATAAACGCACTACATACTGTGTTTTTCGCAAATCACTAAATGTTGTCTTAAATGATTTCAGATTTTGGATAAACTATAAAAATACTCGAAAATTTTGAATTTCGCGGGCTAGACAGGCGCCTTCACCTTAACCGGTTTAATTAATAAGGGGATAGGGGGGGGCGTAATAAGGGGGGGGATATATATAACTACTGTAATTGCATCAAATTGCATCAACAACTGTATAAGGTGTTAGTAACACACTAAGACGAACGGACGGACAGTATATGGCTTTGGACTTACCCCCAATAACCCAGATCAATAAGCTATAGACGCTGCATAACCGATGCCCCCGCTCGTCTAACACATGCATTGCCATTGCATATGTGTGACCGCACCTGACATTTTGATTGGTCCATTCACGGCGCGACCTAGAGCGGACCAATCAAAAATCGCCGTCCTATTGACGATTGCATTTTCATACAATAATGAACGTAAGCATGTCTTATTGATGTGTCCCTACTCTATCTATTCAGGAAATCATGCTTGAGTATCCTTTTATTATTTAATAAGAAAGAAGAAGAAAAATAATGTATTCCACTCACTCCTGGATAAGCTTCTATGGACGCCTTCCCTCCGAGATTGATGAGTCGACCGTCCGTCCTTTGGAGTAGGTTCAAACCTCTCTCTCCAGCAGCACCGCCTGTGTAATACCAAATTACATTTAATTTCACGACCGCTTGGCGCAGTGGTACGAGCGTAGGCCGCTCGGCTCACTGCACATGGTGGTAGCGGGTTCGATTTCCGCCGGGGCAAATTTCGGAAATGGCCTTTTCGCAATTTGCCCAGGTCTGAGTGTCACTGGGATCGCCCCCGGTCCATGGTACGGTACCCATAGTATAAGCGTTGCTTAGTTTGGGACCATACAGTTGGTATGTCAGTCTAGCGATATTTATTATTATTATTTAACCCTTTGGCATCCGTGACGTTTAAGTCGCGCACATCCGTCAAATCCCGCGTTCATATGCCTTATCGCGGCGTCAAATTACAAGTGTCGTAAAAAACCCTCTCATTCAAATTCTATTGGCACTATCGCCTTTCTGATGACCTTTTTTTTATTACTGTCCCCGTACGTGTGGAATATAATGCCAAACAAGAATAACATTACTTCAAGCAAAAATATACCACAGCTTTTTAGAAAAACGATTTTAATTAGCCTGCGTCCTGCAAACACAGTACTGTGCCACCGGGAATTGCCGGTATTAGCTAATAAAAGTAGCATTAATGCGCCACCGGGAACCATGAGGTTAAAAATTACACAGTTTGAACGTACCCTAGGAGAAAAGTTTCCGTGACCAATCACAATGCGTTGCCTCCGCTCTCAACCAATTACAATACTATAGGATCCCTTCCGCCAGGATGCAAGGTTTTTTTAATACCTAACTTAGATGCAAGCTATTCCTAGTGCAGAATCCAAATTTTATTTTTCAGCAATTTACCTAAAATACTTCAAGGTGGTTTACCACTAATTAAAGGAGCTCACCATTCATCCCATATGGTTGAAAAGATCGTCGTTCAGTGAGAACGGATACTTGTATCGTTCTCCGGAACACCAATTCCCTGGTCACACCGTCACCGCCGTTCCAACACCCTATAGCCATAATAAGAGTGTACACAAACACGCGTCATATGTTGTAATGTAAACATAAACATTAATTAACATATTAATCTATACAAATAAATAAAATTGGAGTGTCTGTTTGTAATATCAAAATAACACCTTTTCACTAAATGCATATGAAAGTACATACGACACCTATAGCAAAAATGCGATTTAAAAAATTTTTGTCTGTCTGTCTGTCTGTCTATCTGTCTGTCTGTGTGTTTGTTCCGGGTAATCTCCGAAACGGCTGGACCGATTTTGACGGGACTTTAACTGATGTTTTAAGGAGTAACTTAGGCTACTTTAATTTTAGAAAAACAATTAGGGTTCCGCGTAAAAAAATAAAAACACATGAAATCAAAGAGTATCTCGGAAACGGCTGGACCGATTTTGACGGGATTTTCACTGGTAGATAGCTGTTGTTATATAAGCAGTAACTTATGCAACTTTTATTTTAGAAAAATAATATAAAAAATGGGTCCTGTCGCGCGAGCTCAGAACGCGGGAGCGGGCTTTTTTGTTAAGTTAAATTCCACGCGGACGAAGTAGCGGGCTCAGCTAGTTTTACTATAAACTAGCTGTACTCAAACGGTTGCTGGTGGAGCCGTGCGCGCGAACTAACTTGCTGCGCGAGACGCCGCTCACGAGCGCACTCCGCACTCTCAACCTCATTGCTGAGGACTTGGACTTATTCTGTTGCACTTTGGGTGAATTTACATGAACAGCTACATATAGAATTTGCTGTGTTAAATAAAAACAGTTAAATTATTTTGAATTTTAAGTTTGCAACGATATCGCATTGGGTCTAGCCTGTAAAGATATTTGTATGTATTGAGAAAATAAATAAATAAAAATATAGAAGTTACTCCTCATAACATTAGCTATCCGTCAGTGTAAATCCCGACAAAATTGGTCCAGCCGTTTCGGAGATTAGCCGGACCAAACAAACAGACAGACGAGAATTTTATAAATTGTTTACTTCAATACGTTTTGATATTACAAACAGACAATTCAATTTTATTTATTTGCATAGACCCATATGTTGTATTGTAAGGTAATTTATATTGCGTCCTGTAATACAAGTTTTGCCTATAACAGGCACAAATTGTGTTTAAATAAAAATAGTTTCATTGCCTTGGAACCCGCACGAACTTACTCGAAAGAAATAATAGGAGGAGTTGGAAGAAAAAAATTACGGCTAGGGGGTTATAATTATTATTATTATAGGGCAGGGGTCGGCAACCTGCGGCTCGCGAGCCACATACGGCTCTTTGGATGTGAAGCTGCGGCTCTTTAGTTCTATACGCAAATACTACTTATTTAAAAAAAAACTTAAAAATCGTTCTGAATCGATTAACGAGGATTAGGCACCATTTCTATCTCTCAGCCACTTGTACTCGCTTTACATAGATATTTTTCTTATGAATAAATAGATCAGTTTTTTTTATCAAAAAACTTTATTTATGCAAGTACTATTTATTGTTGGCAAGAAAAAAATATGTGGCTGTTTAAAACTTTGAAATTTTGTAAATTCTAATTTTTGACTCTTCCGACTCAACTCAAAAGGTTGCCGACCCCTGTTGTAGAGGGATACGACATACCGCGGCCCCCCGAGCGCGGTCGCAGCGAGAAGCGCGCGACGAGCACGGGGTAGCGGCGCTCCACGATCTCCACGTCCGTGATGCGCGTGTTGGTCATGTGCGAGTGCACCCCGCCCGCGCCGTGCCAGCCCGGCCCCTGGCACAACACACACACCTCAGCTCAGCCATTCATTAAATGATCTCAAGTCTAGTCAAGTTTGACGACCGCTCGGTGCAGTGGTTCACTGCATCCGGTGGTTGCGGGTCCGATTCACGTCGGGGCAAATTTCGGAAATGGCCTTTTCGTAATATGCCCAGGTCTGGGTGTCACTGGGATCGCCCCCAGTCCATTGGACGGTACCCATAGTACAAGCGTTGCTTAGTTTGGGACCATACAGTTCATCGTAACCAAGTGATAATCATATAGAAATTATGATTAGCACATAGATTTGGAAAAACCCAGAGGTGCGAGCCGGGGTTTGAACCCAGAACCTGGTGCCCGCAAGACGCGTGCTTAAGCAAACGGCTATCACTGCTGTCACAATATCATCTTTAGAAGTTTCTAAGACTCGCAAGTCCAAGACCAAGTCTGTGGGAGGCTGTGGGAGCCTAGTTTTATGGTGGGAGTGTACTCACCGCCCCGCTGCCCCCGGCGACAGTTTCATAGTACCCCCAGTCCGCTTCACCAAGCGTCAGGTTGTTCATGCAGCCCTGAGACGCAGCGCACACCTGTAAATCAATCACAGACATTCGCTATCCTACACTTATAGCGATAATTCTAGGAATTTAATGATTCTGAAGCGTCAATAGGTTTTAGAGGGGCCGGGTTCGATATCCATCCTGGCCGTTAAACTATTGACGTGAGCTAACTCCTAACACAAGTATTAGCTTAGCTGGAGGGGCTAACGGGAATACTAGTAATGTGATAAACACACATTGCTTTTTATAAGTATTCCCGTTAGCTCCTGCAGCTAAGCTAATGCTTGTGCTAAGAGTGGGATCACGTGAATAGTTTAATGGCCAGGATAGGGATCGAACCCCTCTCAGCTACGAGGGCAGCCCCTCTAACCACTAGCCTAATGACGCTAAATCGACAGATTTTGGAAAGTTTGAATGCGTTATTATTAAAGAAAATTTGTTCACCGGGCAGATGTGAAACATGTGTATCGTGTAGTGTATATTAGGCGCGTGCACACACATAAGAGAGTCAAGAGCGGTGGTGTGGAGGGGGCGTGACGGCATGAGAGAGCGTCATGTCATTTGCCGTGACGTCAAACTAGTCGAATTTACTGCCAAAATGCGCGTGTTTCACATCAAAAATATTTCGTTTCAAAATGAAGGCAGAATACTAGCATTTTAGTGACACTGACAGATGACAGCCTATTCCAATCTGGCGACATCTGGTGAGCTGAAACGTTTACTCTCAAACTTACCGGTAAAATATATATTTTTTAAATGTATCCTCTGCCGTCTGCATTAAATACGGAACTCTAAATAACTTAAGAATCAGATTCCATAATCACCTGAAAGGCCTTCAGCACGACGTCAACGATCCTCTGCGAGGTGAGGACGTTCCCTCCGACGACCGCGGCGTCCTCAGACGGGTCGAGGATGGAGCCCGCCGGGATTATCACCTGCACCGGGTTCAGGCAGCCCTGACACATATCAATAAATATTATTATACTAGTTTCTGCTCGTGACTTCGTCCGCGTAGACTTAAGTAAAGTATTCTATGTGTTAATCCAGGTTATAAACTATATGTGTTCCAAATTTCATCCAAATCCGTTCAGTAGTTTTTGCGTGAAAGAGTAACAAACAGTAAAGGTGGTTAGTATTATACCAACCACCCTCTATATGGACGTGCCTCTAGAATATCGGTATCGTAATTAAGGCATTTCAGGCAACCCGCACGAATTTAATCAAAATAAATAATAGGAAGAGTTGGAAGAAAAAATGTCCACTTCCCTCCGGTGCAAAGCGGGAGACAAAAATAGCTGGTATGAGCTGATTGCCATAGAAGCAAGACTGTTACAGCTGATTGAAGACCAGTTGTAAGGCACCACGGATCGTAATTAGACTAATTGGACCTAAACTCGTGAGCTGATTATACTTGATTCCAATAATAGGTATGGAAAAAGCGCTTGAACGCACGGAAATTAACCTATAACGTATTGAGAGTTGAATTCAGCGCCATCTATTATCAGACGCCGTGAATGTGATTTGGAGTGCTTATTACCTGGTTGAGCGGCACGTCGTGTCCCACCATGCAACGCAGACAGTATATAAGAGCTGACAGTGTGATGGCGCGCGGCGCGTTCAGATTGCCCCATACCTCCACACCGGTGCCGCTGCGGAATAAGGCATATACTTACACCCGTATTAATAAATGAATCTCAAGTGGCTTGTCCGCACCGAATCAGTATACGCGACTGCGTGCGCGCCGTCTGTTGGCGGCACCCACAGTCAGAACATGTACCGCACAATATGCTCCTACAAGTCAAGCCATCTCTTTGCTCAACACTCTGATTGCCCAGCAGCCTAGTGTCGATATATTTCATACTAGACTAGGGGAACTCATACGTTGTTTTAAACAATTCTATGGCAATTTAAATAATATCGTGTAAATTTTATAATTATTATGTTTTAGCCAATTTTTATTAATTTATCAGATTTAATTTTTATTTATACTGAATGGATTTTATATTATATAATTTTATTTTACTTTTGTAACATGACTCTCAGCACGGTTTGGGAAACTGTGAGTGCTGGAGTAATAAATTAATAAATAAATAAAATAAAAAAGTCTGAGAACGGTCTTAAGCATAGATATAGATTGACATAGATAACGCAAGTATCACGATTTGATTGAAACCAAGCGTGCCGTATTTTTAATGATTTTTTCAAGCCTGCTGGTACGTCACAGCCGAAATTTAGTGACGGACAATCCAAACCGATTTAATGACACCGATGCCGCCGATGCCCCTCCGCCCGCTACGATTCCCTCGAGTGATTATCTCGCTCATACTCATATTTTTTTTATATCTGTGGCCCCACTCGCTCACAAGTTAGCGGCGACCAAACCTTGACGCTTGGTCGGGGTTCGGACACGCGAAGTACATGCATTTGCGTTATCTATGTAAATCTATATCTGTGGTCTTGAATAAGCTTTTGACGTGTCATTTTCAACCCCCTCAAGTCTGAGCGCGATCTTGGAAATGTCAGTCTTATGTCATTCCAGTACATAACTCTAAATTGAAAATTTTAAAACCCCCGATGCAACGACTTTTTAAACTACAAAAGAGCTGACAGGTTTCAAACGGCTGAACAGATTTTCATGAAACATAGCTAAGAACACTCGATCAGAATACCTTTCTAACAAAAAAAAAAAACAAAATTAAACTCGGGACACCCGCTTGGGCGCTACGAAGCCACAGACAGACACACAAATACACATGTTAGACTCATAACACCCCTCTATTTTCGTCTGGGGATAATAAATATAAACTTTATAAACGGACAGCTAGAGTATATTTTGGAATGGCTCACGTGAAGTCGCACACGGCCCCGCCTTTCTCCTTATCAAGGGTGACGGTCAGTACTATAGGCGTGCCATTGTCCATATACTCTGTAGCCTTAAGCACCGTCGATCCTGTCTTCTCGAGGGCGTTGGCGGCTATCTCCTGTATTAACAATATACAACTTCACGACCGAACACACGGGGGGTCGCCAGATATACAGGGTGTAAGGGGCATCGTAAAGAAAACTGATACCATGGATCCAACTCATGATTCCGGACCCCCGGAGTTGGAAATTTGATGTAAAGTTGGAAATAACAAAGTCGGGCGTTAAAAAGATCCGAAAACTGTATTTTCAATTACAAATAACTGGCAGACGACACGTTAAAAGCAACTAATTAAAAAAAATCTATGGATTTGATGACGACCGCTTGGCACAGTGGTTCGAGCGTAGGCCGCTCGGCTCACTGCACCGGGTGGTCGGGGTAAATTTCAGAGATGGTCTTCTCGTAATTAGCCGAGGTCTGGGTGTCACCGGGATCGCCCCCAGTCCTTTGTACGGTACCCACAGTACAAGCGTTGCTTAGTTTGGGACCTTACAGTTGGTGTATTCGTCTGGCGATATTTTATTTATATATAATAAAAATAATAATTTAGCCGTTTTCATGTCCCACTCCTAGGCACGGGCCTCCCCTGACTACGAGGGGGATTCAGGCTGTAATCCACCACGCTGGTCCAGTTAGCGGGTTTCTCATGTCTTTCGAAAATTGATTAGATTTTCTGAGATATGCAGGTTTCCCCACGATGTTTTCCTTCACCGTAAGCGAGTGATAACCATACAGAAATTATGATTCGCACATAGATTTCGAAAAACCCAGAGGTGCGAGACAGAATTTGTACCCCGGTGCAGACTCGTGCTTAACCAATCGGCTATCACTGCTTTATTAATTTTCGTATCGCTTCTCGTTGGCCGCGGCAGTCACCTTAAGCATGTCCCTGACGGCCAGCTCCGCGTTCCGTTGTATGTGGGTCATGTAAGCCTGGACCACCTCCAGCCCGTACTCCCCGATCAGCTCGCCCACCAGCTGGATGCCCTGCACCGACCAGCACATGGTATTATCAAAGTCAAAGCGTTTATTTTGTTTAGGCCTGCGGGGGCACTTACACATTGTCATTATAACAGTTTTTTTCTTATATCTACAAACGGATTATTGTTTTTTTTTGTTTCAGTTGCTTATATGATTAATAATTCCAACTCCTCCTATTATTTCTTTCGATTAAATTCGTGCGGGTTCCAAGACAATTTAACTATTCCCCGGGACTCGTCGAGGGTCAAACCTCCACGTCATTATTGGTCGCTATTGTCGATCCTGGTTTACAGGAGTTACTGTGGGAGAGTGTGGCGAGGCCAGTCGCAATAAAAAAAATATAATTACAAAGGGTAGTTGATATTATTATGTTATAAACTAGCTGTGCCCCGCGACTTCATCCGCGTAGTATTGGATTATTGGGTTAAAAATTATCCTATATGTTAATCCCGGTTATAATCTATCTGTGTTCCAAATTTCATCCAAATTCGTTCAGTAGTTTTTGCGTGAAGGAGTAACAAACATACATCCACACTCACTAACTTTCGCATTTATAATATTAGTAGGATTATAACAGTACTGGTCCACCCTATTGACCAGTGGGGTTGCCATATTTTGTCAGTTTTAGCCTCAGCAAAAATTACAAAAATATTTTAGCTGGTAATGAATATCTCTACTTATACCAAAACTCATACTCGATAAGGATTATCAAAATAATTATCAAAATGAATTAAATTACTCTTATCTCCATACTACTTTTATATTCAATAGGAAATATTTTTTTTTAGTAGTAGTAGTTTAAAAATCCACTTTAATATGTCGTGATAAACCACAAATTCGCATGAAGCGATGAGTCTCGTTCACCGCCAGCAATAAAATTCTTACTCTCTGGTTAGCGGCGACTTGTGCTTTCAAATCCGACAGATTGTCCGCCAAGTTCCGTGTTCCCGAACAGCCCGGCACCCGGCCCGGCTTCATCAGCTCTGTAACAAACATACAATGGATAATATCCACGAAGACCGGTACAGTACAGTACCGGTAAAGCTATTCAGGTACGAACCTTCGGTGAGCTCCTTCTCCTTGAAGACCCCCCCGTCCACCAGCAGCATGGACTTGAAGGCGGCGCCCTCCTGCGGCAGGCTGACGGAGTGCGGCGGCATGGAGCCCGGGGTCAGCCCGCCGATGTCGGCGTGGTGGCCGCGGGACGCCACGAAGAATATCCCCCGAGAAGACGACCTAACACCAGAAATTAATAATTTAGCCATTTTTTACGTCCCACTCTTGGGCACGAGCCTCCCCTCCACACGAGGGGGATTCATGCCATAATCTACCACGCTGGCCCGGTGCGGGTTGGTGGATTTCAGACGTCTTTCGAAAATTGGTAAGATCTTCTAAGACATGCAGGTTTCCTCACGATGTTTTCCTTCACCGTAAGCAGGTGATAATCATTATAGAAATTATGATTCGCACATGGATTTCGAAAAACTCAGAGGTGCGAGCCAGAGTTTGAACCCAGGACCTGGTGCCCGCAAGACGCGTGCTTAACCAATCGGCTATCCCTGCTGTTACACCAGACATTAACAATTTGTTCATTATTTTTGTAACGAAGCTTCTATACGGAAGTTCGGGGCGCTCGCCGCGCGGCCACTCTATCCGTGCAAATCGTCAGCACTGACGTAGCGTTACACGATGACGTCAGAGCTACAGCGCCCTACGCTTTATATTATAAAGCTTCGCTTCTTTCGGGCGACCCTACACGACACTGTTTTTTTATTAAATATCGCCAGACTGACACATCAACTGTATGATCCCAAACTAAGCAACGCTTGTACTATGGGTACTGTACAATGATCTGGGGGCGATACGGGTGACACCCAATCTGGGCCAGTTACGAAAAGGCCATTCCCGAAATTTGCCCCGGCGGGAATCGATCCCGCAACCATCATGTGCTGTACTGTACTGTAGAAAGAAAAACTGACAACATGCTACTAGAACATAGAACATAGTAAAACACAAATATATTTGACGACCGCTTGGCTCAGTGGTTCGAGCGTAGGCCGCTTGGCTCACTACACCGGGTGGTTGCGGGTTCGATTCCCGCCGAAGCAAATTTCGGAAAAGGCAAATTACGAAAATAATTTTCCCAGGTCTGTGTGTCACTGGGATCGCCCCCAGTCCATTGTACGGTACCCATAGTACAAGCGTTGCTTAGTTTGGAGCCGTACAATTGGTGTGTCAATCTGGCGATATTTATTCATGATTATATTATCTTAGTAGAAAAAAAATAAAAAATACTTGTCAAAGACGGGCGTGATGACAGTGAAATCCGGGAGATGCGACCCGCCCGCCTTGGGATGGTTCGCGAGGAGAACGTCGCCTGGCTTCAGCGAGTCGCCGCGGACTTTCATCTACAATTTACATCATCATCATTTACCAAAATCATCAATCACCATTCATCATCATATATGTACAGGTTGTAAGGGGCATCGTAACGAAAACTGATACCATGGATTCAACTCATGATTCTGGAGCCCCCAGAGTTGGAATTTTCCGTCGATAATTACAAGAATAACACAAAAAATGGCATTTTAAATTTTACGCAATCGTCAATATTATCACTATGCATCAACGTCATCAACATCGTGCATTTACATCATCATCACCACATTTTTTTTTATTAGCCTGTAATACTGTCCCACTCTTGGGCAAAGGGCCTTCCCATTTCTTTACCACGTTGCTCTCTCCAGGGCAATTTCCGGTCACGTCTTTCCCGTAAAAGTGTCTAGGTCATCTCGCCACCGTCTTCCTGGTACCAGATAGTACTGCCATTGGCCCACTTACCACCAAGATCTTTCCCTTCACCGTAAACAACTGATATTCATAAAGACATAGCACGTAGACAGTGACAAAGACAGTGCCATTGTATTCCCGAGAGGTGGGTGGTTCTGATGGAGCTGATGGTGTAGAGCCCTCTCAGACCTGCAGGTTTCCTCACAATGTTTTCCTTCACCGTAAGCAACTGACAATAATCATATATAAATTATGATTCGCACATAGATTTGGAGAAACCAAGAGGTGCGAGCTGGGGCTTGAAACCAGGACCTGGTGCCCGCAAGACGCGTGCTTAACCAATCGGCTATCGCTGCCATTACAATTCAACACCAATATATTGTCCTATTACAAAGCGGTTGCTAATTATATTCTTGAGAGGTGGGTGTGCTGATGGAACTGATGGAACCGAAAGTCTGATTGAACTGAAGGTCTGATGGAAATGAAGGTCTGATGGAACTGAAGGTCTGACCTGGTACTGCACGGTCTCCTGCATGGCCCCCAGGTGCACGGGGATGTGCGGCGCGTTGGAGACCAGCCCGCCGTCCGCGCCGAACAGCGCGCACGAGAAGTCCAGCCGCTCTTTGATGTTCACCGATATCGACGTGCGTTGTAGCACCCTACACACGCGAGTTTCAACTTTAAAACGTACGAGTAACGGTTGAAAATTGCAAATCAATCAAGAGATATTTATTTGAGTTAATTTTGGTTTTTCGAAAAATGCCAGTGGCTGTTCAATGAATGTCATTTGGCTGTGAAAAACTTTGAACCCCAAAACTATACAAGTGATCATATAAGGGTTCCACGCGGAGACTACGGAACCCTAAGAAGAGCTATTCGTCAACCTGAAAACCTTGAGCTGTCAGATGAGCTACCAAAGTCTCAGGATGGGCGCCAGCCCCAGAGATATGCCCGAAATGACGAGTATAGTAGCCGCATTCAAAAACGTAACTAAACGTTAGCAAATCATTATCCCACCTTATTAATAAACGAGGATTACCAGTTGTGTAGTTACACCATACTTTGTCTTCTTCTTTCGAATGTCAAATTACTGATGACAGAAAAAGATACTTCGGTGTGCAACTATTCGCCCGCTAATCCGCGCCTATTAATAAGGGGGAAATGTGTGTGTGGCTGTGTGTGCGGGGGAAGAGGGGAAGGAGGCGGGGGGACGGGGGGGGGCGGTGTAGGCCGTAGATTCCGCACCTGCCCATCTGCTCGGCAATGGACATGAACCGGTGGCTGAATATGCTCAGCTGTATGGAGTCCAGCTCGGTGGTGACCCGCTTGGGCTGGCCTGACCCGATTGTGATGCGAATGTCGCCCAGCTTCGTTATTTCCGCGCGACAATCTGTGTAAAATAGAAGCCAATCAATAGCCAAGTGACTACAGATCATACACGGGATGGCTCGACGAATGTTGAACCACTCTCTCACAGATTTTTTTTTTTTTTTTATTTGACTATATGTTGTTGGCCAGAGTGGCCATAACAACTTCACCCGGACAGAGGGCCCAGCCAGAGGGGCAGGGGGGCAGCTAGCTCAAGGGCGCCACAAGGGACACGACCTCGGCTTGGGCCGCTGCCAGGAGAGGTGGCGAGGGTAAATCTACCACCGGATCGGAACGCAGTCTCTCACGAGAATTCTTGCGTAACTATCCCTACTTATTTGAATTGTCACCGCCAAAAAAAATATAAGGTCCCAAGTTAGTGCCAGCTTTTTCGTTTATAGTGCACCCAGATTTTTTAAGTCGGTTCACTTATAATATTGTTAGTGGACCATATCTCTCAAACAACTAAACTAATCTTGATTAAATGTCTATGACACCAATCTGAAACTAATTTTATTTCGATTTATAAATGACGAAGTTATGAGGTAACAAACAATATAGAAAAAATGAAACCGAATCGAGAACCTCCTCCTTTTCTGAAGTCGGTTAAAAAAAGATATTGATCGCTAGATCTATTATTAACCAAATCCCAAACTAAACAACGCTTGTACTATGGGCACCTTACAATGGACCGGGGGCTATCCCAATGACACACAGACCAGGGAAAATTTACATAAAACTCCGTTTCCGAAATTCGTATCGCTGTCCTGAAGTTCTTATGTTCCTATTTTATGGTTATACACACCAGGTTCGACCAGTATTGTTGATAGGCTGTCCATAATGATGGCAGGTCCGGGGACCACGTGTTCCGGCTTCAGTTTCTCCAGCAAGTATATCGACGTGTCCTGGTAGCCGCCTTCGAAGTACACCTGCACTGACTGCAAAAATAAATCAATGATAAAATAATAATAATTTAGCCCTATTGACGTCCCACTCCTGGGCACGGGCCTACCCTCAACACGAGGGGGATTCAGGCCATAATCTACCACGCTGGCCCAGTGCGGGTTGACGGATTTCACATGTCTTTCGAAAATTGCTTAGATATTCTAGGACATGCAGGTTTCCTCACGATGTTTTCCTTCACCGTAAGCAAGTGATAATCATAAATAAATTATTATGATTCGCACATAGATTTCGAAAAATCCAGAGGTGCGAGCCGGCGTTTGAATCAATTATGGCCACCCGAAATTTCTATCACGGTCAACATCAGAGGGATAACGTCCGACGAAAAATAAGATCACTGCCGGCGACTTGTTCCTTCCTATAGCTATGTCTCTCTCTGGCTTGTCTCACATCTATACAAATAAATAAAATTGGAGTGTCTGTTTGTAATATCAAAATAACACCTTTTCACAAAATGCATGTGAAAGTACATACGACACCTATAACAAAAATGCTATTTAAAAATTTTTTGTCTGTCTGTCTGTGTGTTTGTTCCGGGTAATCTCCAAAACGGCTGGACCGATTTTGACGGGACTTTCACTGGCAGATAGCTGATGTTTTAAGGAGTAACTTAGGCTACATTAATTATAGAAAAACAATTAGGGTTCCGCGTAAAAAAATAAAAACACATGAAATCAAAGAGTATCTCGGTAACGGCTGGTGCGATTTTGACGGGACTTCACTGGTAGATAGCTGTTGTTATAAGCAGTACCTTATGCTACTTTTATTTTTGAAAAACAGAATTAAAAAAAATGGGTTCTGTCGCGCGGGCTCAGAACGCGGGAGCGGGCTTTTTGTTAAGTTAAATTCAACGCGGACGAAGTCGCGGGCTCAGCTAGTGACATAATAAAACCATAGAAATTTTTAAACCCCTGGAAAGTGATAATTGTAGCGATGCTTTTTTTTCAAGAGTATAAAGTGCAGCATCATATAAGTCTATTAGAATATAGTGTAGTCTCTCTCTACCCCTGTATAGTATAGACATAAATAGTAAAAAAATGAACCTATGTTATGGACTGAACACATAAGTTCAAAGAGAAAAATAAACGACAGTGTTTAAAGATAATTTCATAGGATTAAATTTTAATAAACAAATATTTATTCCTTTATTGCAGGCAATCAAATTATGTTTTGTTTGTATTAATAAGATTACTAGCAATGTGCGTTTATCAAGTTAGCCCCTTTAGCTAAGCTATTGTTAGGTTTGGGCTCACATCAATAGTTTTATGGCCAAGATGGGGATCGAACCCGGAACCTCTCAGCTACGAGGGCCGCCCCTCTAACTCCTAGGCTATTGACGCCTTAAATATAATTAACAAAAGATAATTATTATTCACTACGAAGGTGTGTATGTCATAGTGTGTGTGAGTGTGTTGTGGAGAGTGTTATATACAAGGTGTATGTAATCTTACTTTCTCCGCAACAGGGCTGGTGCCCGCGCCACTAGGCGGCGCCACTTCTTCGGGCACGGCGCTGAGGCCGACGCCGCGCACGCGTACGTCATCAACAATGACGTCACGCTCCGCGAGGGTAAACCCGAACTCGGCCTTATACCTTTATCCAAACTAATATTATAAATGCGAAAGTAACTTTGTATGTCTGTTTGTTTGTTACGTTTTCACACCTAAACCGCTGACCCAATTTCGAAGAATTTTGGTACAGAGATAGATTGGATTATGGAGAAGGACATAGGTTGCCTATTGTCGCGAAGATATATCTTGAAGGTTTGAAATATGGGATGGAAGTTTGTATACAGGTTGAAACCTAAAGGGTACACTTTTTTTTTCTAAACTTAACTTTGTAACTCTTAAACTATCAGCTTTGGAGGAAAATTGAAAAACAAAAGGTGTTACAGGGATACAGCTGTTGACAGATTTCACAAGTCTACAAAACATTTAGTGCTTCAACTGTCCCACAAAGCCAGTAGTTTTAGAATTACAAAGTTAAGTTTAGAAAAAAAAAGTATACCCTTTCTGTTTCACCTAGTATAAGTACCGTAGCCTATAGATGCTTGTAATACCGAAGGCATTGCTCACACGTTGCCGACCTGTAGGGGAGCGGTGTAGAGGGACGGGAAGGGAGCATAGTGTTGGCTTTCGGCTCTCTAATTAATCAAACAAAGCGCAGCTATATAATAGCTACTTTACGCCGATATTAACGACGACCGCTTGGCGCAGTGGTTCACTGCACCGGGTGGTTGCTGGTTCGATTCCCGCCAACGGTAATTTCTGAAATGGTCTTTTCGTAGTTTAACCAGGTCTGGGTGTCACTGGGATCGCACCCAGTCCATTAAGCGGTACCCATAATACAAGCGTTGCTTAATTTGGAACCATACAGTTAGTGTATCAGTCTGGCGATATTTATCTTCTGTGAGCGATCGTAGCTTGGTTCTACCACCTATGATAGGGTTGTAACACCACATAAGACCTACCTATTAACGAAAGATGTGTAGAAGTCGCCGTGCTTGGTGGCGGTGGGCGCGGCGCTGGTGGTGGGCGTCACCATCAGCGCGCAGTCCGTGCCCGCGTAGCGCAGGTGCAAGTATGGCTCTGTCACTATTTGCGAGTCGGGGATGCCCTGGTGGGGTTGGAAAAATCATGGTACTGGGTTGCCATGGAAACATAATACACCCTATACAACCGTAAAAATAATAGGAGTTGGAAGAAAAAATTGAATAATTTTCATCCAACCGAACTCTGCTCTGTCGTCTCTCACCTGCGCCCTCAGCTTGTCCCTACACACTGTCGCCTCTCACCTGCGCCCTCAGCTTGTCCCTGCACACTGTCATCTCTCACCTGCGCCCTCAGCTTGTCCCTGCACACTGTCGTCTCTCACCTGCGCCCTCAGCTTGTCCCTGCACTCTGTTCTCTCACCTGAGCCCTCAGCTTGTCCCTGCGCTCTGTTCTCTCACCTGAGCCCTCAGCTTGTCCCTGCACTCTGTTCTCTCACCTGAGCCCTCAGCTTGTCCCTGCACTCTGTTCTCTCACCTGCGCCCTCAGCTTGTCCCTGCACTCTGTTCTCTCACCTGAGCCCTCAGCTTGTCCCTGCACTCTGTTCTCTCACCTGAGCCCTCAGCTTGTCCCTGCACTCTGTTCTCTCACCTGAGCCCTCAGCTTGTCCCTGCACACGGCCGCCAGCACGTCCAGCTTGTCGTCCAGCTGCGCGAACTGCTCCGGGCAGTAGGTGCAGGCGCTGGCCTGCTGCGCCTCCTGCACCACATGCGCTAAGGCCATTCCGTAGGCCGACAGTATACCTATAGCCATATCTATAGTCAATTCATTAAGGCGTCAATAGCCTAATGGTTAGAGGGGCCGCCCTCGTAGCTGAGAGGTTCCGGGTCGATCCCCATCCTGGCCATTAAACTATTGACGTGAGCCCACTCCTAACACAAGCATTAGCTTAGCTGGAGGCGCTAACGGGAATACTAGCAATGTAATTAACTTACAAAAGTAGTAATTAATCAAAAAAAATAACACAAAGACGCATGGATTTTTTGCAAATTGACCCTAATTCCCATGTACATAAGAGTCATAGCACGCATCTTTGTGAAATGAATGAAGACAGTGCACTGTGACATGGGATAGATCATTGTCATATTTTAGACTATAATGATCATAAAAAAATAAAAATATAATATTTGTCGTAAATGTCGTTATCTATACAAATAAATAAAATTGGAGTGTCTGTTTGTAATATCAAAATAACACCTTTTCACTAAATGAATATGAAAGTACATACGACACATATAGCAAAAACGCGATTTAAAAAAAATTGTCTGTCTGTCTGTGTGTTTGTTCCGGGTAATCTCCGAAACGGCTGGACCGATTTTGACGGGACTTTCACTGGCAGATAGCTGATGTAATAGGGAGTAACTTAGGCTTTTATTTTGGAAAAAAACAATTAAAAAATGGATTCTGGCGAGCGGGCTCAGAACGCGGGAGCGGGCTTTTTTGTTAAATTAAATTTCACGCGGACGAAGTCGCGGGCTCAGCTAGTAAAAATATAATCCTTTAAAAAAGTATTGAAACGATCCAAAATGCGAGTCGATGGAGATGCATGCGGATAACAGAGTCGGGTCCCGGGGCTCAACACAAAAGGCCATTTTCGTAATTCACCCTGCTGGGAATCGAACCCGCAAACGGCAGTGGGCCGAGCGGTCTGAGCTCTAACCCGCGTATTAATAAACGTGGATTAGCGGTAGTGTAGTTACACCATATTTTGTCTTCTTTCGAATGTCAAATTACTAATGACAGAAAGAGATTTAAAAAAACGCCTGGATGACACACCTGTTTGGTCCCAAGCCAAGCAACGCTTGTACAATGGACTGGGGGCGATCCCAGTGCCACCCAGACCAGGGAAAATTAAGCAAAGGCAATTTCCGAAATTTACCCCGGTTCGAATCGAACCCGCAACCACCATGTGCAATGAGGGGGGTAAAAAACTGTAATATTAAAATGGGTCAGGTTATGAGTACGTTCCCTAAGCGGTGATTAAAGTAATGACGGTGCGACTGACCCGCGTACTTGTGCACGAGCACGGCAGCCACCCCGAGGCGGCGCGCCACGGCGCAGGCGTGCTGCCCGCCCGCGCCGCCGAAGCACGCCAGCGCGTGCTGCGCCGCGTCGTGCCCGCGTGCTGTTGTCAGGGCTCTGGACCCGGGCAAGCGCACAGACAGAGTCAAAGGCGAGGTCAAGGTCAAAGGCGAGGTCAAACTCAAGGGCAAAGTCAAATTCAGAGTCGGGGTCAAAGTCAGAGTTAGAGTCAAAATCAAAGCCAGAGTCAAAGTCAAAGTCAAGATCAAAGCGTTTATTTTTTTGGCCTACTGGGGCACTTATAAATTGTAGTTTTAAAAGTAACTGTAGCCTAGATGCTCGCACTACCAATGGCATTGCTCGCAATTTGCCGACCCGATAAGGATTGGGATAGAAGAGGTCCTCCTCCTTTCCAGGCTTGGACGGGAAATGTTGGGCTCCCGGCTCCCTCACTCATCGTATGAAACGCAATTATAATAAACGAAGTGATAATTTCTAAAAGGTCTATGGGTATAATAGTAACTTTACGCCAATCTTCTGTGAGAGGTTACTACTAACTGAACGAGCCAGCCCGTATATGAACTGTTAGGCAATTAGCTACGGCTTGGCTCTCTTTACTTTACATAACCTAATACAATTTTGTACATCTAGAGTTTTAATGTACAGGTTGAGTGTAGTCTTACCGTCACCCTGTATATTAATAGTAAATTGTTACACGAGTGGTGAAAGTGACTTATTTAGTCCCGAGACGGGGTTTGGCGCCCGAGCGTAGTGAGGGCGCTAATAGTTCGAGGGACAAAATAAGTCTTTCACCCGAGGTAAACACTGTGCTTTTCATTACGAATACAAGGAAAGTAAAAATAAAAACAGGAATTGGCTAAAGAAATAATACAAGGAAGTATGAACAATACTCTATAACACGAAAAAAAAAGATCGGATTGCCGCCTATTTTGTTTTTTTTCCGTTGGCCGGCCAACTTCATTATTTAGCCATTATTTTTCATTTTCATCTATAAATATTTTGCCCAAATCTATGTTATTTTAAAGAAATTGTTGAAACTAAATTATAATTAAGTCTTTTAAAAATATATATTCTTTAATTAATACTTTAGTTTATTTCAATTTTACATCGTGCTGTAATTGAGTGACTGTAGAAAAAGTTTGTACATGGTTCTATAGAAATGTGAAAATGGAACTAGTTTTTTTTTTATAATTTGACAGCTGTCAGTTGAAAGCGATTCTCCCGGGCCGGAAAAGTATTACTTTCAACCCGCTCCTCAGGCAACTTCAGACCTACTTTCAGAGTATGAGTAATGAAAAATCACTAACCTAATAGGTCTGCACATAGCTTCATTAGCAACGTTCAAGAATCCCATTGCAACCTCCTCCATAGTCATCTGAAACAAAAAAAGAGCTTCAAACACTTACTTTTTCAAAATGTATTTTACCACCACTGACCAAAGGCACAAGACACCGTTTTCGTCCACTATTGTATGAGAATGCATCCGTAAAACGCTGGTAGGGTATCGTGTAAGACGGCGAATTTTGATTGGTCCGTTCAAGGTCGAGCCGCGAATGAACCAATCAAATTGCCACACAATATGCAATGACAGCATAATATGTTAGGCGAGCGGGGGTGCCCGACTACGCGGCGTCTATAGCTTATTGGTCTGTGTATATCACCAATAAGTTTACGCGTTGACTGTACCTCTTTACCGCCGTCTTGTTTCAGGAAGCTGTTGATTTCATCCGTCATCTTCTTGAATGCTGTCACAGTGGCTTCCCTGTCCAGAGGTTCCTTCTCAGTCGGGCCGAATATCTTCGGGAAATACTCGGGCAGTAGTCGACCTTTTGAAACCGGGGACAAATATATTATAACTAGCTGTGCCCCGCGACTTCATCCGCGTAGTATTGGATTATTGGGTTAAAAAGTATCCTATATGTTAATCCCGGTTATAATCTATCTGTGTTCCAAATTTCATCCAAATCCGTTCAGTAGTTTTTGCGTGAAGGAGTAACAAACATACATACATACTTACATACATACATACATCCACACTCACAAACTTTCGCATTTATAATATTAGTAGGATGTTTTAATGACAACCCCACAACTATCCCTTTATTGTCCAGTATAAAGAGTATCCTTTATGTTGACCTAGGATATAATCTATAGGTTTAATGGGTAGCACCACCCTCTCACAGAAGATCGCTGGGTTTCGTTTTCATTTTTATTTTAAAATATTTACTTCACGTGTTTGCTAACTTGAGACAGTACTTTTGCTCAATAAATCATTAGTTTTTCTCCACCTTATATATTTTAACAGGCCCTAGATCACATTAGCGTTTCTGAAATTAGGGCGTATAAATAAATAAATAAATATCGCCAGACTGACACACCAACTGTATGGTCCCAAACTAAGTATCGCTTGTACTACGGGTATCGTCACAAAAAGGTCATTCCCGAAATTTTCCCCGACGAGAATCGAACCCGCGACCACCCGGTACATCCGAGCGGCCGTCTAATAGTCGTTTAGCAAAGTTGTGCTAACTACGCGCTAACCTAACAGCAGGTTAGCGTCGGTGACGGTGAGTGGGCCCCCCTTCCTGTAGCAGGCGGGGCCCGGCTCGGCGCCCGCGGACTCGGGGCCCGCCACCAGCAGCCCCGACCGGAACATCAGCATGGACCCCCCGCCCGCCGCCACCGTGTTGATGTCTGTACAATACATACCATAGACATACATGCAGGCAGGTATTAATTAATCGATCTCGAGTCTGAGAGCGATCTTGAGTACGCTTTGGACATGTAATTTTGTACTGGTATGATATAAGAAAGACATTTCTAAGATCGGTCTCGAGACTTGAGATTGATTTATTAATACGGGCCATAGACTGTCAAGAAAGACGTGAAAACAGATCGATCTCAAGTCTAAGAGTGATCTTGGAAATTACATTCCAGTACAAATTGACATGCCAAAAGCATACTCAAGACCGCTCTCAGACTTGAGATCGATTTATTATTACGGGCCTAAGCAACGCCTGTACTATGAGTACTGTACAATGGACTGGGGGCGATCCCAGTTTCATCATTGGTCACTATTGTCGGTCCTTGTTTACTGTAGTAACAGAACAATGGTGGGAGTGTGTGGTGGGACTGGTCCCGTTAAAAAAGTGCAGTGGTGGGAGTGGCGCGACTGGCCCCGTTAAAAAAGTGCAGTGGTGGGAGTGGCGGGACTGGCCCCGTTAAAAAAGGGCACTGGTGGGAGTGGCAGGACTGGCCCCGTTAAAAAAGTGCAGTGGTGGGAGTGGCGGGACTGGCCCCGTTAAAAAAGTGCAGTGGTGGGAGTGGCGGGACTGGCCCCGTTAAAAAAGTGCAGTGGTGGGAGTGGCGGCACTGGCCCCGTTAAAAAGTGCAGTGGTGGGAGTGGCGGCACTGGCCCCGTTAAAAAAGTGCAGTGGTGGGAGTGGCGGGACTGGCCCCGTTAAAAATGTAAGTGATGGTCAGTACCTAGCTGCGGCGCCTGTATGGTGACCCCGGCCGTGGTGGCCTCGTGCACGTGCTCCAGCGTGCCCGCATATCTCGACACGTCCGTCGAAGTACCGCCCATGTCGAAACCTACAATAAACATTCGAAAAGTCGATTCCACTCTCATTTTTTACGTACCTATGGTATACAAAGAAATAAATAAATATCGCCAGAAGAACACACCAAATGTATGGTCCCAAACTAAGCAACGCTCGCTTGTACTATAGGTACCGTACAATGGACTGGGGGCGATCCCAGTGACACCCAGACCAGGAAAAATTACGAAAAGGCCATTTCCGAAATGTACCCTGACGGGAATCGAACCCGCAACCACCCGGTCTAGTGAGCGAGCGGCCAACGCTCGAACCACTGCCCCAAGCGGTCGACAAACGGTTTACGTCCAATAGGAGTGGGATGTTAAAATGGCTAAATTATTATTAAAATATTATGTTTTTAAAAAACATTACCTATGACAGGCAAGCCTGTCTCCTTCTGGTATGACGTCATTGCGTAACCGACCACTCCGCCAGCAGGCCCTGACAATATCGCTCTTGAACCATTGAACCTATAAACAATTTGAAATTAAACATTAACCTTGTCCTTTAACCTTTACGGCGGTAGAGTCTGTAGCTGTAACCAACTGACTACTGCTAAATACGGCCTGGGTGCTACTCTTAGTAACGATAATCGATTTATCGTTTTTTGCCGTCGTATCGCTTACCGAACGAATGATACAACATTATCGTTCGTTCAGTAATCGATACGCCGCCAAAATAAATGGAATTTAGAGTAGACAAATGTCACGATATATTGATTATCGTTGCTAAGAGTAGCACCCGCTCGGGTACGATAAGCGAGTAAGCCGGAAGTCCAAGCACTCCCTCTATCCCAACCCCTCCCTCTGTCCCAATTCCCACTCCCCTTTAGGTTAGCAACGTGCTAGCAATTGGTATTCGTCGCAATGAAGGCCAAGGAAAACATCGCGAGGAAACCTGCATGACTTATGAAATCTAATCAATTTTCGGCTGTGGGCCAGAATCGTGAACCATGGACTGAATCCCCTCGCATCTCAATGCGAGGGGAGGCCCGTGCCTAAAAGTGAGAGACTGTTAGACCAATATACAGGTTGAAACAGAAAGGGTATACTTTTTTTCAAAACTTTACTTTATAATTCTTAAACTATCAGCTTTGGAGGAAACTTGAAAAACAAAAGTAGTTACAGGGATACAGCTGTTGATAGTTTTCATAAGTCTACAAAACCTTTAGTACTTCAAACGTCCCACAAAGCCGATAGTTTTAGATTTACAAAGTAAAGTTGCCAGAAAAATAGTACCTGTAGGTATAGGTACTATTTTTCTTCTCATTTCTGTTTCACCTAGTATATCGTGTTTCTTTTTTTATCTGTGTAAAAAAGAAAAGAAATGGCTCACATATTCATAGGCGTCAACCCTCCATCGGATTGCATGAACAACACATTGCTCCCCCTCAGTCCGTCCGTGAACCCCTCAGCGAAGCCGCGCACGTACTCCTGGATGTGGGGCGTGAGGTACGCGTCCGCTGACGCCGTGAACCCCCGCGGTACCATGCGGACCATGGAGGTCACAGAGTGAGAGAGGGAGACTTGCTTGAAACCTGATCAGAAGAGGTGAGGGTATTTGAAAAGCTAGCATAAAATGATTAGTCGAAAATATTGTTGGAGCTGCGATAAAGTTTGTTGGGTCTGTGATAAAGTTTGTTGGGTCTGTGATAAAGTTTGTTGGGTCTGTGATAAAGTTTGTTGGGTCTGTGATAAAGTTTGTTGGGTCTGTGATAAATTTTGTTGGGTCTGTGATAAAGTTTGTTGGGTCTGTGATAAAGTTTGTTGGGTCTGTGATAAAGTTTGTTGGGTCTGTGATAAAGTTTGTTGGGTCTGTGATAAAGTTTGTTGGAGCTGCGATAAAGTTTGTTGGGTCTGTGATAAATTTTGTTGGGTCTGTGATAAAGTTTTTTGGGTCTGTGATAAAGTTTGTTGGGTCTGTGATAAAGTTTTTGGGTCTGTGATAAAGTTTTTTGGGTCTGTGATAAAGTTTGTTGGGTCTGTGATGATGTTTGTTGGGTCTGTGATAAAGATTGTAGGGTTTGTACTAAAGATTGTTGTTGTAAAAACAATATTGATGGGTCCGTGAAAAAGATTGTTGGGTCTGTAAGAAACATTGTAGCTTCAATAAAAAAAATCGCAGCGATAATTTGAAGAGGGGAATATAAAGTTTTTGCATAGTGTTAAAAAGCTCCCAGTGCCAATCCATTTTCCAATTACATAATATGGAAATACTTTATAAATCTTACCAATCTCTTCAGCAATCTTCCCAATCCTAACCTCATGGTCATGATACGTATAACTGTGAGCCAGAACCACAGCCACGCTCTCAATCCCTTTGCCCTTCAGCTCCTGGAGGTCCTTCCTCACAGCCTCCTCATCCAGGTCTTTTATCACCAGCATCTTCTCCCCCGTGGTTCCCGTCACCTGCTTCCAGTGTTCCGACTTGACCATTTGACAGCGGTCTTCAAGGGCTGGTATGACGCGGCAGTCCACTTCCACCACTTCTGTGTACAGGACCCCAGGGCGTTTTATGTCCTGGGAACAATTCGGACAAATTAGGCTGGACCTGGCTTCCATAGGTTCAGAGCTATTTGGGATATCATAGCATAGCCTTAGAGAGAAAGGATTGGATATGACTGCTCAAGGGATCTAATAACACTTGCCAATCCGCTAAGATCCTCTGAAATAGTGCATTGTACGGGTTTAATGTATCTCCTCTAAGATTTTTTTTATAAAAGCCGGGAATATATAATAGGACTAGCTGTGCCCGCGACTTCGTCCGCGTGGAATTTAATTGACAAACTTTCATCCCCTATTTTATCCCCTTGGGGGTAGAATTAATCAAAATCCTTTCTTAGCGGATGCCTACGTCATAACATCTACCTGCATGCCAAATTTCAGCCCGATCCGTCCAGTGGTTTGGGCTGTGCGTGGACAGATCACTATGTCAGTCAGTCAGTCAGTCACCTTTGAATTATATATATCCTACTAATATTATAAATGCGAAAGTTTGTGAGTGTGGATGTATGTATGTATGTATGTATGTTTGTTACTCCTTCACGCAAAAACTACTGAACGGATTTGGATGAAATTTGGAACACACATAGATTATAACCGGGATTAACATATAGGATACTTTTTTACCCAATAATCCAATACTACGCGGATGAAGTCGCGGGGCACAGCTAGTATTAAATAAATATATATCGCCAGACTGACACACCAACTGTATGTTCCCAAACTAAGCAACGCTTGTACTATGGGTACCGTACAATGGACTGGGGGCGATCCCAGTGACACTCAGACCTGGGCAAATTACGAAAAGGCCATTTCCGAAATTTGCCCCGGCGGGAATCGAACCCGCAACCACCATGTGCAGTGAGCCGAGCGGCCTACGCTCGACCCACTGCACCAAGCAGTCGTCCGAGCAAGCTTTTAATTGTTCTATTACTACTTACCAGATGGAATATATTAGGTCTAGCCTGGTTCCCGATATACAGCAGATCCTTGAAGCCTTTGTTGATGACCAGGGCCATCTTGGCGCCCTTCCGTTCGAGCAGCGCGTTCGTGGCAACCGTCGTCCCCATCCGGATAGACTCGATCAGTGACGAGTTCACTTTGCCGTCTTTGTCTAACGCGTTACCTGTTTCCTACATAAGAAATAGACAACAACACGAGGTTATAGGTACTTCTCGAATCTTTCTTCTTCCTCGTTCCCTCTATTTTGATCGCGACTATTAGGCCGTACTAATAAATCAATCTCAAGTCTGAGAACGATCTTGAGTATGCTTTTGACACGTCATTTTGTACTGGGATAACATAAGAATGAAATTTCCAAGATTGCTCTCAGACATGAGTTTGATTTATTAATACGGGTCTTACAGTAAGTATTTCCGTTTCACGATTTGGTAAGGACTATACACCTGCATGCTCCATAACACCAATTAACTACAACTCATAAACGGGTTGGCTCGACCGGGGTACCACGCACCCTCTCACAGAAGATCGGTGCAAAGTCAAAGTCAAAGCGTTTATTTTGTTTAGGCCTACGAGGGCACTTACAAATTGTAATTTTAACATATATTTTTCTTAAATCTACAACCGGATCGGAACGCGACCTCGACTGAGAAGATCCGGCAAGAAACTCAGCGGTCTTTTTACATTTTCATTAGTTGAGTGAGAGAGATGAAATCTATATTTCATAACTTCACCTCCTGCAGTATCCTCCTGATAGCCTCCCTGGGGGCGTCGTCATAGTTCTGCGGGTCCACGGACAGCAGCTTCAGGACGCGCACCCGACCGTCCGGACACCGGGCGTAGACGTCCGTGAACGTGCCGCCGCGGTCGATCGCGAACTGGAAGCCTTTCGGAGGCGCCATTGTGGTAATCATCTGGAGAAAAATATTTTAATAAAAAACAGTGCCGTCTAGGGACGCTCGAAAGAAGCGAAGCTTTATAGTATAAAGCGTAGGGCGCCGCAGCTGCCACTCTGTATACTTATATATACGAGGCATGCCTTTTAAGTTCTGTCGTTTCCATAATTCCCGGCAATTTTGAATTTGGAACTGTTCTATATTCGAATGTGTTTAAATTTCGAATCTCAAAACAGTTGAATGTATTAGGATTAATGTTATTGTTTAGTCACAGCGTCGATTAGAATCTGTCAGGTTGCGTACGAAAATGAATCTTTCTAAGGAAAATGTTCGTGCAATAATTTTCTACAACTTTAGAAGAGGCCTGACACGGCTTCAGTGTTTTGAAGAGCTAATATCTGTGTTCAGGGATGAAGCCCCATGTCTGCGGACTGTCGAACGCTGGTATTTAGAATTCCAGCGTGGACATACTAGTGTTAGTGACAAATCTCGCGAAGGTCGCCCAAAATCTGCATTCACTGAAGATAACATCATTGGAGTGAGACAACTAATTCTCGAAGATCGTCATGTGACGTATCGAGAGATAGAGGCTCTATTAGGCATCTCAGGGACAACCATTCAGAAGATCTTGCATGAAGCGCTTGGTGTAAGAAAGCTAGTTTGCCGTTGGATACCGCATCTGCTTTCCGACGATCACAAGGCGGCCCGCGTCAGATGGTGTAAGAAAACTCTGCAAAGGTTCAACCGAGGAGAGTCAAATCACGTCTACGACATCATCAGTGGTGACGAATCTTGGATCTATGCCTACGATCCTGATTCCAAACAACAATCTACAATCTGGGTCTTTCAAGACGAGCCAAAGCCGACTAAAGTTGTTCGTTCTCGAAGCACTTCAAAGAAGATGGTGGCCACGTTCGTTAGAAAAACCGGCCATGTTGCGACTATTGCACTTGATGATCGTAGAACGGTTAACGCAGAGTGGTATACCACAGTTTGTTTACCACAAGTCATCGCCGAACTTCGAAAATCTAACTCAAAGCGACGCATCATCCTGCACCACGACAATGCAAGTTCACACAGCGCTCGTCAAACGATTGAGTATTTGAAGCAGGAAAAAGTAGAAATTCTTGACCATCCTCCATACAGTCCTGACCTAAGCCCTAACGATTTTTTTACATTTCCTAAAATTAAGAAAAGTCTTCGTGGTCAAAGGTTCCAGTCCAGTGAAGAAGCAGTCGACGCTTTCAAGTCAGCCATTTTGAACACCCCCACTTTAGAGTGGAATAAATGTTATAATAACTGGTTTGAGCGAATGGAAAAGTGTATTAAGCTACGTGGTGAATACTTTGAAAAACAATAAAAAGTACTATAAGGTTCTAGTTGTGTTTTTTTCTTCAAACGACAAAACTTAAAAGGCATCCCTCGTATCGTGTAACGCTACTGACGCTTAGCACGGATAGAGTGACCGCGCGGCGAGCGCCCCGAACGCCCGTATACAAGCTACGCTTCAAAAAAATTCAACAGACTTCAAATAAAACTGGGTGCACTAAAAAGGCTAGAAATAACTAGGTACCTGGTAACTTATTTCATTTGGAGTCAGTGCCAATTTAAGTAGAGTGTTTTCTTAATAAGATAGGTACCATATTGTTTTCAATTTACTACAGACAGATATTGAATTTAGTATTAACATGTCACAGATAAGAGATGAATTAGATATTCAACTGATAAGTAACTAACTTGCCAATGATACAGGAAAATAAACCTTAAGGTAGCAGTATTAACTAGTAAAGTTGTCTGGCAATGGTAATTTATGATGATGTAAGAATGGGCATAGGAAAACCAACTTTATACAAATAAGTTTAATACTGATTTCTCTTTAGCAAAAGTATTGTATGCGAAGTTATAATAATTATTTATTACATTATTCTTAATGTTACCTGAACCTAGTAGCTTCTTCACACTGAAGTATAGCCTGTATCCCCCTTGCACCATCGGGAGGCCATTGCAGGAGGACACTAACTTTAGGAACTAGTAGGTACAGGTTCAATTCTCGGCTCGGCATACAAATTTATACAATGGTGTACCTCTTACTACTCCCCCCCCCCCCCCCCCCTGGGAGTAGGGGTGTCATGATATTTAATTACATACATGTGCCACAATAATAGATACACAATTCTATCAAGCCCAACTCTTAAACTCCTATTCTCCTATTCTTTCTAGTGATAAAATTTGTGCAGGTTGCAAGACAATTTAGCTTTTCTCCGGGACCTTTCAAGGGTCAAATTACTGCATCTTTTTTGGACACCATTGTCAATTCTGGCTTACAGTAGTAGTGGAAGGGTGTGACGGTCTTATAAAATACCTAGCCCTTCAAGAAGTGATAAGATCCAAGTAATTGACATTAACACATACTTAATTCTATCAAAACTGCCACAGCAGTAACTGCTTTAATAACACAGAGTAAAAGTCAGAGACCACAATACACTGCGGGGTAGGTAGGTAGAACTAACCTGTATCACCGAAAAAGCCTTGCCAGGACAGTGTGTTTATCATAATTATAATCTAAAACCTTGTAAGTATCATTGCGCCATAATTTTTGAACGCTAAATTGGTAGCGAAACTTTAAAACATTGTTTTTTATAGCGACTATGTAATTTAGGTAAGTATCAAAATAATTGTGTTATCACGTTTCTATTTACTTACATACGTATTATTTTCTGATGTAATTTCTTATTTCTTTACTGAACGGTACGTGTTACTTCCACAAGAAACTTATCAACAAATAAAATAAAATGGAAAAAATACAATACAAACAAATATTTTTATTATTGTTATCTTTTTCACACATATGAAATATTGTATTGCTATCCTATTCGTTAATTGTCAATGCTGTGATAATATTTTGTTGCGTTACGAACGCAGCCATAGTCAGCTGGTGGCAGAACCGAAATGTCAAATTAGATGCTCTTTGAAATTAGTGCGTGCTGTTATAGCCTCTAAAGGCGCAACATATGAACTAGAATAGCCTGACAAAACACAAACGACTTTTTAAAAAAAAATGATAAAGTTTTTTTTTAAAACTAGTTGTTATTGTTATTTTATAAAATGAGAACAAAACCCGGTTGAACTTAAAAATATTGTTGGACAAATTTATTAACAACCTAAATACTGAACGCACCTGTATTCCTAACCTCACTTTCTTGTCAACGTCAAAAACCAAAACATTGCGGGATTTTTGCATTGAATGCTATTATTTAACTTTTATCAATTAAGAACAGTCTCACTCGGTGCTTATTTAAAAAGAATGGGGCGGAAAAACCGTAACGTTAATAAATTTGCGCAAAGAAAACGGGATCGCAAAGAACAAGTAAGTTTCAATATCAAACCTACTTTTCCTTATGTTTCAACTTTATCACAATATTAATACCGTTATTTACTGGTCTTCAGGAGAAAAACCCCCAAGAGAAGCCTGCCGCTGACACACGGAAGCATTATGAAGATATTGTTAGAGAAAATGCTTCATTTGAAGAGTATTATAAGGTTAGGTATTTTTTTTGTTTACAATGCAATCCGTTTAAAATTTTGCAGTGTCGTGGTGGGAATGATGGTGTGTTACGAATCAAAAATATCACAATGGACTTATGTCATCATCTTGTCTCAACTTATCCATATGGAATAAACACCGATTGTTCAATCAATCTCCATTGTGTCTCCTCTACTACGTCGACATTGGCAAAATCACATTAGGCCTGACACAATGGAAAGAGGCCATTGCCAAAAAAACCCTTATCCATATTTTCTCTATGGGGTTAGATACCCAGAAAAAAGGGGCTGAGAACCTTTTAAGACATTTTTCGCTTGAACAGTCTGGTACAGGTGTATGGCAGTCTATAGAAATAAAGCTGACTATTAATTGGCTTAGTGTTAAAAATAACCTTAACAGGTTTCAAGTATAATGACTCTGGCAGTAAGTACCTATATTAAAACAGCTTTTTCTTTCAGACCCAAAAAGTATGTCCAGAAGACGAATGGCAGACATTTATGAAGACTCTGAAAGAGAACTTGCCAACAGCCTTCCGAGTCACCGGCTCCAAGAGTGAGGCAGCCGCATTGATGAAGGTAGTCCAGGGTCAATACTTCTCCGAGATACTGAACCTGAAGCTCCATGCTGCTGCTGAGGGCAACGAGGGTGGTGAGGAGAGTGAAGAAATAAAGCCTATTAAACTGCCGTGGTAAGGGTAAGAAAGGAATGGAAAAGACTATCTTCTTCTTATACACATACACTCAATAAGGTGTTAAAGATCTTAAATCAACCAATTATGGTCCATTATTAGTTTTGATAGACCAATCACTATGCTTCGTTTCGCAACTTATTTTGAGGCAAGTTATTTCAAGTGCTGATTTCAAAGTCAATGTCGAATAGTTTATTTTGTTTAGACCTTTGGGGCACTAACAAATTGTAAATTTACATATTTTTCTAAAGTCTACAACTAGATAGGAATGCAACCTCGACTGCGCGAAACTCAAAATAAAATCGCGTCTGTATGCGATACGCACGCGATTCAGACCAGCGATTCAGAGCAGCCTGACGACTTTAGACTGTAGACTTTTGTAGGATAAAGCGCGCCGTCGACGCGAGTTTTAGCAACGTGGTGTACACAGACACTATAGAGGAGACATTGCAAATAGAATAAGCTCTAGTGTGTTGCCTTTTGAGGTTGGCAAGAATTAAATAGGGTAATTCAGACTAGTAGGGCTAGGCACGCTATACTTTGACATAGGGATGTTTGGTCCATGGTGTATGGTATATTGGTATTCCGTCACCACCAGGTACCCTGGCGGCTTCGCGTGGCAGCTGCGGTTCTCCCGCACCGACATCCGGCGCAGCGAGCCGCTGTACCGGCTGCACAACTTCCTGGTGGCCGAGACCGCGGCGGGCGGCGTCTCGCGGCAGGAGACCGTGTCCATGATACCGCCGGTCGTGTTGGATGTGCAGCCTCACCATAAGGTACAGACAGTATTTCCCATAAGGCCTGCCCCCTAGCCAAGTGGCTTCGTCTAGAAGCGTTTCTACAAAATGCTACGCTTAAATGTATGAAAATGAGATTACAAGTTGATAAGTAGATCACGTGACTTATGTCATTTCCATACATTTGTAGAAACAAATGTAGATAAAGCCACTTGGCTAGAGGGGCTGGGGCGGCCAGATATAATAATAATAATAAAAAATAGCCCCTTTGACGTCCCACTCTCGGGCACGGGCCTCCTCTCAATGTGGAGGATTCACCACGTAATCCACCACACTGGCCCAGTACGGTTTGGCGGATTTCACATGTCTTTCGGAAATTGGTTAGATTTTCAAAGACATGCAGATTTCCAAACGATGTTTTCCTACACTGTAAGCAAGTGATAGTCATACTGAACTAAATTGTATTGCCGACACGCGACTATAGCGCCGTGTCTACGGAACTTCGTATGTGTGTTAAGGTGAAGGCGCCTGTCTAGCCCGCGAAATTCAAATATTCGAGTATTTTTATAGTTTATCCAAAATCTGAAAACATTTAAGACAACATTTTGTGATTTGCGACAAACACAGTATGCAGTGCGTTTATTAATACATTTATTTTACTCTAAATATTATCACGGTGGATATGATACTAGTAAATCACTAAATATACAAAAATTGCCAGATTATCTGGATAGCTGTCGTTCTTGAAATGTTTTAGAGTAAGTTGGATATATTAATAAATGCACTGCACACGGTATTTTTTTCGCGAATTACAAAATGTGCCTTTTATTATTGTCAAATTTTGAAAAATTTCTAAAAAACCTCAAAAAAAATTAACTTCGCGGGCTAGGTGGGCGCTTTAGCCTTAATACGCCCATTACCTTAATCTTTAGCCCCTTTTTACTAAACGTGGATTACCGTGCCAATAGTTACACATCGAACTATCTCTTTCTGTCATCAGTAATTGACATTCGAAGGGAGAAGACTAAGCATGGTTTCGCTACACAACCACTAATCCATGTTTATTAAAGGAAATATATTTTGTTTTTCACTACTTGTCCGTGGATAGGTGCTGGACATGTGCGCGGCTCCCGGCTCCAAAACAGCGCAGCTGATTGAGTTCCTTCACGCCGACGAAGACAAAGTGCCTACAGGTACACATGGGTGCATATCAAGCTATACAGTTCCAGTATATAATATAAACTAGCTGAGCCCGCGACTTCGTCCGCGTAAAATTTAACTTAACAAAAAAGCCCGCTCCCGCGTTCTGTTCCGGGTAATCTCCGAAACGGCTGGACCGATTTTAACGGTACTTTCACTGGTAGATAGCTGATGTTATAAGCAGTAACTTAGGCTACTTTTATATTAGAAGAACAAAATTAAAAAAATAGGTTCTGTCGCGCGGGCTCAGAACGCGGGAGCGGGCTTTTTGCTAAATTAAATTCCACGCGGACGAAGTCGCGGGCTCAGCTAGTTATCAATAAAAATCCGGTGTGCGTGTTCGTAGTTCTTGTCCTAAACAGCTTGACAACAGATCTTATTAGTCGTAACTTGGGCTACCATTATTTTATCGAGGTACGCAGGCGGAGACGCGGGCATCAGCTAGTGCTTAATAGTTTTGGTTCAATGTTGGTCCAGGTTTCGTGATGGCCAACGTCTAATGCTTAATCATTTTGGTCCAATTTTGGTCCAGCTTTCGCGATGGCCAAAGCCTAGTGTTTAATCATTCTGGTCCAGGTTTCGTGATGGCCAACGACGTGGACAACAGCAGGTGCTACATGCTGGTGCACCAGGCCAAGCGGCTCAACTCCCCGTGCATACTGATCACGAACCACGACTCGGCCGTGATGCCGGCGCTGCGGGTCCCCGACGAACAGGTCGGTGCTGTACCTGGACACAGCTTGGCTCTACCAGCATTAATATTCCTTCAAAACTTGTACTGAACCCCCAGGAGTAAGTGGTGACAGCAACACATAGAAAAGGTGTTTCCTTGTCGGCTTGGTGAACCAACTTTGTTAACGACTGTCACTCGACTAGACTCGCTATACGTCAATACTGACGCATCGCGTATCTGAAAACGTGACTTTTGACAGTTTTCCTACAAACAAAAACTGTCAAAACTGACGTATTCATTGTATATGTATTCATTTACTGTATTGGCAATAAACAAGCCTTTCATCATCATCAAACAACATCTAAGAAATAATGTACCGCCCAGTCCACTGATATCACAATTGCTACGCAAAAATGAGCCTTATGTTGGGTCGTCATGGTTCCAATTTGTTGGCTGTACAGAATCCCGGCGCGACGAAGCCTCTCAAGTTCGATCGTATTCTCTGCGACGTCCCGTGTTCCGGTGACGCGACCCTGCGCAAGAACCCCGACATTTGGCTCAAATGGTCCACGGGCAACGGCAATAATCTGCATGGGTGAGTCTTTTCAATACATGTCTGGTCACTGGTCTTAACTATGCAACGGGTTTGGATAATTTCTTCCGGAAGGTTTATATATACAGGTTGAAACAGAAAGGGTATACTTTTTTTTCAAAACTTAGCTTTGTAATTCTAAAACTATCAGCTTTGGATGAAACTTGAAAAACAAAAGGTGTTATAGGGATACAGCTGTTGACAGTTTTGACAAGTCTACAAAACCTTTAGTACTTCAACTGTCCCACAAAGCCGATAGTTTCAGATTTACAAAGTAAAGTTGCAAAAGAAATATTGTACCATTTCTGTTTCACTTAGTAAAACTAGCTATTGCCCGCGGCTTCGCCCGCGTGGTACCTCGATGTGACTTTGTACTGTGACATTTACGAAACTGCCATAACTTACGGGTCAATATGCAATAACCCACGCGTCTTCACTAAATTAAATGAATATACAGGGTGTAAGGGGCATCGTAACGAAAACTGATATCATGTATTCAACTCGTGATTCTGGACTGCCCAGGTTTGGAATTTTCCGTCGATTTTCCAAAAAGCTCAAAATTTTCAGCATTTTTGAATTGATTTTAGCTTGAATTTAAATTAATTGAATGTAAATTAACTCTCAATACGCTCGAGCGCGCAACTCTTGTTAAAATCAATATAAAAATGCCGAAAAAAACGAGCATAATTCATGAAAATATCAACGGAAAATTCCAACTGTGGTCCAGAATCGTGAGTTGAATCCATGGCATCAGTTTTCGTTGCGACGCCCCTCACACCCTGTATAATATTACGATGCCTTGAAACACGATTGTAGTATACCCTCCCGCATATCTTGGCTCAAAACATGACCTTGCGTATCCATAAAACTTTGATGTAACCCAAGAGTTCATTGCTCGTATGTCGTTGCTTTGGCCATCAGCATCCAGTACCGGGTACTGAGGCGGGGGTGCGAGCTGCTGGCGCTGGGGGGGCGGCTGGTGTACTCCACGTGCTCGTTCAACCCGGTGGAGAACGAGGCCGTGGTGCACCGCCTGCTGCAGGAGGCGGGCGGCGCCGTGGAACTGGTCGACGTGGCTGCCGCGCTGCCGGGGCTGCGCCACAACAAGGGTGCGTCTTAATAGGCCTGGTCCCGTCACACACTCCCACCGCTGTAACTCCTGTAAGCCAGGATCGACAATGGTGACCAATAATGACGTCGAGGTTTGACCCTCGACGAGTCCCGGGGAAAAATTCAAAAAATTCAAAATTCAAATATTTTTATTTCAAATAGGCCAGATTAACTGGCACTTTTAAAAAGTCAAGAGCTAGGTGCATGTTCCAAAACAAAGTCCTATGGAGAAGAACATGCAAGAAACTCCAGGGATACATTTTTTCTTTTCTCTTTTTTAAAATTATGTTTGTTTATTTACAGTAGGTATTAAGAGATGTGAGGACAATGTAGGTTAACGCATAAGGCATCACAAATAAAGAAGTAATAGGCCCATAATATTGCCATGTCAAAAACTTATTTATTTCTTAAAGTTAAATTGTCTTGGAACCCGCACGAATTTAATCGATAGGCAATTTTTTTATGAGCCAACTTTCTTGTCACCTCTTGGAAATAGTTTTGGGAATTAGAAGTGAATTATTTATTTTTCAAAGAAGAATGGATGCCGTCGTTTTCGCGATTGACAACTTTCTCATGGTGTGCTAAAATTGTTTCAACCCTTATTATTATTATTATATTAGGTATGACGTACTGGCGTCCAGCGTCCAAGGACATGGTGTTCTACGACAAGTACGAGGATGTCCCCGAGAAGTGGCGGACCGTGGTGCGGCCGCAGATGTTCCCGCCGCGAGCTGAAGACCTGGACCAGTTCCATCTGGAGCGGTGGTCAGTAGCCAGGCGGCATGCCTGCCCGATTCAATACCTATAGCATTACTCGCACTTTGGAAGTGGGAATTTGGATAGAGTTGGGGAAGGGGGTTGGGTTTCGGCTTTCTCACTCATCGTACGAATTACAGCAGTAATGGTTACTTTACGCTGATCTCCGTCGAGCCAACCCGTATATAAGCTGTAGTCAAAGTCAAAGCGTTTATATTCTGTACAAGTTAGCTTGATCGTTTTGACAGACGGAAAACTGACATTTATAGGGTCTGGATATAAAAAATTGTCGATATTGGTCATGACCATGGCTGCTGTAAAGCAACCGAAACGTCGGGACCATAAAGTTAATAAACGCGATAAAATCCGAACAATAGTTTTATTTCAATGTGTAGTATTCGCGTAAATATAAGAAAACAAATTTTCGATAGAAATTATCGAGGTTTCATGCTATCATTGGATTTTATTTACTCACTATTATTTTAGATAAAGTATGTACAAATGTAAATAATGTTATGATATTAAAATAAACAATAAAATTTAAATATAAATTAAGCTTTCTTTAAAATATCGTCTGTGGTCACGATGATTCATCGCCCATCACTAATTAAGTCGGCATGTCCATAAAGTGTGACATTGACATATACTGTCTGTACTATTATGAAATTCAGGACTTCATAGGCGTGATTTTACTGACAGCTGTCGCAGAGATCAAGCTATCTTGTATAGATAATAGTTTGTTTAGTCCCAAGGGGGGACCAATAAAAAAAATGTAAAATCGACAATTTGTAAGTGCCCCCGTAGGCCTAAACAAAATAAACGCTTTGACTTTGACTTTGATACCAATATATTGACCGTTCGCACAAGTTTACATGCCCATACCATAAAATTTGATTATATTTTTGTTTGTTAGTATAAGAATACTGTCCCACCACCAAGACACGGGCGGTTTCTTCGTGGCCGTGTTCGAGAAGACCGGCCCGCTCCCGTGGGAGAAGAACCAGGAGCCAGAGAAGGAGGCAGAAGGGACCACATCAGCAGGAGATAAGAAAGAAAAAGAACCGCCCAAGAAGAAGAGAAGAATGGGCGGGTACAGGGAAGATCCGTTCGTGTTTTTCTCAGGTAATTAGGTATGCGATATTTCGACGACCGCGTAGTCTAGTCCTCAGACCATGCGGTCTCAGACCACCCTCGGCGCCTAGACATAATTTTCCGTCGGCCCCAAGTCTGCTAATGTAACACCAATTGAAAACCGGTCATGAATATATGCTTTGTGAATTTTTCATCGTAAATCGCAAATTCTTAGCGTTCGTTATGTTGTGTCTGTCATCTATTAGGAATCTTTGGTTGAGATGGTCATGGATTCACACCAAAGCAATTATTTTCTTATCCACCTCTGTTTTATTATTATTAGTGACAATGTTGTTAGCTGCTCACATTCTGTTGCTGTTCCTAAGAATGTACACCATCTTTTATTAATTTAAAAGAGTAACCATTGAGTTTCTTGCCGGGTCTTCTTAGTGGAAGCGGCATTCCGAACCGGTGGTAGATTCTAACTGCTCATTAATGCTCTGTTGACTTACATGAATAAAAACAATTACTTCTAGTAATATATATATAATTATAAACTATAAAGAATCAAGTAATAAAATAAAATAAAAAATAAAATAGCCTTTATTACTGACAAGTTATACAAGAATAAAAAAAGTTGTATGTATTGGATGCACATCCGTTATCCCTAGTCAGCGTATCCTCTCGACACGTAGGCCTCCTCCAACTCCTTCCACAGTACCCGGTCTTTGGCCATTCTTGCCCAAAGTGCGCCGGTTCCTTTTTTTAGATCGTCAGCCCATCGCTTAAGCTGCCTTCCTCTTCTTCTTTTTGCATTGTATCTTGGGGTCCAATCTGTTATAGTTTTTGACCACTTCTCCCCTGCCTCCCTAAGCATGTGGCCGGTCCATCGCTATTTTAGTTCTTTAGTTCTTCGGTTGATATCCTCTATATTTGTTATCTGTCTAAGTTCGGTGGCCCTTTCCTATCCATCAGCCGGTGCCCCAAGATACTCCTCTCCATACTTCTTTGGCAGGTTCTTAGTTTGTTATGAATTGTTTTGGTCATTGCCCATGTTTGGCCATATGTTAAAATTGGAAGTATACATTATGTTGAACACTTTCCTTTTTACTTTCATAGAGTATGTGTTACCTTTCATGATTTCTTTTAAGGACCAAAACCAAGTAATAAAACTTTAAAAGATAAATGAAATACCTCTTATTATCTGTAAGTTTAATGTAAGTAGTAATATTTGGACCAAAGCGTCGTCGTATCGGGGTTTCTTTAAATTTTTAATGTATAGTTATCAATTTCTTTTTATTAGTAGCGAAACTTTATTTTCCCTACTTTCTTTTATTGACGGAAGGATAATATGTGGATAAAAATAAAGAATGATTCCCAGGCGAATCGGAAGACGTGTTCCCATCGATACGAGACTTTTACGACTTGAAGTCCGACTTCGACCCCACGTGCCTTCTGACGCGGTGCCACGTGGGCAAGAAGAAGAACATATACCTGGTGTCGCCGCTCGTGAGGGACGTGGTCAAGCACAACGAGGCCAGCATCAAGATCATCAACACCGGAGTCAAGACATTCGTCAGATGCGACAACAAGAACATGACCTGCCCGTTCAGGTATGTATTCCACACCCCCCTTAAGGGGTATAAATATCGCCGGACTGACACACCAACTGTATGGTCCCAAAATAAGCAAATCTTTACTATGTGTACAATGGACAATGGACTGGGGGCGATCCCAGTGACACCCAGACCGGGGCAAATTTACAAAAAGGCCATTCCCGAAATTTGTCCCGGCGGGAATCGAACCAGCAACCACCATGTGCAGTGAGCCAAGCGGCCTACGCTCGAACCACTGCGCCAAGCGGTCGCGGAATTTTCTTGATTAACTCTCCCATTCATTGCACGAAACGCAACTATTGACTATAACTTTGAATGACAAATTACATTAAACATACATACCATGATTGTTTAATGAAGACGACAAATAAGGAATAATTCTGTGTTATTAATTCAGGATTTTTAAAACATCCTCTATAATATTATATTGTTATGTTGCTCCAGGTTATCACAGGAAGGCTTACAGAGTATAACCCACGCCATCGGCGGCAAGCGGCGCCTGCGCATCCTGAGGGAGGACCTGATCCTGGTGCTCCAGAACGACAACCCCAGCAACCCGCCCGACGTCAAACTGTTCTCGGAACACACACAGAACCTGGTCAAAGACTTTGGTATGCCATTTCCCGTTGCAATTTAATCTTTATATAAAGTCTTATTAGAATTGAAAATCGCGTCTCACCGTCGCTGAGCCGCCTCCTTATTGTGTGGGGTTCAGTGGGGTTTCATTGGGCGAAATAATATAATTTTTGATTTAGTGTAATAAATATTGCCAAACTGACACACTACCTGTATGGTCCCAAACTTAGCAATGCTTGTACTGTGGGTACCTTACAATGCATTAAGACCGATCCAGACCAGGGAATTAAGTTTTTCAAGGCGTCGATAGCCTAGTGGTGAGGAGCCGCCCTCGTAGCCGAGAGGATCCGGGTTCGATCCCCATCCTGGACACTCCTAACACAAGCATTATCTTAGCTGGAAAGGCTAACGGCAATACTAGTAATGTGATCTGCTGAAATCAATTTTAAAATGCTGAAACATTTGAACATAATTTATGAAAACATCCATGGAATATTCCAACTTTGGTAGGTTTGGGGTCATGAGATGAATCCATGGTATCCTTTACACCATGTATGTCCCCACACAGCGACGGGCAGCTGCGTGCTGGAGTACAAGGACGAGGAGTCGAACCTGGAGCTGACCCTGGTGGGGTGGCGCGGGGTGCACTCGCTGCGCGCCTACACCGCCACCCCGGACACCGTCCACTACCTGCGGCTGCTGGGAGCCGACTACAGCAAATACGGTTAGAACCACCACTATACTCACTTTTCTATAACTATACTATAACCAACTGGCGATCAGCCCCCGCCCCTGTCTGCCCTCAGCACCCCCCGCCCCCGCGCCCTCAGCGCTAAAGCCTGCGCTCCCAGCGCGCTCATCCCCACGCGCCAATGTATGGAGCAAACCGCTCCCATACACGGCCACCGCCTCCCTCCCGGTGCAGACTGCCCCTGCGCGCCCTGCTGCCCCCCGCCCTCGCCCCACGCCCTCTGCGCCTACTACCGCCACCAACTTGGCTAGCGACTTCGCGCTGGTGAACGAATTTTTCAACGTCGTCAACGTTGACCGAATTCGCTCACTAGCGCACCACCTCCGTAACGTCACCAATCCCTTTGAGAGGATTGGCGTCATCGAGTCGTACATGGATGTGTACGACTCCCTCTCCATTTTTGACTCCCTCTTGCACCCGTAATGGATTTACACATTCAACGGACCAAACCCCATCACCTATCCCTAGCGTTTTTCAACGCTTTCGGCCTTTCCCAGCAGAGGGATCAGGTTGGTGAATTCCTTCGGGATCATCAGGTTGATCTCTTGCTGGTGCAGGAGACCCTGCTTAAGCCGTCCCGTCGCGATCCCAAAATCGCAAACTATAATCTTGTAAGGAATGACAGGCTCACAGCCCGCGGGGGTGGGACTGCCATTTATTACAGGAGGTCCCTCCACTGCATCCCCCTCGACCCCCCTGCGCTCACGAACATAGAAGCCTCGGTCTGTCGTCTTTCCCTCACTGGCCATCCTGCCGTGGTCATAGCCTCCATCTACCTTCCACCTAACAAGCTTCTGCTTAGGAGTGACATCGAAGCACTCCTTGATCTGGGAAGCGCAGTCATACTGGCTGGCGACTTCAACTGCAAGCATGTCAGGTGGAATAGTCTCCTTACCACCCCTAATGGGAGGCGTCTTGACGCCCTAGTCGATCAGCTCGACTTTGACGTCATCGCCCCCATGCACCCCACTCACTTCCCGAACAACCTAGCACATCGCCCTGATGTCCTAGACATTGCCCTCCTCAAGGGCATAACCTTACGGTTGCGCTCCTTGGAAGTTCTCCAAGAGCTCGACTCCGACCATCGTCCCGTTCTCATGCAGCTCGGACCTCCCCCTCCATCTCAACCGACCACGCGTTCTGTGATGGATTGGCAAAAGCTAAGTACTTCCTTAGCGGATGTCTCTTCTCCACACCTCGCTAACATCCCTGAACCCCTCACGTCCCCTCAGGACACGTCTCAGGCTGTAGATGCCTTCTCCAACCATCTCCAGTCGGCCATCAGCCACTCGTCTAAGCAGGTCGAGGTAGGTGACTCGCACCGCTTCGTCCTGCCGGACGATATCAAAGAACTGGTCCGAGCTAAGAATGCCTCCATCAGAGCTTACGATTCTTACCCCACCGAAGCTAACCGTGTTCGCATGCGCGCTTTACAGCGTGATGTAAAGCGTCGCATCGCCGAGCTTAGGAACGCGCGGTGGGGTGACCTTCTCGAAGGAATCTCTCCATCGCATCTAGCTTACTGGAAGTTGGCGAGAGCCTTAAAGTCCGACTCCATTGTCACAATGCCACCCCTATTACGCCCTTCAGGTGACCCCCCTGCTTTCGATGACGACGAAAAGGCCGAGCTTCTAGCCTCCGCTCTCGAGAACCAGTGCTCCCCTAGCACCCAATCCTCTGATCCCGACCACCTGGAACTCGTTGATAGGGAAGTCGAGCGCAGGGTTTCCTTACCCCTCACTACCACTCTCACACCGGTAACCGAATCCGAGGTGAAGGACTTGATTAAAGGTCTCAATCCCAAAAAGGCCCCGGGCTCTGACGGCATTAGCAACAGAGTTCTCAAACTCTTACCCGCCCAACTTATCTGTCTCCTAGTAGCTATTTTCAATGCCGCTATGACGAACTGCATCTTTCCCAATGCGTGGAAGGAGGCAATAGTCATCGGCATTCATAAACCCGGTAAGCCCCGCAACGTCCCTGCGAGCTACCGTCCCATTAGCCTCCTCAAGGCCATTGCCAAACTCTATGAGCGCCTTCTATTAGCAAGACTCAAAGAGTATATCTTTTCAAATCATCTTCTCATAGACGAGCAGTTCGGCTTTCGGGCCGGCCACTCTTGTGTCCACCAAGTACACCGCATCACGGAGTACGTTCTCAAAGGTCTCAACTCCTCCCCCGGTCGCCCCCTATCCACGGGAGCTCTCTTCTTTGACGTCGCTAAGGCGTTTGACAAAGTCTGGCACAACGGCTTGATTTACAAGCTTTACCTCTTAGGCGTGCCGGACAGTCTCGTGCTCATCTTACGAGACTTCTTGTCAAACCGTACCTTTCGATATCGAGTCGAGGGCACGCTCTCCTCACCCCACCCCATCAGGGCAGGAGTCCCTCAGGGCTCCGTGCTCTCCCCCCTCTTGTACAGTCTGTACACCAATGACATTCCCCGCACGAACAATGTGCAACTCGCCCTTTACGCGGATGATACCGCGCTTTATTTCTCCCATCGTAACAAGGCTCAAATCACACGCGTTCTCCAACGCGCTGTCAATTCTCTCGGAGAGTGGTTTAGGAAATGGCGAATAGAGGTGAACCCGGACAAAAGCGCAGCCGTGCTTTTTGCCAGGACCACCTCTCGACGCCCCTCCAAACGCCACACTCGCTCCAACTTAGGTACTGTCTCTTTGTACAAGCAGCCTATCCCTTGGTCCAAATCAGTTAAATATCTCGGGGTCACTCTCGATGGCTCCATGACCTTCGGTCCTCACATTAGAAACGTCCGCAATCGAGCCGCCTTTGTGCTCGGTCGCCTTCATTATCTTTTATGCAAGCGGAGTAAAATGTCCCTTAGAAATAAGGTGACACTATACAAAGCTTGCATACGCCCTATCATGTCTTATGCGAGCGTTGTGTTCGCTCACGCGGCCAACTCGCACATTAGTCGCCTCCAGGCCATTCAGTCCCGCTTCCTTCGCCAAGCCGTCGGAGCCCCGTGGTTCGTAAGGAACGTAGACCTTCATTCTGACTTACGCCTCGATTCTATCCAGAAGCACTTCAAAATAGCGTCCGAACGCTATTTCAAGAAGGCTTCTGAACACACCAATGCCTTAATCGTCGCCGCCGCCGATTATGCACCTACACACGCGCCAGTTGCATGCCGCCGCAGGCCGCGGCATGTGTTGCTGGACCCCCCCGACCCACTCACCGCTCTCCTAGACTCAGATGTCGAGGAGAACGACACACGCACACTCCCCACCAGACACCGACCTCGCCGGCGAGGTCGACGAACCCCCGCTTCCGCTAGAAGGTGCGTCTACTTACCTAGACGCACCTTGGCACCCGACAAGCCCGCTGAGTTTCTTGCCGGATCTTCTCAGTCGAGGTCGCGTTCCGATCCGGTGGTAGATTTACCCTCGCCACCTCTCCTGGCAGCGGCCCAAGCCGAGGTCGTGTCCCTTGTGGCGCCCTTGAGCTAGCTGCCCCCCTGCCCCTCTGGCTGGAGCGCACTTGCGCTCGCCCTCTGTCCGGGTGAAGTTGTTATGGCCACTCTGGCCAACAACATATAGTCAATTCAAAAAAAAAAAAAAAAAAAAAACTGGCGATCAGAAACAAAGTAATATAACAAAATGTTAAAAAACAAACCCGCTGAGATTCAGGTTGAAATGAAAGGGTATACTTTTTTTTCAAAACCTAACTTTGTAATTCTAAAACTATCAGCGTTGGAGGAAACTTGAAAAACAAAAGGTGTTACAGGGATACTGCTGTTCATAGATTTCAGAAGTCTACAATATCATCAACTGTCCCACAAAGCCGATGGTTTTAGATTTACAAAGTATAGTTGCAAAAGAAATAGTATACCCTTTCTGTTTCACCTAGCATATTATATTATAATGTGTTATGTTATTGCAGATGTAAATAAATTCAAAAAGGCATCGGAAGTCGGCGAGGCGGACGCGGACGCTGACGCTGACGCTGACGCTGACGCTAGTGACGTCACCGAAGTCCGAGACGTCACGGAGTCCACGAGCGAAGACGCCGTCCAGAACGGCGCTGTGCAGAGTACTTCATAAAGATGTGCTAAGTTTAAATGTAAGTGTATATTTTTTATTTGACGAAAATATATTTCTGATTATGAACACTGGATTTTACTATTTGATATTAGCAGGACCAACGTTTAATAATAAACCGTTGCTTAGTAACCAATGACCAATAAAATGTGTATTAATTAATAATGCCAAATCAAAAACAATGAAAAACACATTAATATAACAATATAAATAAATAAAAAACTCATCAAAAACTTAATAACATTTGTTCGTAAAGTTTTTTTGTTACAATTCGTTTTAACGGCCAGGCATCGTTTTGTTTATAAATGGAAAAGAAACCAGCTCCTCGTTTAGAAACCCTTTATTCATTCTTTCGCTTCCAATAGATTCGCATTAGCGATAACAACCTTTTTTACCTACACTTTAAAGCCCATAATAGTAAACACAATGGGATTAAAAGAGATATAAATAAAATAACAAACTTGGTGGTAATAAAATTCTTTAAAATTGATGTGACGCAAGAACTGTTTAAGCTCCATGGAATAAAAACCTTTATGTCGACGGCATAAGAACTTAAACCGAACGTCGTTGTCTGCCCTGCTTCGGTTTTGCAAACGCGACGCGACGCTGCTTCGCCGTTTAAGGTTTTATGCCCTTGACATAAAGGCTTTTATATACGGCTTGAGTCGTTTTTACGTCGATCAATACTACTAATTACCTAATTACTGTACTATATGAACAAAATAATACAGAATCCCGCAGTCTTATGTGTATACAGTGTTAGCAACTTATCTGTTCACGTCGCTAGTAATATGCGCAGTGACTTACGCAAGTACTAATCATTAGTACTTGCGCAAGCTACTGCGCATCGTCTGCAATGGGTTAAAGAGCGAACTTAACTTGTAAATGTCATTTCATTAGAAAGGCATAGCATAGTCAAGTTCAGTCTTAAAGTTGAGATGAATTTATATATAATAATATTATGCTACTGCTTTTAAATTCTGTCAAAAATACGCGTTTGTAACGACATAGTTCCAGTTTTAGCCACCTGAACAGACCTGTTGGCGTCGCTGTTAAATATGGTATACAAAATGGAATTATTTGGGGCTCGATACATTTAACATTTGAACACATATCAACCTAATAATCTACAAAATTGAGAACATACTAATAATATGGGCTACGAGGCGGTACGTCTTTCCTTTTCACCAGCATCCTTCTAATCTTCGTATTTCAATAGAGATGTCATACAAAATAGAAATGGTTTTATTGGTTCGCAAGTTATTTAAAACCGATACTTGGTGAAGGCTCATAAATAAATAGCGCCAGACAAGCGACTGATGTGGGTGAACTTCAGTGACATCCAGACCAGAGCAAATTAGGAAAAGGCAATTTCTAATGAAAAACGCAACCATAAGGTGGATGGATTAAAACTGGCTAAACCAATACCAAGGCAAGTCAATTATTATGATATTCAGGAAAAGTTAATGATCCCTAATAAACAAAGCTCAAGAGGACACGTAACGTTAAAAAAAATGTCAGTGGAATTACTTTTATCCTAACATGGATCCCAATAAAATCATTCCTATCGATTGCAGTAAAACACATCTACGCATTAACATTGAAATCATAAAGTAATCTAACCAATCGAATATTTTACAATCAGTCCAATCAGTTACAATAATACTTAATATTTTAAATACAATCTTTAGAATATTGGCAAATATCTTTTTTCTATAGTATTGTGCGGAAATGCTGATAGATAAATAAATAATAACACAGCACACTTTAATTTTAATAGAGTGATGTATGATCCTTGGTTTAAACTTAGTGTATAGGGTGTATAAGATAGGATATTATGAATGTAAAATGTAAAAAATCTCACAGATCAATCTTAAAATAATCATTAATAACCAGGAATGCGCCGTAACAAACTAAAGATCATAAAACCGGATATAAAGATCATCAGTCAAATGGATTTGTAATTTTTTACAAACATGGAACTGTATAGGAACAACTCAATAAGGTATTTTATAAGCTCCCTGTAGTACTTGTAAATTAGATACATTATTTAATATCGATATTTAAGTCTACTTATTACTTATTTTAAGCAGGTTTGCTCTCCAATGAGTAATAAACTGCATATTTATTAATTAATCAAGAGAAGAGCAACAGTAAAGTTTCCAGTACGCTTATAAGATAAGTCTCATGAAAGGTATTGTGTTAACTTAACAAATTTCGACGTAACTCATGGATTATATCAAATCAAAATTATATTGAACATGCAGAAACATGTTGATTTTTGTATTACATTTACTTATAATTGTCTGTTTATGGATGACACCGGTCTGAATTATGCTCCAGGAGTAATTTTATTAATAAACAATTCGTAAACGTTTTAATTCCAATAATATCTTCAACATTTTGCATACGTTGATGATCTTGTCGGAGGTATGGAGTCATAGTAGTACAACGCAAAATTATAATTGGATTGCACACCCATAGTTCAACTAGTTGAGCAGAATAGTTGGATGCCGACTCTTAAACTATATAAAAGATATGGAGTTAGGAAAAAACCTCGCATTTAACGTAATTCTAGTTCATTCAAATATACGTTTCGGAGGAAAAAATCTACAGAATACGCAAAAAATATTGTATATTTAGCTTAGTTTTAAGGAAAGTAAACATTAATAAAAACTTATCGCCCTATCTTAAAATTAATTTACATCTACCGTCATCTGTGTACTCACCCGTTATACCATATTCATTGAAACTCGATCCGTTATCACAGTGGGGTGATGTGGTTTATCGAAGCTAATGCTAATATTAAGCTAATTATTACTAATAGGGGAATAGGAACGGCTAGGGTAGCCACAGTTTTATGAAAATTAGAAGAGTAATGTTGTAACGGCGGTTGAAAGGAGATATGTCAGAGCAACGATATCATATTGTTTTAGTTTTGCAAGTTAGGTTAGTTTAGTTTTGCTCTGACATATCTCCTTTCAGCCGCCGGTATCAAATTTCATAATACAGACCGAGTTAGTTTTTGGTATAAATAGAGATATAAAATCTTTCAAGAATATAATGGAATCTTCTTGGAAAAATGTTTGTCACTCGTTTCCTGTCAAAATTTAATTTTCTTTTACTAACAATATTTAATTACTATCGAGTCTTCTCAGTCTCCTTTTTATCGTACTTCATTTTTAAGGATTCGCCAGCAAATTAATTTGAAGGAGAGGTAATTGTAAGATAAATACGATCTATAGCTGTCAGAAAAGGAAGGAAGGATAGAAAGATCTAGATCTACAAGGTCTAACAACTGAATCTAACGGCTTACGTATGTAGGTATCACCTACGCTAATTACCACTACACTTATTATGCTACAAAACTTTTATTAACTAAAACGAAAATGAAGTAAGAACATACAAATCCATTTGACTATAATGATTCACATTCTATGAAAATAATTGAATCAGCATTACCGATTAAAGTAACTAGTACACATAATAACAAGAATTATACATTAAAAAACTATAAATTACAATTTAATTACGATTGATTTCATAAATTACAGTAACAGTATGGAAATCCTGTAAAAGATCTGAAGAAAAGTCGATCAAAATAATTAAAACAAGTTTTTTACGTGTTGCAGATATTTTCCAAACAATTATTTTTCTGCCCTTTTTGCTTTTCAAGATTATTATGCGTGAGATATAAATAAATCTTTTTACAAGCATATACTTAACCGTTTAATTTTCTGCACATTAATAAACCGTAAAAAATACCGGACATTAGATCATTTAGCAAACAGATGACTGCAAATTAATGAGCGTAGTTATTAGACGGAATCCATATTGCTGGACGGTAATTATGGACTAAAAAGCCGTGCTTGTCTTAATATTAGTGGATAGAATAGTTTCCCAGAAATTGACAGAATACAAAAAAACTGTCTTCGGAATAAATAATATAATATTACAATTTTCAACATTCCTACTCTAGTTTTAACTATAGGATGAAACTAAACGTTATATTTATGTCGCAGCAAATAGCTTAATCCGCCGTTCAATTAACAGCCTAGGCACTTTACTAAACAGCGCCGTTCAACTAACGGCCTAAATGATATTCAGCCATTTGATCAAACAGCTAGGCAAATGACTTGGATCGATGACGTTTAACTACTTGCCTAGCCGTTTAATTACCTGCCTAGACTGTTCATTTCTATTTAGTTTTACTTTCTGCCACCTAGCGCCGAAACTCACCAAACTGTCAATATCTCTATATTCTATATTCTCTATGGTCAATATGGCGTCGGAAAAAAACAACTTTGATGGAATCATTTTATTAGGTACTTAGGTTTTTTACGTTTTTTTTTAGATCCACCGAATCTATTTGCCGGGTGGGGTTTCTGTGGGGTCATAAAAAAAATAACCCTAACCTAAACCCATCCAGGTCGTTCTGCTTGGGTAGTATTTTGAAAAAGTTTTGTAGTACTTAAATTTCAACCAGTTGCCTAAGCATTAGCCAGCCAATTTATTAAATGTTGTAATAGACTATACGGCTGAATATCATTTAGGCCGTTAGTTGAACGGCGCTGTTTAGTAAAGTGCCTAGGCTGTTAATTGAACGGCGGATTAAGCCAGTTGGCGGCGACATTTATATGATTGTCTAAGATGAGATCATTACTGCTAAGCAGTTGTGTAGTGTAACTATAAAAACAATAATAATGATACTAAGTACAATAAACTATAAATATTAAAACTATTTTGCACTCAAAATAACAAATCGAAATTTGAGAACAAAATGAAATTAGTCCTGCGACTGAACTATAGTTTTATTTAATTTGTGATTAGTTTTTTTTCAGCTTTATTATTTAAGATATTCCTGTATTGATTTAATTGATTGCTAGTCAAGTAGTTTAGTAACCATATTTTTAAAAGTTATGAATATTCTAACAAACACAATTTCAAAGAAAGTGTTTATATGATACTAGCTGTGCCCCGCGACTTCATCCGCGTAGTATTGGATTATTGGGTTAAAAAGTATCCTATATGTTAATCCCGGTTATAATCTATCTGTGTTCCAAATTTCATCCAAATCCGTTCAGTAGTTTTTGCGTGAAGGAGTAACAAACATACATACATACATACATCCATACATACATACATCCACACTCACAAACTTTCGCATTTATAATATTAGTAGGATTGAATGTTTAAAGAGTTACATTGTTTTTGAGCGAAAATTTTAAATTCTATTAAATTTTTCTAAAAATAATCTTCCAATATTTGAGCAATTTATTATATTGTATTTATATTATTATTTTGATGTATAAGCGAATGTAACATAAGTCTTAAATGTTGCCTGACAAGTATTTCGGACACAGATGATAAATTCTCAAATAAATATACTATGTTATGATCAACCCTATACAAAAAATTTGAGGCGACCCTAGGGAACATGGTATGAATTTTACTTAGCAAGAGAATCAATCCACCACGATCACTTGATCCAGATTATTAGATCATGTAGTCACATATACCTACTGAATGTGCAGCGGTGTCTTTTATAACCATATAATCACTTTCTTTTATGTGAAGTTACATTGTTCAGATCGATTTGATACTGAAGTTTAAAAACAAAATAATATCCAAAGTTTACTGGGAGGATTGCGTGGTCCTAGGGTTCCGTGGGCACTGCATGAGGTGCCGCTGCCACGGCAGGTCGCGTGCCAACACGTTCGTGAAGCAGTAAGGACACTTCCACTCATCCATGCCTAGCGCTAAATATAGAACAAGTAAAAGTGGAACCTTGCACATGGAATATTGCACACAAAATACCATTAAAGAACCTTTGAAGTGCAATAAAAAAATTACTAATAGAATGGGACCCATGATAAGTCCCTGTGGAACACCTAATTAATTATTAATCAGCAATTATTAAATGTATTCGCTTTATGTTTATTATAATTTGATGTTAAGAAATCAATATAACATATTATTTTTACGTAAAAATTCGATTATTTGTTTGACGTTTTAAAAATACTGTCTTCTTCAGTGTATCAAATGGTTAAGTAAAATCTTTTATGTAGACTTACGTATGCAATTCACGTGGTAGTCGCTCTCGTCCGTACGCAGCGCGACGCCGCACTTGTGGCACGCCTTCCAGCAGCCCGCGCTCATCGTGCACTCCTCTGAGGGATAAAGCCCATTTCACATACAGCAAATCGTATTAGGGGTACTTAGTATAGTATACTTCAACATTTCTGTAGACAGATAAACTTTGTATCCATGTCACTAGTAGTTATTAAGTAGGAGTAAGATGGATATAGACATGGACCTAAATACCCCTACTGGTCCTCCTTGGACACTAGTAGACAGGGACACGCGAACACCAGGTGCCTCTCACTCGAGTCGCTTTTTGTGCAACAGCCATTCTATTATAATGTTATAGTTTTTTTTAAAATAAAATTATATCCACAGAGATTTTGTTCATGCATTTTTTAGATTTGTTTAGACTATTTACGATTTAATAATATTATCTATATCTCGCAACTTATCTGCGGTATCCTATAATGTAATATTAGGGTGGCTAAACTGATTTTGGGACTGATAGGTATATGACTCTATTTCCGACTTCACAGATTACCATTTCGATAACCGACTTACGGGTCGCATCTCAGTTGCGTTGCTTGTGAATAGTGACAAAGGCAAAGGCCTATGTTATCGGTGTGGGTAGTATGGTAGTGTAGGTACCCACCCAGCAGGTGCGCGTGCAGCATCCTTGCCTCGAGCGCGACGCGGCAGTGCGGGCAGCGCGCCAGCAGCACGCAGCGCCGCCAGTAGTGCGACTCCAGCGCGTCCGCGCGCACGCGCCGCCCGCACCACGTGCACGACGTGCTGCGCCACACCACACATCACTACTCCTTGCACATCACATCATATGATGATCATAGATATTGATTTCAAATCAGGAATCAATAAAATTTGACACATTTAAAAATTCTGCTGCCTTGATTCAACACAGTTAGGCCAAGTTTATTAGTTTCCTAACAGAATCAGGACCATTGTAATTAATGCATAATCACAGAATGATTGGGTAAGATGTGATAATCGCCAAACGATCGTAAAATAAGTTTTAATAATATGAACGTGAATAAGGATTGATAAATTGCATGATAAAGTCAATTTTAAAATGCAGAAAATTTTTAGCATTATGCATGAAAATATATTAACGGAAAATTCCAACTCTGGGGGGTCCGATCATGAATTAAATCCATGGTATCAGTTTTCGTTACGATGCCTGTATTTACAAAGATAAATGATAATCTAAGGCCCGTATTAATACACCTATCTCAAGTCTGAGAGCGATCTTGAGTACGCTCTGGACATTACATTTTGTACTGGGATGACGTTAGGATGACATTTCCAAGATCGCTCTCAGATTTTAGATTGATTTATAAATACATCTGCCAATGTTGAAAGTACTCACTGCAAGCTAATAGGTTCTGGTATGTGATCGCTGGCGTCCACCCCTCCCACGTCGTACCCTTCGTACTGTTGTTCTGTGTTCGCCGCTTTCTGTCGTCGACCTAAAATATTGATTTTAACCAATAGTACTTATTCTACGGAATATGCTTAATGTGTGCCCCGCTGGTTATTCTCGGGGTCTTGTATATATAGTCACGATGCTTGCGAGACTTAATATCGTGATTCAGTTTTTCTATGAAGAATCCGTACATTGTATTGAAGCGCTGCATTTACCGCCATCTGTCCGCTTCTGTCGGCGACGTGAATGTGAGGTCGCCACATGTGATTTCAATACTACGGTCAAGTGTATCTACTAAAGCTGATGACGACATTCTTAGAGTGAGCGTATAATGACACGCATTCGACCCAGGGCAGAAAAGATTTTTCTAAAGCTACGCAAGGACGTGAGACACAGATATCTGGCTCTGCTACTCATTGTAGTGACGGCACTGATTCCTGCGCGACACGTGAATAAGACATATATTTATGTCATCATACGCTTAACCTTATAAATTATCTTTGTCGTTAATTTTCCATAATATATTAAATATGAGTTCAGACGTAGGTTAATACAATTCCGTCTCCAATTTGAGTAATCGCGAATAATAATTATTTTTGTAGTCCTCTGCAAAGAGCACAAGTGCCAATTACTGTTATCACAAGAATTCAATAACATCCAGAACCTACCTGGACTGTAATATCCACTCTCGTCCATCTGACTATGCTCATCAAGATGCAGATTCCTTAACCCAGCAACCAGCCTGGGAGACTCAAGAGCACCTTCCCTAAAATACTCCGCTTTGACCTTCGGAGAGTCCAAACTCCTGCAGTCAGAGTCGCACCTCATGTCATTCCTCGACATCTGTGGAGAGTCCATGGGCAAAGAATCCATGCTTCTGACGTCATTCTTTGAGGTCTTTGGAGACCCTAATGTCGGAGAGTCCCGATAGTCCAAATGTAGAGGTTCGTAGACTGTCACGGGGCGTTCTTTGAGCTGTGGCTTGGAAGTTTCGTGGTCGTAGTGGATCATGGAGTGACGGTTTTCTGTGTTGCGGTTTGTGCGACGGTAGATAACCTGGTCGTTCGGGTTTTGAACTTCTTCAAAGTGTACCTGGGGTTAGATGACAAGTTAAAGAAGCTAGAAGTAATATTCAGCACCAAAGCGACCCATATACTAGACATGCTTACGATTCTAAAACAGGCTAAAGTTAAGACTAAAGATATAAGGACTTTAATGAAAGTAGAAATATTAGCTTGTAAAGTCTTAGTCAATTGTGATCAAAAAGTACGTCTACCTAACTAATACCTGCATTAAGAACAGATAATCTAGCCCGATTCTCGTATAATTGGTGTCTTCTGTGTCTAGATAAATATGTTTATTTTCATATGAGTTAGATCATTTCTGTGAACAGACGGATACAGGGTAAACGGGGGGGGGGGGGATCAGTGTAACTGGGTTACCTGGGTAACAAACTACTGGGCGTACAAAGATATTTCAATTACCTTTTCAACTCCAGAAGCAGCCGATCTCGGAGAGTGTTTCGGACTAACAGCACTATCCAACCTTAGCTTATTATAACCCGGATAATTCGAGATGTCCTTCGCCGTCCTGCCGGGAGTGTATCTCTTCGTAGGAGTCTTCTTCAAGCTACTCTTAGTCTTCGAAGTGGTGTAACTCCCACTCAAACTTGACGGTGCTAAGGTCGCTCCACTAGCGCTTGACGTCATAGACTTCAGGCTGTATGATGACGTAGCTCCGAGTGATGACGTCATGCCGAGTGAAGCTGTCATGCCGCTAGTGGTGCCGCTTCGGATTGATTGAGTGACGCTTGCTGTTTCGTGTGCGGTGTCTGATGATTGGTCGATGCCGTTTAGGAGCTGTTCTTCGGTTGGGGCTTGGTTCAGCATTTTCTGTGAACAGAAGAATGAGGAAATTAAATCGGTACACGGTGTGGTTTACGATAGTGCAGTAATCTCAGATAAGTAAGCTGCAGTAAGCTCAGCCAGCAATGCGATTGGTACCTGGGAAAGGCTAAAGGTTACATTCAGAAATTGAGTACCTTCCTGTTTTTCAGCCGCTCTTCCTGCAATGGTCCTTATTTCCGTAAAATGTTACTTTAGAACTATGTAGACTAGATAAAATCAAACGGAATAGACGACTGTCTACGTTACCGAAATTTCGTTACACATTGGAAGTGATCAATATTTGTGAGGCTACATTGGAAGTGATCAATATTTGCAAGCTTTTAGATTCTAGATTATATATTAGTTCTTAGCCTGGAGTAATAATACATGTTTGGTAACCCTATACTTAGGTTACAAAACCTTTTGTACATGCCCTGGCGAGTCATGATATCTGGGCTCTTATGAAGATTCTCGCTGAACTTTGCAACAACTTAAACTTACCAACTCTGCCAGGACTTCTAGAAATCAGGCAGGAATCTTCAGGTTTGCATATTGGGCCTACCTGCATATCGATCCTATCGAACTGCTGGAACAGATGCCTGTAGATCAGGTTCCTTCTGGTGACCGCGTCATCGGGAGGCAGCTGGGCCCTCACCACCCTCGGGGAGCGCGCGTACGCAGCCAGCAGGATGCGCTCGGCGGCCGCGCGCACCGAGCCCGCCGCGTGCTGCGCCCCGGCGGCGCCGCACTCCGCCAGCCGCCGGACGGTAAGGCCGCTGAGATTAATATATATCGCCAGACGAACACACTAACTGTATGGTCCCAAACTAAGCAACGCTTGTACTATGGGTACCGTACAATAGACTGGGGGCGATCCCAGTCAAACCCAGACCTGGGTAAATTACGAAAAGGCCATTTCCGAAATTTGCGCCGGCGTGAATCGAACCCGCAACCACCATGTGCAGTGAGCCGAGCGGCCTACGCTCGAACCACTGCGCCAAGCGGTCGACAAAAATACTATGCCTGGTATCCCACTAATGTCCCTTTCTTTCATTCTTCCTTAAGTCTTTAATTTGCATTACAACATGATGTTATTGTAAAGGCAAGTCTACAGGTCCTTAAAAGACCGGTACCCACCGCGTCTGCTCCCCTTAGGTGTGATCAGGTGAACCGTCTCTCTCAGTGTTCCTAACTAAGCAACAAAATAATGGTGTAGGTGCGTATTCCCCGAAGGAGTTCCTCATTCGCACCGAGATTTCTTCGAAGGCATTTAATAAAAGTTAACCTTCCTCAAATTAAAGTCATATCAAATGATCCTATTTAAAATGGGTTCATATAATCCCTCATATAATCATTAGGGTTTCAGGCTTAATCCATCAGACCGACCTGGTGCGAGTTGGTGTTGTATATTTCAAATTAAAATCCATTAGCACCAAAAAATAAATATATTAGGTACCTACAAAGTTCGTTATCAGAAACGTGACCTCTCGCCTACGCGCCACAGTAGAACGTGCCTACTCAAATATGGAATTATAATAAAACAAATGACTGTTTCAGACAGAACAGAGTGTAATATTTCAACACTTTAATCATCGGGGATATAGCTCAGTGGTAGAGCAATCGACTGCAGATCGATAGGTCCCCGGTTCAAGTCCGGGTGTCCCCTAATGCGATAGCAGATTTTTTGGATACTTTCTAAAGAAATTTGCATTTTTTTGAAATAAGTAGAAAAGATATGATCAATAATTTAATGTTCTATTGGATCATAGCCTATTTGACATCTAAAGTTTATCACATTGACTTTCATATATCCGTGGAACTTGTTAGAAACCAGCATTTACTTTTTGGTTCCTTCAATATTAAGGCAGCTAAAGTAATTTATAGAGATCAGTGTATGATGCCAATACCTGGGTACTTATTGAAGCATTACAAAATCCTTTCCTTTTCGTAATTTGCCAAGGTCTGGGTGTCACTGGAATCGCCCCTAGTCCATTGAACGGTATCCATAGTACAAGCGTTGCTTAGTTTGGGACCATACAGTTGGTGTATCAGTCTGGCGATATTTATTTTTTATGTATTATTCATCGTTTGTTTGGTTCTTTAAAGTTTTCATTGCTATAAATAGTAGCTTTACCAACATTTGTCAAAGGTATAATCATATGTTTTACTATCCTTACTGACCTGTTCTTATCAGTGGAGATGCCGTGGCTGAGTATCAGCTGCTCCAGCATCTGTAGACGCGAGAGCGCGAGCCGCGGGTGCATTGACGCGGCCACCGGCCGCACCAGCTGCTGCGGGATCATGTGCACACTCCTGCAAGAGGGGGGTGGGGGGGTCACTTCAGACTGCATCCATTAGCTTTGAGTTAGCGATCAGTTCTCTCACGGCAGTAATGCCTTTGATCATAATGGAGAATAACGATCAAGATGATAGGTAATCATCATGGGATATGTAATCTCCGAAACGGCTGGACCGATTTGGACGGGACTTTCACTGGCAGATAGCAGATTTTTTTATTCAATCTACTTAGATTGAATAAAAAAATCTGCTACTGGTACTTACCACGCAGGCGAATCCGTGGGCAATAGCTTGTAGGCATGTTGTGATTTCTTTCCAAGGATGTCCTTCTAGTACCTAGATACAGTAGGCGCAGAAGACTCACTCACCTGACTTGTGGACAGTCAGCCACGGTGAGCACGGTGTGCTGCGCTGTGGAGTGCACGCGGGGGGCGGGGTCGCCGCACGCGCGCAGCAGCTCCGGCAGCAGCTTCTCCAGGCAGCGCCCCACTTCTGCTGCACAGACCCTGCCAACGGAACAACATATAGACTTACTCTACTTTACCTATAGGGAAAGGGAAGAAAGGATGAAATAAAACCATTTTTCATTACTCATACTCTGAAAGTAGGTCTGAAGTTGCCTGAGGAGCGGGTAGAAAGTAATACTTTTCCGGCCCGGGAGAATCGCTTTCAACTGACAGCTGTCAAATTATAAAAAAAAACTAGTTCCATTTTCACATTTCTATGGAACCATGTTCAAACTTTTCCTACAGTCACAGCACGATGTAAAATAACATAAAGTTAAGTATTAATAAAAGAATATATATTTTTAAATGACTTAATTATAATTTAGTTTCAACAATTTTTTTAAAATAACATAGATTTGGGCAAAATATTTAAAGATGAAAATGAAAAATAATGGCTAAATAATGAAGTTGGCCGGCCAACGAAAAAAAAACAAAATAGGTGGCAATCCGATCTTAATTATTTTTTTTGTGTTGTAGAGTATTGTTCATACTTCCTTGTATTATTTCTTTAGCCAATTCCTGTTTTTATTTTTACTTTCCTTGTATTCGTAATGAAAAGCACAGTGTTTACCTCGGGTGAAAGACGCTTTCACCACTCGTGTCACAATGTACTATTACGGATTTTATCGCGTTTATTTAGTTTGTTATTTTCCCGACGTTTCGGCCGCTTTACAGCAACCATGGTCACGGGGGGACTGAGGTGTTAGACGTCCTGATGTCATACTTAATAACCGATCCACGCAGAAAGTGCTCACGGTGTCTCGACGTCTTGCAATGGTACACTTGGTTTTGGATTTAATTATATTAATTACTGGATCCCAAGTTGGTGGTAGCACCCAGCCATCTTCCCTATTGAAATTAGGATGTTTTTTAATTTCAATGGCCTCGCGTATAATCCTTGGTTGGAATCGGTGTTCTTTTGCGAGGATCTGTGGTTTATCAAATCTGATATAATGGCGGGTGCGGTCCTGTACATGTTCACAGATTGCAGACTTCGTGGAGCGCCGGTGTTTCACGTCAGCCATGTGTTCTTTTACGCGGGTTTTTACTGATCTTTTAGTTTGCCCTATGTAGGAGAGCCCACATTCACAATCGAGTTTGTATACCCCTGCATCGTGTAGAGGAATGTGACACTTGACAGGTGGTAAGAACTGACTAATCTTCTTCGGTGGTTGCTGTAAAGCGGCCGAAACGTCGGGAAAATAACAAACTAAATAAACGCGATAAAATCCGTAAAATAGTTTTATTTCAATGTGTAGTATTCGCGTAAATATAAGAAAACAATATAAGAAAGGATGACTTAGCATTTGAAATTACTTTCAAAGTTTAAGACCCGTATTAATAAATTGATCTTAAGTCTGAGAACGGTATTGAGTACGCTTTTTATGACATAAGAGCGACATTTCAAAAATCGCTCTCAGACTTGAGATATATTTAACGGGCCAAAGTTATCCAATAAAATACCTAGGTATATGAGCTTTTGCAATTTTCAAGGAGTGCATACATGGCATACAGGTATGACGATGCCTGCTCTACAAAGCGCATTATTAATTTATTTATTTACACAGTAATTGGCTTACAGCTTGCGCAGAAACACCGAAACGTAAAAAAAAATGTATATACGAGTAAATGCAAATAGATATAGAAATAAAGAAAAACACTATTATTCGACACACATCGCAAGACATAACATAACCGTAGGAAACAGAAAATAAAGGGTCAGCTCGAACTGTGCCTTAAAGGTTCAGCATTTATGCTGGAGAGGAACGAGACTCCCCAGCGCCGATTTCCAGCCAAACCCTCCTCAGTGGATCATACGTATCACTGACTATCCAGTAGAAAATCTATACAAATAAATAAAATTGGAGTGTCTGTTTGTAATATCAAAATAATACCTTTTCACAAAATGCATATGAAAGTACATACGATACCTATAGCAAAAATGCGATTTAATTTTTTTTTTGTCTGTCTGTGTGTTTGTTCCGGGTAATCTCCGAAACGGCTGGACCGATTTTGACGGGACTTTCACTGGCAGATAGCTGATGTTAAAAGAGGTATTTTATATTAGAAAAACAAAAAAAAACAAATGGGTCCTGTGGCGTGGGTTCAGAACGCGGGAGCGGGAGCGGTTAAATTAAATTCCACGCGGACGAAGTCGCGGGCTCAGCTAGTAAATAAATAAGTATAAAAGTCTTATAAATAGCCCTAATTTGTCAGAAATTATACATCAATGACTTAGACCATTTAATAATCAATGACTATATTGCGCTGAACGAGCATGTCGCCGAGCAAAATGCGCGCTTGCACATTATGACTACAGCTCACCTGTCCGGCACAAACTCCTGGAACAGCACCCTCACGACCTCATTAGCCTGGCTGTATACTGAGAACACTTTGTCCCTCAGCGCCCTCTGCAGGAGTATGGCGGCGGCTCGCGCCGTCTTGTTGGGGGATGTCTTGGAGCTGCCGTTGGAGGGGGAGGTCAGCTCTGCGCGCAGGCGAGTCAGACCTTCTTCTTTGTCGAGGTAGTTTTTGGAGAAGAATTTTTCAACCTGGAGGTGTAATGGTTTGGCATCTCAGCATCCCATCTCATGTCATCTCAGCATCTCATCTCATCTTATCTCAGCATCCCATCTCATCTCATCCCATCATCCCAGCATCCCATCTCATCTGATCTCATCTCATCTCAGCATCCCATCTCATCTCATCCCATCTCATCTCATCCCATCTCATCTCATCCCATCTCATCGCATCCCATCTCATCTCAGCATCCCATCTCATCTCATCTCATCTCATCTCATCTCATCTCAGCATCCCATCTAATCTCATCCCAGCATCCCATCTCATCTCATCCCAGCATCCCATCTCATCTGATCTCATCTCATCTCAGCATCCCATCTCATCTCATCCCATCTCATCTCAGCAATCCCATCTCATCTCATCTCAGCATCCCATCTCATCTCATCCCATCCCAGCATCCCATCTCATCTTATCTCATCTCATCTCATCTCATCTCAGCATCTCAGCTCATCTCATCCCATCATCCCAGCATCCCATCTCATCTGATCTCATCTCATCTCAGCATCCCATCTCATCTCATCCAATCTCATCATCCCATCTCATCTCATCTCATCTCATCTCATCTCATCTCAGCATCCCATCTCATCTCATCCCAGCGTCCCATCTCATCTGATCTCATCTCATCTCAGCATCCCATCTCATCTCATCCCATCTCATCTCATCCCAGCATCCCATCTCATCTCATCCCAGCATCCCATCTCATCTGATCTCATCTCATCTCAGCATCCCATCTCATCTCATCCCATCTCATCTCAGCAATCCCATCTCATCTCATCTCAGCATCCCATCTCATCTCATCCCATCCCAGCATCCCATCTCCTCTGATCTCATCTCATCTCAGCATCCCATCTCATCTCATCGCATCTCATCTCATCCCATCTCATCATCCCATCTCATCTCATCTCATCTCATCTCAGCATCCCATCTCATCTCATCCCAGCATCCCATCTCATCTGATCTCATCTCATCTCAGCATCCCATCTCATCTCATCCCATCTCATCTCATCTCATCTCATCTCATCCCATCTCATCTCAGTATCCCATCTCATCTCATCTCATCTCATCTCATCTCAGCATCCCATCTCATCTCAGCATCCCATCTCATCTCATCCCATCTCATCTCAGCATCCCATCGCATCTCATCCCAGCATCCCATCTCATCTGATCTCATCTCATCTCAGCATCCCATCTCATCTCATCCCAGCATCCCATCTCATCTGATCTCATCTCATCTCAGCATCCCATCTCATCTCATCCCATCTCATCTCAGCAATCCCATCTCATCTCAGCATCCCATCTCATCTCATCCCATCTCATATCAGCATCCCATCTCATCTCATCCCATCCCAGCATCCCATCTCATCTTATCTCATCTCATCTCATCTCAGCATCCCTTCTCATCTTATCTCATCTCATCTCATCTCATCTCAGCATCCCATCTCAATCTCATCCCATCATCCCAGCATCCCATCTCCTCTGATCTCATCTCATCTCAGCATCCCATCTCATCTCATCCCATCTCATCTCATCCCATCTGATCTCATCCCATCTGATCTCATCTCATCTCAGCATCCCATCGCATCTCATCCCATCCCAGCATCCCATCTCATCTTATCTCATCTCATCTCATCTCATCTCATCTCAGCATCCCATTTCATCTCATCTCAGCATCCCATCGCATCTCATCCCAGCATCCCATCTCATCTCATCTCATCTCATCTCATCTCAGCATCCCATCTCATCTCATCCCAGCATCCCATCTCATCTGATCTCATCTCATCTCAGCATCCCATCTCATCTCATCCCATCTCATCTCATCTCATCTCATCTCATCCCATCTCATCTCAGCATCCCATCTCATCTCATCTCAGCATCCCATCTCATCTCATCCCATCTCATCTCAACATCCCATCGCATCTCATCCCAGCATCCCATCTCATCTGATCTCATCTCATCTCAGCATCCCATCTTATCTCATCCCATCATCTCAGTATCCCATCTCATCTCATCTCATCCCATCTCATCTCATCCCATCCCAGCATCCCATCTCCTCTGATCTCATCTCATCTCAGCATCCCATCTCATCTCATCTCATCCCATCTCATCTCAGCATCCCATCTCATCTCATCTCATCTCATCTCAGCATCCCATCTCATCTCAGCATCCCATCTCATCTCATCCCATCTCATCTCAGCATCCCATCGCATCTCATCCCAGCATCCCATCTCATCTCATCTCATCTCAGCATCCCATCTCATCTCATCCCAGCATCCCATCTCATCTGATCTCATCTCATCTCAGCATCCCATCTCATCTCATCCCATCTCATCTCATCTCATCCCATCTCATCTCAGCATCCCATCTCATCTCATCTCATCTCATCTCATCTCAGCATCCCATCTCATCTCATCTCATCCCATCTCATCTCAGCATCCCATCTCATCTCATCTCATCTCATCTCAGCATCCCATCTCATCTCATCCCATCTCATCTCAGCATCCCATCGCATCTCATCCCAGCATCCCATCTCATCTCATCTCATCTCATCTCATCTCAGCATCCCATCTCATCTCATCCCAGCATCCCATCTCATCTGATCTCATCTCATCTCAGCATCCCATCTCATCTCATCTCATCCCATCTCATCTCAGCATCCCATCGCATCTCATCCCAGCATCCCATCTCATCTGATCTCATCTCATCTCAGCATCCCATCTCATCTCATCCCATCATCTCAGTATCCCATCTCATCTCATCTCATCTCATCTCATCTCATCTCATCTCATCCCATCTCATCTCAGCATCCCATCTCATCTCATCCCATCTCATCTCAGCATCCCATCGCATCTCATCCCAGCATCCCATCTCATCTGATCTCATCTCATCTCAGCATCCCATCTCATATCATCCCAGCATCCCATCTCATCTGATCTCATCTCATCTCAGCATCCCATCTCATCTCATCCCATCTCTTCTCATCTCATCTCATCTCATCCCATCTCATCTCAGCATCCCATCTCATGTCATCCCATCTCATATCAGCATCCCATCTCATCTCATCCCATCCCAGCATCCCATCTCATCTTATCTCATCTCATCTCATCTCATCTCATCTCAGCATCCCATCTCATCTTATCTCATCTCATCTCATCTCAGCATCCCATCTCAATCTCATCCCATCATCCCAGCATCCCATCTCCTCTGATCTCATCTCAGCATCCCATCTCATCTCATCCCATCCCAGCATCCCATCTCATCGTATCTCATCTCATCTCATCTCATCTCAGCATCCCATCTCAATCTCATCCCATCATCCCAGCATCCCATCTCCTCTGATCTCATCTCATCTCAGCATCTCATCTCATCTCATCCCAGCATCTCATCTCATCTCATCCCAGCATCCCATCTCATCTGATCTCATCTCATCCCAGCATCCCATCTCATCTGATCTCATCTCATCTCACCATCACATCTCATCTCATCTCATCTCAGCATCCCATCTCATCTCATCCCATCTCATCTCAGCATCCCAGCGCATCTCATCCCAGCATCCCATCTCATCTGATCTCATCTCATCTCATCTCAACTCATCCCATCTCATCTCAGCATCCCATCTCATCTCATCTCATCTCATCTCATCTCATCTCAGCATCCCATCTCATCTCAGCATCCCATCTCATCTTATCCCATCTCATCTCAGCATCCCAGCGCATCTCATCCCAGCATCCCATCTCATCTGATCTCATCTCATCTCAGCATCCCATCTCATCTCATCCCAGCATCCCATCTCATCTGATCTCATCTCATCTCAGCATCCCATCTCATCTCATCCCATCTCATCTCATCCCATCCCAGCATCCCATCTCATCTTATCTCATCTCATCTCATCTCATCTCATCTCAGCATCCCATCTCATCTCATCCCATCCCATCTCATCCCATCTCATCTCATCCCATCTCATCTCATCTCATCTCATCCCATCTTATCTCAGCATCCCATCTCATCTCATCCCAGCATCCCATCTCATCTGATCTCATCTCATCTCAGCATCCCATCTCATCTCATCCCATCTCATCTCATCTCATCTCATCTCATCTCATCCCATCTCATCTCATCCCATCTCATCTCATCTCATCTCATCCCATCTCATCTCAGCATCCCATCGCATCTCATCCCAGCATCCCATCTCATCTGATCTCATCTCATCTCAGCATCCCATCTCATCTCAGCAATCCCATCTCATCTCAGCATCCCATCTCATCTCATCCCAGCATCCCATCTCATCTGATCTCATCTCATCTCAGCATCCCATCTCATCTCATCCCAGCATCCCATCTCATCTGATCTCATCTCATCTCAGCATCCCATCTCATCTCATCCCATCTCATCCCATCTCATCTAAGCAATCCCATCTCATCTCAGCATCCCATCTCATCTCATCCCAGCATCCCATCTCATCTGATCTCATCTCATCTCAGCATCCCATCTCATCTCATCCCAGCATCCCATCTCATCTGATCTCATCTTATCTCAGCATCCCATCTCATCTCATCCTATCTCATCTCATCTCATCTCATCTTATCTCATCTCATCCCATCTCATCTCAGCGTCCCATCTCATCTCATCTCATCTCAGCATCCCATCGCATCTCATCCCAACATCCCATCTCATCTCATCCCATCTCATCTCAGCATCCCATCGCATCTCATCCCAGCATCCCATCTCATCTGATCTCATCTCATCTCAGCATCCCATCTCATCTCATCCCATCATCTCAGTATCCCATCTCATCTCATCTCATCTCATCTCATCTCATCTCATCTCATCCCATCTCATCTCAGCATCCCATCTCATCTCATCTCATCTCATCTCATCTCATCTCATCTCATCTCAGCATCCCATCTCATCTCATCCCATCTCATCTCAGCATCCCATCGCATCTCATCCCAGCATCCCATCTCATCTGATCTCATCTCATCTCAGCATCCCATCTCATCTCATCCCAGCATCCCATCTCATCTGATCTCATCTCATCTCAGCATCCCATCTCATCTCATCCCATCTCTTCTCATCTCATCTCATCTCATCCCATCTCATCTCAGCATCCCATCTCATCTCATCCCATCTCTTCTCATCTCATCTCATCTCATCTCATCTCATCTCAGCATCCCATCTCATCTTATCTCATCTCATCTCATCTCAGCATCCCATCTCAATCTCATCCCATCATCCCAGCATCCCATCTCCTCTGATCTCATCTCAGCATCCCATCTCATCTCATCCCATCCCAGCATCCCATCTCATCTTATCTCATCTCATCTCAGCATCCCATCTCAATCTCATCCCATCATCCCAGCATCCCATCTCCTCTGATCTCATCTCATCTCAGCATCTCATCTCATCTCATCCCAGCATCCCATCTCATCTCATCCCAGCATCCCATCTCATCTGATCTCATCTCATCCCAGCATCCCATCTCATCTGATCTCATCTCATCTCAGCATCACATCTCATCTCATCTCATCTCAGCATCCCATCTCATCTCATCCCATCTCATCTCAGCATCCCAGCGCATCTCATCCCAGCATCCCATCTCATCTGATCTCATCTCATCTCATCTCAACTCATCCCATCTCATCTCAGCATCCCATCTCATCTCATCTCATCTCATCTCAGCATCCCATCTCATCTCAGCATCCCATCTCATCTTATCCCATCTCATCTCAGCATCCCAGCGCATCTCATCCCAGCATCCCATCTCATCTGATCTCATATCATCTCAGCATCCCATCTCATCTCATCCCAGCATCCCATCTCATCTGATCTCATCTCATCTCAGCATCCCATCTCATCTCATCCCATCTCATATCAGCATCCCATCTCATCTCATCCCATCCCAGCATCCCATCTCATCTTATCTCATCTCATCTCATCTCATCTCATCTCATTCCATCCCAGCATCCCATCTCATCTTATCTCATCTCATCTCAGCATCCCATCTCAATCTCATCCCATCATCCCAGCATCCCATCTCCTCTGGTCTCATCTCATCTCAGCATCCCATCTCATCTCATCCCATCTCATCATCCCATCTCATCTCATCTCATCTCATCTCATCTCATCTCATCTCATCTCATCTCATCTCATCTCATCTCAGTATCCCATCTCATCTCATCCCAGCATCCCATCTCATCTGATCTCATCTCATCTCAGCATCCCATCTCATCTCATCCCATCTCATCTCATCTCATCTGATCCCATCTCATCTCAGCATCCCATCTCATCTCATCTCAGCATCCCATCTCATCTCATCTCATCTCATCCCATCTCATCTCAGCATCCCATCGCATCTCATCCCAGCATCCCATCTCATCTGATCTCATCTCATCTCAGCATCCCATCTCATCTCATCCCTTCTCATCTCCGCAATCCCATCTCATCTCAGCATCCCATCTCATCTCATCTCATCTCATCTCAGCATCCCATCTCAATCTCATCCCATCATCCCAGCATCCCATCTCCTCTGATCTCATCTCATCTCAGCATCCCATCTCATCTCATCCCATCTCATCTCATCTCATCTCATCTCATCTTATCTCAGCATCCCATCTCATCTCATCCCAGCATCCCATCTTATCTGATCTTATCTCATCTCAGCATACCATCTCATCTCATCTCATCTCATCTCATCTCATCCCATCTCATCTCATCTCATCTCATCACATCTCATCTCAGCATCCCATCTCATCTCATCATCCCATCTCATCTCATCCCATCTCATCTCAGCATCCCATCGCATCTCATCCCAGCATCCCATCTCATCTGATCTCATCTCATCTCAGCATCCCATCTCATCTCATCCCAGCATCCCATCTCATCTGATCTCATCTCATCTCAGCATCCCATCTCATCTCATCCCATCTCATCTCATCTCATCTCATCTCATCTCATCTCAGCATCCCATCCCATCTCATCTCATCTCATCTCATCCCATCTCATCTCAGCATCCCATCGCATCTCATCCCAGCATCCCATCTCATCTGATCTCATCTCATCTCAGCATCCCATCTCATCTCATCCCTTCTCATCTCCGCAATCCCATCTCATCTCAGCATCCCATCTCATCTCATCTCATCTCATCTCATCTCAGCATCCCATCTCAATCTCATCCCATCATCCCAGCATCCCATCTCCTCTGATCTCATCTCATCTCAGCATCCCATCTCATCTCATCCCATCTCATCTCATCTCATCTCATCTCATCTTATCTCAGCATCCCATCTCATCTCATCCCAGCATCCCATCTTATCTGATCTTATCTCATCTCAGCATCCCATCTCATCTCATCTCATCTCATCTCAGCATCCCATCTCATCTCAGCATCCCATCTCATCTCATCCCATCTCATCCCATCTCATCTAAGCAATCCCATCTCATCTCAGCATCCCATCTCATCTCATCCCAGCATCCCATCTCATCTGATCTCATCTCATCTCAGCATCCCATCTCATCTCATCCCAGCATCCCATCTCATCTGATCTCATCTTATCTCAGCATCCCATCTCATCTCATCCTATCTCATCTCATCTCATCTCATCTTATCTCATCTCATCCCATCTCATCTCAGCGTCCCATCTCATCTCATCTCATCTCAGCATCCCATCGCATCTCATCCCAACATCCCATCTCATCTCATCCCATCTCATCTCAGCATCCCATCGCATCTCATCCCAGCATCCCATCTCATCTGATCTCATCTCATCTCAGCATCCCATCTCATCTCATCCCATCATCTCAGTATCCCATCTCATCTCATCTCATCTCATCTCATCTCATCTCATCTCATCCCATCTCATCTCAGCATCCCATCTCATCTCATCTCATCTCATCTCATCTCATCTCATCTCATCTCATCTCATCTCATCTCAGCATCCCATCTCATCTCATCCCATCTCATCTCAGCATCCCATCGCATCTCATCCCAGCATCCCATCTCATCTGATCTCATCTCATCTCAGCATCCCATCTCATCTCATCCCAGCATCCCATCTCATCTGATCTCATCTCATCTCAGCATCCCATCTCATCTCATCCCATCTCTTCTCATCTCATCTCATCTCATCCCATCTCATCTCAGCATCCCATCTCATGTCATCCCATCTCATATCAGCATCCCATCTCATCTCATCCCATCCCAGCATCCCATCTCATCTTATCTCATCTCATCTCATCTCATCTCAGCATCCCATCTCATCTTATCTCATCTCATCTCAGCATCCCATCTCAATCTCATCCCATCATCCCAGCATCCCATCTCCTCTGATCTCATCTCAGCATCCCATCTCATCTCATCCCATCCCAGCATCCCATCTCATCTTATCTCATCTCATCTCAGCATCCCATCTCAATCTCATCCCATCATCCCAGCATCCCATCTCCTCTGATCTCATCTCATCTCAGCATCTCATCTCATCTCATCCCAGCATCCCATCTCATCTCATCCCAGCATCCCATCTCATCTGATCTCATCTCATCCCAGCATCCCATCTCATCTGATCTCATCTCATCTCAGCATCACATCTCATCTCATCTCATCTCAGCATCCCATCTCATCTCATCCCATCTCATCTCAGCATCCCAGCGCATCTCATCCCAGCATCCCATCTCATCTGATCTCATCTCATCTCATCTCAACTCATCCCATCTCATCTCAGCATCCCATCTCATCTCATCTCATCTCATCTCATCTCAGCATCCCATCTCATCTCAGCATCCCATCTCATCTTATCCCATCTCATCTCAGCATCCCAGCGCATCTCATCCCAGCATCCCATCTCATCTGATCTCATATCATCTCAGCATCCCATCTCATCTCATCCCAGCATCCCATCTCATCTGATCTCATCTCATCTCAGCATCCCATCTCATCTCATCCCATCTCATATCAGCATCCCATCTCATCTCATCCCATCCCAGCATCCCATCTCATCTTATCTCATCTCATCTCATCTCATCTCATCTCATTCCATCCCAGCATCCCATCTCATCTTATCTCATCTCATCTCAGCATCCCATCTCAATCTCATCCCATCATCCCAGCATCCCATCTCCTCTGGTCTCATCTCATCTCAGCATCCCATCTCATCTCATCCCATCTCATCATCCCATCTCATCTCATCTCATCTCATCTCATCTCATCTCATCTCATCTCATCTCATCTCATCTCATCTCAGTATCCCATCTCATCTCATCCCAGCATCCCATCTCATCTGATCTCATCTCATCTCAGCATCCCATCTCATCTCATCCCATCTCATCTCATCTCATCTGATCCCATCTCATCTCAGCATCCCATCTCATCTCATCTCATCTCATCTCAGCATCCCATCTCATCTCATCTCATCTCATCCCATCTCATCTCAGCATCCCATCGCATCTCATCCCAGCATCCCATCTCATCTGATCTCATCTCATCTCAGCATCCCATCTCATCTCATCCCTTCTCATCTCCGCAATCCCATCTCATCTCAGCATCCCATCTCATCTCATCTCATCTCATCTCAGCATCCCATCTCAATCTCATCCCATCATCCCAGCATCCCATCTCCTCTGATCTCATCTCATCTCAGCATCCCATCTCATCTCATCCCATCTCATCATCCCATCTCATCTCATCTCATCTCATCTCATCTCATCTCATCTCATCTCATCTCATCTCAGTATCCCATCTCATCTCATCCCAGCATCCCATCTCATCTGATCTCATCTCATCTCAGCATCCCATCTCATCTCATCCCATCTCATCTCATCTCATCTGATCCCATCTCATCTCAGCATCCCATCTCATCTCATCTCATCTCATCTCAGCATCCCATCTCATCTCATCTCATCTCATCCCATCTCATCTCAGCATCCCATCGCATCTCATCCCAGCATCCCATCTCATCTGATCTCATCTCATCTCAGCATCCCATCTCATCTCATCCCTTCTCATCTCCGCAATCCCATCTCATCTCAGCATCCCATCTCATCTCATCTCATCTCATCTCAGCATCCCATCTCAATCTCATCCCATCATCCCAGCATCCCATCTCCTCTGATCTCATCTCATCTCAGCATCCCATCTCATCTCATCCCATCTCATCTCATCTCATCTCATCTCATCTTATCTCAGCATCCCATCTCATCTCATCCCAGCATCCCATCTTATCTGATCTTATCTCATCTCAGCATACCATCTCATCTCATCCCATCTCATCTCATCTCATCTCATCTCATCTTATCTCAGCATCCCATCTCATCTCATCCCAGCATCCCATCTTATCTGATCTTATCTCATCTCAGCATACCATCTCATCTCATCTCATCTCATCTCATCTCATCCCATCTCATCTCATTTCATCTCATCTCATCTCATCTCAGCATCCCATCTCATCTCATCATCCCATCTCATCTCATCCCATCTCATCTCAGCATCCCATCGCATCTCATCCCAGCATCCCATCTCATCTGATCTCATCTCATCTCAGCATCCCATCTCATCTCATCCCAGCATCCCATCTCATCTGATCTCATCTCATCTCAGCATCCCATCTCATCTCATCCCATCTCATCTCATCTCATCTCATCTCATCTCATCTCAGCATCCCATCCCATCTCATCTCATCTCATCTCATCCCATCTCATCTCAGCATCCCATCGCATCTCATCCCAGCATCCCATCTCATCTGATCTCATCTCATCTCAGCATCCCATCTCATCTCATCCCTTCTCATCTCCGCAATCCCATCTCATCTCAGCATCCCATCTCATCTCATCTCATCTCATCTCATCTCAGCATCCCATCTCAATCTCATCCCATCATCCCAGCATCCCATCTCCTCTGATCTCATCTCATCTCAGCATCCCATCTCATCTCATCCCATCTCATCTCATCTCATCTCATCTCATCTTATCTCAGCATCCCATCTCATCTCATCCCAGCATCCCATCTTATCTGATCTTATCTCATCTCAGCATCCCATCTCATCTCATCTCATCTCATCTCATCTCAGCATCCCATCTCATCTCAGCATCCCATCTCATCTCATCCCATCTCATCTCAGCATCCCATCGCATCTCATCCCAGCATCCCATCTCATCTGATCTCATCTCATCTCAGCATCCCATCTCATCTCATCCCAGCATCCCATCTCATCTGATCTCATCTCATCTCAGCATCCCATCTCATCTCATCCCATCTCATCTCATCTCAACTTATCTCAAACTTTTTGCAAGAAAATCTTGGTATCTTACCAGCGGGTATCCGAAGATGATTATCGGCAGAGCGGCATGCTTCCTCTCCCTCTCGTTCAGTTTGTGCGGCTGCGAGGACCGCGAGTGTGACGTGGCAGCGCTGCCTCCACTGCACTCTTCCTCCCTCGCCTCACGAAGATACTCATTCGTGTGGGAACTGGAACGAAATTGCGTCAAGACAGTTAAAAGCCTGACAAGTTTTGCCAACTGATGAAACCCTCAGTTTAATAATTATTGCCAGCAAATACGTAATGTTTTCATTTTCGAGGGTAGACGACGGTCTTTCCTTCTAAACTTACAATACTTATGAATACTGCACTTAAGTGCGGGGCCCCACCCCATACGTAAGTGCAGTAACGAATTTGTAATAATAAGACATTATTACACATTCTTTGGGTGGCCGAAAGTCCATCGAAGCGGCTCGTGGTAATAAGGTTGCTTCTCCCACGGTATCTACGTTTAAAGGTCCTTAATAGGGGAGCGGGACTTACTTATGTAAGGCCCTTATTGGCCTATGCACGCCACGTTTTTTATACGCGCCGTCGACGCGCGTTTCTAAAAGCGCTTTTAATATATAAAACTCTACAGTCTAAAGTCTTTAGGCTGCGTCTGACTCGCGTGCGTATCGCGCCTGTATCGCTACAAAGGCGCGTCGACGGCGCGTTTAAAAAACGTGGTGTGCATAGGACCTAAGGCTTATTATTATCTATTATTATGTAGGTATTTTAGTTCCGCACATCAAAGGCATCATGGGGTCCAATCTATTTAAGTATTTAGCACTTACTGCCTCAAAGCAGGTAGCAGCCGCTCCTCGTACGCTTCGAACGTGGATCTCGGCCCAGCGCTTTTGTTTCTTCTCCGCACTAAAGACCCTGAAATAGTTAAAAGCTCAGTTACGATGCCATAAAAACAGATACCGAAGATCCACCACCACCGCTTTCGTGGATGGTATTTTGGTCCCAATGTACGAACCCCGTCGGCTTGTTCTAAATAAGTAATACTTAATAATAATAGATATCGCCAGACTGACACACCAACTGTATGGTCCTAAACTAAGCGACGCTTGTACTATGGTTACCGTATAATAGACTGGTGGCGATCTGAGTGACACCCAGACAAGGGCAAATTACGAAGAGGCCATTTTCGAAATTTGTCCCGGCGGGAATCGAACACGCAAACACCCAGTTTAGTGAGCCGAGCGGCCTACGTTCAAACCACTTCGCCAAGCGGTCGTCAAAGTATGAACTTTGTTCTTAGTTATCTACAGTTTGAGAAGATTGTTGCTTGTAACATTATGCTGTAGGAGTGAGAGAGAGGGACGTACCATTGGCAGCATTTGGTGTCACACTCCGGCGAGGACTGTCCGTGTCTTTCCTCAGTTCATCTTCCTCTATCTTCCTCTGTATTTCTTTCTCCTCTTCTACGAATTGGGCGGGTTGGATGGACTGTGGTTGGATGTGGTGGATTGGTTGGATAGGTTGCGGTTGGATTGGCTGGATCGGCTGCACTGGTTCAGGGTAGGATGGCGGGATGTCTTCTTGCAGTGTTGGTTCGGGGGACTGAAATATTTAGAAAAGATTTGAACCTTTAACATTTTGCAGTGAAACAGTGTATCTGTCAAGAATACGATTCTTCTAATAATCTAATTAGGCCCAATTCACCAAAACATTCGGACCAGCAGTTAACGATTGTTTAGTATACTGGTAACAACCGATTTAGGGTCTATATAGTTATGTGGTGAACCCTAGAGCGCAACATTCTTATCTGTTAAAATGTTTAAAAGCCCCTAACATTTGGTAGATGAGATTAATATAAAGATTGGAAACGATATTTAAGAAAACGTCTCAAACTTTTTGTGATGTGTTTATACCTCTAATGACCAGATAAACATTGTAACTTCTCTGGAATCCACCTAGTACCAGGGATGAAAACAACTCCACTTACTTCTCCTCTGTCCTGTACTTCCTCCACGTCTCCATTGATGTACTCCTGGTCTTCCTGCTCGGGCTCTATGGGTGGCACGGGCGAGGGGATGTCCAGGCTTAAAGACCCAGCAGCCACGGAGGGGGACAAGTGGTGGGAGAAGTCGTACTGCTGGGGCATGGACGAGTCGTTGCGGGGATCCGGCTGGAAAAGACAATTTATCAAGGATGGGAGATATTGAAAAGAGGTCGAAACCTATTTTAGTTTTAAATTCCATCCTTTGCTGAAGGATTGCACGAAGCAATATGTTTTGATTATGGGCCTTTTAACATCCTCTAATACTTATTCGTTACAGGAAGACCAACGCCTGAAAAAATTCCGTACCGCAATCCCAGAGGGAGAGGCAGCTTTTTAGCAAATGACATAGCAGCTGTAGGCTCAGCCAAATAAGGCTTAACGCAAAAGGCTAAACCCAAAAGTTACTATGGAAAAGAAACAGTGCCATCTAGGGACGCCCAATAGAAACAAAGCTTTATAGTATAAAGCGTAAGGCGCCGCAGCTGCCACTCTGTAGACCTATATATATCGTGTAACGCTACTGACGTCTGACACTTAGCACGGATAGAGTGGCCGCGCGGCGAGCGCCCCGACCGTCCGCATAGAAGCTTCGCTTCAATAGCAGGTTCTACAAATAACAGGTTCTGGAGTAACACACCCCATCTTCCTCAAACAAGCGAGCCAGCTGCGGGTCGTCCTTGACCCCGGCGAGCGCGTCCGCGATGCGGTCCCGCATGCGGCGCGCCAGCTCGAAGTCGTCCCGCGCGGCCGCCGTGCGCTTGCGCAGCCGCCAGCGCCCGACGCGGATGCCGGCGGACGCCAGCGCGGACCCCGCGGATTTCAGCCTTCGGGCGTATTCGAAGCGCTCCTCTGAAAGGTGCCATTATTTAGTAACAGACGAAAGTGACTGTGTTGCAGTGTACTTTTGATGTTCTGGAGAATTTCTAGAGGAGAAAACTCTTGAAAACAATTTCTTAATCACCTTACGGTAGTAGCTACACCTTGCATCCTCAAGACTATTGTTGTCCATGTCCAAATTCCTTGCATTCTCATCTTAAGACTATTGTTGTCCATCTTCAAATTTATATTCCCCCTACTGAATTATAAAAAGAGCTCAATCCTTAGCACTCTTACCAGCAACAGCAGTCCTCTTCTTCTCATCCAGAGTCCTCACCAGGTCAGCGATCTCATTGTCCACATACATGATGAATGCTAGGTCGTCGTACGGTGAGTAGCACGGCTCTGCCTTGTTCACTGCTGGAGGGGGGGTCTTTTCATCTTCTTCTATCTCCTCGCCTAGGACGTTTACCGCCATCAGGGCTACCTGAGGAAGCGAGAAAAAATACCCACTTTAAGAAGGAGGAACTGCCTCTGCAAAGTTTGACATTTCAAACTCGTCGTTAGGAAGGGGAAAGTTAACTGCTAGTGTATCGCATTGATGGTGGTGATAGCCACAAAAAACTGTAATCTATGAGCAAAGTGTTATCCCAGGAAGTACCTGATCGTCTTCTTTGGCTGGTGGATGAGGTCCAGATAATCGGAGTTTCACGAAGCGTGCTATTGTTGGCTCCGGTAGTGCGGCAGATCTGGAATACATTTCAGATACGATAGATAAGTACTAATATTAAATTAGATTCTTTAGTTCTTCATATATCTACTTGATGAAGGAGTTAAGGATCAGACCAGACCATGCCGTCGGCATGAATTAATTGGAAAAGCGCCAGTAACGATATAAAATCCGACCCTTATAAGACATGAAAATGGAAAGCGGCAAGTAGACCTTTTATTCCACTGGAAAAATTATCTATGTTACCTTAGTTCCCTGGTCCTAGCTTGCGGCGCCGGTCGGGCGAGGGTGACTCGCCCCACACTAGTGTAGGTGGCACCACATGGAGTGGCAGCTCCTTCGGACAGCAGCCCGCCTGACACGAGGACTTCCACGCCCGCCGCTATGGTTAAAAATAAAAGGTTCTATCAACGCAGTAATCGAACCTATGTTTAAAAAACTCTAGATGTCGACCTAACGATTACTACGTATAGAATTCGAGTTATAGAAGTATGGAAATTAGTGGGGGACCAAGGCAATTAAGCTGTTCCCCGGTACTCGCCGCGGATCAAACCTTGACGTTTTTTCTTGTACACCACTGTCAATAAGCGAGCCCACAGCAAAGTTAGCCACAAGCCCATTCGGACCAACTATCTATCCTTGCTTAAAGAAGCAACAGTGGTAGGAGTGTGCCTCTCTCTTCTTACTTTGCCAGTGTAGCTGGTGAAGCTTGCCTCTTCGGAATCAATCTAGGGTAGGTTTCATCGCCTTCCCTGAACTTTTCCTGTCACTTAATTTGGCATAGTCCCATAAAAAAGTGAAACAGATTAATGTACTCTGTGTTCAGCTCGCAGGCTAGCTGTCCTCGCCTGATGGTACTCACGTATGTGCTGGTGGTGGGCTAGTAGCTGCAGCTTGTGGACGCTGGTGAGCCGCACGAGCCGGAGAAGCAGCTCGTGTGGCGGCGCGCCCTCACTTCGCCAGCCGCGCGCCGCTGGACCCTGCGCGTTCAGCTCACATGCTGGATAAGAGCTGTCCTCACCTGGAGACACAGGTTTTTGGTGTGAAACACCTATTGGCGCACTTTGGCAGTAAAATGGACCAGTTTGCCGTCACGGCATGAGGGTCATGCCGTCATGACTCTACACATATTTCACATCTGCCGGGCGCGTCCCGTGACAGCCAACTATTATTTTTGCCTAAGTTGTTACCCCTTTACGAATTCTCCCCCTAATGATCATAATAGATAAACTTCAACTGTTTTAAAATATGTATATGCCCCTGCCTAAGCCTGTAAATTAAGCAAGGTTATGTACTATTTCTGTTTATATCACGTTTTATTTATTTATTTTAATTATTTATTTATCGTCAGATGCTTGTTGTGCTTACAGCTTAGCCAAGACGCATAACAAGCTAATGAGCTATTTGTAGAATGAGGGCACAACTCTTGACGTACCTACCCAAAACTATTTCAACTATGCTAAGTAATCATTGTTATGTTACTTACGTGGAATGCATGTTATGTGAATGCCATGCTAGCGAAATAATTTCATGCTGGACTCGATATAAGAATACATTTATATGGGTTTTTTTTAATCGAACCGGGTCCGTTGGGGATTGTTAAACTTTGGCTAATAGCCAAAGGTGGTGTATCTTCAGAAGGACTACCGATATTATATAATGTAAGGAATGTTATTGATAGTACTACCTCAGTCTGCTGAACAGAATATACCTAATTGTTGTGTGTTTCCAATCGATCGTATCACTTCGAAGCCAACTGAATTTTTAATAGAATTTCCGTTTGAGTCAGTAAAATGTTTGGGGAAATTTATGACGGCAAATAACTAAGTCGGCAAACGATCGTACGACCTGCCTGATGTTAAGTTGATACCGTAGCATAGCTTGGAATACCAAAGACAATGCTCGAAAGTTACCGTCCGAAGGGGAGTCGGATAGAAGCAGGAGAATGGAGGAGCGTTGGGCTTCCGGCTCTCGTCGCATCGTACGAAACGCAGCTTATAATAGGTACCTTACGCCGATATTCTGTGAGAGGATGGTGCTACCCCGTTCGGGCCAGCCCATATATGAGATGTAGTTCATTGTAAAACAATTTAGGATAAGGACCCACCACTCACTCTTGGCTTGTTAACCTCCAAAATTATAAATCAAACTAGCTGTGCCCGCGACTTCGTCCGCGTGGAATTTTGATCCTTTCTTAAGGGATGTCTACGTCATAGTAGCTTTATGCATGCAAAGTCTCAGCCCGATCGGTTTAAAATTGACAAAGTTTCATACAAACTTTCATCCCCTATTTTATCCCCTTGGGGGTGGAATTAATCAAAATCCTTTCTTAGCGGATGCCTACGTCATAACATCTACCTGCATGCCAAATTTCAGCCCGATCTGTCTAGGGGTTTGGGCTGTGCGTTGATAGATCACTATGTCAGTTTGTTTTGTTGTTAACCTTTGAGTTTTATATATATAGATATATAGATAGGTTGATCGATAATGGAAGAGGTTAACAAAACCTAACTCCGTCGGTCGAGTTTGTCAGTCATGAGTGTCAGGGACCCTAATAATGTGCAATTTTCCGCGGAACAAAGCGAATTAAAAGTAAAATTAGACACGTGTTTCGCCGCTGAACGAGACATCCGTAGGAGAGTTCGACTACGAATGAGTTCATTGGCAATTGTTATGTAAACAATCAATATCTCTATTTCACTTTACCTTACATAATGGAAGCGAAGCTTCTATACGGACGTTCGGGGCGCTCGCCGCGCGGCCACTCTATCCGTGCTAAGCGTCAGTAGCGTTACACGATGATATCAGTAGCGTTACACGATATATTATAAAGGTACCTATACAGAGTAACAGCTGCGGCGCCCTACGCTTTTATACTATAAAGCTTCGCTTCTTTCGGGCGTCCCTAGACGGCACTGATTTTTAATTTCTAGAGAATGATATGATATCAGTTACTGTGTAGGTAGGTACAATCATTGTTTAGCAAAAAAATACAAATAAAATTATGGTTTGTTTACGCAAACGAATATCGATCGAAACCTAATAGTTTTATAGTTTCCATTAGCTTAATGGACTCACTTATTATTCCACACTGACAAACATCGAAACACTAATGAATGTTTATACTGCCTGTACTACAATAGTAACGTTATCAGCTTGTGATAGAGTTCATTCTCGTGGGCAATACTATCTAATAATTGGCTAGGCTTCGCTTTTCATGGATATGAATGGCCACTTAGGTTAAATAGTCTCCTGGGTAGGTAGTAAATATTCTGAACAAAATAATTATCTATAGGTAGTGTCAGTTTACTAAATGCATAAATGAAAGCTTATACCTACGGTAGGTACTGATAACAGAAAACCATTTGTTTTATTTTTGTCTATCTATTATTTGTGCCAGCTAATCTCCGAAACGGTTGGACCGATTTTGATGGGATTTTTACCGGCAGATAGCTGATGTTATAAGGAATAACTTAGGCTATTTGTATTTTATCGAAGTAGGTACCACGCGGCTGGAGTCGCGGGCAACAGCTAATTAGTAAGCCAATTCTTCCAAATCGTTGGTGAACGTCTGGAGAGAGCGTGGTTGGAGGTTTCTTCCAACTCCTATTATTTCTTTCGATTAAATTCGTGCGGGTCCCAAGGCAATTTAACTTGTCCCCGGGACTCGTGGGTCCAACCTTGACGTCATTATTGGTCACCATTGTCTATCCTGGTTTACAGGACTGCGTGGCGGGACCAGTCCCAATAATTAACCATAAATGATAAGAATATTACCCAGATTGGGCTAAAATTTGCGCTTTCACGTAGTAAATACAACAAAAATTTGGCAAAATATCACTTAACGCACTTCGGTGTTTAAGTAATCGCACGGCAGCGGCAGCACCGACCTACCTCCATACTTTTCCTTAATTAGGTAGGTACTTATCCTACTAATATTATAAATGCGAAAGTTTGTGAGTGTGGATGTATGTATATTTGTTACTCCTTCACGCAAAAACTACTGAACGGATTTGGATGAAATTTGGAACACAGATAGATTATAACCGGGATTAACATATAGGATACTTTTTAACCCAATAATCCAATACTACGCGGATGAAGTCGCGGGGCACAGCTAGTTATAATATAATACCTAGGTACATTGCAAGAACTGTACAGAGTACAGGCACACTTATATTTGAAGATTATCATTGCAAAAGAAGAGAATAAGTACTAAAAATTACTTACTTGTTGCGTACACGACGTGGAACGGGATGCGTTTAGGCATTTTCAAAGCTACCTCTTCATTCTAAATACGAAAATCAAATCCACTTCCATTGTATAAAAAATAAACACATTTAAAAAACAAAAACCTATCAAATTATTTTAAAACTCATTATTCCGTAAATTAACATGTTTTTTACTGGGAGTTATTGTTAAATTACATTTTATTACGTAAATAAATGGTTAATTTAAATAAATAATCCAGTAATTGTGTGGCAGAGTGGTGGTAAGCAAAGGAGTGAAGTTGTATCGGGTGGTTGTAAGTGAATCAATATTTGCGTGGCTAAGTTCACAAATCTCGTTTCGAACGCGCAGGCTGCAGCGCGGCTGCCGCCATCTATTGAGGATTGGTGGGAACTAGGAAAAGCGGGTTTTCTTTCAGTAGCGCTCAACTATAATGTACGATGTAAATCGAGCAGAGCGCATTTCCAATACGGTAAAGCAAATTGAAGTGTGCATCCAGTATTTTAAAGTTCATATTGCTATGGAGATACGCGCGTTGGCGCTGGAATCGCGGTCGTCGTCGGAATTATGAACTTTAACTTCCTGGTCAGACGCATCAATATACCTAACCACATACTTGACTGCATATGAAAGAAATTATAAGGTCCCTAGTTATTTCTAGCTTTTTAGTGCACCCAGGTTTTTTGAAGTCGGTTTAATTTTTTTATAAAATTTTTTTTTTGTACATTTATTATGTATCTATGTGAAATTATGAGTACGTAGATTGGCCTGTGAATAATATTCCAAAAACATTTTAAGTAGACGATAGCGACTAGCGAGCGTAAACGCGCGTAAATATTGTTTACAAATCTGAAGGTAGGGCCACAGTTGTGTGGCGCCATCTATCTATACATACAAATAAATAAAATTGGAGTGTCTGTTTGTTATATCAAAATAACACCTTTTCACTAAATGCATATGAAAGTACATACGACATCTATAGCAAAAACGCGATTTAAAATTATTTTTTTCTGTCTGTCTGTCTGTGTGTTTGTTCCGGGTAATCTCCGAAACGGCTGAACCGATTTTGACGGGACTTTCACTGGCAGATAGCTGGTGTTATAAGGAGTAACTTAGGCTACTTTAATTTTAGAAAAACAATTAGTGTTCCGCGTAAAAAATAAAAACACATGAAATCAAAGAGTATCTCCGAAACGGCTGGACCGATTTTGACGGGACTTTCACTGGTAGATAGCTGATGTTATAAGCAGTAACTTAGGCTACTTTTATTTTAGAAAAACAAAAAAATGGGTCCTGTCGCGCGGGCTCATAACGCGGGAGCGGGCTTTTTTGTTAAGTTAAATTCCACGCGGACGAAGTCGCGGGCTCAGCTAGTTAGCAATATATTTCGAAAGCAATATTAACGCGCTATAAATATGCGCGCAGAGCAGAGTGCGGCTTTATATACTTACCTAAGTATCTTTATTCATTTTAGAATAGCATAGGTAACCTATCTGATGCCCAAAAATAAACATACATGTTTAAAAAATAAAACTTTTATTAAATGGTACTTATAACTAACTTATAATTAAAATATTATTTCTACTTAAATATTACAACTTTGGTTATCACTTTGTGCATACTTCATTTAGGTTAGGTAGCTCACTGCAATGATCTGACTTTAATTTAGATGCACATAGATATGCAAAATGGATCCAACCTACATATAAATAAATAATAATAATAAATATCGCCAGACAGACACACCAACTGTACGGTCCCAAACTAAGCAAAGCTTGTACTATGGGTACCGTACAATGGACTGGGGGCGATCCCAGTGACACCCAGACCTGGGCAAATTAAGAAAAGGCTATTTCCGAAATTTGCCCTGGTGGGAATCGAACCTGCAACCACCATGTGCAGTGAGCCGAGCGGCCTACGCTCGAACCACTGCGCCAAGCGGTCGTCATATAATTCTGTAAACGGAACCCTACCCACACCACTTGCACTAGGGTTGGTTTTGGTCTGCAGAAGTATGTGTTGGTTGGTTCCATGGACACTGTAACTCTCGATGGTATTCTTGGTATACCCACTGAGCTGTACTGTGAAGCGAGCCCGCCGATCGCTTCATATCCTACCAATTTGAACTAAACTGGGTGAAGCTGACAAATATAGCTATTTAGTCAAAGGGAGCGGTCACCCTTATACTGTTCATCAGCCCTATTCATCATACAAATTTTAACAGCAGATTGGAAGTCAAACATACTGTGTAAATGCCATAAGTAGGTATATAAAAACAGTGCCGTCTAGGGATGCCCGAAAGAAGCGAGGCTTTATAGTATAAAGCGTAAGGCCGCAGCTGCCACTCTGTATACCTATATATTTATTGTGTAACGCTTCTGACGTCAGACGCTTAGCACGGATAGAGTGGCCGCGCGGCGAGCGCCCCGGACGTCCGTATAGAGGCTTCGTTTCAAAACGCTTATTTAACACAATAATTAACCCCAGTGGTCTGCACTACCCAGTTCAATAGGGCTGTCACTCGAGTGTTCACGCCGGGGTACTCCGACGCGCAGAAGCGGCCGTAACTGACGATGCCCACGCTGAACAGCAGCCCTGTCGCCGGGTCCGTATACAGGAGAGGACCGCCGGAATCATCCTGCCATATAAAATTATAAAATGCACGTAATTTAGCAAAATGGGACCAACCCTCACACACTTCTGCAAACTAATACCAACCTAGAACCACTAACACAAGGTTGGTTTTGGACTACAGCAGTGCATGTTGGTTGATTCCATTCTTTAAAACGATATCCAAATATACTTTCTTGCGGTGATAGAGCCAAGTTATAGCCACTTGACTACAGAATATAGATCATTTACAGGCTGGCTCGAACGAGGCAGAAGATTGACGTTATGTAGCTATAATAGCTGCATTTGGTACTATTAAAGTGAGACTTTCCTCCCCTCCGGGAGGGGGGGGGGTTGGGCGTCCAGCATAGAGATAGAGATTCGGCATAGAGAACAGTCTCCCCTTCTGTTGTGGGTACTTTAATAATAATTTATATATGTCTACCTACGTAATATTTAATAAATCAGTTGTTTGCCAGACTCGCTTGTCTCATTACTTTATTACATGGTGGCAGCGGTTAAAATATAATAAATCGGTGTATTTACGTAGAAAAATAGAAAGTGTCGTAGTATTCAGACTTACATCGAAAGTAATAAGTTAAAATGGAGCATGCACGACCACCGCCTGAGTTGAGTCTGGAAGGCAACCCCGTCAGCCGGGCTGACGCATGGAAACGTTGGAAGACGCAGTTTAACCTATTCCTAAAAGCATCTGGGGTGCACAAGGAAAAGGAAGATGTACAAGCCAGTTTATTGATTAATTTGATTGGTTCGGATGGATTCGATGTGTATGAGACATTTACTTTCGCACAAGAAAACGAACGAGATGACGTCACCGTGCTAATCAAAAAATTTGACAATTATTTCGGAGTGAAACCTAACATTACGTTAGCGAGATATAATTTCTTTACAAGGGATCAAGAAACCGGCGAATCAATTATTCAGTATGTCACTGCTTTGAAATTATTGGCTAAAAGTTGCGAATTTAAGATATTGGAAGAGGAATTAATTCGCGATCGTATCGTGTGCGGCATTAAGAATACTGTCGTACGAGATCGGTTATTGAGAACTGAAGATTTAACTTTGGATAATGCAATCAAAGTTTGTCAAGTTAATGAGATATCGACTGACAGCAATCGATTATTGGAGGCGCGGGGCGCAGGCCTGGGTTCAGCGCAGGCGCAGGTGGATACGGTCGGCGTACGCGGCGGCTGGGGCCGCGGCGGCCGCGGCCGGCGAGCGGCCTGGCGGCGAGGGCGCGGCGGGGCTGCGTCCGCGGCCGCCGCGGGCGCCGCGAGGCGGCCACCTGGCTCGGGGAGCTACTGCGATAAATGTGGAGGCCAGTGCGCGGAGCCTGCCTCTTGTCCAGCACTTACTGTGCAATGTTACGTATGTGAAAATCGCGGTCATTTCGCGAGAATGTGTAAAGTTAAAAAGAGTGGAAAAATAAATAAAATGTACGATATTGCTGTGTGTAATAGTGATAAAAGTGATAATGATGATGATGAGTCATTTTATATATCTATGCTCCATAATATATCGGAGCTATGCGTCTCTTCAGAGGACTGGTTTGAAACTTTAAGCGGTAAGTGCGGCAACGAAAAGTTTAAGTTGGACACGGGTGCAGACATTAATGTTTTGTCGTATGAACGATTTTTATCATTAGGTTACCGCTCGGATATAATTGATACAACGGAAAATATAAGATTGCAATCTTATAGTGGTGATTTAATTCCGTTGAAAGGAGTTTGTCACATAACATGGTTGTATAAAAATAAGCCATATAATTTAAAATTTGCCGTTGCTAAAATTAATTGTCAAAGCGTGCTGGGGCGACAATCTTGTTTGGATTTAGGATTAATTAAAAGAATTTATGATATTAAATCCAAAAATGCCGATTTGTTTAATGGATTAGGTTGTTTACCGGGTGAGTACCACATAGTTACAGATCAATCTGTGCCGCCTGTGGTGTGTGCCCGTCGTAATGTGCCCTTAGGATTGCGGGATAAATTACAAGATGAGCTAAACAGAATGCTTCAGTTAGGTGTTATCAGGAAGGTCTCACATCCGACACCATGGGTAAATGCATTGGTGGTGGTGGCCAAAAAGAATGGCCAATTACGCATATGTCTAGACCCAAGACCACTTAACGCTGCTATACAGCGTGCTCATTTTCAACTGCCAACTATAAATGAGTTCGCAACCAAGCTTCACGGGGCTAAGTACTTTTCAGTTTTAGACGCTAATTCTGGATTTTGGGCTGTAAAACTAGATAATGCAAGTTCAGACTTATGTACGTTTAACACACCTTTCGGACGATATCAGTATTTACGCTTACCATTTGGATTAAACTGTGCACCTGAAGTCTTTCATGCAAAAATAAAACAGCTATTAGAAGGCTTAGAAGGAGTGGATTCATTTATCGATGATGTTATTGTGTGGGGTCACAGTAAAGAAGAGCATGATCAACGTTTAGAAGCTCTATTCGAAAGGGCACGAGAAATAAATTTAAAATTCAACAAAGATAAGTGTCGCATATGTGTACAGGAAGTTACATATTTAGGACACCGATTTGGTACAAATGGTATGAAACCTGATCCAGAAAAAATAAAGGCCATTTTAAATATGCCCGAACCTACTGATAAGAAAAGTTTGGAAAGATTTTTAGGTGCAGTTAATTATCTTTCTAAATTTATACCAAACTATTCGGAACATATTTATATACTGACTAGATTATTGAAAAAAGAAATTTCATGGAGTTGGCAACACGGGCATAGGAGTGCGTTCGAAAAATTAAAGCAGTTACTGTGTGATGCGCCCGTGTTAGCATTGTATGATGTAAGTAGTCCCGTGGTGCTATCGGTGGACGCCAGCAGCGTGGCGCTCGGCGCTGTACTGTTGCAGGGGGGGCGCCCTGTTGAATATGCCTCGCGCACACTCACCGACACGCAGGTTAGGTACGCGCAAATTGAGAAAGAAATGTTGGCTATTGTTTTTGCGTGCGAAAAATTTCATCAATACATATATGGGAAGAATCATGTGACGATTGAATCTGACCATAAACCACTCGAAAGTATTTTTAAGAAATCTTTAGATTCGATTCCAGCACGCTTACAAAGAATGATGTTAAGATTACAGGGTTATGATTTGTTAGTCACATATAAACCAGGAAAATTTATGTTTATACCAGACACTTTATCGCGAGCGCCTCTGCCGGATCTGTATGATGAGCAAATTAGTAAGGCAGTTTTGTATCAAGTTAAAATGGTAGTTAGTAATGTACCCATTTCGCAGAAAAAGTTAACTCTTGTGAAAAAGGAAACGGCTAGAGACAAAGTATTAATAGAATTAATTATGTATATTAATCAAGGGTGGCCCGATCATAAATATTGCTTGCCGGATTCTTTAAAATATTTTTATTCATTTAAAGAAGAATTATATTGTGTGGATGGAGTGATTTTTAAAAATACACAGGTTTTGGTTCCGTCTTCTTTAAGAACAAACATGTTAAGTATTATTCATGAAGGGCATTTAGGCATAGACCGCTGTAAGAGGCGAGCTCGAGAAGTTCTATTTTGGCCTGGAATGGGTAAAGATATTGAAATGTATGTAAAAAAATGTAAAGCGTGTCAGGAGAATACAAGTAAACAAGCACGAGAACCCATGATTCCGGTTCCAATACCAGATTTACCCTGGAATAAAATTGGTACTGATTTATTTGAGTATGGTAATAAAACTTATTTGATTTTAATTGATTATTATTCGGGATTTGTAGAAGTGTCACAACTGAAAGATTCGACATCCAATTCAGTCGTAAATGTGATGAAGGAAAATTTCGCACGTTATGGTATACCGGAAGTAGTAATCAGTGATAATGGGCCACAATATGCTTGTCGTGGTTTTAAAAAATTTGCGGCTGAATGGGGTTTCGATCATGTTACTTCGTCTCCCTACTATGCTCAATCGAATGGTAAAAGTGAAAGGGCAGTACAAACTGTAAAAAAAATGCTGAAAAAGTCAATTGATAGTAATTCAGATTTTTATTTAAATTTATTAAGCTACAGGAATACTCCGCGTGATAATTTGGATTCTCCTGCACAGCTTATGATGGGCCGTAGATTAAACTGTAGACTGCCGGTACATCCCGATTTATTAAGAAATAAATACAGTCAAGATAAACGGAATCACAAACAGTTATTAGATAAACAAATGAAAGACAAATATTACTATGATCAGCACTGTAAGCCATTGCCAGAGTTGGATGTCGGCGATGACGTCATCATGTTAGAAAATAATAATGCAAGAGTTCGAGGCACGGTGGTTGGAAAAGCGCCGACACCGCGGTCATATGTTATCAAAAATAAAAGAGGAGTTTATCGTCGTAATCGCCGACATCTAATTAAAACAATCCCTGAGGGATCTGAGATGGCAGGTATTCATAGAAAATCTGAACCTGAGGATGTCATCACACAAGGTAGTGATGAAGATAATTATTGTGATATTTCAGATGATGAGGCCTATGTGCCACCGGTGCATGGGCAATCATCAGAAGATAGTTTCCAAAGGGTTTATTCCCCGCCTCTTACTCGGAGTAAGACTAAAAAACTTTAAAAAGTGTATTTACATTATAATATAATTTGCCTTAGTTATTGGAATTGTAATTTTTTAGTTTTGTTACTTCTCATCTGCGAATTATAGAAAAGTTAATATTGTTTACCTAAGATAAAAGGAGGAGATGGGACATAACTTAGGTATTATAAACTTAGGTTATAAAGTTAATTTGTTTACTTTTAGTTAAGGGGAAGGTGTTGTGGGTACTTTAATAATAATTTATATATGTCTACCTACGTAATATTTAATAAATCAGTTGTTTGCCAGACTCGCTTGTCTCATTACTTTATTACACCTTCAGGGGCGGTATTCACAATTGATGGAGAGTTTCCGATATCGGAAGGGACAGCTTCCTTCCTTCTTTTACAAATGAATTTGAATAAGGATGGCTGCTGTCGTTTCCGACACGGAAACTTGCCCTCGATTGGGACAACCCCCTCCCCCCCTACCACCACCAAATCAGCGACATGCGAGCAATGCAATGCCTATGGTATTGCCAGGGTTGGTCTCTTACCTGACAGGCGTCCTTCCCAGGCGTGTAAGTGCACAACTGTCTGCCGGAGACGTTGGGCACCTTCTTCCGACAGGAGTCCTGGCTGATGACGTCCACGACCACCTTGCGGAGGACCTTGGAAGTCGGGCCGCCGGGGAACAGAGTGCCCCATCCTGATGTCACCGTCAAATATTTTAGGAAGACCATATCTACCTGGGTGTGTTATGAAACGGGACCGCCCACCTCAACCCACTAGTCGTTTCTTATCGTTTTTAGTCTAATAACATTTTAATAGCAATCCTATTTAACGAGCATTTTAACTCTTCCCCGGGACTCATCGAGGGTCGAACCTCGACGTCATCATTGGTCACCGTTGTCGAAACTGGCTTACAGAAGTAACAGTGGTGAGAGTGTGTGGCGGGACCAGTCCCATAAATAATTATAATAAAAAAATGAAGCGATCCTGTTGATCGAAGCGGACGGGTTCACTTCATAGCACACCCAAGTGGAAGGCCACTCTTATTTTGTTTAGGCCTAATGGGGCGGGCGGCGCTTGGTAACACAGTGTAATTCGACGTAGATTGCAAAATATGACCAACACACACACACTTCTGCAAACTGAAACTAAGCTAGAACCACTAGACACAAGGTTGGTTTTAGTCTACAGCAGTGCATGCGGGTTGATTCTGTACTGCAAAGCGATATTCAATTGTCGCAGTTTTCGAAAACAGAACGCAACCTCCACAGAGATATTTGGGCAGGAAACATTTTTTTGCGTTTCGGCTCGCTTTTCGCATTTAGCCAGTATCAAGTAAAATAATAATTCTCAAGTTTTATTCTGTGTCCAGCACATGAAAATTGCGCCTACTGTCTATTTCAGATACGAAGCGCCGTAGACGCGGCGCTGGGGTCGCATAACGGTTAAACCATTTACATGTATGTTCCGAAGGGTAATTAGGTCCAAAGTAAATTGTGATGTATTCGAGCCATGATAAGATTCAATCTCAATACTTTATAGCACAGTGTGATAATTTACCTAGTATAGTGACGTTGTCTCCAGTGAAGTCGTAGTTAGAAAACTTAAAGGGAAGACAGACGGGGCCCACGAGGTCGTTGAACTCGATCACGCCTCGCACTGTTACGATCGCGATGTCATAATCGTAGTTTGAACTGGAAAGAAATATGTATCCTTAGACCTTTGACATAAGGGTTATTTTGGGCAGGGATAGTACTGAAAGTCGCACGCACGCAAACTGGAACCAAGCCACACATGCTGAGCTGAAACTAACTTACCGTTCACACACTAGGGTTGAATTTGGTTTGCTGCAGTACATGTGGGTTGATTGCATTTTGCAAAATTATATACAAATATAAAAGGGCAGGTATAAATATATACTTATACATATCATTTTTCAACAAAACATAGTCACTTGCTGATCGGTGTAGGAATATATTGTGAGGAAATCTGCACTTTTTTGGATGACGTGTAACGTTCATTAAGACGCGGCGAGCCAGCGCGGTGGAATGTGGCCTTTACTCTCCCATTGAGAGGGACTGCACCCAGTATAATGGCAATAAAGTTTCCCGCTATTGCATTACAGTTATTATTTTATTATTAAACTAGCTGTGCCCCGCGACTTCATCCGCGTAGTATTTTAACTTAGCAAAAATTTCGGGATTATCGGGTTAAAAAGTATCCTATATGTTAATCCCGGTTATAATCTATCTGTGTTCCAAATTTCATCTAAACACGTTCAGTAGTTTTTGCGTGAAGGAGTAACAAACATACATACATCCACACTCACAAACTTTCGCATGTATAATATTAGTAGGATTACAGTTATTATTTTATTATTGAACAAAGTCGGCAAACCTAACGAACGTACGTAGCCTATAGATGCTAGCAATACTCAAAAGCATTTCCCGCACGTTGTCCACCTAAAGGGGAGTGAAAAGAGCTTCCGGCGCTCTCAATCATCTTACGAAACGCATCTCTAATAGCGGTACAACCCTGCTGCTGTACTCAATTGGCTGAAACTTGATATGACTATATGTTGTTGGCCAGAATGGCCATAACAACTTCATCCGAATAGAGGGCGAGCGCAAGTGCGCTCCAGCCAGAGGGGCAGGGCGGCAGCTAGCTCAAGGGCGTCACAACGGACACGACCTCGGCTTGGGCCGCTGCCGAGAGAGTTAGCTAAAGCGTGGCTGTACCACCGTCAACGTGGCGAAATGTGGCCGCCACTGCTACCCCTTCCTACAACTTCGAGGAACAAAGGCATGAAGGTATACTTACTCGGTAAACTGTGGATGTACCGTAAATTTAAGTATTCTATAAGCCTTTGTGGCCGGCGAATCACCTGAAATTAAATTAACCATATTTTCATATTCCTGCTGACTAAGGTGATAATTGAATATTTATCTTACAATAACAAATCTAACAAATCATTAATTAGGTACTATTTTAGACATAAACTGCAATGTAGGTAAATTAAAAAACTCAATACGCTGGAACGCGCATTTCATGCTGAAATCAATTTAAAAATGCTGAATATTTTTAGCATAATTCATCAAACTTCAACGGAAAATTCCAATTCCCTTACACGCTGTATAACTTACCGACAGTGACGTCATGTTCGCCTACAATGATGGCGTAGTCGCTGACCGACTGCCCCGCCACGCAGTGCGCCGCCGTCAGAACATGTCGGTTCGATATGATGACCGCGCCGCACTTGATCTGCGCGATCTTCGCGTTCGCTATCCCCACCATCATCTTGTACTCATTCACGCCTGTCTCTTCACCGCCCACTATTCGGTTCTGGAAATAAACAAATGACTAGCTTTTGTCCGCGTGGATTTCAGAACGGAACTTACAAACAAGCCTCCACCCCCCATTTCAGTCCTTCAAGTTTTATTTTTGCGACAAAAGTCTAGTCTTGCCTTTACCAAAAGTCCGATCTATACACCAAAATTAATCGAATTTGGTTCAGTGGTTTATGTGCCAAAACGCTACGATCAGACAGACTCTATTTTCCCAATGTAAATTACTTAAAATATTTTTTTTTTCAAGATTTATTCTTTCATCGAGCAGATCCAGGCTTAAGGCTAAGGTTAAGGTTTTTTTGGAATTTTTCAAAATCTGACAATAATAAAAGGCACATTTTGTAATTAGCGAAAAAGACCGTGTGCAGTGCATTTATTAATATATCCAACTTACTCTAAAACATTTCAAGAACGGCAGCTATCCAGATAATCTGGCAATTTTTGTATATTTTGTGATTTACTAGTATCATATCCACCGTGATAATATTTAGAGTAAAATAAATGTATTAATAAACGCACTGCATACTGTGTTTTTCGTAAATCACAAAATGTTGTCTTAAATGTTTTCAGATTTTGGATAAACTATGAAAATACTCGAAAGGAAGAGTATACTTTCTTATATTAGTATTTTTTTGTTGTAGGTCAGCATCTTTAGCATTTAATTAGGCGCCGCCATCCAAAATATCGAGTATTCATAAAATAAGGCTTTATACAGAGATGGATAAAATGAAATTCTTACCTGTTTTTTCTGCCCACAAAAACATTTACTTGGCTCTGGAGTGCGCCGCTGTGCGGTCAGCTGGCATCGGAATCGACCGCCTGGGCTGTATCTACTTGAGATTAGACCTGAAATAAAAGTAAAATCAATATCTCTCTGACCTTATGGTTACTCGAACTGAATTGTGTACTATTTATATATTAATACGTGAAGGAAAAACTTTCAAAAGCTTGGATACGAAAATTGCGCGGACAGAGGAGTATAAAATTTGGCACACTTGTAGTTTATATAGAGAAAGAGTGCACAATGCAAATATTTTTAAATTATAATACTTAGAAATACATTAAAATCAATAAATAAAACATTACACACACTACCATGAATTGACACACACACATTTGTAACCTCCACACCGACTGACTGTCATGTCTGACTGACAAACGTTGACAGTTTTTGGAGGGCGGGACCTCCATAGTGCATTTTGCGTGCCAGTATCAAATAGTCTTTGACAATAAAACCTTAATGACGTGTAAAATCCTACTAATATTATAAATGCGAAAGTTTGTGAGTGTGGATGTATGTATGTATGTTTGTTACTCCTTCACGCAAAAACTACTGAACGGATTTGGATGAAATTTGGAACACAGATAGATTATAACCGGGATTAACATATAGGATACTTTTTAACCCGATAGTCCCGAAATTTTTGCTAAGTTAAAATACTACGCGGATGAAGTCGCGGGGCACAGCTAGTTTAGATATAATTCATAAAAAAAAATTGGAATTTTAATAATCAAGGGTGGACGGGTTTCATCTCGTTAAAATTTAAATGTATTATGGTTGAATTTCGACCATGACAACGGGAATACTAGTAAAATAAAAATACTCAAACTACTTAAGGCTAAAGCGCCCATCTAGCCCGCGAAGTTCAAATTTTTTGAGTTCTTTTAGAAATTTTTCAAAATCTGACAATAATAAAAGACAAATTTTGTAATTCTCGAAAAAGACCGTGTGTAGTGCATTTATTAATATATCCAACTTACTCTAAAACATTTCAAGAACGACAGCAATTCAGATAATCTGGCAATTTTTGTATATTTAGTGATTTACTAGTATCATATCCACCGTGATAATATTTAGAGTAAAATAAATGTATTAATAAATGCACTGCACACAGTCTTTTTCGCGAATTACAAAATTTGTCTTTTATTATTGTCAGATTTTGAAAAATTTCTAAAAGAACTCAAAAAATTTAAACTTCGCGGGCTAGACAGGCGCCTTCACCTTAATGTTAACAGTGGTAGAGCTAAGCAGTATCCAATTTAGTACCGCTTATATACGGACTGGTGGTGTAATGCAGCTATTATAGCTGTGTATCATACAATGTTTGAGAGAGCTGGTAGCCTAACCCCTCCTTGCCTTCCCCTCTATTTTTCTTCCTCCCCTTCAATTTGGAAACGTGCAAACAATGCCTTTAATAATGGAAGCTTCTATGAAGGCTACGGTAACTGCGCTTGTTTGCCCACTTTGTTTTAGAACAAAAAAGGTTTACTAAAAGCTAAAATAAAATGAAAATACTGACCCAAGCTTATGCTTTGTCCTGTAGACACTGCCGCGACAGATCCCACCCCGCAGTAGGTTTCGGCGGCCGCCAGTTGTGGATCTCCAGTCTTCGATACCAGGAGGCGGTCCATGGTGCATGATGGCGACTGAAAATCAAATAACCATCGTCTATATAAGTACCTACCTCTATTTAGCAATGCTAAGGGGTCAAGAGGAGCAGGAGTTCAAGAATTATACTTTTTATTCAAAGTCAAATTCAAAGCGTTTATTTTGTTTAGGCCTACGGGGGGTACTTACAAATTGTCATTTTTTCATTTTTGTCTTATATCTTCAGGTTCGGAACGCGACCTCGACTGAGACTGTCGGGGGGCATTTGGCGGCTAGTTCAATATATAGAGGACTAGCTGTGCCCCGCGACTTCATCCGCGTAGTATTGGATTATTGGGTTAAAAAGTATCCTATATGTTAATCCGGGTTATAATCTATCTGTGTTCCAAATTTCATCCAAATCCGTTCAGTAGTTTTTGCGTGAAGGAGTAACAAACATACATACATACATACATACATACATACATCCACACTCACAAACTTTCGCATTTATAATATTAGTAGGATAATGGGTGAAATAATGAATGAGTTGTGAAAGTCTCTTGAAACTTTGCAACAATGGTTGTTATCCAATTTGAACAAGTAGTTATTAACTTACAAGAAGACATACATTTTTATGCACTTTTGAATCACCCAGCTGCATACTAGATTACAGAATCAATACCTAAGTATATTTTAGAAATTGAAACAAAAAAATATGGACAATTTAAATAATACGAGGTCTCGTGTGGGTACAGTCTGCGTAATAACTATTTTGGTAAACTGACCTGTGGCAGACGCACTTCAGGACAGTCCAGACGGCAGTTGAATCCAGGCGGGCAGTCCGCCAGCCAGCGGCACTGCACGCCCGCCGAATAATTGAGGGGGTACCCAGGACTGTAGATGTAGTACGAACGATTCGCGAGCACCTATCGCAACGAACAAACGAAGAGGTTAACTGATTGTAAAGGTAATATTTTTTTTATTTATTTAAAAAGGTCTACCAACAATTGTTACAATAACTCAAGCAATAAAAATTACTTACAAGCAGTATTTAGCTAATTGCACAATTACTTATAGGTTAACACCACTAATCCAAAAGGAGTATCTAACTTAACAGATTACAAAAACACAAAAAAGAGTCTAAAGTTAATTCGATATTGCATGCAACAAATGTTTGCTGAAACGGTACAAAGACATGGAGAAAATATCAATGTGGTCACTGTATGTATTAAACAATTTACTTATTCTGGCTACCGGAGAATTAGAGCCAAGCACAGTCCTTCGAAATAGGGGACAAAGTAGGTGTAGAGGGGAACGAGGGTATCTCCTAGGTATTCTAAAATTGAAATAGCTAAGAATCTGGGGGCAGTCTAATTTATTTCGTAAGATTTTAAAAAGGTAAACTAGGTCAACAAATCCAACTGTATGGTCCCAAACTAAGCAACGCTTGCACTATGGGTACCGTACAATGGAATGGCGGCGATCCCAGTGACACCCAGACCTGGGCAAATTACGAATAGGCCATTTCCGAAATTGACCCCAGAATCGAACCCGCAACCACCATGTGCAATGAGCCGAGCGGCCTACGCTCGATCCACTGCGCCAAGCGGTCGTCATATAAGGTAGTTAAATAAGTCCGTTTATGTTTTGTTTCTAACATGTACCTGCCTAAATATTATTGATCTCAAGTCTGAAAGTGATCTTGAGTACGGTTATGGAAACGTTTTACGGTGAGTCACGATGCAAGTCTTATACGCGCAGGCTTGACCGGGGTAGTACCACCTTCTTACAAAAGATCAGCGTAAAGAAACTATTATAGCTGCGTTTCGTACAGTCTCAACTCTTTCTCCTTTCCCCTCTGTCCCACTCCTCTCCTCAGGTCGGTTACTGCTTAACTTTAAGTGAGTCGTACGCTTGTTTGCTGACTTTGTTCTTGTATTATATGGACTCTAAATAGAGAGACGCAACAATAAAGTGTGGTCACTGTAGTTATTTGCTTTTCTCATAATATGTTCTAGCTGAGAATGAAGAATCTTTGTAAAAATTGACCGCTGTGCCGCTTGGCACAGTGGTTCGAGCGTAGGCCGCTCGGCTCACTGCACATGGTGGTTGCGGGTTCGATTCCCGTCAGGGCAAATTTCGGAAATGGCCTTTTCTTAATTTGCCCAGGTCTGGGTGTCACTGGGATCGCCCCCAGTCCATTGTACGGTACCCATAGTACAAGCTTTGCTTAGTTTGGGACCGTACAGTTGGTGTGTCTGTCTGGCGATATTTATTTATTTATTATTATTTATAGATAGGTAGAAACGCCAGTACCTAAATACAAAAAAACCTACATATAAAAGTTAAAATTTACTTACAGTTTGATAAAAATCACAGTTTGAGTCTTGAGCCACCACCGTATGTAATAAGTAAAACAATAATGCCACCGTTGGATTCATATCTGGAAATAAGTATATTGTTTGCACAGGCACACAAAATGTGCAGGTTCAAAACCCGGCTTGCATCTCCGGGATTCTTAAATTTCATGTGAGAAATTCATATTCCGACAATTTGGTGAACGGTTAAATACACCGTGTTGAGGAAACCTGCACGTCTTTCAATGGACGAAAAGAGGTAAGCACATCGGGATTAAATCACGTTCTTTTAAGGTTTTCGTAGTCCCTACAAGGAATCCTTATTGAACTTATTTGTAACGTGTTGGGAAAAGAATCTGTGTTTCTTGTAGTGGCGTAGCTACCGTAGGGCTAGGCGGGGCAGTACCAAGGCTCCAGAGCCCCCAAGCTCAATGGGTCCCTCTGCCTCCATGAACGACGTTCGAAAAAGTTATATACTTAACTAGCTGTGCCCGTGACTTCGTCCGCGTGGAATTTAATTGACAAAGTTTCATACAAACGTTCATCCCCTTTTTTATCCCCTTGGGGGTAGAATTAATCAAAATCCTTTCTTAGCGGATGCCTACGTCATAACAACTACCTGCATGCCAAATTTCAGCCCGATCCGTCCAGTGGTTTGGGCTGTGCGTTGATAGATCACTATGTCAGTCAGTCAGTCAGTCAGTCACCTTTGAGTTATTTATATATAGATATCCTAGTAGAATAAATATTTTTTTTCTTTTAGACCCCTGCCTAACAAACCTCGCACGTCTCGAACTGATATCACAAAAAAAAACCCACCTCTAGAACATACCTAAACAAAACAGATCGTTTAAAGCACGACAAATCAATTTTTGATGTAGGATATTCTCCCATACGAATAAACATTTAAACTTTAAAGTATATAAGTAGTTTAAATAGGGCCCCAATTCCATTTTTGCCCCGGGGCCCTTGGTACCAGGTACTTCAGATCTATCATATGGGTGTTATAGATCTATATAAGAATAAGAAAAACAATCTTAGAAAAAAAACAGCTGCTACGCGCACTCTGTATACCTATATAAGTTGGTATGTGTCGTGTAACGTTACTGACGCTTAGCACGGATAGAGTAGCCGGGCGGCGAGCGCCCCGAACATCTGTATAAAGCTTCGCTTTAAAATCTAGACAATTTGACAAACAGCATCCAATTATCTTGTTATTGCGTATTAATATCACTTTAATGAGGCCGACGAGAAGCGATACGAAAATGATAAGACTATTTTATTGTGTTTGTTATTTTCAACGTGTCGCCTTCAGTTTTATTTAATTTAACACTACTGATATGGTTTACGACACATACTGAACAATAAATTTATACATTTCGTATTGTTTCTCGTTGGCCGTAGTATACCATAACACAGCCTAAGATTTATCCGAACGCCCCGAATACTTACTTCATTCACAAGCTAGGGTAATTCCGATTTTGTGGTCAGTTAAGTTAATTAGTTAATTACACCTATTTAATAATTATTAAACAATTACAAACAATCTGCGCGTGAATACATTACACACTGATAACAACTGAAACTGAACTACAGTAGGTACCTACTGGCGGAGCCCTCACTACTGATAACAGACTATTATTTCAGGTATTTAAATAGCGGCACGCAGTAATAAGGTCAATGGTAGGTATGTTAGTCAATAGGTAGAATAATCACACAGACCAATAAGCAATAGACGCCGCATCTTCGGGCACCCTCGCTCGCCTATCATGCATTGCCACTGCATATGTTTGATCGCATCTGGAATTTTGGTTGGTTCATTCATAGACTTTGGAAACACCTGTATAGTTCAGGGAACGTTTAAACGTATATAAAAAAAATTAAATAATATTATTTCTAAACCAGTCCGACTTAAAAACAAGACCCGTATTAATAAATCGATCTCAAGTCTGTGACCGATTTTGAAAATGCCACCCTAACGTCATTCCAGTACAAAATGGCATGTCAAAAGCGTTCTTAAGATCGCTCTCAGACTCGAGATCGATTTACGCGTAGTTACAGAGTGATAAATTAAGTTTTATATTCCACATGAAACACCTCCAATAAATAAAACAAAGCCTCAATTATTTAATAACCTTGTAGATAAAAGCAACACCAAGTTTTGTTCAATGCCTAGTATTATTTTCAAAGATTTCGACTCCCCTTGACTCAATTAAGGAACCTTGTCGCGAGACTAGTTACATTTTAAATGATGTTTGAATTAAATCATTACGTTTCCTTATATTAACAGTAGGCAATTGCCAATTGAGACTGCGCCTGCACAGTGATGTGCTGTTACCTGTTAATCAACTGTTAATATCGGGAATATATTCCTAATATTCCTGTGCCATAGACAAAATTCGCAATAGCACATTACTAAGGGCCGTATTAATAAATCGATCTCAAGTCTGAGAGCGATCTTGAGTACGCGTTTGACACGTCATTTTGTACTGGTATGACATAAGAATGACATTTCAAAGATCGCTCTCAGACTTGAGATCGATTTATTAATACGGGCCTAAATCAATTGAGAAAATTGAGAAGCACAAATGTTGATAATCATTCGCTTATGTTTTCAACCGACTTCAAACAGGAGGAGGTTCTCAATTCGTGTGTATTTGGAGGCGGTGCCACTATCTTTACACAACGATAGGACAACTTCTTAGGCACCTACCTACCTATACTTGCTTGAATTGGCACCGACTCCAAACGAAACAAATTATAAGGTCCCTAGTTATTTTTAGCTTTTTAGTGCACCCAGGTTTTTTGAAAACGGTTCCATTTTTATTAAATTTTATATAAAGTAGTGTTTATGTTATCGCGCGTCGTCGCATCGTCATGATAAGTAGATGTTAAGTAGCTATCACGAATAGGTACCATTTTTTTAAAGAAAATAAGCTATTATAGCGGTTTCGTACGGTGAATGAGAGAGCCGGTAGACCAAACTCCCTTATTCCCACTGCTCTTCAGGTCGACAACGTGCGAGCAATGCCTTTGGTACAGCAGCCGGGTCGAGGCGAAATTTCAAACCACAAATATTTTACATAATTTTCTTTAATAATATGTAGTCATTACATATATTATCTACATAAATAGATACTACATAAATACATAAATATTGACGACCGCTTGGCGCAGTGGTTCGAGCGTAGGCCGCTCGGCTCACTGCACATGGTGGTTGCGGGTTCGATTCCCGCCGGGGCAAATTTCGGAAATGGCCTTTTCGTAATTTGCCCAGGTCTGGGTGTCACTGGGATCGCCCCCAGTCCATTGTACGGTACCCATAGTACAAGCTTTGCTTAGTTTGGGACCGTACAGGTGGTGTATCTGTCTGGCGATATTTATTTATTATTTATTAAACATATACATTATTTACGATTCCCATTACTACATAACATACATATTTTCACAATACACTTTTAAGTATATAATAATATCAATCATAATATTTGTCGAAGAAGAACAGAGTCGAAATGAAAATGAGAACTCTACCACTACGTTCCTTTTCGCTCGCATGGATGAGCTGTACTGTGCGAGGGAGAAGGAATGAGGTCTCTACATTCGTTTCTATTTAACATCGGTAGTATTCATATAAGATTTTAGGAAGATGAATGATTACTAGATTATCAATTATTCTCTAATATAAAAGATTGTCTTTCAAAGCTGTTTTAAAATCTCTATGCCCAGCTCTACGGGGGGAAGATTTTCAACTTCCCCTCTATTTCTTCCTCTTCCCCTCCTTTTCCTGGAAGAAGCCGCCGTGGCCGGGCACCAGCTTCACCGAGGGTTTCTCCCGAGGCTTCTTGTCCTCAGGCCCCGGGGAGGGGGACTCTTCTGGCGAGGAGTCTGACACGATGCCTTGGAGACGATGCGTGTTCGTCTGACTCAATCTGTTGAACACAATGTGTTAAGTTTTATTTTTCTCTACAAAAAGTCGAAATACAAGCGTACGAATCGGATGGTGTTAAGCAGTTACCGTAGCCTATAGATGCTTGCAATAACAAAGGCAAAGCTCGCACGTTGGCGACATGAAAAGTCACTACCTGCTTTACCGTCACTACCTTCCGCCGTCTGACCCACTGGTCAGAGGGAGGAAAAGGTATAGGGGGTTGGTTAGAGTTATGGCTCTTTCACTCATACGACACACAGCTTTAATAGCTTCTTTAGAGTGATCTTCTGAGAAAGAGTCATTTAATAGGTAATGGTAATTAAGTAACATCAGGTACGCTTGTTGGTCGTCATCTTAATAGTATAAAATTTTTGGGAAGCTTCTATACGGACGTTCGGGGCGCTCGCCGTGCGGTCACTCTATCCGTGGTAAGCGTCAGTAGCGTTACACAAAATATATATGTATACAGAGTGGCAGCTGCGGCGCCCTATGCATTATACAATAAAGCTTCGCTTCTTTCGGGCGTCTCTAGACGGCACTGTTTTTTTTTCAACCGACTTCAAAAAGGAGGAGGTTCTCAATTCGTGTGTATTTTTTTATTTTCTTTAATGTATGTTAACTCAGAACTCCGTCATTTATAAACCGATTTGATTTTGCATTCGAAAGGATGGTTCTCCAGATTGGTCCCATTAAAATTTGGATGGACCCGGATGGTAATTAGCTAGAGTTGGACCCGGTAGATGGCGCTGTTATGGTATTTTTTTTTATTACGTTATGGGCAAGTATTTGACCACAATCTCACCTGATGGTAAGTGACGATGTGGTCTACGGTGGTGCATACGAGGGATGCCTTTTAAGTTTTGTCGTTTGAAGAAAAAAACACAACTAGAACCTTATAGTACTTTTTATTGTTTTTCAAAGTATTCACCACGTAGCTTAATACACTTTTCCATTCGCTCAAACCAGTTATTATAACATTTATTCCACTCTAAAGTGGGGGTGTTCAAAATGGCTGACTTGAAAGCGTCGACTGCTTCTTCACTGGACTGGAACCTTTGACCACGAAGACTTTTCTTAATTTTAGGAAATGTAAAAAAATCGTTAGGGCTTAGGTCAGGACTGTATGGAGGATGGTCAAGAATTTCTACTTTTTCCTGCTTCAAATACTCAATCGTTTGACGAGCGCTGTGTGAACTTGCATTGTCGTGGTGCAGGATGATGCGTCGCTTTGAGTTAGATTTTCGAAGTTCGGCGATGACTTGTGGTAAACAAACTGGTATACCACTCTGCGTTAACCGTTCTACGATCATCAAGTGCAATAGTCGCAACATGGCCGGTTTTTCTAACGAACGTGGCCACCATCTTCTTTGAAGTGCTTCGAGAACGAACAACTTTAGTCGGCTTTGGCTCGTCTTGAAAGACCCAGATTGTAGATTGTTGTTTGGAATCAGGATCGTAGGCATAGATCCAAGATTCGTCACCACTGATGATGTCGTAGACGTGATTTGACTCTCCTCGGTTGAACCTTTGCAGAGTTTTCTTACACCATCTGACGCGGGCCGCCTTGTGATCGTCGGAAAGCAGATGCGGTATCCAACGGCAAACTAGCTTTCTTACACCAAGCGCTTCATGCAAGATCTTCTGAATGGTTGTCCCTGAGATGCCTAATAGAGCCTCTATCTCTCGATACGTCACATGACGATCTTCGAGAATTAGTTGTCTCACTCCAATGATGTTATCTTCAGTGAATGCAGATTTTGGGCGACCTTCGCGAGATTTGTCACTAACACTAGTATGTCCACGCTGGAATTCTAAATACCAGCGTTCGACAGTCCGCAGACATGGGGCTTCATCCCTGAACACAGATATTAGCTCTTCAAAACACTGAAGCCGTGTCAGGCCTCTTCTAAAGTTGTAGAAAATTATTGCACGAACATTTTCCTTAGAAAGATTCATTTTCGTACGTAACCTGACAGATTCTAATCGACGCTGTGACTAAACAATAACATTAATCCTAATACATTCAACTGTTTTGAGATTCGAAATTTAAACACATTCGAATATAGAACAGTTCCAAATTCAAAATTGCCGGGAATTATGGAAACGACAGAACTTAAAAGGCATGCCTCGTACTTGCCTAGAATGTACCTGTTCACTCTCGACTTGAAAACATCCAGGTTATAGTCAACCGGGAACAAAGACGCCGGCAAGGTGTTCCATTCCTTGGCAGTTCGCAACTTCGCACAATAAAAGTAGAAGCGAAACGCTTGGTACGAACCGAAGGAATGTCCACGGTGTATGGATGCGTTGTATCCGTGCGTCTTGTTTTCCGATAGCAGAATGGATCTCCATTCTGCTATCGGAAAACAAGACGCGACGCGACCATCTGGTCATCGTGACATTTGAGTGCAGGACTGACCTGACCTCCTCGACGTCGGCCACCTTGTCGATGAGGCTGCGTATGATGGCCTCCTTGTGTTGCAGCAGCAGCGCGGCGCGCTCCTGCTGGCGGCGGTGCGCGGCCTGCGCGTGCGCGGCGCGACTCTCCTGCTGCACGATGCGCCGCTCCAGCTCCTCCAGGGAGGAGTAGGCGCGGGACTTCACCACCTAACCAGTTATTATTTTATATCGCCAGACGAATACACCCGCTGTATGGTCCCAAAGTAACGCGTGTCCTATGGGCACCGTACAATGGACTCGGGGCGATCCCAGTGACACCAGGGAAAATTACGAAAATACCATTTCCGAAATTTACCCTCACGGGAAGCGAACCCGCAACCATCCGATGCAGTCAGCCGAGTCTACGCTCGAACCACTGCGCCAAGCGGTCGTTAAAGTCAATTAAAAGTCAATATCCGTGACGAGGTGCACGAAGACCGACGAGTACCACGGCCATAGACCACTAAGCCAAAGACGCCGCATAGTCGAGCACCCCCACTCTGTCCCCTTCCCTTAAAGGACAGCAACGCGCGAGCCTTTGGCAAGCATCTATAGGCGACAGTACCATTTTTAAGAGATTACTATCAATATGAGTTTTATCACATTACTAGTATTCCCGTTAACCCCTCCAGCTAAGCTAATGCTTGCTATGGCCAGGATGGGGATCGAACCCGGAACCTCTCGGCTACGAGGGCGGCCCCTCTAACCACTAAGCTTTTGACGCTTTAGACTGTTTAGCATCAGGCGCTATGTAGAGTTTGTTATATAAAGAACTAGCGACCCGCCCCGGCTTCGCACGGGTACATTACGGTTACATTATTGGAGTTTTAGTAAGGATCCCTAATTTAAAAAATATATAATATAGCCTATGTCACCCGGGGATAGTGCAGCTTCCCAACAGTGAAAGAATTTTTCAAATCGGTTCAGTAGTTTCGGAGCCTATTCATTACAATCAAACAAACAAAGTTTTCCTCTTTATAATATTAGTATGACTAGCGACCCGCCCCGGCTTCGCACGGGTACATTATTTGAGTTTTAGTAAGGATCCCTAATTTTTTTAAAATATATTATAGCCTATGTCACCCGGGGATAGTGTAGCTTCCCAACAGTGAAATAATTTTTCAAATCGGTTCAGTAGTTTCGGAGCCTATTCATTACAATCAAACAAACAAAGTTTTCCTCTTTATAGTATTAGTATGACTAGCGACCCGCCCCGGCTTCGCACGGGTGCAATGCTGATACATGAAAAATGGTTATTGTGGGTTATCCCTAAGAGATAGACATATACCATCGCGGACTTTTCGTAGACCTTTTTAAGGTGTACAACAACAATACATTATTTTGATCTATCTCGTAGGGTTCAGCCAGCTTTTGCAATGTAAGCGCAAAAACATGTGTTTATTTCCGACATCGCATTAAAACCTCTAAAATTATCAGCGTTTCTCTACTATATTATGCATGAATTATACATTTAATCTTCCTCTTGAATCACTCTATCTAAAAAAAAAACCGCATCAAAATCCGTTGCGTAGTTTAAAGGATCTAAGCATACATAGGGACAGACAGACAGCGGGAAGCGACTTTGTTATTAACCCCCGGAAAAAAGAGGGGTGTTATAAGTTTAACATGTGTATTTGTGTATCTGTCTGTGGCATCGTAGCGTTCAAGCGGATGAACCGATTTCAATTTTGTTTTTTTGGTTAGATAGGTATTCTGACCGAGAGTGTTCTTAGCTATGTTTCATGAAAATCGGTTCAGCCGTTTGAAAATTATCAGCTCTTGTGTAGTTTAAAAAGTCGCTGTATCAGAGGTTTTCTAAATTTAAAATTTTAGTTATATGTATACTATGTAGTGAAGTACTTGTATATTGAAATGCTATGTTGGTGAATGCTGTGTGTACCTTGATCTCTTGCTTGATGTTGTTGAGCGCGGCGATGGCCTGCTTGAGCGGCTCGCCGGCGTGCCGCGCCCGCTTGGCGCTGCAGCGCGCGCGCGACATGCGAGCCGTCGTCGACTTCAAGCGCTGACGGAATATCACAGCCGCTTTGCGGTACAACCTGGGAGACGATCATATGAGTAGAAACAAGTCTTTATTTTTAAATCTATATAATTACTCCGATTCGAGGGGGCAGGGGGGGGGGTTGTCAGGGACATCAGAGTTTTTGACGTAAGAGGGTATGTAGGACTCAAATATGACTTCTAAATAGAAAAAAAACCCTGTAAGAGGGCGAGGGGCGGGCTGCATTCCCTAGAGGCGGGGGGAAGGGGTGGACGTGGCTTTTAGATGTTTGCAATGGCAAAGGCATTACCAGCCCCCAGTCCTTATACGGTACCCATAGTACAAGCGTTGCTTACTTCGTCCGCGTGGAATTTAACTTAACAAAAAAGCCCGCTCCCGCGTTCTGAGCCCGCACGACAGGACCCATTTTTTTTTTTTTTATTATTGTTTTATTTTGTTTTTCTAAAATAAAAGTAGCCTAAGTTACTGCTTATAACATCAGCTATCTACCAGTGAAAGTCCCGTCAAAATTGGCCCACCCGTTTCGGAGATACTCTTTGATTTCATGTGTTTTTATTTTTTTACGCGGAACTCTAATTGTTTTTCTAAAATTACAGTAGCCTAAGTTACTCCCTATAAAATCAGCTATCTGCCAGTGAAAGTCCCGTCAAAATCGGTCCAGCCGTTTCGGACATTACCCGGACAAACACACAGACAGACATGTTGAGTTTTTATTTATATCTATGAAAAGAAAAGAAGAAAACTATATGTCACTCAAAGATTCCTTTTTCACCAATGTCTACATCTCCTATTTAAATAAACTAAATAATAACACATGTGATTCGTTCTTATTTGCCCATGGCCCTTCAGGTTATGGGCCCAGTCTTTATTTCGCGAGTAAGAAAGATTTTCACAGATGTCCCCAGTTTTATTTTCAAAAATTATTTCATTGAATAGCAAATTTTGTTTTATCTGACATGGCCGATTTAAATTTTTCGCGTGTCATAATAGAAAAACTCCGCGGTGCTGAAGATTACAGTACGTGGAAGTTTATGATGAAAATGTTGCTTATTCATGAAGATCTGTGGGATGCGGTGGAGACGAAAAAGGATTCGGATGACAAGATTCAGCGTAAGGCGTTAGCACGTATTTGTCTTCTAGTGCAGCCTGGAGTATTAACGCATGTGAGGAATGCGAAAACTGCACACGAGGCGTGGGAAAATATAGAAAAGGCGTACGAAGGAAAGGGCTTAAGCAGGCGCTTAGGTTTACTACGTACACTTTTTAGTCTCAAAGTGTCAGGATTTCCAGATATGCAGTCTTATTTATGCAAAATTACAGAAATAGGACAGCAGCTGCAGGACATAGGCGCTGGAGTGGATGATGATTTTTTAGCCGTAGTCATGTTAAGCGGTTTATCTGCAGACTATGACCCACTGATCATGACCTTGGAGAACTGTACCGAGAAACTGACAACAGAGTCAGTAAGGTCAAGACTAAGTCAAGAATACCAACGACGAGTCGAAAAGGACGACAAAAGTACGACCTCTGCATTGGCTGTAAACAAAACTAAGTGGAAAGGTTTTCGCTGTAGTAAATGTAACAAGCCCGGTCACAGCTATAAACAATGCAAGAGTAAAGAGAAGAGCAATGACAAAAATGAAATATCCTTATTTTGTGCTTTGTCGGTCAACCTAAACAACGATATATGGTATGTGGATTCGGGAGCCACCAACCATATGTGTAATAACAAAAATATTATACACGATTTTGTATCTGACACACCTGTTGCCGTAAAAGTTGCAAATGGAGATAAACTGATGTCATCGGGCAAGGGAAACGTAAAAATCCCCTTGCGTAACACTATAAAGACTGTAAGTGGAGTGCTATATGTACCAGAGCTGGCTGTCAATCTTCTGTCAGTTAGTTCTATGACAACTAAAGGTTTTACTGTAACATTTCAACACGATTTATGTAAAGTGTACGATGGTAAGGAAGTTATTGCCATAGCTAGGCATTTCAATGGTGTGTACGTACTAGATAAGGTAGGTGAGGCTGTATTCGTAGCGAGAAATGCGCCATGTATTCCATCTGGGTGTGGGGAGAGCGATGTCATGTCTTTGTCCACAAAACAGGTTTCTGATAAGATGGAGCAAGCGACTGTATCCGGGGTTTCCGGTGTGTCACAAGAAGTCTGGCACAGGCGGCTTGGGCATCTTAATGCACGAAGTATGAAGCAATTAAAAGGTATGAGCATTGGATACAAATACGATAATTTGTCTTTTAAAGCTTGTATCAGTTGTATTCAGGGAAAGCAAACCAGACTGCCATTTCCTAAGGAAAGTCATACTAGAGCTGATAAGATATTAGGGCTGGTGCACACGGATGTGTGCGGTCCTATGCAGCAAGCGTCGCATAATGGTGCAATATATTTTGTAACATTTATTGACGATTTTTCTAGGAAAACATTTATTTATTTTCTAAAAACAAAATGTGAAGTTTTTGAAAAATTTAAATTATTCAAAGGTCGCGTTGAAAATGAAACCGAAATGAAAATAAAAGTTTTGCGAAGTGATAATGGCGGAGAATACATGAGTTCTGCATTTCAGAATTATCTGATGAGCTGCGGCATTAGACATCAGACTACAATCCCTCACTGCAGTCAACAGAATGGTGTAGCGGAGCGAGCTAACCGAACTATAATGGATAAAACTCGCTGCATGCTTCAAGATTCTGGGTTGGATAAACGTTTTTGGGCTGAAGCTGCTAATACGGCGGTTTACCTGAAAAATCGTATTCCTACAAAAGCTGTAAAAAGAGTGACACCTGAAGAAAAATGGACTTCTAAAAAGGTAGATCTAAACTTTTTACGAATATTTGGATGTATAGCATATGCTATAGATGAAAATTGTAGGAAATTGGATCCGAGAAGCAAAAAGTACATATTCGTTGGATATTGTGATGATAGTAAAGGCTATAGACTTATAGACCCTGAATATCCAAAGAAATGTATAAAAGCAAGACATGTGACATTCTTAGAGAATGATTGTTCGAATAAGGGCGTGTCACATGATGACAATGGAAACACAATGGTATTGTTGGAGAGTTCATCTAGTCCGACTAATGGCAACGAAGAAACTGAATGTTCAGAATCTTCTCCTCAGTCCGGTTCTTCTGATATTGAGTTAAATTCTGATACCACAACAAACCCTCGCCGACGAACTATATTCAGTCTGGATGAGACAGTGGAATCAGGATGCACAGATGATCCGTTGGACCATACTTACGTTCCAGGCAGCTCCAGCAGCAGCAGTGAAGATTCAATGCTGTCATCTTTCGAAGACGCTGAAACGGTAACTGAGTTTGCCGGGTTAACAGAAAACATGGATGAGGACGATATTCCCAGATCTGTGAAGGAAGCGTTACTGAGCCCTGAAGCGGAGCAGTGGAAGGAAGCCATCCAAGATGAATATAACTCCTTTATAACAAATAAGTGTTGGACATTGGTTCATTTGCCTGAAGGGCATAAACCAGTTAAATGTAAATGGGTGCTTACCAAGAAAAGAGGTCCAAATGGTGAGTTACTCAAATATAAAGCTCGTTTAGTAGCAAAAGGATATACTCAGAAATATGGAGTGGACTATTACGAAACGTTTTCGCCAGTTGTTAGATACTCATCAATAAGAATACTGCTAGCTCTGGCTGCTCAATATGACATGACAGTTGAACATCTAGATGTGAAAACAGCATTTTTAAATGGAAATTTAGAAGAAACTGTATACATGGAACAGCCGGAAGGTTTTATTACTAAAGATAATAAAAGGAAGGTATATAAGTTGAACAAAGCAATTTATGGCTTAAAACAGTCGGCGAAAGCATGGTATGAGAGAATAAATGATGTTTTAACCAATAAATTGAAGTTTAAAAGATTATCTTCAGAACCATGTGTTTATGTTTATAATCAGGATGTTGAAATAATAATAATAGCATTGTACGTTGATGACGTCATACTATTTTCGTCAAAATCATCTCGAAAGAAGGATGTTATTAAGAAACAACTCATGGCTAACTTCGAGATGAAGGATCTGGGCCATGCCCATTATATTTTAGGAATGAAGATTACAAAAACTGGTGATCATACATTCAAGCTAGATCAGTCTAATCATATCCGTAAATTTCTGGATAAGTTTAAAATGTCAGACAGTAAACCGGCACAGACTCCTATGGAAGTTGGATTAAAATTACAACGGGAGGAGAGTGTCAATAATTATAATTTTGATTATAGAAGTCTAATTGGCTGTCTGATGTACCTAGCAGTGTGCTCCAGACCGGATATTGCGCACTGTGTGAGTTATTTAAGTCAATTTAACAATTGCTACTCCGAAACTCATTGGAAAGCTGCGAAAAGAGTTCTACGATATTTAAAGGGCACTATGAACTATCAACTAGTGTTTCAGAAAGGCGAAATGTCAATAACAGGCTTTACGGACGCTGATTGGGGTGCAGACATGCTCGATCGCAAGTCATATACTGGATATGTATTTAGCCTAGGAAACTCTTTGGTATCGTGGGAAAGTCGTAAACAGCGTACCGTTGCTCTTTCCAGTACCGAGGCGGAATACATGGCGATTTCCGATTCTAGTAAGGAAGCCATGTTCTTACAGACTTTTGTGCATGAATGTATGGGTATCCTATGCAATATAAATTTGTATAACGACAATCAATCTGCGCAAAAGATTTGCAACAATTTTGTGTCTCATTCGAGAACCAAACACATTGACATAAGACACCATTTTATTAGGGACTTAATAAATAAGAAAGTTATATGTTTAAGTTACGTTGGTACTGAAGAAATGTTAGCTGACGTACTGACGAAACCTTTAACTAGAGAAAAACATTTTAAGTTTGTATCTAGGTTATTTAAGATGCGTTGACGTGTTAGGTAAACATGTAACAAAGTATGTTTGTTTTATTTGTAATTCAATGATTTGTGTCTGTGTTTGTCATAGTCTAGTTTTTTATTTTATTTCTATTATTGATATTATTTGAAAGAACTAGTGTGCTATGATTAATTGTTTTGAGTGCCAGCTATGCTTAGATTAAGGGCTAGTGTTTTTCATAGTATAAAGGGCTAGTGTTGAGTTTTTATTTATATCTATGAAAAGAAAAGAAGAAAACTATATGTCACTCAAAGATTCCTTTTTCACCAATGTCTACATCTCCTATTTAAATAAACTAAATAATAACACATGTGATTCGTTCTTATTTGCCCATGGCCCTTCAAGACAGACTGACAGACAGAAGAATTTTTTTAAATCGCGTTTTTGATATTGATGTCGTCTGTACTTTCATATGCATTTAGTGAAAAGGTGTTATTTTAATATTACAAACAGACACTCAAATTTTATTTATTTGTATAGATATTAGATAATATACTGCACTAGCGGCCCGCCCCGGCCGAAATCTATTACAAGAAACCGCATCAAAATCCGTTGCGTAGTTTTAAAGATCTAAGCATACATAGGGACAGACAGGGGGAAGCGACTTTGTTTTATACTATGTAATGATTGGTACCTGACGTTCTTGAGTGCCTTGTCAAGTTCGTCCTTGCTCGCGTCGCGCTCGCGCAGCAGCTCGGCGCGGCTGTGCTCGGCGGCTCGCAGCTGCTCGCTCAGCCTGGCCGCCTGCTCGCGCAGCCGCTCCGTCTCCATGCTGTACTGGTGTTTCAGCTCTTCTAGTAACCTGCATTCACATTATTATTGTTTTATTTTTATCTGACGACCGCTTGGCGCAATGGTTCGAGCGTAGGCCGCTTGGCTCACTGTACATGGTGGTTGCGGGTTTGGAAATGGCCTTTTGGTAATTTGCCCTGGTGTAGGTGTCTCTGGGATCTGCCTAAGTTCATTGTACGGTACCCATAGTACAAGCGTTGCTTAGTTTGGGACCTCCCCACCAGACACCGACCTCGCCGGCGAGGTCGACGTACCCCCGCTTCCGCTAGAAGGTGCGTCTACTTACCTAGACGCACCTTGGCACCCGACAAGCCCGCTGAGTTTCTTGCCGGATCTTCTCAGTCGAGGTCGCGTTCCGATCCGGTGGTAGACTTACCCTCGCCACCTCTCCTGGCAGCGGCCCAAGCCGAGGTCGTGTCCCTTGTGGCGCCCTTGAGCTAGCTGCCCCCCTGCCCCTCTGGCTAGAGCGCACTCGCGCTCGCCCTCTGTCCGGGTGAAGTTGTTATGGCCACTCTGGCCCACAACGTATAGTCATATAAAAAAAAAAAAAAGTTTGGGACCATACAGTTGATGTGTCAGTCTGGCGATATTTATTATTATTTATAGTATAACAAATTCGGCAAAAAAGCGTACCAGTCGCCTCATGTTAAGCATTTATCGTAGCCTATAGATGCTTGAAATACCACAGGTATTCCTAGCACGTTACCAACCTAAAGGGGAGTGCCATAGAGGTAGGGGAAGGGTTGGCTATTTAAAAAAACATTTGACCCCTATACACTGTGTTATTGAAATAGCACTAAACCTGACACAATCTTTATCAAAATCGATTCCAGTACGTTTTAACATAGGTTATTTTACTTACAAAAAAATACTTTTCATTACTCATATCTGAAAGTAGGTCTGAAGTTGCCTGAGGAGCGGGTTGAAAGTAATACTTTTCCGGCCCGGGAGAATCGCTTTCAACTGACAGCTGTCAAATTATAAAAAACAACTAGTTCCATTTTCACATTTCTATGGAACCATGTTCAAACTTTTTCTACAGTCACTCAATTACAGCACTATGTAAAATTGAAATAACATAAAGTTAAGTATTCATTAAAGAATATATATTTTTAAATGACTTAATTATAATTTAGTGTCAACAATATCTTTAAAATAACATAGTTTTGGGCAAAATATTTGAAGATGAAAATGAGAAATAATGGCTAAATAATGAAGTTGGCGAACGAAAAAAAAACAAAATAGGCGGCAATCCGATCTTTATTTTTTTTTTCGAGTTGTAGAGTATTGTTCATACCTTGTATTATTTCTTTAGCCAATTCCTGTTTTTATTTTTACTTTCCTTGTAAAGCACAGTGTTTACCTCGGGTGAAAGACTTATTTTGTCCCTCGGGACAAAATAAGTCACTTTCACCACTCGTGTAACAATGTACTATTGTATCATGCCAAGTCTAAGTCCTAAGACTCCGCGCGCGACACACAAGTGTGTGACCGACTGAAGCCTTTGAAAACATATTCTGTGATACGGTGGTAGGACCCTTGTTGATCCAGCCCAAATACCTATAACCTGTAGACAATTAGCTACAGAGTGGGGGTCAGTCGCCTCAAGGGAAGCCAGTTCCACCAAGCTGGTCTAAGTTGGTGGTCATTCAGATGTACCCATTGTGGTAAACAAAGGTTCAATTGAAACAAGTCATGAGTAAATATGCAGTGATAGCCGATTGGTTAAAGCACGCGTCTTGCGGGCACCAGGTCTTGGGTTCAAACCCCGACTCGCACCTCTGGATTTTTCCAAATCTATGTGCATATAATAATTCTTATATGATTATCACTTGCTTACGGTGAAGGAAAACATCGCGAGGAAACCTGCATGTCTTAGGAGATCTACCCATTTTCGAAAGACATGTGAAATCTGCCAATCCGCACTGGGCCAGCGTGGTGGATTATGGCCTGCATCCCCCTCGTGTTGAGGGGAGGCCCGTGCCCAGGAGTGGGACGTCAAAAGGGGTATATTATTGTTATTATTAATGAGTAAATTGGCTACAGAGTGGCTGCTACAGCCAGCGGCAGCTCACCGCTTGCAGTGGTCGAGCCGCCGCTCGTGCAGGTCGGCCGGCACGGTGCGGTGGTCCAGGCGCCCCAGCTTGCCCTCCGCTGCGTCCAGCGCGTTCTTCACCGCGAAGTATTCCCGGTGAACGGTCTCGTAATCCCGCATCATCGCAGCCACTGAGAAAAGCAGGGCTTAATCTATATACAGGTTGAAACAGAAAGGGTGTTATACTTTTTTTTTCAAGACTTTACATTGTAATTCTAAAACTATCAGCTTTGGTGGAAACTTGAAAAACAAAAGGTGTTACAGGGTAACAGCTGTTGACAGATTTCATAAATCTACGAAACCTTTAGTACTTCAACTGGCCCACAAAGCCGATAGTTTTAGATTTACAAAGTCAAGTTGCAAAAAAATTGTATACCCTTTCTGTTTCACCTAGCATATGGTCTTCATTTCCTTGGTCATCGCATCACGCATGAACGGATAGAACGATTTCGCTAATTCTTTTTTTGTTGTGTTTATTATTGTCAGAAGGTTCTTATGAAAGAAAAAATAAAGAAAGTTGAGCGGAACAATTGGAATTCAATATTCAAAGTTAAGACAGGACAACTTCTGTCGGGTCAGCTAGTATTATAAAATAACAACACTTACTCTTATCTTCATATAACTCATAGACTTCTTTCAGTTTAGACTCCGCCTTCTCAGCGCGTTCCACTAACGTAGCTCTCTCAATACCCCCCGTCTCCCTCTCCACTACCATCTTCTTATAGCTCTGTCTCACTTGCCCCAACTCGTCCTCCAACGTTTTAACCTTTTCCGTTAAAGTTTTATTCTCGACGACTATCTGTTTGGATTTCTTGTTGATGTTCTCGAATTGTTTCTCGTAGTCCAATATTAGACTGTCTTTTTCTTGCAGGTTTTCTTGGTAAGCGTCAAATAAAGGGGCTGGAAATATTTATATCCACATGTGTTAATATAACCTAGGTATCAATCAATCAATCATCAGCCTATATTTGTCCACTGCTGGACATAGGCCTCCCCAAATGAGCGCCATAGCGCCCTGTTTTCAGCTCGCCGCATCCAGCATCTGCCTGCAGTCTTTCGCAGATCGTCATCCCACCTGGTCGGAGGGCGTCCTACACTACGCTTGCCGAATCGAGGTCTCCACTCAAGAACACGTTTACCCCAGCGGTTGTCGGTTCTTCGCGAGATATGGCCAGCCCACTGCCATTTCAGCTTCCTAATTCTTTGAGCTAACCTAGGTATACGTATTGTAAATTAAATTTAAAATGTTTGTCAGTTTGACAAGGAGTTACATTTTCACAGAGCTATTATAGCTACTTTACGCCAATCTTCTGTCAGAGGGTGGTACTGCCCGAGTCGAGCCAGCTATGTATAAGCTGTAGGAAATTAGCTACAGCTTGGATGTACCACCTTTTCTAACTTCTAAACTATCTCTTACTAAATCTTAAGTAAAACAAGCTACCTTCTTTATAAATACGTCAATAGCCTTGTAGTGAGAGGGGCCACCCTCATAGCTGAGAGGTTCCGGTTTCGATCCTTGCCATTAAACTATTGAGCGTATTGACACACCTAACACAAGCATTAGCTTAGCTGAAGGGGCTAACGGGAATACTAGTAATGTGATTAACCCACATTTCTAGTGAATATAAAAAAAAAACTAACATTTTCTTACCAAGGGCTTGTGCACTCAATAGTCCGGATAAATCCACAACTCTTGCGGTGTGCGGCCGCTCTTCTGGTCCACTTATGTTCGAGCGTCCGTCATCTGTGTTGATAGGTTCTAAAATGGTATTTATTCATTTTAAATTTTTGTAGTTCCCTTAGCTAGACCCGTATTAATAAATCGATCTGAAGTCTGAGAGCGGTCTTATGTCCGCTTCTGGCATGACATTTTGTATTGGAATTACATAAGAATAACAATTACAAGTTCACTCTCATTGAGATCGATTTATTAATATGCGCCTTAGATGCTCAGTTTTTTGCTATACTTGGATAACCTAGGTAGGGCAGGATGTCAGCCGGGACCGCTAATCGTTCATAATAACGACGACGGTTGTGCGCAGTGGTTCGAGCGTAGGCCGCTCGGCTCACTGCACATGGTGGTTGCGGGTTCGATTCCCGCTAGGGTAAATTTCGGAAATGGCCTTTTCGTGATTTGCCCAGGTCTGGGTGTCACTGGGATCGCCCCCAGTCCATTGTACGGTACCCATAGTACAAGCGTTGCTTAGTTTGGGACCCTACTGTTGGTATGTCAGTCTGGCGATATTTATTTATATTTAATAATCGCCTAGGAACCAATCCATATACCACTTACATCCAGTCTCCTTTGTTCAACCGTGTCTCCGGCCATCAGGGGGGGGGGGGAGATTCAGACTTGACGAAAAGATTCCGTGTAAGAACCGATAACTTCCATCCTTCTTCTAATTTGTAAAAGAAAGATGGAAGCTGTTATTTCCGAAACAATCACCCCCCAGGACTGAGTCACGGTGGTGTATACCTTTGTACGCCAGGCTGGCGGTGATCAGCGAGTCCAAGTCGTATTTATCTCCCGGCTTGTACACTTGTTCCTTGCCGTCCTTCGCCATCGTCTGTATGTTACTGCGCAGCTTCTCTTGGTACCGAGACAGTTGAACGTTGAGTCTGGGAAGACGTTTGATGTAATCATCTCAAATGATGAGGTAATTGATTCATCATCATCATCATCAACTGCCTTACCATTTCCCATTATCTGGGGTCGGCGCAGTATGTCTTTTCCTTTCATTCATCGCGCTTTCCCGTCATACTCACATCCACTCCAACCTCGTTCATATCACTCTTAATACAATCCAGCCATCTTTTCTTGGGCCTTCCTCTCGCACTGTATCCATCCACATTCATATTCATCACTATTTTAGTCACATGCATCTGATCCCTTCTCATCACGTGTCCAAACCATTCCAGCCTCCTACCTCTTACTTTATCTGTTATTGGCGCTACCCTGACACTACCTCTTAGATACACATTCTTCACCTTATCCATTCGCGTCACTCCACACATCCATCTCAACATTCGCGTCTCGGCAGAGTGGAGACGTTTCTCTTCCCGCACTTTAGCCGCCCAGCATTCCGAGCCGTACATGATTACCGGTCTTATAATCGACTTGTAGATTTCCCCTTTAATTTTAATTGGCATTTTTGGGTCGCATGCTGGTAACTGGTCTCCACTTCTGCTATCCTGCATTGATTCGCCGTTTGATGTCACGGTCAACTTTTAGGTAATTCATTATGGACCATAAATTATCCATATTTAAATAGTGACACTAGGGTGGTTGGTAATGTGCTGTGTTCTTCTTCCCCTAAACTGCATGACTGATTTTGATGGTTTTTTTTGAGACTTATGGGCAGTACACCTGAGCGGTTCTTAGCTATAGTTGGACCCGGTAAGTAGTACTTTTGTCGACACACAGAAAGTTTCATCAACACGAGCAAAGCCTTGGAAAGAAGGTAGTAAAAATTCTATATTATAAACCCTACCTGTAGAGAACATCTTTGAGCGCTTGCATATCCTTCTGCAGGCGAGCGTTCATCTCCCGCGCTTGGTTCAGTATGATCTGCCGGCTGCTGCAACTCATACATACCTCTACTAGGGGGATAGCAGTGGTCTGCTCGCTGTGCTCTACAAACACAGACAAATAAGTAATAAGACAAGACACTAATTGTATGAGAAATTGAGAATGCTAGGCGTCAATAGCCTAGTGGCAGTGGCGTGCATAGGGTTTTGAAACAGGGTAGGCAGAGTTTAGCATAAAAATAAATTAAAATTAGGCATAAGTACCTACCTAGGTAGGTAGGTACCTTGAATTATTGCTCGTGAGCTTAGTCCAGGTTTGCATGTGTTAGACGTATTTTGTTGTGAGTAAGTAGGTATTTAGCCGTATCAGATATCTAAGGTGATTGGTTGATGTTCATAGACATTGATATACTTAGGTACCTATATAGATTTTAAGACAAGTCAGTCCCTGAATGGGTCCTTCGCCGTTAGTTAAGTACCTAGATCTATTCATGCAGTTATTCACAAGGACAGATACATAGATAGACTAATAAAAGTACCTACCTGGGTACCCAAACTAAATAAAATGATCAAACTTGTTTACTAATTTATAAATGAAATCTAACCGCATAAACCATTTTAAATAAGAATTGAATACCTATTTACGATATCGTAAAAGACCCCGTTCGTTTTAAATCCGTAAGTACCTAAGTTGTTTTTTTTAATCTAAATTTTAGACAACTCGGCAAGGCGCTCGCGTTGTTGTCGTAAATATCTATTTTACGTAGTCTACGTACCTATGTTGGTATACGCTTTAGCGCTGAAAAATATCCCAGTATCCTGTCATCCAAGGAAATGATTCATAAAATTTAGCATTAATTCTCTCGTGATATTACCTACCTTTCTTCTGGGACAAATCCAAGTTCTTTACGCATCGACAGTTTAAAATAAAGTTCACTTTTTCTTCATAGGGCAATGAGAAAACACTTTTATTTATAATTTAAGTTCCTGCTTATCACACACGTCACTAATTTCACAAGTAATATTTATCCATAACAATGAGGATTTAATAATTATTCCAATTATTTAGCACGCATGTAAACAAACCAAACAAACAAAGAACATCAACTAACAATAATGGCGTCTAAAATATCACAATCAAATTTAATACTAAATATTAAGTGACAAAAACGCATTGTAAACTTTAAACAAACAAATTACATTGCGCTTCAACCTACTAGACTTCGTCGGATTACCAAACCAGGGGGCCAATCGCGCTAATTTTGAAAGGTTTTACCATTCGAACGGAACGTATTTGGTTTTGGTTTAGATTTGGTTTGGCCGCTGTCAAAAATGGTATCGCGCTATTTTTCTGAACGTTTAAATCGTTGACTTTACCAAAGTAAAACCAAACCACAACCAAACGTAAAACGTTTAGAGCTTACCCTTGTATTAGGTAAATACTAGGTGTTACTTCTGCAATTTATGGTCGATTATGCATTAAATAAAGTGGGCAGCACTATTTTATTATGTCAAATGCAGTCAAATGTAAACAATATAGCTGTTTTCGTTTCATGATAACCTAAACATTGCTTTTCAATTACTAAATTTGTTTGTTATTGCTATATTTTGTTAAATGCCACTGGCGAAATACCTATTGGAGAAGGAGAATAAGTACAATAATTAATATTTGTAAGGTAAGTGCAGAAATAATATTTGTTATTTTGTTTTTGAGCACAATGCATAGGCCAAAATTCTATAATATCCGAGTTAAAGTCCAGTGATTGATGATCTAATTGACATTTTAGAAATTTGTGATCATGCTTCCACAGAAGCTATTAAGCAAGAGTTAAAGTTGATAAAAACAACGTGGTGTTTGTGTTTGTATAGTGTTTTATTATGGTTTTATAGAAAACATGGACGGAGGACGTCGTCAGTGAGTCGCCACCCCGGCCCGCGGCCGACGCAGGTTATATCACCCCGGTGCAGTCGTCGAATCTTCGTGTTCAAATCTACAAAATAAAATTATACAATTAAAACATAAACTATATTTATTTTCATTGTAGTCACTAATCATTCTAATTTATTATCATAATAGTCACAAATAAATAATAATTAAGTACACATTATAATGTGTGATTTGTGAATATCTATTGAAATATTCCGAGAATGATACCCCTTCATGTTCTGCTGGTGTTGTGATAGCGATATGGGTGCCATCAACACAACCCCTGAACCCCTGGCAATACCAAACAACAACAAAATGTTGTGATTATCTACCTAATATAGGTTGTAAGATAGGTTATAGTTACATTTCACAAACGCTTACCTTCGTATCCTCATCCAGACCATCAGAACGAGAGGCAGGTAGGTATAAGTGGATCTCATTCCTCTGCCAACCCAGCAAACAGCTCCGTTGAAAGACGATATCGCTTTCTAAGCTTTGGCTCCGATGTAGAAATCAATGACCTTCTTATTGAGACATTCTGCCTGCGGGCCGATACTTTACCCTCAGCTACGTCCACCTCACAAGCACTTTGTAGCTTGCTAAGATGTAGCCCGAGCATTTTAAGCTTTTATATATGACACAAACACTTCAATTTAAGTTTTAGTTACAATAATCCACCAAACATAACTTGAAAAGTTGCTCGTCACGAACTAGTTCAAAAACGTTCGTTCGACAGCGGAATAGCCGATTCTAACGTAACGCTTTTGGTTCTAAACGCTGTCAAAAAGTAACGCAATACGTTGACAAACGTATCTTCCAAAATAAAGCTAATTCGTTTCCGTTAAAATAATAGCGCGATACGAAATGTGCATAACATAACGTTTTTGGTTGTGGTTTTGTTTTGGTAATGTCGTTTAAAATTAGCGCGATCGACCCCCAGGCAGTGCCTCTAGCCCGAACATTTTAGTTCGTAGAAATTTAGTAAATTGTGCGTATTTCATTCAAAGAATGAACGTTTCTTACACGAAGAATGAGGCACATTTAGTACGTGCTTTTGCCACCGACACGGGGCGGCGCGAAAGGAGCGGGCGGTAAATGGTCTCCACATGACAGGATTATGCGCGCGCTTTTTCAAATATCTAATTAAAATGATTAATTACTTTTAAATATTTTTTCTGTTTGATTTTATTATTTATTATAATTTTACCATAAAATCTCAGGGTAGGCAGTGCCTTTATGCCTCTATGGAGTGCACGCCACTGCCTAGTGGTTAGAGGGGCCGCCATCGTAGCTAAGAGGTTTCAGGTTCGATCCTCGTCCTGGCCATTAAACTATTGACGTGAGCCCACTCGTAACACAAGCAATTAGGTTAGCTGGTGGGGCTAACGGAAACACTTATTACCTACTAGTGATGTGATAAACTCACATTGCTACTAATCTTTAAAAAAAAATACATCACCAGACTGACACACCAACTGCATGGTCCTAATTTAAGCAACGCTTGTAATATGGGTACCGTACAGTAGACTGGGGGCGATCCCAGTGACACCCAGACATTTCAAGTAGGATAGCTATCTTGGAAATGTCATTCTTATGTCATACCAGTCAAAATTACATGTCAAGAGCGTACTCAAGATCGCTCTCAGACTTGAGTTCGATTTATTAATATGAGCCTTATTAGACATTACTTATGCGTTTTTGGTTATAGCTCAGAATAATAAGGTTACAACAAAAAATATCAGTTGACAAGAAAAATAATCATATTAAATTACTAGCTGAGCCCGTGACTTCGTCCGCGTGGAATTTAACTTAACAAAAAAGCCCGCTCCCGCGTTCTGAACCCGCGCGACAGGACCCATTTTTTTAAAATTTTGTTTTTCTAAAATAAAAGTAGCCTAAGTTACTCCATATAACATCAGCTATCTGCCAGTGAAAGTCCCGTCAAAATCGGTCCAGCCGTTTCGGAGATTACCCGGAACAAACACACAGACAGACAGACAGACAGACAAAAAAAATTAAATTGCGTTTTTGCTATAGGTGTCGTATGTACTTTCATATGCATTTAGTGAAATGTGTTATTTTGATATTACAAACAGACACTCCAATTTTATTTATTTGTATAGAAAAGTACCTCTATCGGGCACTTCAAATCGTTTAATTCTCTCCTCCAGCTCTTTCCCTCTCGCCTCCAACTCGCTATTTTTGTCTCTCTCTTCTCTAATAACCCTCTTGCACTCCTCCGCGTATTTGACTAGTGTTTCGTACTGATTCCTGAGTTGATCATTTTCTTCGGCAAACAGTTTATTGTATTCCAGCACGGATTTCAGTTTCTCCTTTAATTTCGCAATGTGGGTATCTTTCTCTGATAGCTATGGAGAATAAATCAAATAAATAAATATCGCCAGACTTATATACCCAACTGTACGGACAAAATTAGGCAACGCTTGTACTATGGGCACTGTATAATGGAGTAGGTGTGATCCCAGTGACACTTGGACCGGGGAAAATTACGAGTAGGCCATTTCTAACCCTGACGAGAATCGAACCCGCAACGATTCGGTGCAGTGAACCGAGCTCCCTATGCTGCCTATGCAAATGCAACTGCGCCGAAAGGTTGTGGTTCGATTCCCATCAAAGTAAATTTGGGAATGGGCCTTCACGTAATTTTCCCCGGTCTGGGTGTCACTGCGATAAGGTCCATTGTATGGTACCCATAGTAGAAGCATTAATAGTTTGGGACCATACAGTTGGTGAATCAGTCTGGCGATATTTATTTATTTATTTAGTATCTACCTGCATTACATTCTCCTCGCATCTGTCCATTAGAGATGTGATCAATTGTTCATACTTCTTGGTCATCTTCCGTTTCTGCTCCTTGAGCAGAGACTTTCCTTCCGTCGAGGGACGCGGCGATGTCACCGCTATAGCTTGGATGTGGCGCTTCCTCGGTGGCTTGGGTGGCTTTTCACCTGATTCGGAAATGATAAAAATAATATTAGTAAATTTTAAGAAAACCTGGTTGTCCTAAATAAAACCCTAGAAATAACTAGAGATGTGAGACGTTTGTAACATAGTGTAAAAATAGTGGCACCAACTCAAAATCCTGGACCATTTATTTGTATTTTTCAATAATGTGCCGCAAGCTAAAGTGAATAAGGTTTGTTTTTACTTTGGCAACATATTTTATGCACCAGTCGGTTGGAGCCTTATTACCTAAGTCTATCACATACCAATAATATCCCTTGGATCCTCGTACATAAGGTTCTCATCACCAGTTCCCTCCATCATCTTAGACTCTGTCCTCTTCATCACAGTCTCTAAGATATCCTGCCTCATGCTTGCTCTCCTCAGGGGCTCGGTGATGTTGAACAGCCGGTGCCGCGGGGTGAAGTTTCCAGAGAGTGATAGCTTCTCTGGGGATATGGATGCTGAGCATTGCTTTGATACTTTCGTTGATCTCTGTAAATAATGGTGATAATCGCTAGGTTATATTGATTTAAAAAAATTACCTATATCACTACATACGAGTAGTATAAAACAAAGTCGCTACCCGCTGTCTGTCTGTCTTAGACCTTTAAAACTATGCGACTGATTTTAATGCTGTTTTTTTAAAAAAAAGAGTTTTTCAAGCGGAAGGTTTATGTGTATAATACATGCATAATATAGTATAATTTATATGGCAGAACAATGTTTGCCGGGTCAGCTAGTCTACTATATAAAAATAAGTCGGGTTTTCCTTCCTGACGCTATAACTCCAGAACGCACGGACCGATTTCCACGGTTTTGCATTCGTTGGAAAGGTCTCGGGCTCCGTGAGGTTTATAGCAAAGAAAATTCAGGAAAAATTTCAACAGAACGCGGACGGAGTCGCGGGGCACAGCTAGTATTATATATTTTCAAGAACCAATTATTTTTTAACATAAATTGTGGTTTAATTCAGAAATTATTAAATGAATCCAAAGATATTTTGTTATTACAGTTCACTAAAACATTATGTTAAGACATCATACTTCACCGACTAGTATTGTTTTTAAACCTTTAACATCTGCACTTTTTCCAATTTTAAATTTATTTTGTATATTGATTTAACTGGTACCTAGTCATTTTGTAAGACAAATTTATACTATAATTATAAAAAGACAATAGTCATCCATCATACTCATTGTGAAGTAGTGTTTTAATTACTTTAGCAGCAAGATTGGGGCTAGTTCTGTTGAAACATTTTAACTATTTAGTTAAAATGCGCTCAACTAAATACATTGCTATCCTTAACTCGCTCGTAAGTCAGAGTAAGGCAGGAATATTGTAAGTCGTGTAAAATTTTGTCGCGAGTAGGTAACACGGTATTTAGCTACCTAAATAAAAAATGGCACACAATTTCTTCGTAATAATTTGAAGTAATAAATTAATAAAGATTATTCGTACCTTAGAGGTTTCATCCATCGTCAACGGATATATGATTCGCTATCATAGCCATCTTTAGACAACTAAACCCTAGTGAACAAAGCGCGAACAATGAATATGAAAGGCGTTGTATAAAGGGAATTATAGATATAAATGTTCATCACACAACAAAGACAAAACCCCTAAACTGCTCTAAAATAGGTTAGTAGGTCGGTTCAATATGATATAAACGAATATTCCTTAATTTATTGATAAAACTTTGCATACATTTTTGGCAACCATTTTGACACTGAAAAACCGATATCTCCCACAAAAAGACTTATATACTAGGCCTATTTACAAATTTAACATGTTTTAAATATATTATCCATTACTTTTACACAGTAATTTAAATAATTCATCCTCTCACAAATTGTAAACACCGGTAGTTTGTTTGACAGTTCTGTTGCCATGGTGACTGCCATAGAGTATTATTGATTGCCTGTCATTGAGTGTTTCTTGATTGAAAGGTTGCTTTAAATAATTGTATAGATTTTTTCTGCTATTTGTGTATTCCAATTTATAGGTATACCGTTAAACCATTGATAATATAATACAGAGCAGTAATCTTTTCGAAACGGATGCTTTCCATACTTACACAGTCCGTAGATATTTTTGTGATTACTGCTGGTATCTTCTTGGCTGGTATACATACCACAGATTAGAGATATGTAGCAAGCTTAGATTAATGAACCAAGGTCTAAGGTAGCAAGCTAAACATACTGAACTTCTAACTATTAAAAAATATATTGACTAGCCACATAATACAGAATTTGTTTTTCGTAGAATAGTGTCCTCTATGAACAAAATAAACAATTTTAATACGTTGTCTTCTAATTTCTATAGATGTCGCCAGCTGCAGCAAAAATTAAATAGCGCGACTATAAAAAAAAGGTCGGAAAGTCTTTGATTACAACTTGAAAGATTATTCTATTTAATTTAGTCAGCTAAAACCAGTGTGAGCATGCGTGAAAACAGCTGAGCGACAACAGCGACTTATCGCGGCAACGGAGCGAACTAGGCAGTCGCATCATGTCTGCCCGCCGGTTCGGTGTCTGATGCCTAGCGGTGTATAACCTATAAATTGGTTTGTTGTTACTCCGTCCTCCTCACTGGAGTTCTTTACAATTAATTTTGCATTTGTTTTAGTAACTGCTTAGTTATTATTGTTTAAGTGTTACATAATAGTGATATAACAGTGTACATCTGTTAACGAGCGGATACGCACTTGCCGCTGTATCCTTGCTGGCTGTTATCGATTTTCATTTCACGATGAACGTACAAGTTTTGTTTACTTTTTAATATCGTGTAATACTGTCCTTAACATGTTGATTAAGTGCATAATTCGACGTTAGTGTTGTGAATTGTGATCGATTCAAGTATGTGCGAGAGTTCGCGCGAGACTTCGTGTTTTGGATGACAGAAAAATGGAATTCGAGAACGATTTCAGCTTGAAAGAATGGGCGAAGGACAAACCTTTGTCCATTCTGCAGTTGGACCCGGCAGACCGTGCTGTATTAAGGATAGCAGGTTAGTTTTTACGCCCCTAACTCGGCCTCACAAAAGGGTGGGAGGTAATCCATCCATAGTGTAAAAAATAAAAAATGTTTTTTTTTTTAATCGTTTACTTGTTTAATTGGGGCACGTTATCGTGGACTGCGATAGTGACGACAGTTTTAAAGCTTAATGTTTGCATTGTGTACTGGATAAACTGTGTTTTGTATTCCCTTTTATTACATTATCTTTTTGTTTACTTGCGCCGCCACGTACCTATCAGTCAACATTTATTTTTTCACGTGCTCACGACAACGGCCTCGCAATCTAGATACCTACCTTGATTTTCACTTTCGTCTACTTGTAGATTTTTTTTAAATACACGTATAGAATACTGTCGTCTTAGGTTAGGTAAGTGGTCTACAAAACCTACCTAATACCTACACGTAATTTAAAAAAAAGTTCCGAAGTCATTGTACTCTGCACATTCCCGGCTCCATAGCTCTATCGTGTGAGTTTCCCATGGCACATAGTGATAAATTCATGGTGTTATTTTTATTATTATGACACCAGTGCTGCCGGCAGTAAGACCGGTGAGATTCTCATGGATTTTGTATCCACTCTGATTGTATTTTGTTTATGTTAAATACCTTGTAGGTAAGTATGTAAGTATGTAAACGTTAGTAAGTAGATAGTTAGGTACCTAACTATATCAGAAGAAAATGTAGCAAAATACGTACTTACCTACCTATAATCACAAGCCTTTAGAATGTCCGATGGGCCGTGTGCTGTGGACCAATGGCATAGGTTAGGTAGGTATCTAATTAAGTGCCTTTTTTAAACCATCTCAGCCATTTGCAGCTCATTATCTATTAAGTGCCTACCTACTCAATTTAACACCTGCCCTAGCTTGTGCATGCTTCGGGATACTGGGCAGTTACATTATCCATAGTAAGTTATCAATACAACAAGCTTGTGACCGTTATTTAACAGCATTGCATGCGCAAGGGCAGGTGTTCAATGTACTGCGTCAAAGAATAATAGTTGAACCCTACTTGCTCCCCGTACATACTTTATCTGTTATCTCATTTCGGCGTATTAAAAACTAACGTTTTCTCCTTCGAACAAGGAGCCCCTGACTATTGTTACGGAATGCGGCTTGCACTGTTCTAAATTTAAATCCTTTGAAAAACTTAAAGGTCGCGAGACAAAGAGGTTGTTTGTTGTTTATTTCATTGTTTAGGATGTTGGCAATCCTACTAATATTATAAATGCGAAAGTTTGTGAGTGTGGATGTATGTATGTATGTATGTATGTATGTATGAATGTATGTATGTATGTATGTTTGTTACTCCTTCACGCAAAAACTACTGAACGGATTTGGATGAAATTTGGAACACAGATAGATTATAACCGGGATTAACATATAGGATACTTTTTAACCCAATAATCCAATACTACGCGGATGAAGTCGCGGGGCACAGCTAGTACTGATCATAAAATGTCAAACTTTGCGGATTTGGTACTTTGATATTTTGCGTTACAACCATACCTATCACATCGAACGCTTTTTTTTAGGGTTTCCTTTCGTTAGCCCGGGTCTGTCAACGTTCGTAGCACTACCTAGATACTAGGTATATCTCGAGCTCTAGTCATGCCGTCATGTCCATCTCTTCACCTAAATATATCGAGATGGCTAAGCTAGCACATCATAGAAGAATGAATGACGTTGCACTATTTCAAGTCCGACCCACACATTTGACACAATTCACCCTCTCTGAATCACGCTCAACTTTAATGTTCGGAGTTAAATAATAATAAGTAACCTAGGTATGTTAACACTCTTCATTCTTCCTTGTAGCTCCATCTACAAATAAAGGTTAACAAAAAATAATGTGTCGTTTCGTTATTATTTTCCTTCGAAATTTGAATTCGGAATCGCCTCTCACTTACTAAAACCATTCACCTTGTGTTGTTCTGAATACAATAAATGAAAATGTATAAAGTGTTACGTTCTCAATAAGGGTGCGATCTGTGACGTGTGAACCTCATTTTTGAACAAAAACGTAAGTGTTAACGAAGTACGAAATCGCAGCCTTTTGAGATAAAGGTGGGCAAGCTAATTATCTGTTAAATCTGACAGCAGGGTCGGAGTTTTTCGTACTTCTTTAGAAAAAGATAAGGAAGACAAATGTTTTTTTGTTACTATGAAACAGGTATCTTTACTGTTTTAGATGTTGGTGCAAAAGTCAAAAAACTTTAACATTATATAAAGCCCTTTCGTAAAGACTAGTGAACAAACGATGAACGAACGATATATAACGTTTCTGGGCAGTGAATAAATTCCGATCAATTTGCTAGACTAGGTTTTTATTTTTCAGTTTTGATGTTAAATAACTACATCGGCATTACATTTTTAAACAAATAAATCAAATATATTGTCATCCCCATAGTTTAGGGTGTATCAATATGCATAAACGCTAGGCTAGATGATTGTCTAACGGCTAGACAATCATCTTGTCTAGAGAAGCCCATCAAATCCCCAATCGATAACTCACCATAAATTTTCCGAGCGCTACGCAACGCTTCAGCAAAAACAATCGCCCGCTAATCAGAAAGTTCGTTTACCACAGCTAGCACCTAATTTGTTACAATTTTTTTCTTATTTTCGACTAAGCAATCGTTAACTTTCACCATTGTAGCTGATGTTTCATTAAAATTGTGACAATCGATTCCATCAAGGTCCAATGAGAACGATGAAGTAACTATTTGGTTCTGGTGTGTGAGTCTATTTTCTTTAAAAGCGTCACATCAAGTATTTTCGTGCTTTGGGTTTAAGGTCGTTGTCACTGGTTTCAAAGTTGGTATGACTTATTGCCTCAGAAAACCAGGCTCAAAAGGGCCAGACCCACAGAGAAATAAAAACCTCAGAAAACCTCGGCGTATTTGTTAGCCACACTGTCAATCCTGACTCACCCATAGGAGTATTAATAGTCAAAGTTTGTGAAGGGCGTGGTCCCAAAAATATAACATGTATTCTATTATTATCTATTTAGTTTCAAATTCCGATTACATTTTATTGTTAACTAGCTGAGCCCGCGACTTCATCCGCGTGGAATTTAACTTACAAAAAAGCCCGCTCCCGCGTTCTAAGCCCGCGCGGCAGGACCCATTTTTTTAATTTTGTTTTTCTAAATCAAAAACAACAGCTATCTATCAGTGAAAGTCCCGTCAAAATCGGTCCAGCCGTTTCCGAGATACACTTCATGATGGATGACTCTCACTGATTTCATGTGTTTTTATTTTTTTACACGGAACCCTAATTGTTTTTCTAAAATTAAAGTAGCCTAAGTTACTCCTTAAAACATCAACTATCTGCCAGTGAAAGTCCCGTCAAAATCGGTCCAGCCGTTTCGGAGATTACCCGGAACAAACACACAGACAGACAGACAAAAAAAAATTAAATCGCGTTTTTGTTATAGGTGTCGTATGTACTTTCATATGCATTTAGTAAAAAGGTGTTATTTTGATATTACAAACAGACACTCCAATTTTATTTATTTGTATAGATATACAAAATACTTTTAAGTCGAGAATTTGTAGACAAGTCACAATTAACACGGTTTCGAATGTTCAATTTTTGTGCAAAGCAAACTGTAATTCACGTATTACCTTCATGGAGTTCCCAAACTTATCTTCAACCTTTTTTGTTTTGGCTTATTTAACTCCACAATTATTACTAGTCTTAAACCTACACCCTTACCCCTTATTAATAAAAGTGGTATTGCGGGGGAATAGTTACATACCCAATTATCTCTTTCTGTCGTCAGTAATTTGACATTCGAAAGAAGGGTAAAGCATGGTGTAACTATACAACCGCTAAAACGCGTTTATTCATGAGGGGGTAGAGGTCCTTTTAGTAAAGTGTAGATTACTCCTGGTGGTGTCCTTGAACCAGCTGCATGCACCTCTCTAACCGCTGTCTGGAGTGCACTAAGCATGACCTGTTAACATTATTTTCATTATACAACAAATGTACAAACAGTAGCGTGATTACTATTTTTGATACGCTCAAAGCAGTAATACTTTCGATTTCCTCGCAAGTAATGTTTACGCTTCGCGACTCCGGCGTCCGATACAAATGTTTCGTCGAAATCAGCTGAGCGGCCCGCGTTTTACAGTTTTGCTAAAACTGTTACAAAACTGACAAAAAATAGCTTAATTCAACTGACTTAAGTAACTAAAGAAGTCTTGAGATTACATGATTTATTTTTTGTTCGAGAATTTTGGATTGAGATTTTGTTTAAAATTGAGACCCAAATCGTCGTGCGTGGCTACCCCACTCTTTTTTTGAATATTTATAAATTAGATTTTTGCACAATTTTCCTCAATTCATCAGACGTCGTTTTACTTATATGGCACCACTATATTCTAAGAGAGTGCCAGCTCTAAAGGTGCTCCCTCACCGGGAGCATTCGCGTGTAATGTAACGTTACAGATTCGAGTATAACATCAGTGAGGGAGAAAAACAGCGTCAGTCAGGGAGGTAGTATTGTAATGTAATGCTCAAAGTCGAATCTATAATGTTACATTACACGCAAATGCTCTCGGTGAGGGAGCACCTTAAGGCTTCATTTAGCGTTATCTATCTAGTTCATCGTCACAAGGTGAAAAAACCGCGGCGACAATTAGAGCAAACATATCAAGCGTCTAAACGTGAGAAAATCATTTATTTAAATAACTAGCTGTGTCCGCGACTTCGTCCGCGTGGAATTTAATTGACAAAGTTTCATACAAACTTTCATCCCTTATTTTATCCCCTTGGGGGTAGAATTAATCAAAATCCTTTCTTAGCGGATGCCTACGTCATAACATTTACCTGCATGCCAAATTTCAGCCCGATCCGTCCAGTGGTTTGGGCTGTGCGTTGATTGATCACTATGTCAGTCAGTCAGTCAGTCACCTTTGAGTTATATATATTTAGATAACGAATTAATAGAACAGGTTTCGGGACCGGTGTATACTGTGTGTGATATTATCTATAGATAAATTCATTGTTAGAATTCGCAGAAAATAAATGAATTTGAAAACAAGTTTCTTTTCAACTTTAAATTAATACAACGTCCAATTGTAGTTGACCAAACATTTGCTAAGCCTAAGTGTTCATTTATTTTATATTATGTTTTTTCTAGAATTGCTAGAATAATTATAGGTATTATGCATCTATCTTCATTGATTTTATGAATGATACTATCTTATCTATGCCTTGCAGGTATCTGGTATCACATTGTAAAAGCGAACTGTGAGAAACGGATTACACGGCTGTAATCGGTGCACAGCTGTAATCTTAAACGCAGTAGTATTCGTTTCGAGTGTTGCCTAAAGTACGCCTTAAGTGTGAAAGGCTCACAAACGCAATGCTCATTTCCTTTGCAATATTGACAGTTTTATCTTGCACGGTATGTTATATTGATGATGTTGTGATATGCAGCAGTTATCTGGACGAGTCTGCCTGTCATCTGTTCCCTACATATTTATATTTAATGTTGTCAACTAAAACCCTCTTTGAAATAAACTGCAATTGTCAATATTTTTTTAATACTTAGAAGAAACATTTTAAATAACTCCTCAGTGAGTTTTTTTGTGATATCTTGCCTACCGGATGTCTAATTTTACAAAAACTGCCTATTCACCGCTGACCTTCAGTTTCAAGCTCGTGGTAAGCATAAGATCTTGCGCAGCCAATTAATTTTATCAATAGATAGTATCAATAAATCATTGCCGGTTATCTAATGCGTTCATCGACGGAGTTTAGAGAGCGCCGAGTTTAATGAATGGCTACCGACATTAAATGAATCATGGCTTCTAGATTGTGATGATGTTCCTAGATATTTCAATTTCCGATTTCAATTAAGAACTGTCCCTTGCATAGTATTTGGCTACTGGGAATAATTGATTTGATGTTGCTTATCCCGTTTTTATCAATTTATTTTCATTGAATATCGATTTAAAATAAATTTAACCTTTTTAAATGGCTGGTTTAATTAACTATCACTTAGGTATATGGTCCATTATCCAGTTATTCTTCATTCTTGTGATCTGTTTAATTGTTACATCCAAATTCCGACCTTTTTTTAGGTGTGGTTCGTTACAATGCAAATTCAGGACCGATTAAATTGAATTCACGACTCACGATCGTTTAATCAACAGTTCAAATCCAATTGTGATTGATGTAGTATTGGTATAATACTACATTGAACCCAGAGTAATGGGTTCGATGAAACATTCCAGCATTACTCATGAGCCCACTCGCGGTCAGTCGTGGTCAGAACAAACAGACTTCCCTCAAGTATCATTAAACAAATGGTGGCAGAACTGACAGGTCTCGAATTCACTCAAGTTTTACAACATTATAAAGAGGATGCACCCAATTTCGGAGTACGTTGACCGCACCACACATACCTATGCTGATAGAATACACTTGAATTCCATTAAGACAGTCCAATTTGCAGCGGTACATGTAAATCCACTTTCCTTAACAGCATTGCTTTTATCAAGTTTCTTGCTAGTGGTAAATTCTTTGAACCTACACTGTTGTATGTTGTAACACTTGTGACATAACATAAGGGATACCTACCCTTATAATGATAATAGTTTTGAAAGGCGGAAGATTTTCCTTGGTCATTTCTAGGATGATGCTGAATATGCTCGGTAACGCTCACTACGCATTTAATCACCTCCTAATATACAATCCTTTGTTCCAGACATTCCCGCATGTACCCTATCCTCAAGACTCAGTAACAAGCTCAAAACAAACAAGCCACTATCCTTTTCCTTCTCCCAAGTGTATACTGTCCATCAGTTGAAACAAGACGTGTTAAATAAATAAGTAAACCCGACTACCATTGTTCAGGTGTTTCGCACTTTGCATACTGACTCATTTGCGGAGAATTTCCTGTAAATATGTTCTTTACTATGTACTACAAAAGGTCTTAAGTCTTAACTAAAGTCTTAACTCCTAAGGTCAATGTACATTAAATGCGTATTTACAGAGTATGAGAAACAATGGCAAAAAAGGCATAGAATATCATCCAGTTTGAGATAGAGTTTGAGATATTAAACTTGTCTGATTATCATTGTCTGGCAATATATTTTTTAGGTGAATCTATGGTCTGGCTGGTCAAGGTTTCTAGTCTGATAACGTCATTGTTTACTGTTTATTTATATGTCATGTTATTTAAAACTTGATCCTTCAAAAAGCCCTTTAAAAGACCACGTACTTATAGGTAATCATGTTTGTGAGTGTGGATGTATGTTTGTTACTCTTTCACGCAAAAAGTACTGAACGGATTTGGATAAAATTGGGAACACAGGTAGTTTATAACCTGGATTAACACATATAATACTTTTTATCCCCATAATCCCGATTTTTTTCTTAAGTTAAATACTACGCGGACGAAGTCACGGGCACAGCTAGTGCTTCTATAAAAATCCTCATGTTCATTCGATCATACTTATGTATTATATAAGTAAAGCAAACATGTGATAAGATAACTAATATCTGGATGTCCTGCAGATGTGTGTTTACAATTATTGATTGTGTGAATTTCAGCCCAGGCGAGGTCACTGACTGAAGTGATAGTATTGATCCAAGTAAATGTTTCAATCTAAAAGACGTCTGGATAAGTGAATGCTGCAATCGAAAAGGGGAAAGGCTTGGCTGGTATTAAAGCTTAGCTTAGGTTAAGTAGAGCACAAAGGGCAAAGGTCGGGCCTAAGCTACTAGCACTATTTACGAATACTGCTGAAATGATGGACTTGAATTATGTAAAGTGAATACAAAAGACTGCATTCCTTATTGTATTTCGAGTTAATTAATCCTCAAAGGTCTACTTTAATATCATTTGGATGTTTTTACTGTAGAAGATGGTAAAACCTACTGGTTTGACTTAAATTTCAATTTCCATCATTTTTCTAATATGGTAGTCTGAGTAGGTAAATTCTTAATTTAGGCAACGAATGGTAAGAATGAAAAAAGCAAATTACCACAAGAACCAACAAATATATTGCAACTTTATCAACCTAATAAATATGAAATTAGGGCAAAGGTATTCTTGGGTATATGATAGACTAGCGGCCCGCCCCGGCTTCGCACGGGTACATTACGGTTACATTGTTGGAGTTTTAGTAAGGATCCCTATTTTATTTTTAAATATAATATAGCCTATGTCACCCGGGGATAGTGTAGTTTCCCAACAGTGAAATAATTTTTCAAATCGGTTCATAAGTTTCGGAGCCTATTCATTACAATCAAACAAACAAAGTTTTCCTCTTTATAATATTAGTATGATTATAAGTATGATGACCAAATAAATTGTGATTTATTACATGTTCTTTTTGGATGATAATATCGCTAGGCACATTTCGCGATTCAACCGTATTGAGATACGATACGTATTGAAATTCTAATAAAGCCTTTATTGTCTTCAAACGTTGGCGTTTACGTAAGCACTGCCGCGGACGCAGGTTCAGTGTGTAACTAATACATAATACAATACTTTGAGAGTAAATATTAACTTGGCAACAATACAGAAATTCAAATAAGGCACAGAGGAATGTTTACTGTATCTTTAAGTAGTGGAATACAGGAGTTAAAGATTGAAAATACCTAATGTTTTGATAGTTGTTATTCTGTTTTGAGATATTTAGAAGGCTAGATTTTGTAAACCATTAACTAGACAGTTGAATACATATAGATAGTTAGTTATTTTCATGATGGCGCGTGCGTATGGTTAAATAATACTCTCATGGCATTGGCATAGGGGTCAATTTTTAATCGCGTGTAATTGAAAACTAATTATACTAGGTACTATTGTTTTGTATATAACTTAGAGGTGAATGACCTTTTCTTAAAGTTATTTTACTAACATGAATTTTACTATGATAATATAAAGATAATAGCTAGACTGGTCATTCGTGGCATCAAAATCATAAATAGGTTTGTTGTTATGGTAGTTCAATTCTCATTTGAATAGTCTTCCATCTTGACTAAAACAGAAACGTCCCGTCCCGACCATCGGCCTAGATATGTCTGGCTTTTATTTTTGGGCACAAATCAATACATGGCTTCGTGGAATCACAGCGTTTTTACATCAATGAAATGGCCGAAATAATGAAGTTAATGAGGTTTATTTAGAAGAATTAATGTTGTGTTCAATTAAATAACCATTTCTCGAGGCCTTAAACAATAAACACATAATTAAACTTAATGAATTATTTAACACGCAATTAGAATTACACAATGGGATAATCAATTAGCTAGATCGTGGTTCTTTGAGGCTTAATTGATGTATGCCCAATTTCAGTGAACAATAGATTAAAATAGCAAAGTTAAATGTAATATAAATTACTCTTGCGTGTCTCAACTAAATTAGGACTGCAAAAGTTAATAGTATAGACGATTCTTACGGACGGAACGGACTTTATTACTATGAACCAAATATTTAGACAGCGCGATTAGTGTGAACCAACCAAATTTTGTGTGCCAATTAAACTGTTTATAATTGCAGTTTTTCAAGACGGCGATGCGTAGGAGGCTCGCACGTGAGTCAGAAAGGTAAACACTCTTGAGGTTATGGGTTCAAGGTCCGAACATTACGCCTGCGAGCCCAACTCTCTTAACCACTGTTGTCTACTCGTCTCACACTCTACTCGCAATACGTTAAATGGACGTATCGCTTAAAAGAAACGTCAGTTTTGACAGTTTTTCTATAGGAAAACTGTCAAGAGTGACGTATTCGCATTGGGTCTAGCCTGTAAAGATATTTTCATTACTCATACTCTGAAAGTAGGTCTTAAGTCCCTGAGGAGCGGGTTGAAAGTAATACTTTTCCGGCCCGGGAGAATCGCTTTCAACTGACAGCTGTCAAATTATTAAAAAAAAAACTAGTTCCATTTTCACATTTCTATGGAACCATGTTCAAACTTTTTCTACAGTCACTCAATTACAGCACGATGTAAAATTGAAATAACATAAAGTTAAGTGTTAATTAAAGAATATATATTTTTAAATGACTTAATTATAATTTAGTTTCAAGAATTTCTTTAAAATAAAATAGATTTGGGCAAAATATTTAAAGATGAAAATGAAAAATAATGGCTCAATAATGAAGTTGGCCGGCAAACGAAAAAAAAAAAAATTGGCGGCAATGCGATCTTTTTTTTTTTTGAGTTGTAGAGTATTGTTTATACTTCCTTGTATTATTTCTTTAGCCAATTCCTATTTTTATTTTTACTTTCCTTGTATTCGTAATGAAAAGCACAGTGTTTACCTCGGGTGAAAGACTTCTTTTGTCCCTCGAACTATTAGCGCCCTCGCTACGCTCGGGCGCCAAACCCCGTCTCGGGACTAAATAAGTCACTTTCACCACTCGTGTAACAATGTACTATTGTATGTATTGAGAAAATAAATAAATTTTCGTTTTCCAAAATGGACGGTCGCATTTTTGTATTGTATTGTTATTAATTGTGTTTGTTATTGCTATTTGTTACTTGAAACTGGCGAAATGCCTATTAACTTGCGTGGGCCATATTTTTAAAGAAAGTCTCCTCTACTACATCGACGTTGGTAGAATCAAATTGGGCCTGGCTCAATGGAAAGTGGCCATTAAAAAAAAAAAGTGTTAAGTACATCAGTCTTGTCGTATTGCGAGTCGAATGTGAGCCGAGTAGAGTGATAGCGATTGAGGTTGGGCCCTAGGTTATATGCCAGTGCCAGTAACTAGGTACTCCTGATTCCTCTGCAATGCACCACTTTGCGCATGCTATAACTGTACACAAGGAATGTTTTAGTGCCCGCAATAATATATCGTGGAAGGAAATGGATGAGGTAATAGCTGATAAAACGGCTTGTGTGATAGATTAATGTTTAAAATGTGAATCATAATAATTTGTGGAATATAGTGTTAAAACAAGTAGGGATTAATACAATATCGATAGACAAACAAATTTTATCAAACACTAACAAGCCTCAATCTGACAAATTAGTATTAAAAATGACTGTGTCTCATATCTTATTAACAAATCACAATTCATTTATTACCAAAAGATACTTGAAGTTTTACTTATTTCAGAAGACTTAACAGGAACTAATATTTCTAAGACACAAGACACTCAAGTAAATGAGTCGGTAAATGAAGATGATTCCATCGAAGGTCGTATGCTAAAATGAACCCTAACGGATACACATGAGTCTGGTAATCTATTTGCATAATGAGCTATCGACATTAGCATTGAAGTCTACGTAAAGAGAACTGTATAAACACGGAGTGACTTGCTAGAATGTTATAAAATAATATTTGATACAATACCCAAACTATTGAATTTGAGACAGTCGGCAAATGCTGATGGAGGACAATGATGAAGGATTTATACTCTTTAGAAATCTTAATTGAACTCGACCATAACAGAATTAGAATTGCTATAGGGAAAACGGTCCTCGAACTTTTCAGCCGATTAGTTCGTGAAAGATTCTTCGTAGTTAATTTTATTTTGTAAATTTTCGTTACCTTTTATGCAAGATACAATTCGTGTACCTTGTTTGCATTTGCAAGTAAATACGCTTCGCTTCGGCACCGGCGGAGAATTAACACAATACCTTATTAATACCGTCCATGGCGAAAGTACTGTGAATGGATTTGAAGGGGCACTGAACCGAGAAGAGGCTCCAGTTCTGAAGAACAGTGGTACAAATGGAGCGAGGCATTACGAACTGTGTTTTAGCTTTTAGTGACACATAGGGGAAATGTTAAACAGTTATCTAATTGTTTAAAATTAATAAAGTCGTTCTTATTTTATAATCACTCATAAAGCCTAGCCTGGCAAAATAATCTAGAGGGTTTAGGTTAGGGGTAGAACTATTTAGTATACGGTTATTTTTTTATAACTGCCAAAAAATCCTTGGCTCATAGAATAACTCAAGTAAGTAGGTACGTAGTTACTTACTGGAGTCGTTTGGGTTTGTTTTTTTATGATAACTGACAAAACTAGCTAGCCAAAAATATTATTTCGTTATTAAAATGGCTCCGGAACCCTGCATTGTGCGTGGCTAGACACGCACTTAGCCAGTTTTTTTTAAACTGTTATTCTTTTGACGACCGCTGGCGTAGTGGTTATAGCATAGGCGCCTCGGCCCACTGCACCATGTAGTTGCGGGTTCGATTACTGTCTTGCTTAATAAATATTGTATAGAAGTAGTTGTGTAGCAAACCTCATCCTCCAGTATAAAATTGCAAATGCACGAACGTCGAAAGCTTGGGAAAATGCCAATGGACACTGATAATAAATTTCCCATGGATGCGCTGGCTTGTCCTACATTGTTGTAGAAGGCGTCTCGACGCCTGGCGCCGACCGACCTCTGACGTCATAGTGTCACAGGTCTCGAGATTGCAAGACGTCAACCCCACTCGTGTCAAGGATTCTTGGCGAGAACGAGAACGGTATCTTATGCAAGAACTACTTGATCAATGACGTTCTTGATCCGTCTTGAACGTTATCTTTTAAAGGTTTTATTATTAACTAGTTTCTGCCCGCGACTTCGTCCGCGTAGACTTAAGTAAAGTATTCTATGTGTTAATCCAGGTTATAAACTATCTGCGTTCCAAATTTCATCCAAATCCGTTCAGTAGTTTTTGCATGAAAGAGTAACAAACATACATCCACACTCACAAACTTTCGCATTTATAATATTAGTAGGAAGTGGTGGAATTTGCTGTCATTTGTTTCGAAAATGAAAGATTTCGAAGACAGTTTTGTACATAAAGTAGAGATGACCATAGACGGGCGACGTTATATGTAGAAAAATATATGTAGATAGTCTGTGTGCTTAGATTAATGAACCAAAGGTCTAAAGGTCTGTGTGAGATAAATATTATGTAGGTACGTAGTTATGAAAGTACATACATAAGTACTATATAATTTACATACTGTTTGTTTGTGATAAGGTGAAAATTGATTATTGTTGCCTTGAGCCCAGACATGTATGATATGTCTCCGTTTATTTATAGATAAGTCACGACCTTCTGAAAGATACGATCAGTGGTGATGGAATATTAATTAATTGTTTACTTACTCATCTACCTATTTATAAAGTTAGTACCTGCGTAAGACTTTTAAGTATAAAGCTGAAATTGTTCAGTAAATACGGAATCGAAACCCTGTCTTTTAACAGCCGTTACCAAGTTTTGTAACAAGAAGGTTTAAGTATTTTTTGTGGTTTGGGAAAGAAATTAGTTTAATCGGTTCGAAGGTTATGATAAAAAGTGATATCAGAAAGCTTAGATAACTTGTCTTATTGCGAAGAAAGGCAGACTGAGATAACCATTAAACAGAAGATATGGGCATACATGAAAGCGTTGTGTTTGTTTGAAATATAAAGCATTTATTTGTTTTAAACTCGATCTGTGCTTCTTGTTTCTCCGTTATCCTACAACCAGTATGGCCACCTTTGCTAAATATACAGTAGCTGTCAAATAGGTATATTTTTTTGAAAAAAAAATATAATAGTAAGTAGTCAGCTTATCCTACTAATATTATAAATGCGAAAGTTTGTGAGTGTGGATGTATATATGTTTGTTACTCCTTCACGCAAAAAGTACTGAACGGATTTTGATGAAATTAGGAACACAGATAGATTATAACCGGGATTAACATATAGGATACTTTTTAACCCAATAATCCAATACAACGCGGATGAAGTCGCGGGGCACAGCTAGTTATACTATATTTTCATGTACTTAAACTGAGCACAATAATCAGACCTTTAGATATAACATCGAAGAACTACATATAGTAAGAGAGATTAACTGTTTACACTGGAGGTGGTCATGTTTCTAAATAGTATAAAACAAAGTTGCTATCCGCGTCTGTTTGTTTTTCCCCTGAGAGCTTCTAAACTACGTAACCGATATGTATGCGGTTTTCCTAAACGTTTATATGTATAATACATACATTCGTGCGGGTCGTTTATTATATTTATCTGAGCTTGAGCTTAAAACTTCTATATTTGGTCTAGCAAAATGTGGCAACTTTACAACAACTAACGTGGCACGGTGGTCTTGCAAATAAATTGTAATCATATGAACTGTCTTGGGACTCTCTCAGTTATATTCCGCTGCCTCAGACATCGATCCTGGTGACGTCATGTCTGCCATTCCGGCGACGCCGCCGCCGCCTACCACAAACCAACTATTGACCGACTCCACCCTTTGTCAGGCAGGACTGATTTGAATCCGACCTCTATTGGAAGCTTTCAAGACGTGGGTTCGTGAACCTGCTCACCTAACTATTGATCATATTGAAATTAGAACAAAATTTATGTAGTGTAAGTGGTTCATGTCCCAGCTTAATATTGAAACGCTTCTTAAATGTATAAGGCCATTATTATTAATATTATGATTTTAAGTCTAAAAGAGATATATATGTGGCGTGTGTGGATTTATTAAATACAAAAACACCAACTTATTTCCTCAAAATCTTCTTTTAATTCTATTTTTACTTAAAACATCCTTTAATCTAGTCTACGTCCGTATGTCCTATATCCTTCGTTCTCTCGTTCCTTTCCTGTAACCTTTCATTCCTCCATTCATACCTCGTTCCTCACTTTCCACCAATCCACACTGTTCAAATACACCGTTCCCTTTCACGCTGTCTCTTTGCGTTCCAATCCAACATATATATTTGAAATGTTGTAGGTGGTAGTCACACTGTATCCTATTGACTGCATATACGGACTGGCTCGACGGGGTAGACAAGGAGTTTGTAATAAATGTATTATTATTACAAATTCTTTGGGGGTAGACTACCCTTTCTCAGAAGATCGGTGGAAAGAAGCTATTATATATAGCTGCGTTTCGCAGAATGATTGAGAGAGCCATTAGCCCAAGCCCCAATTGTCCCACTCCTCTTCAGTTAGGCAACTTACGAGCAATGCATATATTATAATACTGCAATCATCTATAAACTACGGCAACTGGTTGCAGGCTTGTTTGCCGCCTTTGTTATGTACAAAAAGGTCGGTTAATGTGGAAACTTCCACATTAACCTCGGTAGGTAAGAGTAAGTAGTAAACGTTCCTATGCATCATTCCGATGATGTTGGATATTGAAAAGCTCGCCCGCGACCGCAACGGGAAGCCGCGCGCTTTCATTTGTTTCACATTTTGGGATTGAGAAATATAATTTCATGTTTTGTTAGACAATTAGAACAGGGAAGAAGAGAAGGTCAGGAATGGGACAGCACTATGGACTATTTAAAAAAGTAAGCGCTATCCATAGATGTAGAGGCGTAACCTTTACTAATATTGTTTTAATTCTGATTAATTACAATGTGAGTGTATCACAATACTAGAATTTCTGTTACCCCCTTCAGCTAAGCTAATGTTTGTGTTAGGAGTGTGTTTGCTTCAAAAAGGACTCTGTAGGTAGCTCCTACTTAGTTTGACTCGCCTTGGCGAGGCTTAACCGCGCTTCAAGTAAGTAGGTAGTACCATTTAAAACGAAGCTGTCATTTTCATAAAAGGAACTTGCAATGTCAAGACTGGACCGTGACCGGACATTGGTCAGATGTGCCGCCGCGGCCGTCGACCCGCGATCGCGACCTAAGATTGGTGGATTACGCGCATGCGTCCAATCGCGCGGTAAGCGTGCTTCGAATGTTTAAAGTTTTTGGCGCCATTGTTATTGGGATGTTTTCTAATTTTTGTTGGTAATGGAATTTTATGTTGGTTTTCCGGGTGTATTTTGTTTAACCGGCAAAATTTGAATGCACGATAAAGTAGGTAGGTAGGTAGTCGTTAAGAACATTCAAGCTACTCGGGGTCTTATCATCAGTGGTGATGAGTGATGACATCCTGAAATTGCTTGCGATACATCAGTGAATAGATTATTTTGTTAAATTAATAGATTATTAAATTAATTACTTAGTTGTTTTGTGCGTTTCCCCTTCATTTATTTTTAATTATCATTACGGTTTCCGACACAGTATTAATAATGAATTAATTAAATGTCTGATCGAATGCCGCGAGCCCGGCGGCGCCCCGAGGGCGGTGAACATCTTGAACTCTAACAATATTATCATTTCATATCGCTATTCGATGGCCGTGGCATACCTATGCATTGGGGGGCATTTTTTTGGGACTCACCAAACTCTCCCACCTAATTTTGTTCGACTTGGTTTTTGTCTGCCCTAAGCTAATTTAATTCGTGATCTCTTGCCTAAGACTCAAAAGGTATTTAAGACCATCTATGCTAACGGTAATTGGGCACACGACAAAACTGAGCAATCCAGGAACGTACGAAATACCTACTGGAACAGCTAGTGTACCTACTAGATACTCGGTCACTTGATGATTGTAATTCGACCCGGTTCCCAGGAGGTTAGGTTAGGACACTATTCGATAGGAACCTAAATGCTTGATATTTTTTTAAACGCTATAACAAGAAATGAAGTAATATTGTATTGAACCTATTAAATAGGGGATTTTAATTTAACCGAACGAATGGAAGGATTGGTTAGTAAACTACATGGAGGTCTGAAAGCGATTATCGAGCGTTCATCTTCAACTGCCAGAAAGAAGTCCATCACAAGTAGTGTTGTACCAGGAATATCAGGAAAATGTCGGAATCGTTCCTAATATCGGAAATATTTCTAATATCCCGGAAAGGACAGACCGGTTATAATAATATGTCTACTGAAACTCATTATTGTGAAATTTCAATAAGGTATCTTACTCAATAATTCCGGCCGGATATTCAGAGATAAACTCTACATACCAAAATGATATTAAGGCGAAGGGGTCGATCGTGTTCTCCATACATATTTCATTCCGAATTTATCCGAGACACACAAAGTTTTTCCTTAAAACAATGGATTTTATCACTTCTAAATAAATTATTGTATTCGCATCTAATGATTTCAGGCATTTAAAAATAGATTAACATAATTAAAATCGATCGTAAAATTTGTGAAATTTTACGCCTGTGTGTGTGAATTTGTCAGCGCCATCTGACTAAATTAGGCCATTATTAACATAAAATTTGTACTTTGAGTAAACTGCGTGCTAATAGTGTACTAGTTGAAATGACAGATGGTGGTGACCAAATTATTATTGCAAATATGTATATCCCTATATTGCGCCATCTATATTAATAATTCCGTCAAGGGGTACGGTAGACTCGATTGAAACGTTACCAGAATAATAAAACTTAAAAAAATAATGATTTTGAGTCGACAACATACTCGTATATCCGCAAAATTCGGATTGTCGTGATAAACAATGTTATAATTATAATATTCGGCACAGTACCGCCATATTTTCTATGAACGCATGTCAGTCAGTGTCAGTGATGACAGTGCCAGTGTTCTTAGTTGGTGGGCCATATTTTTAAAGAAAGAAGAAGAAGTGCATTTATTGATTGAGCTGTCAGAACAAACAAATTCAGTGTTCAATGTTCATGATGTTTCCGTACGAGTATTCATTTCATTTAGTTTTGCTTTGCATAGTGATTAACTTTCAGCATCATCATCATCAGCCTATGCTTGTCCACTGCTGGACATAGGCCTCCCCTAATGAGCGCCATAGCGCCCAGTCTTCAGCTTGCCGCATCCAGCATCTGCCTGCAGCCTTTCGCAGATCGTCATCCCACCTGGTCGGAGGGCGTCCTACACTACGCTTGCCGACTCGAGGTCTCCACTCAAGAACACGTTTAACCCAGCGGTTTTCGGTTCTTCGCGAGATATGGCCAGCCCACTGCCACTTCAGCTTGCTAATTCTTTGAGCTATGTCGATAACTTTGGTTCTCTGTCGGATGTATTTGTATTTCTATTAACTTTGTTTGGATGTAAACACATCATGCCGAAAATTGTAATGAGTCACATTTCACCCGAGCGAAGCCGGGTTTTCATCTTTTATTATCATAATAATAACATTCAATAAAAAAATGAAGTAACGAGTTAATTATTTTTAATATTTTCCGGACATAATACAATACTAAGTTTCTAATAAATAAATTATTGTATCGCTGACGTGATAGGTATCAGATAAATAAATAAATATCGCCAGACTTACTCAGCAACTATATGGTGCCAAACTAAGCAACGCTTATACTATGGCTACCATACATTAAACTGGTGGAGATCCCAGTGACACCCAGACCTGGGCAAATTACGAAAAGGCCGTTTCAGAAAATTTCCTTTGTCGGGAATCGAACCCGCAACCATCCGACGCAGTGAGCCGAGCGGCCAACGCTCAAACTACAGCGCCAAGCGATCGTCAATTCGCCACACGAGGTACTACGTTGTTGCAGACGCGACGTTGCCAATTGGTAGAGAGCGGCGACTTGACAACGTCGGATGTCTATTATAAAAGCGTTTGTTGTCGGAAATATTTTTATCGTTTAGTGTATTATAGGTAGGATCACAGATATAGATTTACATAGATAACGCAAGAATCACGATTTGTATTGAAACCAAGCGTGCCAATTTTTTTACACTTACTGTGACGTCACAGATGGCGGGAAATCCAAACCGGTTCAAAGACACCGATGCCGCCGATGCCCCTCCGCCCGCTACGATTCTCTCGAGTGATTATCTAGCTCATACTCATATTTTTATATGTGTAGTCACGAAGGACTGTAAGTTATCGGCGACCAACCTTGACGCTTGGACGGGGTTTTCGGACACGCTAAGTACATACATTTGCGTTATCTATGTAAATCCATATAATGTGGGTAGGATAGTGTTGCCGCTGGCTTAGGATTACCGTATAGGTACATAAAAATGAAAATTTACTGTATTTGCCAAATAAATACCGAACCTGGTATATACAAACCATAGATACTACTGTACTATCTATACAAATAAATAAAATTGGAGTGTCTGTTTGTAATATCAGAATAACACCTTTTCACTAAGTGCATATCAAAGTACATACGACACCTATAGCAAAAGCGTGATTTATTTTTTTTTGTCTGTCTGTCTGTCTGTCTGTGTGTTTGTTCCGGGTAATCTCCGAAACGGCTGGACCGATTTTGACGGGACTTTCACTGGTAGATAGCTGATGTTATAAGCAGTAACTTAGGCTAGTTTTATTTAAGAAAAACAAAATTAAAAAAAATGCGTCCTGTCGCGCGGGCTCAGAACGCGGGAGCGGGCTTTTTTGTTAAGTTAAATTCCACGCGGACGAAGTCACGGGCTCAGCTAGTATTATATATGTACACAGGTACTAGGTAAGTATGTAATAAATATTGGAACGAAGTTCCTTATCGTTGCGAAAGGGGGCTAGACGGAAAAAATTAAGACCAAAAAATGTGTCACGACACTTTTTTCGCTATATGTGCGGCGTGCGCGTGTTTCTCTGTCTGTCTCTCTCTCTCCCTTATAGAAAGCAAACCAGTTATTATTTTTTTCGTATCGTCTTTCTATTTCGCATTGAACAGTGTGGTGTCGCGACTAACTTTTCCTTTTCCGTTTCCGTTTCCTTTACTTTTACTTTTACTTTTACTTTTACTTTTACTTTTACTTTTACTTTTACTTTTACTTTTACTTTTACTACCATCGACGATTGACGACCGCTTGGCGCAGTGGTTTGAGCGTAGGCCGCTCGGCTCACTACACCGGGTGGTGGCGGGTTTGATTCCCTCCCTTCAGGGTAAATTTCGGAATTGGTCTTTCCGTAATTTGCCCTGGTCTTGGTGTCACTGGCATCGCCCCCAGTCCATTGTAGGGTATCCATTGTCCAAGCCTTGCTTAGTTTGGGACCATACAGTTGGTATGTTTGTCTGGCGATATTTGTTTATTTATTAGTATTATTTTATTTGAGCTGATGCTGTGATAGCCGATTGCTTAAAGCACGCGTCTTGCGGGCACCAGGTATTGGGTTCAAACCCCGGCTCGCACATCTGGATTTTTCGAAATCTATGTGTGACTCATAATTTCTATATGATTATCACTAGCTTACGGTGAAGCAAAACATCGTGAGGAAACCTGCATGTCTTAGAAGATCTAACCAATTTTCGAAAGACATGTGAAATCCGCCAACCCACACTGGGCCAGCGTGGTGGATTATGGCCTGAATCCTCCTCGTGTTGAGGGGAGGCCCGTGCCCAGGAGTGGGACGTCAAAAGGGCTAAATTAATATAATTATTATTATTTTTGTTGCAACCTACGTAGTGGAAATCATCAAAGCACTGGCCTGTTAATAATTCGTTTTTAAATTCCGTGTAATTTATATTGACATTTGTTTTTACATAGAATGTATTCTCTTTGCATAGAATTCTATTCTGTCTATCAAAATACGCTGTACATTAAATATCTTGTCTGGCCTCCGTATATGTTTTTATTTAATCTGCTACTAAGAACAGCCGTCCTCAAAGGTACAACCACAGCAAACTGTCTTTAGTAGCTCTTCAACAGCAGTGGGTGCCAACACAACGTTGAGCTTCGCAATATTAAAGGGAAGCGTCAACTACGCGGCTTGGAGCTTCGCCATGAAGATGTACTTGATCGACAGCGAACTAAGGGACTGCGTCATGAAGCCTGCGGAGGAAGTTGACGACTTTCAACGCAAAGATGCCAACGATCCAAGATTTGCTTGAGTCTAAGCGAACATCTATATCTCATCGTCATGACAGCTGAAACTTCGAAGGAAACATGGAAGCGACTTCGGGAAGCCTACGCTGACAGCGGGCTTGCTCGACGCTTATAACTTATGAAGAAATAGCTTGGTACTAAACTTGTATTGTACTCGAACATAGAAGCCTATGTGAATGACAAACGTCTTGTGCAACAACAACTGATTGCCAATCAAGCTGGTCTGGAAGATGAACTTGTTGGTGTGATTATGCTGGCAGGACTCCACGACAGCTACAGCCCAATGGTGATGGCAATAGAGCATTCCGGCACCTCGATATCTACAGACTCGGTTGCATCGATCTTGCTGAAGGAAGAACGCCGAGATGCCTCTGCTACATCTAGTGCCTTTTCGTCGTCTAGTGTAAATAGTGTGCCTAAGGTGTCGTGTACATATTGCAAAAAAGTAGGCCATGTAGTGTCTCAATGTAGGAAACACTACTAACGCTACTCTGTATAGGACTCTAGGTCCAATAATTTTGATTGAGACACGATTTTTATGTTGATTTCTTGTAATTATTGTTGTTGTTATAAATAAAAATATGTTCACATGGAAAACCACATCTATTTCTCAGTAATGTATCTCATATGTTAGAAAAGTGGAATACACACGTGTATTACAGTTATATTTTCACTATATTTAGTAACATCTAAATATATTACTCAAAGGTGACTTACTGACTGACTGACATACTGATCTATCAACGCACAGCCCAAACCTCTGGACGGATCGGGCTGAAATTTGGCATGCAGATGTTATGACGGCATCCGCTAAGAAAGGATTTTGATTAATTTTACCCCAAAGGGATAAAAGAGGGGATGAATAATCCCGAATTTTTTGTTAAGTTAAATTACACGCGGACTAAGTCGCGGGCACAGCTAGTCAGACAATAAAATTATTCTATAACAGATGTATATTTTTTATCGGTTTTTTAGAATGATGAATACACATACAATAATGAATTTTACAATAGCAAAAATATAATATATTCGCTATTTATTATAAAATAAAAAGGCCGCAATAAATATAAAAGTACGCCCTCTAGTGGCTAGTGGCTAAACTACACCTTTTGTCTATGTGTGCGTGTATGTATTACAATAAAAAGTGACAGAAGTTTTTCATCGGAAAACGCTTAGATTATGAATTATTTTAGGTTGATATTATTGCGTATGTCAATGCAGTATAATAAGTCTTAATCGCAAACAATAGTATTATATCTTAGAAATGCTCAAATTTTGCGTAAAAAATAAATAAGTAGAATCTGTTGACTACAGCGTCATCTTGAGAGAAACTGCAATAAACCCGACCGACGCTTCAACCTTAAAAGCAATTAATAAGTCCGTTCTTTAAACAAATGTGAGATAAATAACCTCATTTGAAGCAATAAAGACTAATGAATGGACTAACTCAATGTCGGTTGCGAAATGAAATATTTTTGTTTAAAATAATTAACTCTAGTCTGTTAAGAATTAATTCAAGGATTTTTTTGTGAACGGATAAGGAGGCGAAGGGTACCGGATGTTATATTATCTAGTTAGGTAAGATAGCGGTTGCGTTCTGAAATAAGTTGAGGTGGTCCTATTGGAAAATGTATCGATGAATACATTTTCATTTCTGTTTCATTGATGTTCTCTCTCGGAAATAAGTAAACCCTGTGGGTAAACCGATTTGAAGGATTCTTATACTTACTGAATAAGTATTTAAGTACAAAGTTTTCATGAAAAAAATTGAATGTTTTCATACCTACAAAATCTTTCAAGGTATACTTCAAGTAAGAAGTACATACTTACCTTGGCACCGAATTTCTGATCTGAAATCTACTAAAAATGTTATCCTTTGTACAATAGGTAATAAAAAAAACTCACTTGGGAATATTTAAACGATAAAATCTGCTCTTCTACATTCGAGATAAACATCATAACTCATTCATGACACACCCAAGAATGTATCCTTCAACTACGCGACGTACTTGTACCACAAAAATAATATTGTATAAAACTTGATAATATCTTGTTGTACTAAATAGAAAATGTGTACCAAAAACGAATATCTACCATATTGCGTATATATATATATGTATATGCGTAGCGCGCACTATTTTAGTGATGTAACCATCTGAGGATGTAACGAATACGGGTCAAAGTTTCTCGATACCATTTAAATAACTTTGGTTATCAAGGCGTTATTAAAGGTAGGTAGGTATGATAATTAGGATTACTAGTCGTGGAACAGAAAAATCATAAAAGTACTTTAGTTGTGTTGTTATCGCCTTTTGCATCTTCAATGTCACTACTGTTTAGAAAGTACCTTAATAATAATTATAATAAGAGTATACATTTGAATTTGGACATTTGCCGACTCAAATTAAACTTGGCGCATCACTACTTATACAAAACCGGTCGGCCTCACAGAGCAGCTTTATTTCTAAGTAGATTTACATAATAAAGCCACGATTATGTTAAATTATTGCTCTAAATGTAAATGGCAAGTGGTTATAAAAATAAATAGACAAATGTAACCCTGAAATGACATAATCCCGTCTCAGTAGGCTACTACTTCGTCTACTTATTAGAAAGTTAAATTTAATCCAGGCCTGTTTAGATGTAAATTACCTACATTTGTAAATATCTCACTTAAAAATCTAATAAAAATAAGCCACAGCTGTAAAAGTTAAATCTAATGGAGCGAAGACTTTAGTGTGTTTTCTCTCAGGAGGTTTCTACCAAGTATAACTAGGAAAATGTTGTTGTGCTTTAGACAAGAGTATTACCTACACGCATAGTGATGTGGGGTCCAAGAAATATCGGGAATATCCCCAAGCCTGCAATAGTCAAAATTCCCGGGAACGGCACATCACTACACACTAAATAAGTAACATTCTTGATCTTGTATTCTGAGGCCCGTGTTAAAGTCGATCTCAAGTCTGAAAACGGTCTTGAGTAAGCTTTTGACTGGTCATTTTGTACTGATAAGACGTAAAAATTACATTTCCAAGATCGCTTTCAGACTTGAGATAGATTTATCATTACGGGCCTAAATTTTGATTGGTTAGTTAACCTTCGCCATCTTTCTTGAAACTACATTCTCCACGCTACGACATAGTAACCAATATTAGCTTCCATCACTACATAGTATAACACAAAGTCGCTTCCCGCTGTCTGTCTGTCCCTATGTATGCTTAGATCTTTAAAAATACGCAACGGATTTTGGTGCGGGTTTTTTAATAGATAGATTGATTCAAGAGAAAGCTTTTGTATAATACATGTATAATGTAATAGATACACACTGATACAAAACTACCAATGCGAAGCCGGGGCGGGTCGCTAGTCCTACTAATATTATAAATGCGAAAGTTTGTGAGTGTGGATGTATGTATGTATGTATGTTTGTTACTCCTTCACGCAAAAACTACTGAACGGATTTGGATGAAATTTGGAACACAGATAGATTATAACCGGGATTAACATATAGGATACTTTTTAACCCAATAATCCAATACTACGCGGATGAAGTCGCGGGGCACAGCTAGTTTATACATATATTAAGGCTGAAGGTTTATTTCCCTTCACAGCTGAACGGCCACGAGAACTCCCAGTAGCAGTACAGGCCTAGTCGATAGCGCCCCAGTTGACAATGAACACGATATAATGATGTCACCGGGCGTGGTTCACTTGTTACCCACCTGTCATAATTTATTAAACGGCTAGGTGAGGCTGGCGCTGCAGACGAGCGAATTTGTAGGGTCACATATTTAGGGTCTTCCTTCTTCTTTAACAGTATGGTCCTCCCAGTTTAAGAGTGCTAAGAGGGCTAGCTATACCACAGTGATAGCCGATTGGTTAAGCACGCGTCTTGCGGGCACCAGGTCTTGGGTTCAAACCCCGGCTCGCACCTCTGGATTTATTGAAATCTATGTGCAAATCATAATTTCTATCTGATTATCACTTGCTTACGGTGAAGGAATACATCGTGAGACATGCATGTCTTAGAAGAGCGTGGTGGATTATGGCTTGAAACCCCCTCGTGTTGAGGGGAGGCCCGTGCCCAGGAGTGGGACGTCAAAGGGCTAAATTATTTATTTAAGAGGGCTAGCTCGCTAGCTTCGACAAATAGCATAGCTAAGTTTTAATGAGCTGAGGACCATGAAGCTTTTGTATTGGTCGAAGCGAGTGGGCTAACCTGCCCAGCCAGCTCGCCCGGTTCAAGTGGACCGGTACCCTAATAGGTATTTCGCCAATGTCCAGTAACAACGACACGAAACAAAAACGTGACAGTCCACTATATCCACTCTCAGGCCCGTATTAATAAATCGATCTCGAGTTTGAGAGCGCTCTTGAGTACCTTTTTGACATGTCATTTTGTACTGGTATGACATAAGAATGACATTTCAAAGGTCACTCTCAGACTTGAGATTGATTTATTAATACGGACCTTCTTTGCTTGGATTTATCACCGATATTGACAACCGCCGGTCGACGAGCGACAGGGACATTCGTTGGACGAGATGAGATGCACTGACATCTATCAACAGCTGGTCCATATAAGTGGGCTTATCTTGTCTTGTAAACTTGTCGTTGACAGAGTCATCGGTAGTTGATGGGGCCATAATCTTTAATTGGAATTGGATGATCGGTTCGATTACTAAAGGCTGTCAACTGAGTGAACGAATTTTTAAGCTAAAAGGAAAACTATGATATGATATCTCTATCAATTGTGAGGACATACAGATTTTTTAAGACTAATTAGTAACCACCCTAACCTAACTATAAATTATATGACCCAAAAAGTTGCGCTTTCACGTCAATAAATAACTCTTATTAGGCAAAAAGACACGTAACGGTATTTTAATTATCTGTCGGCAGCATGGCGAAGTTATTTTGAGATGTAGACGTCAGGATATCTAGTCTGATAGAGATCTAGTAATATCGCGACTTAGTCTTACTGCCAACTACTCATCTCGACCAAACCACAAGATACCGACCCCTAAATTATCCTACTGCTTCGTTTCTAACGGCTTCCCGCTTACATACTAAATTCAATGTACATTTTATAATTAGAAGAGGAAGACATAACTCCAATTAGACATTCCAATATAACTGTGGTAAGTGACAGTTGCCACCAGTCATAAGAGACGTCCGTTAATTGGCTAAATTATAACTACGGTACTAATCTATTCTGTCTCCTAAGCGGAAACGTCCATTGATGTCTACTACTTCGATCAAGCACGATAATGTTTAGTTAGGACCTTATTACTAAATCCCTACGCACAGGACCAATAAGTAGGTTAAAGTTAATGAAATATAAATAAATATCGCTTGACTGACACACCAACTGTATGGTCCCAAACTAAGCAACGCTTGTACTATGGGTCCCGTACAATGGACTGGTTAAACACAAAAGATGTAGTCGTCTCTTCTTTGCTGTCTTAAAATATGCACTCATTTGTTCAGTGTCATTATTATAATCATTTAGATCTAGATAGTTGGAGGTACAGCTATCTTAGATTCTCCACAAGTACTTAACTTGTCTTACAGTGGATACAAAAATGTATCTGCTGGTTTACTTTAACCTGAGGCGTATACACTGCTTCTAATTCCAATAATAAAATAGGTAACGGAGTACCTACACTACATGAGTATTGATAAAATCCCGCAATCCACTAAATATTCCACAAAATTCCCACGCAAATGAATCGTGCGATTTCGTAAATGAATCAGAGCCGTCTAGTAAACCCTGTAATGACTTAATCTCTGTACCAAATGTATGATAACTGCGACCAATCACAATTGAGACGCCTGCGCCAATTAATGGTCGCTGTCGGTCTCTGACAATGATTTGTGTCTTTTACAAACATAAAAATATTCTTGCTTTTGGGGCAAAAAGTGATGATTACTTGGGTTTTAAAATAAATCTTGCCATGTTTTTTCTACTAGTAATGCTGGTGACAGACATGTGCAGTATAAAGAATATTCATTCTGGTTTAGTGCTATTGATCCGGATCAGGTGACTTAAAATGTCCTTTACTCTAGATAATAATATTAATAATTTAGCCCATTTGACGTTCCATTCCTAAGCACGGGTCTCCTCTCACTACGAGAGGGATTCAAGCCTAAAATCTAACCAATGTTCGAAAGACATATGAAATCCGCCTTTAAACAATTGAAGTTTTTCTGGAATCCTAAATAAACTCCGAAATTGATTTCTAAACTCGAAAAAAAACTTAGAAAGCGATGCCACGACTGCTTTGTTCTTTATTCACGGCATGGCATACAGTCAAGGGAGCCGCATCCATTGTCCTAAAATAGGACAAAGTTAACGCTTCCTCGTTAAGACCAATTTAAAATACACATAAAACTTTTTAAGACAATGTCCTCTACCGAAGAGATGGTAGGCTAGTTGCTTGTTCAATTAGTTATTTTACTGTTACAGCCTCGCACTGCTGGTAGTCACATGGTATTTGGTACTTTCTATTTCTAACAAATTGGATAAGTATCAAGATTTGAAGATACCCCAGGCGTTGGGCATTTTCATATTGGCATATATAGTATTAATAAATTAATCTCAAGACTTGAGAGCGATTGTGAGTACGCCTTTGACATGCCATTGTACTGGTATGACATAAGAATGACAATTTCAAGAACGCTCTCAGACTTGAGTTCGATATCTATACATCTATACAAATAAATAAAATTGGAGTGTCTGTTTGTAATATCAAAATAACACCTTTTCACTAAATGCATATGAAAGTACATATGACACCTATAACAAAAACGCGATTTAAATTTTTTTTGTCTGTCTGTCTGTCTGTCTGTGTGTTTGTTCCGGGTAATCTCCAAAACGGCTAGACCGATTGTGACGGGACTTTCACTGGCAGATAGCTGACGTTATAAGCTATAACTGAGGCTACTTTTATTTTAGAAAAACGAAATTTAATTAAAAGCGTCCTGCCTCGCGGGCTCAGAACGCGGGAGCGGGCTTTTTTGTTAAGTTAAATTCCACGCGGACGAAGTCGCGGGCTCAGCTAGTATATTAATATAATACGATCCCTAGACAACGACCCGACATAGGCTCGATATCGCCGGACTGTGTGACTGTTTGTTCTAATTTGCTTAATTGATGGTAAATGTCCACAAATTAAGCCTAATATATTTATAACAAACTCTTTGGACTGAATTTTTCCATCCATTCTTTTTCCGCAGTCCACATATTATGTTAGTGTGACATGCATGTTTTATTTAAGGTGGTATACAAATATAAAGATCATGCATATTTCTCTACGATTTTTGCGGTTATTGCGGCGAAATAAAAATATTTTTTACTTTTATTTTGAAATTTTTAGTTAATTTTTTTATCTCAAAAAATCTTAGTGATTGGGGAAAAGGACCCAAAAGCCCATCAATCACCTTCGGTTTGTTAACCAAAGAGAAAATATATAACCTGTTGTTAAACTACAAAATTATAAACAAATAAATATCAATCATTTAAGAGGGCAACGAGAACTAACTCTTTTTGTCAAGTGTCTGTCATGAGTGCCCTCATAAAATGAAATTTTCCGCGGAACACCACCAACCAAAAATAAAATTCTACACGTGCTTATTTCGCCTCTAAGTGAGGATAGTTAGGCTACGACTGAGTTTCACAAAGGATTTCCGTAAAACAACGCCCCGAGTCAATAAATTATCTCAAAACAATCATACCCAATCAATAGCGAAGTTGCTATAAGTGTTACAATAACAGTGAACTAATTTAGGTACCTATTACACAGTAAAAACAGCTCGACCATGAAACACTGTTACCGTTAAATCGAACCTTTATTCACGATACTACACATACAGTTACTCGTTACTGCAAGTCACTGGCGCCATTATAAACCACTACTGGTGCTTGTCAGTAAAACTGTATACATGAGAACTTGACAAAATCTCTTGAGATTGTATGAAACTTTTTCACCAAAATTGGTAGCTACCGTATGTACGTTGGGGCATCCAGGTTTGTTTTTTTGACACCAGGGCGGCGCTACGTTCCAGTTTGTTGACATTGATACTTGACATTTCAGACAACCTCTTAGGTCCGTATAATAACTCCAACTCCTCCTATTATTTCTTTCGATTAAATTCGTGCGGGTTCCAAGACAATTTAACTTTTCCCCGGGACTCGTCGAGGGTCAAACCTCGACGTCATTATTGGTCACCATTGTCGATCCTGGCTTACAGGAGTTATAGTGGTGGGAGTGTGTGGCGGGACTAGGTCCGTATAATAAATCTATCTCAAGTCTTGAGCCATATTGAATACGCTTTTGATATGTCATTTTGTAATGGTATGACATAAGAATGACATTTCCAAGATCGTTCTCAGATTTGAGATCAATATATTAATACGGGCCTTAAAAACTTGAGTGTGTGTGCAGTAGACAATCCCCATTATCTCCATGATAAAATTATCTACATACATAATAAGAATATATATATACATTTCGCAGATAGCAGACCTACATAGCAGGGATAGCAATTATTGCGATCTTATGACAGCGCTGAGATAACCGTTTACGTGGCTATTCATTCTTACCAAAGAAATAGTAATTAAATATTTATTACAATTTCTTTGATTCCTACTCATTATGGCGCTTAGGGTTTCGTTACATTTGTATTATTTGCACAAAACCATTGAAGGCAGTGCCCCGCCAAGACCAGCGAAAGTTGCCACCTTTTCTGGAAGTGACTTGGTGTACTTTGTGAGTTTTGCGAATAAAGGTGCCCTACAAGGTACTTAATTTAACTTTATTAATTAAAAAAAGAAGCTACTAAATGTGTTGTCGGTTCAATTTTAACTCGGAAATTGAACCCGAGGATGCTGCTTAGATTAGGCGACCATAAAATGTTGGATACTTAACGCTAACTAAAACAACAAAATGCACGCAAGTAGTCCCGCGATCCAAGGCTCGCTACCAATAAATTCCTGACCAACGGCTATGGGAGTAATTGCGAGAGCTCGTTATGGTGGCTCGTTTATCTCCTGCGATTTACGAGCTCCTGGTATTAAGCGCAGAGATTGGCTTATTTTTAGTATAGCCATACTAAGTAGTTTTTTAATGTTTATTTTTTTACTTTTCTAGTAGTAATCAATGCCTGCCGTTTAATGATTCTGGTCCTATCCTAAATCTCGACCACACGTCGTGCAAATTGTTTTTTTATATTTTGCTATCAAATTCCGAACATTAGTAGCGAGCTATAAACCAGCTTTCAAAGAAAAAGTATTCATCAAAATCGGCCCACCCTACCTAAAGCTACAATACCACAAATAGAATAACAATAGGGTGCCCCTCTCTTTGCGTTACGTCAAGGATTAAAAATACTTAGTTATAATAAGTTGGTTGCGTCATAAACTAATGAAACCGCAGCTTACTGCTTTAATAGTATTAACCACATCGGGACTTCCTCTATTATGATTGGTAATGTGACACCTTCCTAGCGCGCGGCGTTCGTGATAAATACGTTCTCAGAAATACTGGTGCCCGTTTTAGAAGCGATGCCTTAAATTAGTACTTGTAGTTTGAACACGTACAAATGTCATGAGTCGTTACACATTATTTTCTTTGTTTTGGCTTGAAATTGCATAAGAAAGTAATAAACATCACCAGACTAACACACCAACTGTACGGTCCCAAACTAAGCAACGCTTGTACTATGGGTGCCATCAAAGAATTTGTAATAATAAGACATTATTACAAATTCTTTGGCTTTGGGTGCCATACAATGGACTGGGGGCTTTCCCAGTGACACCCAGACCAGGGCAAATTATGGCAAATGATAATTCGCCTATCTTAATAATTCTTATTTTCTCTTAAAAAATATGGCCCACCCAGTTTAATTCACTTTGCAAAACCAAAATGGAGGCCATCTTAAAAATTAACAGATAGATATTATGATTAGTTTCCGAAGACACGGCTGCCACTCCACCAAGTCCAGTTAAATAAAATACAGGAAATAGTACCATTCCTCAATAAGTTCTTCACAAAACTGAATGATTAATATATTTTTAGTAAATCATAAACTAAAACTAGCTATTTATTATTAACATTTCCTATAATGCTGCTGACATCATGCTCACTTAGCATCCGCAAATCAAATTGACCCTTCATCATTGAACCTGATTCAAAACGACATTATGATCAATTAATGCCTACTTCAAGACTTTTATTGGTCTCGCATCGCATGTACCCCGGACATTACCTAAGATGATATTATTCTATTCGTCAGGAGTGTTCAATTTATCTTAATACTAGCTGTGCCCCGCGACTTCATCCGCGTAGTATTGGATTATTGGGTTAAAAAGTATCCTATATGTTAATCCCGGTTATAATCTATCTGTGTTCCAAATTTCATCCAAATCCGTTCAGTAGTTTTTGCGTGAAGGAGTAACAAACATACATACATACATACATCCACACTCACAAACTCTCGCATTTATAATATTAGTAGGATTTATGTGCCCGCTTGCTATGCAGGTGCAACTCGCGCAATAGATAATCCCTTCCTGTTTTGTTTCGCAAAATATTCAACTTTCTATTGGTTTCAATTTCAATCTTGTAACGACTAAGCGTTTTCTCGGAAAAGTGTGATAAAATAGACTGCGTCGAATACTCTTTCTTCTTTCTTTAAAAATATGTCCCACCCAGTTTAATTGGTATGTCGCCAGTGTCAAGTAACAAATAGCAATACAAACACATTTAATAACAATACAATACAAAAATGAGACCGTCCACTTAGGAATACCAAAATGGGGGCCGAATACTCAAACGCGCCTCAAATTTGTTATCTTATTTTGACGTGCCGTACAAAAATGACAAATAATGGCGTCTTAAACGGCTTGAGGCTTTAACATATAAATAACCAAGATCTAAGGGCTAAGTTATTATAGAAGATTTCTCCACACCTTTGCGATTGTAAACCTCATTCCACGCTTCAGATACCGTCAGTGCCTGGTGACGTCACGCGTCGCCAAGTCACCTGCGCCTGGGTCCACTTGTTTCTACTCAGTCATGCATATCGAATGAGTCTTGTACATCACGATGTCTCTATTGATGTGTCGTTGTCTAATATTGTTTGTTGTGGTCTTATGAACAGTTGGAGTCTTGGTCAGAAGAAAAAAAAAGAAAAGAAAAGTTAACTTACAATACTATCACACAATCATAATATTTTTATAGCCGATGTACCTGAATCTTGTAATAAAGTGTGAAATATTAGCTGTGACGACGTTTTGTCAAAGCAATACCGCAAGATTTCATTTCGCTTCTGAATCATCAATAGTATTCAAAGGTTGGTCCATCACTTGACTATCATTCAATCGTCACATCAAAGGGCATAAGTATAGTCAAGGATATCTTCATCAGTTTTGGTCGACATTCGTATTTCGAGTTCGAATAAAATATCCCTACAACGCGTTTCAAATTAAACGGAAACACAGCTCAGCAACACTGACAGCCTCCTTATCCAGCTTACAGTTAGAGACAGTTGTTAGAACGAAGCCACGGCATCAGCATGCACCGCGCCATGGGTAACGGGTAACGGGCGCGGACGCACGTGGATGGCATTCTTTAGACATCATCTGGACCCGTTGAATTCCGTAACATAATGCCAAAGCAATGAGGCAAAAAAGCGCTCACCAAACGCCATTTCATTCCACTGGTTGGCGTGATCTGTCACAAAGCTTATGCCAGTGTAACTGCAGATACAAATGTTCGTGACATACGCATAGCCCCACATGTTTATACTACTACTAGGCCTGTATTAATAGATTGATAGAACAAATAAATTAATAATCGCCAGGCAGACACACTAAATGTATGGTCCCAAACCAAGCAAAGCTTGTACTATGGGTGCGATCCTAGTGACACTCAGACCTGGGCAAATCGCGAAAAGGCCATTTCCGAAATTTACCCTAACGGGAATCGAACCCGCCACCACCCGGTGCAGTGAGCCGAGCGGCCTGCGCTACACTGCACCAAGCGGTGGTCAAAGTCTAATTTCAAGTCTGAGCAATCTTGAAAATGTCATTATTACGTCATATCAGTACAAAATGACTCATAAAAGCGTACTTAAGATCCCTCTCAGACTTAAAAAATAAATAAAAATAAAAATAACCTTTTATTTCCTACAAATAACCTACTTTACATTGTTTTTGAGTTAAGTACTGGTTTATAATATGCTTATCTAGTTGTTTTTCCATTTCTGCTTTACTTATTATAACTAATCATTTTAAATAACATAATAATATAACCTATCATAATTTAGTTTTTTATAGCTATTTCTGTAGGAACCCCTATTGGGTGAAGGCCTCCTCCAAAGATGTCCATTTATCTCTGTCCTGTGCGGTCTGTTTCCAGTTTGAGCCGGCTGTCCTTACAATTTCTTCACCCCAACGTGTCAATGGTCTTCCTCTGCTCCTTTTACCTGGAGGACCTTTCCAAAATGTCGCTTTTAGGGTCCATCTCTGATCCTTAAGCCTTGCGACATGCCCCGCCCATTTCCATTTGAGTTTTTGTGCATGATTCAATGCGTTTGTTGCTTTGGTTATTGACCTTATTTTTGTGTGTCGTATTTTATATAATTTCTTTATGTTAAGCATGCTGCGCTCTAGTCCTCGTTGGCAGGTTGTAATTTTGTGTTTTAGTTTTGAGGTGAACTTTCACGTTTGGCAGCCGTACGTCAAGCATGGTAAAAGACTGGAGTTCATAACTTCCGTTTTGATGGTTATAGGGAGGTTACTTTTAAAGATTTCCTTTAAATTCCAGTATTTTTTCCATGTTAGTTGTATTCTTCTTTCGACTTCAAGTTCGTTATTTTTTCTGTCAAAACTAATTTGCTTCCATAGATAGATGTACTTATCTGTATATTCAAGTGGCTCTCCATTAATTGTTATTAATCTTCTCCTTTTATTCGTCATTGCCATAGTTTTAGTGAGATTCATTTGCTCTCAGACTTAAGATAGACTTATTAATACGGACCTGAGTCTCTATGGTGAGCCACTTCCACGTGGCGCCGCCCTGGTGGCAAACAAGCCTGAAAACCCCCATCCATTGCTACCCAATCTTCAATCTATACAAATAAATAAAATTGGAGTGTCTGTTTATAATATCAAAATAACACCTTTTCACTAAATGCATATGAAATGACATACGACACCTATAACAAAAACGCGATAAAAAAAAATGTGTCTGTCTGTCTGTCTGTCTGTGTGTTTGTTCCGGGTAATCTCCGAAACGACTGGACCGATTTTGACGGGACTTTCACTGGCAGATAGATGATGTTTTAAGGAGTAACTTAGGTTACTTTAATTTTAGAAAAACAAAATTAAAAAAAATGGGTCCTGTCGCGCGGGCTCAGAACGCGGGAGCGGGCTTTTTTGTTAAGTTAAATTCCACGCGGACGAAGTCGCGGGCTTAGCTAGTATCAGTATAAAAGTATTCTGCTCCTAAAATATTCTAGTCTACTTTAGAGTGAAAAGCACCAAGGCTTAACAACATTTGCTTCGATATTTCTGAGATTTCGGCTACGACTTTACCAACCTTACTTCGCGCATTTTTCACAAATATTACTCAATGGTAATTATTTTAGAATCTAGTAGATATTGTACAGAACTCTCCCATGACTATTTGCACTTGTCAACTTGCTTTTAACACTTTTTTTATCTCTTTACAGGTAATAAGAAGTCGGGATTCAGGTTTATAGCGACGTCGTCTTGTCAAGCGTTTCGTAGAAGTATTATGTTACGGTAATAAAAAACTGGTCCAGTTTTATGGTGTCCTGGTACCTGGTACATGCGCGCGTGGAAGTTAATTAATTATTTCTTTGATGTAAGTATGTATAACTATATTGAGTCTGTGCAGAAAAAGAAATACTAAATCACTAAGTCCAGACAAATAAATCTGTGTGTCCAGCTTTAACAGCTTAGAAAATCATTCCAGAACACTCTTACTTACTTTATAATCTATGGCTCGTATTAATAAATCAATGTCAAGTCTGAGAACGGTCTTGAGTACGCATTTCATATGTATTTTTGTACAGTTCTAAGATGGCACTCAGAATTGAGATCGATTTATTAATACGGGTCTATGATTCCATATACCTACAGCTGTCTATCAAATTTATCGTAGTTCGTTCCAATAAAAAGAAACATTCGTAGCAAATAAAATCATTATTTTATAACTTTACAAGTAACATATCTAGTACAACGTAGATCAAATACAACCGCGCCCTTTCTTAAACAACTCTCGAGCCGATATAAAATCAATCGGTCATTGACCTCCATAAGATAACTTGTAAAACGTTATCGGTCGTAAGGTTTAATCGTGACTGCATGAGCAAAAACACCATGGCACTCGCCCACATTTGGCACTGACCTTAGACAATATGATTTGGTTGATCGCAGAGGGGATAGTCCTTTGATGTGTAACGTATCTTACCTAAGGGATTAATTTCATGTGAACTTCATTTTGTTTACTAAGAGTTTGTGAAATTATGAAATGACTAGTAGTGGCTGGTGGGGCTACCAACTAAGCTAAATGGGCTGACGTCAACAATTTTACGAACAGGGCGGGGGCTGACGCTGGAACCCCTGTGTAACGAGGGCGCTCCCTATAACCACTAGGATATTCTCTCCTGAATCCATTAGAAGAGAAAATAAATTAACGCAACGTAAAACGACAATTGAAACGCGACTTAAAAAACAAAATCGTTCCTTAAAATTATACTCTCGAGCCGATATTAAATAACCCTTTGACTAAGGTCAAAGGGCCCCAAAAAAAAAACCGCTAGGATATCGACGCTTTTATTAAATTGGGAAGTTTGGATTCGGATGGTGAAGAGTTATACAATATCATGATCATGAACCCCGAACGATTGATAATATACAGTTTTCATAAACTTAGACACAGTATAACGGAAGAAATCTACAGATATTTTATTCGAACAAAATACTTCATACAAGTAAATATTAATTATTATGTAAATCACCAAACAAAGTCAGAAATTAAGAGGATAAATAATGACAAGAATAAATTTAATTTTCAATGTGCAATGTCACTTCTATTTGCCAATTGAATAAGGCTGATTCTCATATGGAGGCTAGTTATAGAGATTATTCCTAAACCAAGTGTCATGTCTTCCGCATAAATATTCTATGTTAGGCCACGCCTATACATGTCTGTAGGCATATAACATAAATTATAATACATAATGATTGATTACCGAGCTTTCGATTGTATTTCGGATTATCCGTATATGGAATGGATTAAGTTCACTGACATTATTATATGTATAAGCCCATTGGGAAGCAAAAAAGTGAAACGTGATTTCGCAGGTGACAATTTTAATTGTTAGTTCAATGATCTTTGTTTTATATCATGCCTATTTTTTGCTTGATAGCGGCTCCGCGCTAGAATGTCTAGATAGTTTGATAGGATAATTATGACGATTCATCATATTTAGTAATTTCGTCGCATCGTCGGATAGGCTTTCAGTAGCCATTGTTTAACTACTCAGTTTTCTTAAATGATACTGAATTTCATCTAGTTCATGTAAAATAAGGTACAAAGTTATACTTTGAGCTTTTCAATGCATGATTTCATCGATTGAGGTTTGACGTCGCGCGATTAGTGTGGTAGCTTTAACTGATCGAATAATATTGCTCGATGTTTTTACATACATACAGACGAAAATAGAACCTACTCATTTTTGAAATTCGGTTAAAAATCGAAGAAACGAGCAACTTGATGTTAGTTGTGAAAACTGTCATGCGACATCGATTCATTCTGCCATTGACCGACAGTCGAACGTGGTAACCCTAAGGTGGATGAAATACAGCATGACGAAACTCTTTAGTCGTAATTTTGCCATGAATTTTGCGTATGCGGTCTGTCGAAATGTATGGAATCTACGTCTGAATGTAACCCTCGTCACAGTCGGCGAGTTTAACGACGAGTGCAATGAAATAACACATGATTACTACTTTTTTCAACTTTGGCAAAGTTTGTAAATCTAAAACTATCGGCTTTGTGGGGCAGTTGAAGTACTAAAGGTTTTGTAGACTTGTGAAATCTGTCAACAGCTGTACCCTGTAACACCTTTTGTTTTTCAAGTTTCCTCCAAAGCTGATAGTTTTAGAATTACAAAGTTAAGTTAAGTTTTGAAAAAAATGTATACCCTTTCTGTTTCAACCTGTATAAGTTGGTGTTGTGAATGGCATCACATGAGAGAGAAGCTGAGAAAGTGGACGTCACGGTACCGCGAGCGGCGATGTTTTTATGCAATATATTCGGATGTGGCTCGAGTTATGAGCGGGAGCGGGAGCGAGGGTGAACTCCAAATTTAATTGAAAGTATTTTAGCAGTGGATATTATTGTATCTTAACTAGAAATTATAAGATAGATAAAACAGTAGCGGTGATAGACCGCTGTTATTTTATTTGTTCCGCTCATGAGCCACGAATAGAACGATGAATATTAAAAAAAAACAGATCCTCAAATTTTTCAATGTTTTCCATGGATAGCTTCAGGTCTCTCACCGCCATCAGATTTAAAAATAAAAGAAAACAATTGCATTTTATCAAGTGTGAGTAGGTATGCACACCTCACTAAACTAGCTTTCTAATTATGGTTTCTTTAATATTATAATACAACGAATATTTACAGTATAACAACTACTTATAAACTAACTTACAGTAAAATTTAATAAAAAATAAATTGTATTTTTTACATTCATAAAAAATATACCATTTTCTTCTTCTAAATAATGATTGATTTCGCTTTCTATATGTATAGCCTTGGCAAATTGAAAAACTTACAATATTCTTATTTATTATTCAATGCATTAGAATCGAAAATGGCTCGAACGTTATTTTTTACTGTGTTTCGCACGGTACGTTGGAGCCTGTCAGTTTTTTATCGATTTACACTAGCACTATCGTTAGATAATTAATCAGTTAACAATAGACAGATGATAATTAGTGTCATGTAGTACAATCATACTAATATTATAAAGAGGAAAACTTTGTTTGTTTGATTGTAATGTAAGGCTCCGAAACTACTGAACCGATTTGAAAAATTATTTCACTATTGGGAAGCTACACTATCCCCGGTGACATAGGCTATATTTTATTTTTTTAAAAATTAGGGATCCTTACTAAAACTCCAATAATGTAACCGTAATGTACCCGTGCGAAGCCGGGGCGGAACGCTAGTAATTGATATTTACATTAAAATCAATTGAGTGATTTGTTCTGGGAATTAAACAAAAAATGTTGTATCCTATACAAATAAATTGGAGTGTCTGTTTGTAATATCAAAATAACACAATCAGTAAATGCATATGAAAGTAAATACGGTTCTTATAACGGTGATAAACGCGAATTAAACATTTTTTGTCTGTCTGTCTGTATGATTGTTCTGGGTAATCTCCGAAACGGCTGGACCGATTCTGACGGGACTTTAACTGGCAGGTAGCTTATGTTATACGGAGTAACTTAGGACTTAGGTTAAAAAACAATTAGGGGTCCGCGTATAATCCGCGGGATTTTAACTCAATTAACAATTTAAATTCTACGCGAACGAAGTCGCGGGCACAGCTAGTTTTTATTTATATTTTAGTGTTTGCAGTGATCAATTACGTACAGTATATATTTTTTTCTCAATTATTATTGTCCTTGCTTTGTTTTTGTGTTCGCATTTAAAAGATTTAATAAAACGTGTTCCTCCGCTGCTAGCCCCTCAAGTTTTTTCGGAACGATTTTGATGCAAGTTATTCCTAGTGAAGTGTCCACACTTCCAAAGGCTGGTTGGTCCGTGCCTCGTATTGCTAGTAATCCTAAAATAATAATACTACTAAATATAGCTTAAAAATTCAATATTTAGTATGCACCTGTGTTTTCGAGGGCTGCTATTGTTTATATTGTCACACTCCACTGGTTCTTGCATCCATTCATGCTGTACTGAGAAACGACGGCTTGCAAATTCTTGTTGCGAAATGTTTTTGTTCCTTTACATTACAGGGCTGGTGGATTAGCAAATTTGAATGCTCTTATTTTCTTACATCTTTATAAGCAACAGGTGATGGTTGGCATATGCATGCAGTTCCTGTCGTTCCATGGTGTTCCTTTGTGCCACTAACAACCCTAAATGTGATTTACTACGCGCCACTTTGAAAATACACAAACGATCTGAATTGGGCCTTCGTTTGGAAGTAGACCGTCCTATTAAACCACAGTAAACAGGATCGATTCAAATGTCAAGTTCTCAGCAGTTGCTATTCGGATTGTGAATATTAAATCCTATTTAACAACATGCCATAATATTCAAATGCATCATAAATTCTCTTAACAATCCTACTTATCATGAGACGTATAAATTAACATTAAGGAATTGTTTTAATAATGCATGCATAATATTTTGCATGGCACCTTACTAAATGCTAAAGATTAACCTATCACAAAAAAAAAAACTAGGTATAATCTAAACTAAACTAGGATCGACCGTTAGACAGAAACCAATCATATGTTTATATTTTTTTGTAGTTACGTCATCTTTAGCATGAACTGAGGCGCCATGTAAAATATTGTGGATTATTCAAATAATAACTGTAAAGAATGAATTACACCAGAGTTTATTCGCAGTGCCTTAATAATTCACTATATAAATGAAAATAAACTTAAACAAGGGTTACACATAATCAGACGATAAAATTGTAACAACAACGAAAACCCGACATCACAATTGAACGCGGCGCGCGCGGGAAGACTTCTCTTGATGGCTCGTTCGTAGACGCGCCATGATTGGTCGGTCGGGGAGTTCTCGCGCATGCGCAAATAATCAAAGAAACTCATAAATAGGAGTCAATATAGGTTCTAATTAACTTAATTTTAAATATTGCCGCATATCCCTTACATAACTTATTTATTGTCCTTTGTAACAAGATCTGTGTGGACGTGTATATTTCGCAACAGCGGCACAATACCCTTGATTTACAAACACGTTATCTAATCGACCTTGCGGTCAGATTAGGCCTAAAAGGGCATGATGTCATTTTTACTTGAAGGAAGTGGGCTATGAATCAATGAGGTTGTACTCATAAAGTACGTCATACGTTTACGTTAGTTTTGCAACGTAATCAATAAATTAATGTGCTTGACTAGCTTTATAATTACTATAAAAATCATCTTAACCGTCCTTAGTATGAACCGAACTACAAAAATTGGTAAATATATGAAAACTTGATATAAATATGACAAAATATCTTGGGATGTTTGTTAGCTGTTGTAAATGTAGCCTTTTTTTTACATCCTCTTCGTTTGGCATGGATACAATTTAGTCCTACTAATATTATAAATGCGAAAGTTTGTGAGTGTGGATGTATGTATGTATGTATGTTTGTTACTCCTTCACGCAAAAACTACTGAACGGATTTGGATGAAATTTGGAACACAGATAGATTATAACCGGGATTAACATATAGGATACTTTTTAACCCAATAATCCAATACTACGCGGATGAAGTCGCGGGGCACAGCTAGTTTATAATAATAAGAATATATTGCTTCATATTTTACTGTTGTCATGTTGTTTCATTGATATCTTTTATAATTATTAATTAAATAACAGCGGAAGACCTAATGTTATACGACAACCAAAGGTAAACAATATATTTGTAATCAATTACTAATGTTATGAATGAACTTTACTTTTCTATTTATAAACGAGTTGTGTTGTCATAACATAATGGAATTGGTGTGAAGATAAAATATTTTACACCTAATAATGGATGTGGATAGGATTTTGTGAATGATATGAAACGGATGTGATAACAAAACTTACGTCTATATTTAAAAATTTAAGGACATGTTATTCAGAATTCTACCTACCTTTGTAAATTTTAAAGCGCATGTTACGTTGCGTTCTAAAGCCTGATATGATAACCAACAACGTAGATACGACGTTAGACTGCCTAAAGTGAAATTTCACGGAAATTAATATATTTTTTTTAATACTCGTTGTTTAGTTCTTGGTCTGTCACCACCATTATATAGTAGAGCCGATTCTTCCTCCTAAGTACAAAGTCTAGTCTAAAAGCAGTTACACCTTTTCAAGTTAAGTTCCATCTAAGCTTGCTTTATAAAAGCTCAAGATGCCTTTACCATGTAACTATGAGACTATGACGTGTGAGTGCAACAAACGCGTCCACTACATATTGTCAATAACCGGGCGCCGCCTACGCTGAAAAAAAAAAAAAAAAAGTCACCTACGCTGATTTGATCAGTGAGACGATCGGAGGAGGTCCGAGATAGAGGTTAGAAGCGATTGTTACTTCATCCGTAACTGAAAAACGTTGTATATGAGGGAAAAATAACTTCTAAATTAACAAAATTGAGGGCCAATATTTATATCGTAGATGGTGAAGGCGACACGTGTCGCAAAATGTTCACCTCTAGCCTCGGAGAGACTTCGACTAAGACTGCACTGGTTTGAGGCTGGTATTAATAATATATTATTGATCTCAACTGTGAGACCGAACTTAGTAGTACTCTTTTGAGAAGTATAAATTACTGGAATAAGAATGAGAAATTCGGTCTCGGGACTTGAAATTCTCGGTTCACGATTTATAGTTTTAGAAAAGGAGCCTAGGAACAGATGGATATAGTTATGAAGCAGGATGCAACCCATACTTTGGCAAAAACCAACCTGCAACCACTTGCACTAGGGTCATTTTTGGTCTTCAGAAATATGTGTGAGTGGTTATTTTCTGCATAACTAGTGACAGTATACCAACTACATAGTAGAATTCATTGCTGGGGCTAAGTAAGTTATCTTACGTGGTAAATAAAAGAATACTAATACCCGCTTGTCGCTCATCGCTTGCGCCGCATCTGAACTTGTCAATCGAATGTCGACCAGGGTCAATTAATACCGGGACCTCCGATACCCTTCTGCATATATACTTTATAGCGTTTTTTGTCTCTGATATAATTTTCGGAACTTAATAAATATTTTTTTATTACTTTATCAGTTCGAGACAAACAACTTTATGCTATATTTTGTACAAATATTACTCCGCTGTCAAAGTATTTATATTATACCTCTTGATTCGCAGTGACTAAACATTATATTTTTTGTTTCAATCTTCCGACCCGCCTGATGTTCAGTAGTTATCGTAAGGTACCTAAAGAAGACTAAAAATATTTACGATTGTCTCCTATATGACTACATAGTATATAACTCTAAATTGTAAATTTAAAAACCCCCGATGCGACGACTTTTTCATCAAATGTATACAATAATCAACAGAAACTCTGCGTAAAAGTAGTCATTATTTTGTTATGACATTATAATAATTGACATTAGAATAGACAACGAATCTAAATATTGATGCCACGGAGGTTTAATTCCTAGTAAAATATTATCAATTATGATTCAATTTCATGTAATAACTCTGGTTGAGGTGGATGGGAGCAGCCCAGGCGAAGAATTTTCAATAACGCTAAAATTATTTTAAATTAGATTTGTTTTTTTATATTTTTTCTCAATGGCGGAGCAGCGCCCTCTAGAATTATTATAACGTAATATTCCATGACCATTAACAAAACAAACAAAGTTTAACGCATGCGCGTATCCCTCATTTGACACGTGACTTATGGAACGTCTTTAGTTCATACACAAATCTCATATAAAATTTGATAAAATATATTTTTTTTCCAGAATCAGGGAAACTTTTCATATTTATAATATTGTAAAAAGCCAGTTCAGACTATTACGATCATTTAAAAATATAATAAATCTAAATCCAATAATCTCAAATTTCGATTGGATTCGAGCCGTGGAAGTTGGTTTTGACCGTGAATGTGGCTTTTTAACCTACAAAAGAGCTGATGATCTTCAAACGGCTGAGCCGATTTTCATGAAACATAGCTAAGAACACTCTCGATCAGAATACCTATCTAACAAAAGAAACATAATTGAAATCGGTTCATCAGCTTGGGCGCTACGTTGCCACAGACAGACACACAGATACACAGATACACAGATACACAGATACACAGACACACAGATACACATCGTCGGGGGTTAAAAACAAAGTCGCTTCCCGCTGTCTGTCTGTCCCTATGTATGCTATCTTAAAAACTACGCAACGGATTTTAATGCGGTTTTTTTAATAGCAAAATAGAGTGATTCAAGAGGAAGGTTTATATGTATAATACTTGCATAATATAGTAGAAAAACACTGATAATTTTAGAGGTTTCTGATGTGATGTCGTAAATAAACACATATTTTTGCGCTTACATTACTAACCGTGCGAAGCCGGGGCGGGTCGCTAGTTAATTGTAAAACGAAGTATTTGTCTATGCTTCCCTCATTTGAATTTATATAACCACTAGCTGAGCCCGCAACTTCGTCCGCGTGGAATTTAACTTAACAAAAAAGCCCACTCCCGCGTTCTGAGCCCGCGCGACAGGTCCCATTTTTTTAAATTTTGTTTTTCTAAAATAAAAAGTAGCCTAAGTTACTGCTTACAATACCAGCTATCTACCAGTGAAAGTCCCGTCAAAATCGGTCCAGCCGTTTCGGAGATACTCTTTGATTTCATGTGTTTTATTTTTTTACGCGGAACCCTAATTGTTTTTATAAAATTAAAGTAGCCTAAAATACTCCTTAAAACATCAGCTATCTACCAGTGAAAGTCCCGTCAAAATCGGTCCTGCCGTTTCGGAGATTACCCGGAACAAACACACAGACAGACAGACAGACAAAACATTTTTAAATCGCTTTTTTGTTATAGGTGTCGTATGTACTTTCATATGCATTTAGTGAAAAGGTGTTATTTTGATATTACAAACAGACACTCTAATTTTATTTATTTGTGTAGATAACTTCAAACCATAGCTTTAAACTTTCGGATCAATATGCACCGGCACGCTCTATGACGTCATGGCTGGGAAAACCACCGGATGACGTAAGCAGATAACGTAGATAGTGCCATGAAAAATGTATGTACATATTTGTAAAAGTTATTGATTACATCCAATGTCCACGTTCATTCAAACACCTGATTGGGTGTTTTAAAGAGGCCTTCGATTTTATTTTTAAACAAGCTTCTGCCCGCCTCTTCCTCAACGTGGACTTAAGTATCCTATGTGTTTATCCAGGTTATAAACTATCTGTGTATCAAATTCCATCCAAATCTGTTCAGCCGTATCTGCGTGAATGAGTAACAAACATACAAACCCTCAAATATGTATTACTAGTTCCTGCCCGCGACTTCGTCCGCGTAGACTTAAGTACAGTATTCTATGTGTCAATCCCGGTTATAAACTATCTGTGTTCCAAGTTTCATCCAAATCCGTTCAGTAGTTTTGGCGTGAAAGAGTAACAAACATACATCCACACTCACAAACTTTCGCATGTTTTTGACCCGCAAAAATGTATTGTTGAGTACTAAAGGGGTAATTAAGGAGCTCAACAGTGTGGAACAGGCGTCAGTCGGTCAGGGACACTCAGAATGAGGAGTGAAGGAGAGTAAGGCTACACGTATTCTGACACAATAATAAAAAATGACAACAAATGATGTTTGAAGAGTATGAGCCAAGCTGGAATCAATTCGACTACAGCTCATATACGGGATCGCTCGAACGTGGTAGTACCTACCTCTCACAGAGCACAGCTCTCTAACACAACTACTTTACGCCGATAAGGCGTAAAGTAGCTATTATAGCTGCGTGTCGTGCGATGAATGAGAGAACCGGAAGTCAAACCTCGTCTCCCTTCCGCTCCCTCTGTCTACTTCTCTTCAGGACGGCAATATGGGAGCAATGCCTGTGGTATTACAAGCATCTATAGCCTTTAGTAACTGTTTAACATCAGGCTAATCGTACGCTCATTTACCGACTTATTTGTAGTCCTACTAATATTATAAATGCGAAAGTTTGTGAGTGTGGATGTATGTATGTATGTATGTATGTATGTATGTTTGTTACTCCTTCACGCAAAAACTACTGAACGGATTTGGATGAAATTTGGAACACAGATAGATTATAACCGGGATTAACATATAGGATACTTTTTAACCCAATAATACAATACTACGCGGATGAAGTCGCGGGGCACAGCTAGTACTTATATATAAACAAAAATAAAACGTATGTTTGTAGGAGGTAATATCTGGAACTCCTAATCCAATTTTGCAACTTATTTAACTGATAGAAAGCTACTCTATCCCTGAGTGATAAAGGCTATATTTCAAAGTACCACACGCACGGAGCCGCGGGTAAATGCTTGTTACATATAGAGTGTTAGTACATGATAAATCATACATACTAGTGATGTAACGAATGTTGGATTTTTGACATTCGCGAATGCGAATGCGAATGCGAATATTTGGCTTCAACATTCGCGAATGCGAATGCGAATGCGAATGTTGACTTTCAAATAAGAAGCCTTAAATTGAAAATTAAAAAAAACCCCGATGCGACGACTTTTTAAATTACAAAAGAGCTGATAATTTTCAAACGGTTGAATCGATTTTCGTGAAACATAGCAAAGAACACTCTCGATCAGAATACCTTTCTAAAAAAGCAACAAAAATAAAATCGGATCATCTGTTTGGGCGCTACGATGCCACAGACAGACATACAAATACACATGTTAAACTTATAACACTCCTATTTCTCGGGGGTTAATAAAGAGCGCGCAAAATATTATATTGGATTGACATTTCGTGTCGGCCGAACAAAGCCGAACCCATAGAGGTTGAAAGAACGGAGTTAGTGACATAAAGTTAATTCGAAGAGATTTGTTTTGATTTGAGGGTAGTTTAGTATTATTTCATTAATCAAATTTATTTTATATTAAAATTTTATTGAGTTAATATTTTAATGAGACTAACAAAAGCAATAGAGAATGATCCTATTTATAATTTAGTTGCCTACCTCAAGATAGTTTTTTTTTTTTAATTCAAATATAAGTAAATAAGTGCACTATGTGCAAGTGAGCTAAGTTACGATCGAGGCTGGTTTGCAGCCAGAGACTAACGCAAGGGCTGTGCTGTGATGGAGCCAATTGTGTAATTAACAATGCTCACGTATTTCATACGTCATTTACAACTTAATTGCGACAAAAAATATTTAGAGTACAATCTAATTGAAAAAAATCACAATTCACTAATTTTTTTTAAGACCTAGAATATTGCGGGATGAATGAAAAATAAAACAACATGGCACGCCGTAAGTTTTTAGGGTTCCGTAGTCTAATTCGGAACCCTTATAGTTTTGGCACGTCAGTCTGCAATCACAGTAATTTTATTCAGAGACTATTAGGGCTAAAATACTGCAACCTGGCCAAAAAAATGTGTTTATGTACCGCTAAAAAATTGTTTTTAAATTTTGAAAGCAAAGTTATTCCATTGTACCTCCCGTACTTAAGAAGGGGGAGCGAAAAAAAATGTTTACACACCCCCTCGATTGAGGTATTGTTCAGTAAGTATTTTAAAATTATTTGAAGGATTTTTTGACAGTTTTTCAATATTAATTCCCGTTTACGAAATATTGAGCTTCATTGTGGCCTTTTTTACTTAAGTAGCAAGATTCATCCTATAAATTAGAACCACATTATAAATGGTTTATTATAGGAATTAAATAGTTCTTTACTATTCAAAATTATATAATTAATTAAAAAAAAATCTAGTTTGGATTGAGTCTCAAACCACGCACTACTGATTGTGCACCTAGTCTAATCATAACTTCATTATTTGAATTAAACATCCTTGTAAGAATCTTCATCAGTCTAAAAAGAAAATAAAAAATTATGTCACTTTTACTGAAGATGTCTGTGATGCCGGTTTAATAAATTTAGTAACAGAATTTCTTACTATTTTATTTAAAAAGGTGACCAATAGTTTATTAATTTCGCAGAAATTAATAGGTTACGTGAGCCGCCATATTCTATGTTTCATATCAATAAAAAAAAGACTTTTATTTTATGAGAACCGTATTATCGAAAAGTGGCGGGATGTCTACGGAACCCTGGAGTATGCGTAGTCCGACATGCATTTGGCCGGTTTTATCTATTGGTCTGGCAAAGCCGGTAACAATGATTATATTATTTAAAATATAATAAATCGAATGTTTATAATATGTTTTATTTACAATGAAATTGAATGTGAAAGAAATGTATTTCACTAGTTAATGTATGTATGTAAAATATTTGAATAAACATCGTTTATTTATTGTTTTAAATGCTTACTATTTTTAGGATAACTCTTTACTAAGATTTAAACATGTAAAGTCAATAGCACTACTGCGTTATAAGCTGCTATATGAACCTAAAAGCGGTGCAATAAGTGCCACCCTGTGAGCAAGTTTGTTTAAATAATATATATATTTCTTACTAGTTGTTAACATTCCATATCCATCTATAGATAATTTCCTTTTTGTTTCTCAAAAACATTCGCCAAACATACGCATAGATTCTTGCGAATGCGAATGCGAATGTCAAAAAATATGCGAATATTCGCGAATGCGAATGCTAATATTCGTTACATCACTAATACATACCTATTCATAATGTAAGTAGATGTGCAATTTTCCACGCGTTGACTTTCTCGTGTGTTCTGTGTGTTGCGTTAGCTGCGTGTGTGGGACGCCTTAATTTCACACTGTGTAAGCAAACGAGAGCATAAGTTGAATTTAACGCTTCATTTAATAGAAAGTTTAACAGCATACGTATACTCATACGCGTGAAAGAAAATGGTTTAAATCACCCAAACAAGAAAACCAACGGCCTGAAAAAGTTGAACTCGTTATATACCTTCCCGAATTATGTCAACAATTATAAGCAAAAGTTAACACTACTCGGGTTTATCGTGTGTTTATTGTTTTTTGTAATAATTCGGATAACAGACATAGTAATATATCCATAGATTTGATGATTTGATGCCTTTATTTGTTTGTGACAATGAGAAGCTTCAGGATGGATTTATAAACCTACTACTGCTGCCCGCGTCTTCGTCCGCGTAGACTTAAGTAAAGTATTCTATGTGTTAATCCAGGTTATAAACTATAGGTGTTCCAAATTTCATCCAAATCCGTTCAGTAGTTTTTGCGTGAAAGAGTAACAAACATACATCCACACTCACAAACTTTCCCATTTATAATATTAGTAGGATTTCAACGCGGTTTATTAGTTTGATCGTTGATATAAGGGATTATTTATGCTGGCCATGTCTGACGGAAAACTCAACAGCCATTTTGAAAAAAACAATTGTGCGTCATTTGGGCTGGTGTTTTCGTAATTTTCCACAGTCTGGGACCGCCCCTGTCCTTCGTATAGTACCCATAAAATAAGTCTTGTTTAATTTTGCCCCACGGCTTGGGAGATATTTATTTTATTTATATATTAAAGTATATGGTAGGTTGGTGTTTTAAAAAATACGTTGAATTCAACTATACCTAGATGGTATAAATAAGGATATAGATACAACAGATTTCCTTAATAAAGATTACCGACTAATAAGATAACCTTTATAATTTTCTAAGGAATTCAGTAAATCACAGATAAGATAATTAAATTGACATTCGTTTTCACTGTAAAATTGTGGTTTACCTTGCTTGTCACGAAGTTATCTATGATAAAACAAAATCTATATAATAAATACCGCCAGACGTATCGCCAACTGTATGGTCCCAAACTAAGCAACGCTTGTAATATGGGTACCGTACAATATACTGGGGGCAATCCAAGTGACACCCAGCCCGGGGCTTATTTTATCAAAAGGCCATTTCCGAAATTTGGTCCGACGGGAATCGAACCCGCAACCATCCGGTGCAGTGAGCCGAGCGGCACACCCCCAAACCACTGCGTCAAGCGGTCGTCAATCTAATTAGTATATTATATAAGATTATTGTTTCGTGACAATTAATTCTTAGGCAGAGTTGTATTGAAGTGCAATCACATTTCATCATTTGTATTTGTTTCACACATGCCCTCATGCAAAGAGGAGTCGGGTCATACACCACCATCCCGGTTCAGCGCGCTTTGGCGAACTTCACACCTCTTTTGACAGATTGCAGGCTTCCTCACAATGTTCACCTTCACTGGAACGTAAAGTGCTAATCGTTTTGATGAAATAAATCTAAATATATATAACTCAAAGTCACCTTAGACTGACTGAATGACTGAATGACTGACTGACTGACATAGTGATCTATCAACGCACAGCCCAAACCACTGGACGGATCGGGCTGAAATTTGGCATGCAGGTAGATGTTATGACGTAGGCATCTGCTAAGAAAGGATTTTGATTAACTCTACCCCCAAGGGGGATAAAATAGGGTATGAAAGTTTGTATGAAACCTTGTCAATTGAATTCCACGCGGACGAAGTCGCGGGCACAGCTAGTCAATCTATAAAGTACCTTATCCGTGTTGACCTCGCGACCGCATCATGACATTGATGATTCATTGATGTCAGTCGCCTATCAATTCCGCAATTGAAGTACTGTAGTATTTACAAATGCATTGAAATCACATGTACAGTCACGTGCTGTATATTAAACACTAGCGGCCCGCCCCGGCTTCGCACGGGTACATTGCGGTTACATTATTCGAGTTTTAGTAAGGATCCCAAATTTTTTTGAAAATATATAGCCTATGTCACCCGGGGATAGTGTAGCTTCCCAACAGTGAAATAATTTTTCAAATCGGTTCAGTAGTGTCGGAGCCTATTCATTACAATCAAACAAACAAAGTTTTCCTCTTTATAATATTAGTATGAAGTATGATAAATAATAAAAATAAATTGGATAATCCCAGAACAACAACTATTCTTAGTTGTCGTGCCCCATTTGCATTTACATTATGTGACGACATAGTGCGCCAGAGTACGTTAGATTCAGCCTTTTATTTCAAAATCGTCGAATTTCCAAAAATGCCTAGCGGGGGTGGTTTAACGAGACTTATATGGGCTGTAGTAAAAAAAATGTGGAGTTTACCGGTCATATTTCCCCCCAATGCGGAGTTAGAGCCATAGTCCACCAAGCTGGCTTAGTGCTGTTTAGCAAACATCACTCTTCTATCGAGAGACATGCAGGTTTCTTCACGATGTTTTCCATCACGAAATCAAATGATTTATTGCGTCCACAAAGTGTTAACCGTTTAATGATGCTCGGCCATACATCAAAGTGTATCGCTACGCCGCAATGCGCTCAGATTGTCGACAGGACGGTCGCCATGCCTTCTGCACATTCAAGGATAAAGTAGATTTTTTTATTAAATTTCTCCCAGAAGCCGTTATTAAAAGCATTCTTAAAGAGATGGGATATTATTACACAATGTAAACACGTATTTAATCGTCCAAACTAAAAACAATATATATATATATATAACAATATTAGTTTTGTGTTTAATGAAAGTTGCTAAGTACCTACACAAGTTGACAATTGAAATGTTCCACATTTTTACAATGTGTCTTGAAAAAAATTATACACACAGACTAACTACCCTCCGCACTCTTATACAAGGACGTAAGTTTCCGAAACACATGCGCTAAATAAAGTGTGTAATTCACGATCCACCAATCACAATGCATTGCCTCCGCTCCCAACCAATCACAATAGCAAACTCCCCGCTCCCGTTCCGCAACTTTTTTCGGAATTATTTTGGCGGCCGGCGCCGGGGGCAACAACGAATTGAAATATAAAATGAAAAACTAGTGTCATGAAAATAAATCAGAAATGTCCGACGTAATCTCGAACACATGGTCGCCATGGTTGCTATAATAAAACCACACACATTGAGAATACGTGTGGGATTAAAATAACGCTTCCCGGTTTATTGAACTTGACTCGAAAGGGAGAGTCTTCGCGAGTGTACGCAAGGCTCTACATATTGGAGGCTGTATGTGGCTGTCAGTGGATGTATTCAGCCACCTTTTGAAAGTAGAAAGAGTAACCATTGAGCTTCTTGCTGGATCTTCACAGTAGAAACAGCATTCCGAACTGGTGCATGATTCTCATTAAGTATTTGTTGACGCTGTCTAAACGGCGCAACACTAGTCGGGGGTCACAACACTATGGCAGAATGCCCCTGGCGGCCATTACAAGCAACCTTAAGAAACCTAACAGTAATGTAACCTGAACAAGAAAAGATTAAAATAAAATACACTAACCAAATACATAAATAAATAGAAGAAACACAATTCATAAGTGCCTTGGTGACATAAAAAGGATTTTGATGTTTTTTGAGGTCGCCAATTTCATCAATACAAGTCTTTAAATTGAAATTTAAGTGGTTAGCAATAAATAATGATATGTCATGATCCCGAGGTGAATTGATGACGCTAATTTCGTCTACTTCCCTCAGACAAGTTAACAGTTCGCCACATGGGTTTAGGCGAAGTGAGATTTTAATGCCTTTCATTGGTTGAAAAATATTATACCATGTCGTATTAAGAATGTCTTAGGGCCTGTGCACACCACGATCATTAAAAGCGCCGTCGACGCCGTTTGTAGCGATACAGACGCGATACGCACGCGAGTTAGCCGCAGCCTGTAGACTTTTGTAGGATACTCGTCCACGGCGCGTTTAAAAACGTGGTGTGCACAGGCCCTAAAAAGGAGCGTGGGATGTTTTTTTTTTTTATAAGTACTATAAAGTCGGCCATCAAGCGTGCGACCCGCCTGACGTTAAACAGTAACCGTTGCCTACAGATGCTTGCAATACCAAACGCATTGCTCGCATGTTGCCGACCTGAACGGGCTACAGGGAGCTCCCATTCATCGTGCGAAACGCAGCAATAGCTAATTAACGCCCAGCTACTGTCAGAGAGCCCGCATATGAGTTGTAGTCAATTTTTTACAATTCGGCTCTACCGCTGTATGATGATAAAACAAATCTAACTCTAAATTGAAAATTTAAAAAAACCCCGATGCGCCGACTTTTTAAACTACAAAAGAGTTGATAATCGGCTGAATTGATTTTCATGAAACATAGCTAAGAACATCCTCGATCAGAGTATCTACCTTTCTAACAAAAAAAAATATTAAAATCGGTTCATCCGCTTAGGCGCTACGAAGCCACAGACAGATTCACATGTTAAACTTATAACATCCCTCTTTTTTCGTCGGTGGTTAAAAACGAGTCTCATCACTTACACGTTTTAAGTGTCACTATTATCTTCTTTCTTTAAATAAATGGCCCATCCAGTTAAAACGGTATGTCGCAAGTGTCAAGTAACAAATTGCAATTCACAGTTAATACTATACAAAAAGACCGTCCACTTCGGAACACCAAAATGGGGGAAACTATTATCTTAATGTAAATAGTAAATCCCACTTCAGATTCAGTTTAAATAGTGAGATAAAAAGTTCATTTTATTATACCTGTTTTATCTTTCTAGGTAAATAATGATTTCAAGTGTGTTAATGTTGTTTTCATTAAACTTAGTTATTTGATCTAGAACTCAGTATTTTTCCACGTAGCAATACAAGTAAGTATGTCGATACCTACTATCGTCATCTCAGTTTTATTAGTATATATAATGTAGTTGTATATTTATGTAATAGCTGTAACTTTATTTTTAACAGTTGCGAACCTAAACCACAGAAGTATATTAGCTAAACAAATCGCCTATGACATTGTTAAATAGGTATAAGGTACCTACGCTAAATATAAAACACAATGTTTAAAATAAAACAAAATCGTTTTATCCATGTAAACCAGCCACATATTGAATTGGCCATTGAATTTTTAGCGGAAAAGGGAAGATCTTCCCAGCCAGGCGGGTGTTGTGCCTGGCGGGGCGGCCGCTATGCCCCGCTGGTTATTCTCGGGGTCTTTGTATATATAGTCACGATGCTTGCGAGTCTTAATATCGTGATTCAGTTTTTCTATGAAGAATCCGTACATTGTATTGAGGCGCTGCATTTAGCGCCATCTGTCCATTTCTGTCGGCGACGTGAATGTGAGGTCGCCACAAATTCATTGTGATTTAAGGCAATCGTTTGAACCTCCGAGTCATAAATTCATCAGTCTTATGTGACCCCATAAAGTAGTCAGCAGCCATAGGAAGAGCGTAGTTAACCACTATATGTAATAGGTCCTATGTTTCCGTACCTGCTGATTGTCGCTACCAAATTGTCATCATCCTTTGGGGCGATCCTCTGTCGCAATCAGGACTTGCTTGCATCATCATTCGGATATAAAAATAACTCTTAGCGGTCATTCACACGGTTAACCCGGCACTGATAATTTATATGCATGATATTGTATCTAGATGTCAAATACGGACATTATCTGTCAAAATGTATAGGACAAAACGGTGTCAACTTCTTCGTGTGAATGACTGCTTACGGAATTTTATGACGGGTATCGTTCTTATGAATGATGGAGAATTTCACAGGTGGCGTGTGAAAATCATGTTAAATGAAACATTATTTTAAACAGTTTTCATACGTAGCACCTGAAACTGAGATATAGACTGTCAAAAATAATTACTATTATCGTAAAGCGTTCGATAATATCCGGGTTTCATTGACAAGTGAGTTCATAGCATCAAATTTTATAAGTAAGTAATGAAAAATGGATAACAATAAAATCGTTGAAAGTGAAAATTCACAAGTGGAACAACTGTGAAAATAAGTAATTTCACGTAATGAATAATAATTTGAAGCAGCAATCATGTTTGACATAAACAGTTTGTTGTTAAGTTTCAATAAGGGTTAGAATTTTTTTATAGATTACTACGTTCCTTACTACGTAACTAAACAAAAACGTCACAAAACGATCTTCAAACACGGTAACAAACGCACAAAAGTTACGTAACGTTCGCATAGCGGTGCTAATGAGTAACGCAGTGGTGCGAATGTTGGAGTTACCGGGTGTGTCGGCTATTTGTGTGTTCGGTTCCTGTTACACTGGTCGGTATTTAAACAGTAGCGCTTAAGGAACATTGCGAAGTATTTTACACCCTGTCGGACCGTAGTGGAGTTGTTATTAGTACTTCTTCGTATAATCTATATATTAATAAGTGAAGGAAAAACTTTCAAACGCTTAATACGAAAATAGCGCGAACGGAGGAGTATGAAATTTGGCACACTTATAGTTTATATAGAGAAGGAGTGCAGAATGCTACTATTTTTATATTATAATACTTAGAAATACATTAAAATTTATAAATAAAACATTACACACCCTAAACTGAATTGACACACACACATTCGTAACCTGCACACCGACTGACTGTCTGACTGACAAACGGTGACAATTTTTGGAGGGCGGGACTTCCATAATGCATTCTGCGTGCCAGTATCAAATAGTCTTTGACAATAAAACCTTAAATGACGATTGAAATTTAAATGAATTATGGTCGTATTTCGACCATTATTTCAATCATCAGGTAATGAATCATTGAATCAATTAGCTGATTAGATTGTATTAACCTCAATCATCGAGTCGTCTATCTCGGTAATAACGGCACAGCACTTAACTATTGTAAGTAATGCATTCTCAATTAATTCATGAAATGGCGTAGTCTTGTGAAGCGGGTCAGTGGGGACTGAAGTGCGCACGCTATGAATAACAATATCGTAAAGGGCGACTAAAAGAACGAACACGATAGGCCGTCTCCGTTCGACCGTCCTTGTTGGGTTTTTGGCTCTCCTACTTATAGTACGAAGCAACTATAATAAGTAGTTAATATACTGCAGAGGCTAAAAACCTCAAACGGCGCCAATATAGTGCCCTGGCTGGAGGTTAATTGTTTGAGTCTTTTGAGGTCCCTTAGGCTTATGGGGCCCTAACGCGCGTCTCCTCTACAAGGAGATAGCAGCGGGTCTGTTCGCCGAATCACGTGACGGGCTGGTTTGTTTTTCACGCAACGAATAAGCCTCGCTATTCAGCGCGGAAATGCGGCCAGCCTCCTGGCCACTTTTGGCATTGACGATGACGTGGAAGCACTTTATTTTATTTCATTTCATGATTATTTTTATTTTACTTTTAGTTAGTTTCTTTAAGTTTATAAATAGGTATAATGCATGTAAATAATGATAATAATTAATACAAATTATGTTTAATAAAAAATCACTCGATCTTCTGTAAGAGGGTGATATTAGCCCGGTAGAGCCAGCCCGTATATGAGCTGTAATATACTACAGCTGGGCTCTCCCACCGTAATAAATTCGGACCAATTCTTTTGGATATATATAACTAGCTGTGCCCCGCGACTTCATCCGCGTAGTATTGGATTAATGGGTTAAAAAGTATCCTATATGTTAACCCCGGTTATAATCTATCTGTATTCCAAATTTCATCCAAATCCGTTCAGTAGTTTTTGCGTGAAGGAGTAACAAACATACATACATACATACATACGATACATACATACATACATACATCCACACTCACAAACTTTCGCATTTATAATATTAGTAGGATGTACGCTCAAATAATAGTTTACGTAACGTAACAATAACGTTCTCACGTTCCGCATCAAATGTTATGACTGCGGCGGAGCGGCGTGCAATGCAGGTGGAATACTTCATATGTAGGGATGTGGGTCAAGGGTATCAGAATTACCTACTTATTTAATAGAGGTTAAGCCAAACGGTAGCCATTTGGCTATACATCTCATATTAGGGCTGGCTTGAATGGGGTAGTACCACACTCTTGCAGAATATCGGCTTTAGTTACTCACCTATTATATCTACGTTTCTACGTTTGCTGATCATGGGTCATCATCTTTTATGCAGTCGTATCGAAAACTGAACGAACAATATAAAATTATCATTCGTTTATTAGCAGTGATAGCCGATTGGTAAAAGCACGCGTCTTGCGGGCACCAGGTCTTGGATTCAAACCCCGGCTCGCACCTCTGGATTTTTCCAAATCCCAAGGGGATAAAATAGGGGATGAAAGTTTGTATGAAACTTTGTCAATTAAATTCCACGCGGACGAAGTCGCCTTGCAAATTTGTAAATCCGCCACTGCAAGCATCTGTAAGCTACGGTAATGTAGACCAGGCGGGTCGTAGGTAGTCTTGTTTGCCGAATTGATTCTCTAAAGGAAGACTACTTAATCCCTTCCGAATTTCCCTTATTAGACCTAGAATTTACCCGTGATTCATATTGGGTAGAAATAAAATAAGTTCACGTATGTACCTTAGGGTTGTCCACTTAGATAATACCTAATCAATGTTGTTTTTCGATGCAATAACATCGAGGCTATGCATCGGTATGCTATGGTTAGAAACATCGATGTTTTCTTAAAATCGATTAGGTACTTTTTCTAACATTTAATCAGCCCCCTGACATGACACTCCCTACAACAAACAAACCACAAATGTTTAATTATCTATTACTCCTACAACAAAACTATATTTCATGCAAACCTTCGCTGATTCAGGTAGGTAAGTACCTACCTATACTTTACTTATCTTCAATCTTCGTATCAATAAGGAACTAGGTAGGTATAGTTAAGGCGAATTTACTCTACTTATAGTATAAGGAGTTATTACATTTTAATATACTCACAAAACACTATCATTATTATCACAAAATCTAACGCTGATACTGATAAATTGTAAGTGTCCGTGATAAAGTGATTTAGATATTTTTTACTTCAACTGGCTACAAGCGCACTCTATCCGTCACTTTTGTAACTAAAAATGTAAACAAACTGCCGTGCGTCAGGTGAAACAATGGACGTGGCTACTTGCGTAGTTCACACGTAACATAAGAGATGGCGCTATTTATAGTTTTCACATTTTACTTTGTGTATGTTTAGTACAAAGATTTTTAAAATTACAATAGCTTTGATTTTGTGATAGGAAAACTGCAGCACAAATATCGAGTGAATACTGGATAGTTTTTATTCTACATTACTGCCTGTAAGAGACAATTTTGTAAATAGGTATAACAAGCAAGACTTGACAACAAAAATAATCTTATATTTTTTTAAATAGCCGTTAGTATCTTATCTTGTAGCATTATAGTTCCGAAATAAAAATGACAGAATATATATATATATATATATATATATACCTACCTACTTATCTTGTAATCACAATCACAAGGAAGGATTTTTTAAATAATCAAGTTTCCACGTAACCACTTTTATCTCGAAGAGTTTTTTAGACAGTGCTTTCGCATGTCACGTAGGCATTATTATTGGATACATGCCCGTATGTATTCACAAATCGATCTCAAGTCTGGGAGCGATCTTGAGTACGCTTTTGACACTTCATTTTGTACTGGTATGACATTATAATGATATTTCCAAGATCGCTCTCAGATCTGAGATCGATTTATTAAGACGGGCCTCAGAGCGATCTTGGAAATGTTATTCCAGTACAAAACCGTACTCAAAAGTGTACCTACCTACTCAATTTAGATACCAGAGTTCAAAATCTTGGAATTATCATAGTCAAAGCTATACTATACTCATGATTTTGTTAAAAAAAAGTACAAAAGCCATAGACAAGAAATGTAATAGTTATATACCACTATATGCAGTCTTCCACTCTCGCATTTATATTTGTAGACTTGAGGTCGATTTATTACTGGCCATAGTAATCATACCTACATAGTATAATACTACCGTGAGTTTATACGTTCGCTAGGTGTCGCTAGCATCTTCTTAAATATTTCTTACTTGCGTAAAATTTTTCGCTCTTCATGTAGCCGAAATAAGCCTATATTACAGCAGAAAAAAATAGGTATAATAAGTACAGTAGCTGTAAATTGGCCGGCCTGTAGTTGTTACCTACGGATTGCAGCGAGGTAGGTTTTTCATACGAAACATGTATTGTGACGCCGCTAGAAAAGCCGGCTAACTTGCAGTGTTCAAACTATACATTATATTAACATGAGGGAAAAGCGAGCTGGAATGTGGTTTTGCGTAGAAGTGTAATAAATAACAATAAAAAAAAAATCAGCATAAAAATCATTGTTCTATAAAAATAAAACTATTCAATGTTATTGAGACAATAAACTAAGTATATTGCACTAAGCGTAAAATAAACATATAAAAAAATTAATAAATATAAAAAAATCACCGATCTCCTTTGCTGGCGTCTTCTTTCTCTTTCAAGATCTGTTCTACATATGATTTGACCTCATCTGGACGCAGAAATTTGATTGGCTGTGACATCTTTAATACGGCCACCTAAGAATATAAAATATTATTTTTTTATGCTTTACAGATTATAAATTACTAGCTGTGCCCCGCGACTTCATCCGCGTAGTATTGGATTATTGGGTTAAAAAGTATCCTATATTTTAATCCCGGTTATAATCTATCTGTGTTCCAAATTTCATCCAAATCCGTTCAGTAGTTTATGCGTGAAGGAGTAACAAACATACATACATACATACATCCACACTCACAAACTTTTGCATTTATAATATTAGTAGGACTATTTTTTTATGCTTTACAGATTATAAATTATAATCACGATTGCTATTCGGAAAGAGATCCCCAAAGACATTCCAAGCAGTTAAACTGATTTGAAACATTTATTACTTGTCAAACTTGGGGTTCTTCCCAGGGTTCTTCTCTCTACTAAAAACCCTACCTACCTACCTACGTCTCGCATTCGCCATCCTAGAGATTCTACAGTTAGAGGTTCCCTTACATCCAGGTTGTGTTTCTCAGACTGCACCACCTCCAGCAGTGCCTTGATCGCCAGCCTGATGGCGCCATCGTCGGTGGCCACCTCCTTATCGCTGTAGTTCTGTTCTAGAAACTCTCTCACGCTCTTGTCGCCTCTACCTGTCGAGCTGGCCTGAAAGAGGACAATGCTATGACTATACTTAATAAATATAAAAAAACTAGCTGTACCCTGCGCGCGTTGCTACGCTGTCAAAGATTGGTCGTACCAACTCGGAAACCTTTGTGGGCTCACGCACAATACTTTGCTGAAGATCATGACTTGAGTAAATGCATGGTTTATGATTCTATAAAGGACATACATACACACATTCATGTTTATATATATAGAAGTTAGAAGAAGAAGATAAATAACGCCAGACTGACACACCAACTGTATGGTCCCAAAATAATCAAAGCTTGTACTATGGGTACCGCACAATGGACCCAGGGCTAGTGACACCCAGACCTGGGCAAATAACGAAAAGCCAATTTCCGAAATTTGCCCCGACGGGAATCGAACCTGCAACCACCATGTGTAGTGAGCCGAGCAGCCTACGCTCAAACCACAGCGCCAAGCGGTCGTCAGATATAGTTCTGAACCAAACACAAACCGTTTAATTATTTTTAGGCCTTAAAACCCACCTTCCACTCATAATATACACCAGAAGGTTCGGTCTGGTATAGATGCGGTGTGCCGTCGAAATCGAAGCCTCCCACCAAGCAACCGGTGCCGAAAGGCCGCCGCCCGTTGCTCTGCGTGTAATTCTGTTTCAGCTCAGCTATGTACCTCGTTATGTACTGCAAAGTGACCGGATCCTCGACTGTGAGGCGGTGCGACTGGCATTCTATCTGCGATCTGACAAAAAATAATCGGTTTCAAACTTGGAAATGCTTATCTTCTTATATTATAATCTATACAAATAAATAAAATTGCGAGTGTCTGTTTGTAATATCAAAATAACACCTTTTTACTAAATGCATATGAAAGTACATACGACACCTATAACAAAAACGCGATTTAAAAAAAAATTGTCTGTCTGTCTGTGTGTTTGTTCCGGGTAATCTCCGAAACGGCAGGACCGATTTTGACGGTTGTTGTTATAAGCATGTGGATGTTATAAGCAGTAACTTGGGCTACTTTTATTTTAGAAAAACAAAATTAGAAAATGGGTCCTGTCGCGCGGGCTCAGAAGGCGGGAGCGGGCTTTTTTGTTAAGTTAAATTCCACGCGGACGAAGTCGCGCGCTCAGCTAGTTATAAATAATAAAAATAAACATCGCCAGACTGACACCAACTGTATGGTCCCAAATTAAGCAACGCTTGTACTATGGGTACCATACAATGGAATGGGGGCGATCCCAGTGACACCCAGACCGGGGCAAATTACGAAAAGGCCATCTCCGAAATTTGCCCCGGCGGGAATCGAACCTCAACCACCCGGTGCAGTGAGCCGAGCGGCCTAAGCTCGAGCCACTTCGCCAAGCGGTTGTCAAATCTTCTGTACGTGTACGTGTGTTTGTCACCGAACTCCTCCTAAACGACTACACCGATTTTGATGACTCTTTTTGTGTGTATTTGAGTGGGTGTCTTGATGGTTTAGGTTCACAATTGGACCCAGTAGATGGCGCTGCAATCGGGTTCTAGGTGGGGCAGGACAACGTTTGCCGGGCCCGCTAGTAAGTATACCAAAGGCGTTGCTCGCACGTTGTCGACCGAGAGCGAAGTGGGACAGAGAGAGTTAAAGTGAGGGGAGCTTGGGCTTCTGGTTCTCTCACTCACACAACCCATTAAGCGTTTGGAAACCTTTTGTCCTAGACTGCAGAGTCCAAAGTTGAGTAATCAATATTGAAAATCTATCACTGTGAGGCCCAGCGCACACCGCTGGAGGCGCGGCGGAGAGCAATTGACGACAACCATTTAATATAAACCTTAACAACCGTGACATACGGTCGCTTGAATAAATTCGCACGCGGTGCTCGGAGCGCCCTCAAGCTACTACAAGAAGCATACGCGCGACTGTTCATACATACCGTATGTCAAGGTATTTAAGGTTTATATTAAAGCGTGGCGGAGAGCAATTGAAGACAACAATTTAATAATTGTTGTCTTGAATTGCTCTCCGCCACGCCTCCAGCGGTGTGCGCGGGCCTGAAGCTTCCAAAATGGTACCTAGACACCAGTACCCTAGCATCAGCCCTCAGTCCTGCGAAAGCCAATGCCACGTGGCTATCCAGCGCCACTATCTTCTTCTCCGTCCTCTCATCCTGCAGCAGCGGCACTGATCTCTTCTCCACGGCCAGCACCACGATGCTAGGCCCACGCACGCCCACTACTGGGGAACCACGGCGCACGGCCTCCTGGGCGTACTGCACCTGAATAAGCTGGCCATCCGGGGAGAACACTGTTATAGCTCGGTCATATCTTGACATTCTGTATAATAAAAGCGTGAACGATAGCAAAAAATCGATATAAATAAAAAATATAAGACGAAGTAAAAAAAGTAAATTGATTTTGGACGAGACGTTTGGTGTTTTTTTTATAGAAGCATAGCAAAGAGAATACAACAGTATGCTTAGAACATAAATGTTCTAAGACAGTATGTAAGAATCTTAGATTAACGAACCAATGGATAAGTGACGTACTACATTTTACGAATCAAATTTTCTGTCAGATTTTGGGGGAGACGAGGTAACCACTACAACGAAATGATGCACAATTACTAAAAAACAAATTGTGTCATTATGAATGCACACTTAAATAAATATTCAACACTAGTAACTTTTATGCACACTAATCGGTCAAATACGTCAACATGCAAGAATTTACGAGTGTAAGACACTAAGTGCAATAGGGAGATACCAATATCGATATTTTAATTAGATATATCGATAGTTTCACTTGCTCATCATCACAAAAATATTGCATAGATGTGTGCATTTCTTCATCTAATACAAAATATGAATTATTTTGTATATGATGGTATCTTATACAGTACGATGATCTATCGTTTATGCATTACTTAAAAAAAAATCCCCTCGCTGTGGGAATGAAACATTTAAAATAAATAATATTTTACAACAATATACAAGGTGAATCTTCTACTACATAGTCTAGTCACAAATATTACTACACAAAATATTACACACACCACAAACACTTCACGTATATATTATTTCAGTGAAATATTTTTTTAGAATCATGTCAGTTGAAGTATAAATTAAATACTTACGGCATCAGCTAAAAAATAATATTGGTACGGCATTATCTACTAATTTTCGTCGTTTATTAGATAAACATTGGAATTGCGACGAAACAAAGTGTACCGAACAAATAATACTTGTGCGAGTAGGTTCCCAACCCCTCTTTCTATTGCAAGATTTTCCCATTTGGTTTTAATTGAGGGTCTTTGGGAAATCAGGAAAAATAGTGGAATAATGATAAGTTAAAAAAATAACAATAAGTAATTATATTTTTACTATATATAATTTAAAATAAATATATAATAAAACTCTAAAAAATATAATTTTATCGATACCCGTCCGCAATCATAAATTATCCCTGCCACAGCACTATTCAAAATGGCGAACTCGAGATACCATACTACACTTTTCAATTATTTCGTACTCGATTGTTGAATCGATAATGTTTTCGATTTTTATCACATTTTATATTTTAACTATTTTATTAGAAAGAAGGGATTAATTACACCAAAAACACTTACATATGAAACGTTACTGTGTCTTTTTGTAGATAATAGGTGTTTGACCTTTTCTTGCACAGGTTAACAGCACGGATCGGCATTTTTTACGGAGCTCCTTAGACCGCGAAAACGATGTTGACTTTGATAAAATCGATTCCGTTATCAGTTTTTATAAACGTGTTAGACCTTCTTGGTCTTATACCTTGGCAGAGGGGAATGATCATGTAAAACTCGTCCATAGTTAAATGGTCTAAGGTAAGAATCAAAGAGTGATGAGAATGTTTATAGAGTTTTAAACGTATTTTTTTTTATCTCTATGGTGTCTTCTTCTTTTCGCATGAGCAAGTGGCTAAATCTGGTGTCAGAGTTACATCCACTGAGTTATTCTTCTTTAAACACGAACTAGAACTAACGTATGTCCTACACATTTTTGTAGGAATACTTTTGTAAATCGTAGGCGAATATCAGAATCACCCAGGCCCGTAATTTAAACCCTAAATACATCCAAATCCTAAAACAACTCGATGCTCATACCGACAATTTAATCTCAGCGATATTTCAGCGAAGTCTCGCTGCATGTCTTGAGGAGTCGTCAGGAGTGCTTTATTAAGACATTGCGTCTGTCGTCTCGAGATATGACGACACTAATGCGCGTGAGTCGATTGATTTAATTGACTTGCAGTGCTTTTGATGTGTCCGAATGTGTTTTATGGTGTAATTGACTTGGATTTCAAAGGTATACGAGTATTATATGTAATGGAACAGTCTTTCACGAATAAATATTGTCAGACTAACACACCAACCGTATGGTCCCAAACTAAGCAAAGCTTGTGATCTGGTTTCCGTGCAAGGGTTGCGAGCGATCCATGTGACCCAGACCAGGGCAAATCACAAAAATGCCTTTTCCGAAATTTGCCCTGACGGGAATAGAACCGCTCTTCCCCAAAGAGGTAGGCTGAGTTTTATCTATGAGCTTAGATTGGACACATTCATTAAAAATATATGTTTCTTTTTTTTTCTATATTTAGCAAAGTCTGCAAACGAGCGTACGACTCGCTTGATGTTAAGCAGTTTGCTGACTTGAAGGGGAGGAGGACATGGTGAGAGGAGAGGAGGAGGGGTTGGCCTTCCGGTACCCTCACTTATCGTACGAAACGCAGCCACAAATAGCTACTTATAAGACTACGTCATAAGACATCTATACAAATAAATAAAATTGGAGTGTCTGTTTGTAATATCAAAATAACACCTTTTCACTAATGGCATATGAAAGTACATACGATACTTATTACAAAACCGCGATTTAAACATTTTTTGTCTGTCTGTCTGTCTGTCTGTCTGTCTGTGTGTTTGTTCCGGGTAATCTCCGAAACGGCTGGACCGATTTCGACGGGACTTTCGATGGCAGATAGCTGATCTTATAAGGAGTAACTTAGGCTACTATAATTTTGGAAAAACAATATTTAAAAAATGGGTCCTGTCGCGCGGGCTCAGAACGCGGGAGCGGGCTTTTTGTTAAGTTAAATTCTACGCGGACGAAGTCGCGGGCTCAGCTAGTTTGTAAATATTATTCAATAGGTGTCTCTCTCATGCACCCAACTAAGTTACTCATTACATATTTCTCCATATTATCTCTCTGACATAATTATTCATGAAAGGCCCCATTATAATCCACACGATAATGGAAGGTAGGAACAGACTATGTATTGATTGCCTTATCTCATGAGTTAACAGTTACATTGATGGTATTCTGAAGTAAACAGAATAAGTCAATGAGTTTAATATTGTAATAGTTGATAAGTAAGAGTCCCTAACATAGCTGTAACGGCTGAATAGTTACCAAATCTTAAGGGGCTGTGGCCAGAAAAATGAATCGCGATTTTGGGCCATCTGACACTCGCATTCGCTAGCCACGTCATGACGTTGGCACTACGGAAACCTATGGAGCAGCCTAAATAGTTATTTTTTAACAGAATCAAAAATAGAAGGAGGAAGTTCTCAGTTCAGTTGTTTTTTTATGTATGTTACCTCAGATCTCCGTCATTTATAAACCAATTTGAAAGAATATTTATTTATTAGATATTTTTATTGTTTATATTATTATTTATTGATACTTGTAGGACCCATAGAAATTTTACCAAAATCGGTTCAGTAGTTTGGGAGATGGACTATTTACAGTTACCAGCAATTCAATACGTAGTTTACCATTAAAAACATGACCAAAACTTTATTAAAAAAATATCGACTCCAAAAAAAACCCGGGTGCGCTAAATAAAACGCTAGAAATGTTGAGGTCCCTAATTTGGAGTCAGTGTCAATTCAAGTAAGTAGGAGTTGGTAGGTACCTAAGAAGCTATCCTAACGTATAGTAAAGATTCCACCACTGCAGCGACTCCATATGAAATAAATTGTCATTTCTAGCTTTTTAGTGCAGGTTTTATTGAAGTCAGTTCTTTTTTTTTAATTCCTTAGTCGCCCATTACACCAAAAATTTGGGCGTCAAGTATACTGATTCCATGTGCCCGCGGCATAGTCGAAGTAAAGATGTTCCGTTTAAAAAAAACCGGTAATAAGTCTTTTAACACAAAGGCAATTACAAATTGAATTATGGCGAAAATTTGTATTTTTCTTAAATTCGGTAGTTAGCTAGATTATAAACATCCAATAGTAAGGTCGGTCGTCTGTCATCTTGGAATCAAAAATTTACGTCATAATCGTAATCGGCACGCAAAATACCTATGCCAGATTTTCCCAAATATTTGAAGTCCGCAACTTGGGATTAAAAAATTCACATAATTATACTTCATAAAATATAGCTTGATCGCTGCGACAACTGTCAGTAAAATCATGCCTATGAAGTCTTGAATTCATAATAGTACAGACAGTACCTGTCAATGTCATACTTTATGGGCATGCCGATCTAATTAGTGATGGGCGATGAATCATCGTGAACACAGACGATATTTGAAATAAAACTTAATTTATCTTTTAATTTGATTGTATATTTTAATATCATAACATTATTTACATTTGTGCATACTGGATCAAAAATAATAGTGACAAAATAAAATCTAATTTTGGGAGCGGGACGTCCGATTTGATAATATTTGCGAACAAGAGTTCATAATTAATTTACAAGATTGTTTTAGCGATTCAGAAACTGACCGAGATATGGATTTGGGTTGTACTCCTTTAAGAGAATAAATGTCATTTTATATTAAAATATTAGTTTTTAGCATTGATGATAGCAAGAAACATCCATCATTTCTATCGACATTTTTTTATATCCTGACAACCCTATAAATATCACTTTGACTTAAGTCGCAGATATCAATATTAGTCATGGCATCTCTTTATGACTAATTATTGCAGAGCTCAGAGGGATGGAAATGATATCTATACAAATAAATAAAATTGGAGTGTCTGTTTGTAATATCAAAATAACACTTTTTCACTAAATGCATATCAAAGTACATACGACGCCTATAACAAAAACGCGATTTAAAATTTTTTTATCTGTCTGTCTGTCTGTCTATCTGTCTGTCTGTCTGTGTGTTTGTTCCGGGTAATCTCCAAAACGGCTGGACCGATTTTGACGAGACTTTCACTGGCAGATAGCTGATGTTTCAAGGAGTAATTTAGGCTACTTTAATTTTAGAAAAACAATTAGCGTTACGTGTAAAAAAATAAAAACACATGAAATCAAAGAGTATCTCCGAAACGGCTGGACCGATTTTGACGGGACTTTCACTGGTAGATATCTGTTATGATAAGCAGTAACTTAGGCTACTTTTATTTTAGAAAAACAAAATAAAAAAATGACTCGTGTCTCGAGGGCTCAGGATGCGGGACGGGCTTTGTTGATAAGTTAAATTCCATGCAGACGAAGTCGCGGGCTCAGCTAGTATATAATAAATTTAGTTAGTAGATTTATTTAACACATAAAGGAACGAAAAATTACAAGAGAGTGACAATTGATCTTTTTAAACAATTGACAGAGAATAAATCCAGAAAAAGAAATCAAATATGAAATTAAAATAAAACCTTATTTTATTTCTAACAATCAAGCTATGTTTTATGTCCTAGTTTTCGCTTCTTCCTATATCTATGGTTCGCCAGATAATTTGGTTATGTCACTCTGTCCGACCGCCCGACGTCACAGTCCTTTTATTCAGAGGCTAGAAGGCTGCAAACTGGCGCTAAAATGGATTTTTGGTACCGCTACATAACTGTTTAAATATTGAAAGCAATATAATTATAGGGTAGGACACCAGTTTTAAAAAATAAATCCCATTGATTCAATATTGCCGATTGGTTAAGCCCGCGTCTTGCGGGCTGCTACCAGGTCTCGGGTTCAAATCCCGGCTCGAACCTCAGGATTTTTCGAAATCTATGGGCGAATCATAATTTCTATATGATTATCACTTGCTTACGGTGAAGGAAAACATCGTGATGAAACCTGCATGTCTTAGTGGATTTAAATTTTCGAAAGACATGTGAAATCCGCCAACCCGCACTGGGCCAGCGTGGTGGATTATGGCCTGAATCCCTCTCGTGTTGAGGGGAGGCAAGTGCCCAGGAGTGGGACGTCAAAAGGGCTAAAACTATTATTTTACTAAATATTGAGCTCCGCAATGGCCTTTTTCACGTAATCACCTCTAACTGGTGGTATTTTAAATTATTCGAATTGATATCGGACACGGATAAGATCACTTACACGTCTGTGTTAATGCCAAATGAAAATTTATTTTGAATATTTTTTCACTGTTGTATGTTATGACATATTCGATTACGTCATACGATTATTAAGATACAAATAAATAAATATCGCCAAACGAACACACCAACTGTATGGTCCCAAACTAAGCAACGCTTGTATTATGGGTACCATACAATGGACTGGGGGTGATCCCAGTGTCACCCAGACTAGGGAAAATTACGAAGAGGCCATTTTAGAAATTTACCCTGTCGGGAATCGAACCCGCAACCACCCGATGCAGTGAACCCAGCGGCCTACGCTCGAACCACTGCGCCAAGCGGCGGCCAAATTATATTTTTTAGTACATTTTAAATAGTCAAAAATATAAGTTGACATTTAAAATACCCCTTCCCCCTGAACGACGTTATAAATAAACAATGATTATAATATAAAATATAATTAATAAATCATTAATTAAATAGGTAACCATATCGTTAAGTACTTAATATGCAAAAGCAATGTCTACTGAAATACATGTCTTTAAATAAACGTATGTTTTCTCATAATGTCTCCCTTCGCCGTTCAGCAAGTGAAAATTTACGTTGGAAATTTATGGAAATAGAATAATTAACTTTAAAAAAAAGTCAGAAAATCTGTCAAATTACTACTATATACAAGTACATATAGTATCGGACTCGCACTTGACATATTTTTTATTTGACCAAAGGAGTTTCCACTCTCTTCGTTTACGTAATGGTTACGTCGAATTTATTTAAATTCGGATCTGAAAAAATTCGGCATAGGTCCGACCTCGATGACGTCCGCAGACGACTGAGCTAGTTAGAATATGACAGTGATGCAATGACTTCATGTATAGAAAATATGAGATGACACTAGTGACCGCGCGCTCGGAAGTTAAACCACATAAGCGCTAAACAATATTTCTTTGGTTTTTAACAAAACTAGGGAATTAATTAAATTTTTCGGTTATCCTGATCCTAGATATTATCATTTACTATGTTTTAGAAAAAAAATCGTGATCTAATTCGTAATAATATCGTGGATGAAACGAAAATAAAAAGCAATAACAGCCAACATTGGATTTTTTTTCTATCGAGGAAATTTCACTTAATCGCGTTTTCCTATATATGTAATCCTAGTTAATGTTTTTGAATAACACATATCTGAATATAAGCTTCTTAATCTATAAAATGATAGAAATATTTCGAATTAAAAACCCAAAAATTGTGAATGCCTCCTCTTAACAAAGTCGTCAAACAAGCGTACGATCGGCCTGATGTTAAGCAGTTACCGTTGCCTATACTGAGATGCTTGCAATACCAAAGGTATTGCAGACATCCCAGTTTGCCTCTTGGTTACAAGCCAGGCGATCTAAACCACTAGTCATTATAGTATTGACGCTTTTATTTAACTATTAGGGTGACCGTCCACTTAGCTTAGCTATGAAGCGGATCCGCCCGCTTCATTTTCGCAGCTTCACTCGGCTCAGCTCAAGTTGACAGGAAATGAAGCGATCCTATTGGTCGAAGCGAGCGGGCTCGCTTGATACCACAGCCAAGTGGACGGTCGCCCTTAATGATGTAATTTGTCAATTTACACGTTCCGTCCTTCATTACCTACCCATGCCCTTAGCGACAATCTCGCCGTGGGCGGGAGCGGGGGCGGGGGCGGCCACAGGCACAGCCTATTGCCAAATACGCAGGTTTGATACCCGGCTGATGTCATCGGCAAATACATCGACATTACTGATTCGAATGAGTTCATTATATTGGTATGCTACTCAAGTGGTTCTAGAAAAGGCTATGAGCTCTTCTTGGCTGAAACAATGCTTGGCCCTTAGTCTTGGGTATAACATTGACGAACCTAGATAGGGAGCAAGGAAAGCTAGACCCACCTTAAGATCATTCAAGTACATTCTAGAAATGAAATGAAAAATCCTTAAGTGGTCCCTCCCAAAAATGGCACTGGTGTGCTTTTCTTCTTGGGCATAAACGCAGCTAGGTCTCCTTTCTAAGGCAGAGCACCCGGCTATAGCCACCTTAGAATCATTCAGACCTACTTGGAAATAAAACTAATGAAATGAAAAATAATCTATCCTACTAATATTATAAATGCGAGAGTTTGTGAGTGTGGATGGATGTATTTTTGTTACTCCTTCACGCAAAAACTACTGAACGGATTTGGATGAAATTTGGAACACAGATAGATTATAACCGGGATTAACATATAGGATACTTTTTAACCCGATAATCCCGAAATTTTTACTAAGATAAAATACTACGCGGATGAAGTCGCGGGGCACAGCTAGTATTTATATAAAACTGAATCTCTATTTCCTTAGTCATCGCATCACGCGTTAACGGATGGATCGATTTCGGTGATTCGTTTTTTGTTGTGTTTATTATTGTCACGAGAAGGTTCTTATGAAAGAAAAAATAAGAAAGTTGAGAGACCGCTTGGCGCAGTGGTTCGAGCGTAGGCCGCTCGGCTCACTGCATCGGGTAGTTGCGGGTTCGATTTCTGTCAGGGTAAATTTCGGAAATGGCCATTTCGTAATTTTCCCTGGTCTGGGTGTCACTGGGATCGCCCCCAGTCCATTGTACGGTATCCATAGTACAAGCTTTGCTTAGTTTGGGACCATACAGTTGGTGTGTTCGTCTGGCGTTATTTATTATTATTTATTATTATTATTATTAATTCGAATTCGATTTTCAAAGTTAAGACAGGACAACGTCTGTAGGCTCAGTTAGTATCCATATAAACAAATATTATAAAAGGGAAAGTTTGTGAGGTTGACTGCGCATCGCTCAAAAATAGCTGAACGGATTAGAATGAAGTTTAGTTTAACATTGCAGATAACTTAATCACACAGACATACTCTACTGTTACCTCCATTGAAACGACGCCTCGAGAGTGTGCCTCGAGAATGTGCCTCGATTCTGGCGCGCCATGTAAGTCCACGTCGTAACGGAGTCGCTGGGTGACGATGGATTTCGAATATAAACTTGTTCGTCACTTGTTTTTATTGCTACCTACGTAGCGAAGCATTTGACCAGTTTTTTTTTTTTAAATTAGCACCCACAAACTTTGTTCAATGATGTGTGCTAGCTTCAATCTTCAATTGACGACGGTAGAGTACAAAATGACATTGCGAAATCAAGGTCGCAGTCATAGTTAAAACAGATTTATTATAAAGTACTTTTTGGAAGACTTTCAATAGTGATCATTTAGCGCTTTTGACGTTCTACTCACGGGCACGGGCCTCCCCTCACTAAGAGGGGATTCAGGTCATGATCCACCACGCTGGCCCGGTGCGGGTTGGCGGATTTCACATGTCTTTCAAATAACAAATAATTAATAATAATAGTAGTGTCAACGAACACGATACAAAAGAAACCATACACTTTGGTAATAAAATATTGAGGCCTGGAGAGAATCACGGAGAATAAATGGAAATGCGTTTAAGTTTAATCTATCTCGTAAACAATATTCTCCCACCGGTACAAGAACATTAAATCAATTGCATAAGTCCTTTGTTACAATCGAGTTGGTACAAACTGGGCCGCACTGAGTGGGATCAGTTCGTCATCATTTCTCACTGATTGCTCATTTGACAATAGCCAGGCAATTTGTCAGCGTGTTGCTAAATCATAATTTTGCAAGTGTATGTCTTCCAAACTTGAGTAAAATGTATACATTAGAATTGCCCCCGGTTTTCAGGTCGGCAATGTACGAGCAATGCCTTTGGTATTGCAAGCATCAATGGGCTACGGTGACTGCTTAACTGTTAGGGGTCGTCCATTAATCATGTCAGGGTTGAAGGGGGGGCAGGGTTTCTGATAAAATCACGAGAGATGAGAAGAGAGAGGGGGGCTGTAGGGGGTTTTCCTAATACCAGGTGTATATTTTTATATTGGATTTTTATTACTGACATTTTCATCGCGGTGCTTCATTTTCTAGAATAAGGTGTATTATACCTATATTGAAAGGTAATATTCAAACGTTAGTCTAAAACTCACCACGTTTCACCAGGGGGAACGGGGGCATTAAAAAGTTGCTAAAAACATCGCGTGATTAATGGAGGACCCCTTTTCCGACTTTGTTATATAAAAAAAGTTAGATCTGTACTCAACACAATCCTTACTTAATATTATAAATGCGAAAGTAACTCTGTCTGTCGCTTTTTCACGCCAAAACTACTGAACTGATTTCAATGAAATTTGATACACAGATAGTCTAGAGCCTGAGAAAGGACATAGGCTACTTTTTAATGCGAAAAGAGAGTTTTAAGGGGTTGAAAGGGGGGATGAAAAGTTGTATGGAAGTATCGTCATTTTTAGAGCTAGAAGCTTGAAACTTATTTTTTGGCTGTTGATTCGATATAAATAAATATTTCATTCAAAGTTTGTAAATGTGTTAACCTCAAGGGTGTAAAATAACAATAGGGCATAGGGGATGAAAGTTTGTATGGAAATATAGCTCTTTGCAGTGAAACACTGCAAATTATACGTATGTGTCTTATTTGTAAAAAAACAGCCTAAATAATTAAAAATGCTACCCAAAGACACTATTCCACGCGGACGAAGTCGCGGACATAGCTAGTATAACATATATTATTACTAATGTCAAATTAACATATAATACTTATAAAACTCCCCACTAAAATGTTAATCCCAGCGCCGTCAGTCACCATGTGGAATGTTGGCAACATTGCCCCTGCGTGGGCACACCGTAGGCGCGCTATGATCTAACTTGGCCTGATATGGTGCAGTTTTCCAACTAATGTTATCAATAACAAGTTTCCATGCCCTAATACAGGTTGTTTATGGAATAATTATGTGTGATTTGACATGTAAATAGGACTACTAGTACTGCGGCTGGTGTCGATGAGAATAACTATGTATTGACGAGGTTTTTGCAGATTATTTGTATGCAATTTGCAAGACTAAGACATGTAAGAAGTTTAATTTATACTTAGAGATGAAAAGGATCAGATTTCATTAGGAGAGACTAATTAATCATGAATCGATCTCAAGTCTGAGAGCAGTCTTGAGTATGTTTTAGACATGTAATTTTATACTGGATTGACAATAGAATGACATTTCCAAGATCGCTCTCAGACCGATCTATTAATACATGCCCAAGGTACTTAATAGCGCTCTACATAAAAAAAAAAATTGATGATGAAATCTCTACATTTTCGAATAAGAAATATGATACTTTACTTTCTAACTTACTTAATTTAAGATATATTTAAATATCCTGTAGGATGTACAATATTCTGGCGTCGAAAAATATAATAATGAATACATTTATTTTCTGAGCGATGAAGACGCGTTGAAGTCTATTTTATTAAAACATTGTACAGATTTTGTGCTTGGTTCTACATAAATATATTTATACTAATCTACAGTTTCATGGTATGAAATTAACAATGCGTGTTCTATGACCACAATATTTAGGCTGGATATTGAGATAATTCCGGTTATTTTATTACTGACGTGGCGCTACTAGATTAATCACGAATTTTACAACATACCAAATATAATGAAACTTATACCCGGTGGTGGGTGGACTCTGATTGATTTAATGGATCAAAGGATTTCGCATTGAAATTGAAATAAAAGTTTAATAAGTAGTTTATTCGATGACTGTTTGGTGTAGAAGGTTTGAGTGTATTGTCCGCTTGGCTCACTGCACTGGGTTCGTGTTCGATTCCCGTTATAAAATAAGCATTACGTAAATTGACCCAGTCTGGGTGTCGTCTGGGATCGCGCCTGGTACATTATACGGTACCCATAGTACAAGCGTTGCTTAGTTTGGGACCATTCAGTTGGTATGTGTCATCTGGTGCTATTTTTTTCATGATTACCTTCTATGGGTTTTGTTCGTGAATAGGGTCGCTAGAGGACTTAAGGGTTTGGAAACCTTTCAATCAGGACCCTTATAGCTCAGGAATAAAGTTTAAAATCACACAAATAAATTCACTTTTCAAAGCACGCTTTTCTATATCGGCGTAAGGTTGGAATTTGCGTGATTTTTTATGAGCAAATAGCCCAGTTTACAAACGCAGTTCCGTTCGCGGGAACAGTAAAACTGAGGTGTTTGGAAATAGAAATAAGTCTAGTGCGAATGAACTTTTGAAATGATGGAATACTGAGTAAGGTGTTATTATTCTAAGTAACAATGTTGTATAACAATGTTACATAGAGTTTGGCATCTACTCGCCTCCCTCATGTCACTGGCACAGACACAGAAACTCAAGAGTACACAGACAAAAATGAGCAGCAAATGATTTATGAATACGAGGTATTTACATACATCTATGTACTTAAAATTATTTCAAAAACATACGATTGTTGAATTTTTTTTTTCAATAGCTTATTGATTAAGCACGTTTCTTGCAGCAAAAAGTTCTGGATTCAAACCTCGGCTCCAACTAAGTTTTTTGAAATGCATATTATGCAAAGTATAATTTCAATATGGTTTTATCTTTTGCTTACGGTGAAAGAAAACATTGCGCTGAAACCGGCAATCTTTGAAAATCTAACCAATTTTTTTTTTTTTTTTTTCGAAATAGGCAAGTATTTGACCACAATCTCACCTGATGGTAAGTGACGATGTGGTCTACGGTGGTGCATACTTGCCTAGAAGGTACCTTTTCGAAAGACATGTGAAATACGCCAACACTCGCTCGGCTATTGCGGTGGATTATGGCCTGAATCCCCCCTCGCATAGAGGGGTGGCTTGCGCGTAGCTGTGGGACTTATACCTTTAAATAATTTAAGCATTAGTCAGAACACGTGGCGGATTAGAAACGAATATAAATAAAAACTATAAAGTTCGCTCACCTTTTTGTATGCTTTGTAAGCGTTGTTCTGATAAGATAGCGGCACTTTGAACGTACTATAGATCATTATCGGGTTTGTTACCGTTCAATATAGGCTCTTTTTTGTGATACAAATGTTGGTAAAATTATATTGATGTATCGAATACTATTATTTCTCATTAGTATCACAGATAATATTTGAACAGGTATTTCTTTTCGATAATACCATTAAATATATAGCGACTGTTGTTACGACGGAATAAAGTCCAATTGAGCTCGCACAGTGCTTGTGCCTAAAATTATATTTATCTACATAAGTCTCTCTTTCTATCTTATAACTGTTATCGATTCGCCGCGTGGCAACGCCTTGACTGGATCCACCAAGGCGAAGGCGTTGATGTTACTTGCTGCTTCGTCCGTGCGCCAGGTCCGTTAATATTCAGATTTCTAAGTCAAAGCGTTTATTTTGTTTAGGCCTACGGGGGCACATACTAATTATAATTTTTACAGTTTTTCTTATATCTACAACCGGATCGGAACGCGACATCGACTGAAAAGATCCGGCAAGACTCAGCGGGCTTTTTACATTTTATTATGTTTCTTTTATTTTTTTAAATCGCCAGTTGCTTATACAGGGCCCTAACTACGCTAGCTACTCAAATCGTAATAGAAAAGCAAACGCTCGCGATTACGTTTCCAACTCTCCGCTTTTAACGTTTTGCTGACACGAGCTTCACGATTCCTACTGACATTGATATGGTATGGTGTCAGCAAAACGTCAAAAGCGGAGCGTTTGAAACGTAATCGCGAGCGTTTGCTTTTCTATTACGATTTGAGTAGCTAGCGTGGTTAGGGCCCAGGTTGAAACAGAAAGAGTATACTTTTTAAGTGCCGCCGTAGGTAGATCTAAACAAAGTAAACGCTTTGAATTTGAAGTTTGGGACCATACAGTTGGTGTGCCAGTCTGGTGATATTAATTTATTTGTACACTCTGGACTAGATTATGAGATTGCGACACGTTGCAAAACAGAATCGCATGTCGCCGAGGTTGGCCGCTCCACTCGCTCGCCTCGCCTCGCCCACGCATCTAACAGCTCGCGTTGCTAGGGTTGTCATGTCCAATGATTCAAATTATGGATCATGGAAACGGGTTATAATTAAACCTGATGTTATTGTCACGTAGTCTCAAACTTACTCATTGTAAAATAAATGTTATGGATGTTATGACACATCTCCTAAAATTAACCTATTTACCTCATTCGTAACGCAGTTTTGTACAATTTAATAATTAATACTATTAGCTTAAAGTATTTACCTGTGACACTGCCCTCGTGGAGTGTTATGGTAAAATATCGTTTAATAAATGATTCCAAAGTATAGTTCGCCACTCTGCCGAAATTTATTATAATCCGTTCAGCCGTTCTGGCGATCACGCAATCAAACTTTAAAAAAAACAATACGATTGGCACTACCACAACAGAATAGAATAGAATAGAATGTATTTATTTGTGAACATAGGTTTGTGAATACAGCTCTTAGTTGATTAGAAAGTGCGCTATGTTTTGCCATATGGCGTACAAATATGTGAATAAAGGTAATTAATAAATCATGCATTCGGATGTACATTATCATAAAAATATAAAATGTCAAATATAATTCAACCTAATTATAATTTTTTTATTGGCAATTTAGATTTAGAATACCTTGTAAACTCAGTGATCCGAGATCTATTTATTTCTCCGTCAGGCGCCAACTGTGCTGCCAATATAAAGCTTAAAATTCGAGATTAAACTCCTCATTTTGACAACCCTACCCAACCTATTCCGCGTAGTAAGAGAAAGAACTTCTTAGTCAATATACCTGTATAAATTAGCAAGCGTTAACAGTGCCCACTCTTCCTGCCTGCTGATTTCGCTAAGCCTGCGCCCACGCACTCCGCGGTGTCGCCAAATGTTCGCTCGAGCTTAGATCATTGACAAGCTATTAGCATAGTGATATTACCACCATTTTAGGTTTTACGTACTAGGTGTTAAGGTTCAAATCACAGCTCGCACGACGCCTGAAGACCAACCTCTCCTCTTCCCCTATCTCTACCCCACTCACCTCGAAGTCAGCAACGTTCGAGCAATGCCTTTGCTATTGCAAGCATCTATAGGCTATGGTAATTGCTCAACATCAGGCCAGTCGTACGCCTGCTTGCCGACTTGGTTGTATTAAAAAAACGGTAGTACAAGCTGATCATTGCCTTAAACCTCGGTAACATTGGTTTCTTGACCGCATATCTTCGGCCATATTTGAACGCGCAAGGGGACCGACGTACAAACAGACCATGTAATGATGATCATTAATCACTTCATTAGTTACAACCTTTTTGCATCTGTTTTTCATAATAGTTATTTTTTAACTTATATGGAATGAGTAGGTGCTTTTGCTACCATATGTGAATAGTTTATTTACTGCTAGTATTAATTAGAATACTATTTGATTCAACACTGTAGGTGAAAGAAGCGATCGGCCGTGATCAGGGCATGTAAGGCATCCGCTTGTCATTCTAATATCGACGTTATGAATGCTGAAAACTCAGTCAAATTTGTATTCTAACACCCACACTCTAAGGCGTTTTCTGGGGTCGTTTGAAGAGGGGTCGAAACGTCTTAAAATAATGTCTTACCGGTAAGGCATACTAGTTGCGTTTAGGAGAGCAGTAGCAGTCAATCGAATTACTCTATGAAAAGAGTATGTAAGAAGAACAAATCGACCATTTAGGAAAATGCTGGAAAATAATGGGCATTAGCGCCATGAAGTTTAAATAAGAAAAGATTTAACTATAGATGTCTTTTGATGGGTTACAACTCTGTTATGGCACATGGAAAAGTGTTTGAAACTGGTCCATTTAGTGCTTATTAATAGACTTATTTGTCTAATTTCTGAGTCATTTAAACGACATCTGGTCTTCTAAGAACTGTGACATCAACGTAACACAAGAGCTCTCGTGAATGAGAAATAACTGAAAAGGGGAAAAATATTATTGTTATTGTCCCAGATTGTATGTAGGTCATATTACTATTAAGGTAAATTGTAAAAATATGTTTGTGACGTGCTGAGTGGATCTCTGTGTTGAGTTTCCCTAACACGTGAGCCTGAACGACTATAATCATTTGTTTCGATTGCTTCAGTCCTTAATGTTATTTTTATTTGTTCCAGGTAAGATTAATCGCATTGAGTATACCGTGGAAGTCATTGTACGAGACCTGTGCCCCGCAGTGGACATCTGAACTGATACATTGAGTTATTTGGTTCATTATCATGCACCAGTCAGAGATTGACCTCCATTCCCACCTGATGAACGACGATGAGGCAGAACATTTGGCTCGCTGACTCAGTAACAGCCTATACACTCTAGATTTAAATAGCTCCAAGTTATACCACTCCGGAAACACGGACGGTGGGGGCGAATTCCACTCCTAAACGGAACACATAAACGACGATAAAGCATTCGTTAGAATAGTACCTAAGTATATTGTCCACGAGGATGTTGCAAATACCGGAGTGGTTGAAAGACAGTTGAAAATATTTGCAATTAACACTTTTCACCTAAATCTATATATGAATACGTAGTCTTTGACAATAGAACCTTAAAAATTAAAATCTCAATGCATTATGGTCGAATTTGGACCATTAAAACAGGAATACTATTTAGATATAAAAGAGCCACATGGCTGATGGGATCCGTGATCCATGCTTTAAATTGTTTATAACTTAAGCATCCTGAAAAAATAGTAGTACTTGTTCTAACAATTTTCAGGTATAACTCCACCAAAATTAACGTCATTGCTCAATAAAATAAAAACAATAGCTTCCTCATATACATCTATATTAGCATGTGCATTCTCGCGGCATATTGAACTAATTCCATCAGACTTGTGACAAGAGTATTTAAGATATGTCAATCTTTGACAGCAAGTCTTGTCTATGCCGCTTTTCTAATTCAAATGGATTGTGTAGTGACCGTGTACAATATGGACTTTCAAAATCGTGATGATGAGTTATTATGGGCCATAAACACTGTATCTTAATCTGTGACCCGTTGTTTATGCCACTGAGTGTATTTCAAGCACTAGTATCGATTGTGTTCGTTATGTTAAAGAACCTTCAAGAATTTAAGTTATTTCACAAATGTATATTATTATATAATTTAGTATTCTTTTCGTTCGAGTTGGAGCCTTAATAAATGCTAAATATGACGTACCTACTCTACCACAAAAAAAACCTGATTATTTACAAGGGCGCCATGCAAAATCTTGTGCATAATTGAAATTAGACCTTATACGCATAATATTGGTCATGGTCAACTGTCTTTCGCTTGTAATGTTAGCAACTATATTTGGTGATTCCACCACCACCAAGCAATATTAAAAGATCTGCAGTGGTCTCCAAATGATATCCGATCCGGGATAAGAAAAATCGGAAATGTCTTGGAAAACGCAAAAAAATCATTTATTAAATATTTGATTTATTGTGGTTTCGACTTTTAAGTTATAGAAGGATTAGGCTTAGCGTATGCTGAGACGCGGACGAAACAGCACAGCATAGTACCTACAGAATTGATAGTGCGGCCATGTTGACGCAGACGTAGGTTACAAACGAACGCTGCAACGATTTGAACAATAATTGGATTTATTTTTGCAGAATGTATTCAAATCACATGCACTGCTGTCTGTAGACCAAAACTGACCTTGCCTTAGTGGTTTTAGTTTGCAGAAGTGTGGGTGCGGTTTTGTAAACCTACGTCCAATTGCAACCCGATTTTCCAAACTAGACAAGTGCTGGTTTCACTTTTCATAAAAACATTTCTCCACCTGCTCACCTCGCGCAGAAAACTGTGCTTCTTTACGTCGAGCAGATCAGGACAGGCGGGCTTGTTCGTACCTTACAAAACCTGCTCTGACCTGCGCTGCGTGATCTTCGTCGTCTGCGTGTCAGCATACGCTCACGCTTATGCTAATGCAATAATAAACTCCTATGCAGGCACTTTCCGAAATATCGAGGTTAACTACGCCAGAGAAAGATCGTCGGCCTTGACATTAGTAGGACTCGTAGTCAATGTAATACCACCTATGAAGAATAATTGCGATTTTTTATCAACCCACTCGACACTGAGTCATTTGTGGACTGGGTTGCCATACTTGTCAGGTGATGGTGTAGAAAAGTCTATTTAAATGTGGTATTTTATTTAATTGTCTTTGCCAATTTACAGTGGTCAGAGTGATTATCAATGGTTCGAATCCTCCTCAATTTGAGTAAATCCTACAGCAGCGTTTTATTTAACTTGCTTTTAAATGTTCTTGTCATATTGTATCATGTTTCACGTTTCTTCAAGTCTTTCTACGTTTGTTTCATTAAATAATATAGTAATATTAAATGGTCTCGATCCATTTGTGTTTTAACTTAGCCTTTAATGCTTCCAAGGTTATGGCAGTATCTGCTCAATCTTTAAATTCAATAACCCAAAGTATTCTTGTGTCTCTATTTCAACGACATTTGCGATGGAAACAAATCTGAATTCAGTTGCACAAGTGGTAAAAACTCGTCGAGAATCTTCTAAAGTATACTAATACTGTTCAAACGCCTCAAACTCCTTTAGATTCTTGGAAAAAGCAATGGCAACACCAACTGTCTAAACGGCGATCGTCTCCTACCAAGTTTGTAGAAGCCTTTATCCATTCAAGCCTCCACACACACGCATGCTAACACAGTCACAAGCACGCTACGCACACAGATAAACCAATCGAGTTTGACAGTTCGCGGCAGCCGGATCAGTTGGGCGATGCACGGCGTCGCGGCATGATCGCTCTCCGGCGCCATCTTGAATTGTAAAAACTACGGGCTATTTTTTATTAAAAATAAACTTTACCGTGTCCAACTGTGTAAGTGTGTGCTCAGGTTCTTGTGGAGGTTTCAAAATTTGGATACACGCTATATTGACGAGGATTTCGGTATTGAAAGAAAGAATAACAAAAGTTTTTTTTTGAAATTTCAACGTGGCATCTACCGGTGTTATGTAAATTGCTAAATAATGTATCGGAAAATTGGTTGCATGTGCTACATGTACGAATGTGTTGAACTATTCCTTGCTTGTTTTTTGTCTGTGCTCCGACTTTTTTTAACTGTCAAAGTAGGTGACGTCCCGCCAAAATGTAGGTTACGGTTAACCGATTTTAGCGAAGCATCCAATAATAAATCTCTAGTTTTAATAAAGTGGAGGACAGAGATCGACATAAATTAAAAGCGTCATTGTTCATTACAACTTTACATCATCATTTAGTTTCAGCATTTTTATCTTAATAGTTATTGAAGCGACTCATTTGTTTCTTTTATATTTTATTACAGATATTAAATGAATCTGACATTTAGTCAATTTTAATGCATCTATTGCGAAATTAAAAAGATACTATTAGCAGTAAATTGCTTTTTACACTTATCTTAGCTGATGTCATACGAATTTTAAGCAGTACAATCAAGCGAAGGAAGGAAATGGATGTTATTTATAATAAACGTTATAAAAAATACTGATAACATTTTTCCCCAAAATATAGAATTGAAGGTCACTTTTTATTTAAAAAAAAACAAGTAAGCGGTATTTTCTTAATGATTCTTACCTATAAACAAATCTTATCAATAGTTAAGTGCTTACCTATATCATCAGTGGCTAAATACACTTGCTATAATTTTCTGCGCAAGTTCCTATGTGCATCAACATAATTTTTTTTTCATTTGATTTTTGTTATCTGCCACCCATAGTAATATAAACTATATGTTAATAAATATTTTAATATGTTCGTATCCACATAAACAAGGGTTAAGTTAATATGTGTTGTTATCACAAAACCAACTTCAGTTACTTTACGTTAACTTAACTTTAACCAGAATTTAGTGAAGGGAAGACACAAAATAGTTAAATGTCCTTGAATTTCGCTTCGTCTACGTTAATAATATGATTATCCATGCTATTCGATTGTAGGTGTTTTAACTCGATATCGGTTGATTAAAAATATTTTTTTTTCTTAACTTCCGTAACGCAAACGCATTTAAACAAAATCGTGATGCTTCTAAATGCGAAAGGCACCGCACTAGAACAAAAATAGTGATGTAAATTTTATGTGACCGAAACCAAAGGCTGTTCATTTTTTATCTGTTCTAACTGCTGTTGACTCCTTGGGTCAGCAAGGTCATGACTTCGCTGCCCAAAGAGAATATACCTACTTAATCACTAAGGTTCGCTCCTTCTGACGTCATTCTTTTAAAAAGTATCCTCATCGGAATTCTTTATTATTTTTAGGGTACTCGATTTCTTTTATAATACCTGACTCACTGATAACGTCACACCGCTGTCATGCCTCAGACATTCTTCTGCTATCTGTACATTTAGAGGATTTCCAACCTTATTGGTTTTGTAATAAGAAAATAAGTTTTCGTAATGGAGTTTTATGTGTTAGGCAAACATGCCATTCGTTATAGTACATATTGTGTAAGTTAATCTTTATCTGTATTATGAGGTGAGAAGGTAACGCGTTAACTAAAAAAAAAATCTGTTACAAAATTAGTATTGGTGTGAGAGATACCCTAAGGAACCTCACTAGTCCCATATAAATTTTGGGATTGACAGAATTGGAATGTTGATAGTCTATGGAGGCTGGCTTTGGCTGCCGCATGATAGAATTACTTTGTTTTAGCAGAGTTCATAAATATTTTATAACTAGTTTCTGCCCGCGACTTCGTCCGCGTAGACTTAAGTAAAGTAATATATGTGTTAATCCAGGTTATAAACTATCTGTGTTCCAAATTTCATCCAAATCCGTTCAGTAGTGTTTGCGTGAAAGAGTAACAAACATACATCCACACTCACAAACTTTCGCATTTATAATATTAGTAGGATCAACTAGCTGACCCGACAGACGTTGTCCTGTCTTAACTTTGAATATTTAATTCCAATTGTTCCGCTCAACTGTCTTAATTTTTTCTCTCATAAGAACCTTCTCCTGACGATAATAAAAACACCAAAAAAGATTTAGCGAAATCGTTCCATGCGTTCGCGCGTGATGCGATGACCAAGGAATGAATTAATTAATTTCAAATAATTAATTTTAAGATCGACATAGGAAGTGAACATCGCTAGATTCGTTAGCCGCTCTAAAATAGCTCCAATCGGAGTTATTGGAATTTCCAGATAATTTCCGATTGCCCAATCCAGTTTGGTTCTGCGAAACCTGTTTCTGTAGTAGTATGTTTTATAGATCTCTGATTTTGGTATGCTTAGGTGCTTTATATGCCTCTATAATAATACATTGTACCCTTCTTAGTTCGGAGGGGAATTAAATCATTTACGAGACGTTGTTAGTTTCGTTACATTATTTTCCTTTAAACTGTCAATTCATTTAATAAAATTGGTCATAGTTTTGCAGAAAGGAACCAAGCCACATGTACTGCTGCAGAACAAAACCAACCCTAACATGTGTGGTTGAAGGTTGGTTCCAGATTGCAGAAGTATGCGTGTGGGTTGGTTTAAATCTTAAAAATTACGTCCAATTGGGAGACTGATTTTAGTATTCTGAGGATTATGTCAGTCGTTAAGGGAATTCAGAAGCCTGAAGAACACTGGGAAACTTGTCTTACTCTGGTTACTGTTAGTTACCTCCTTCAGTTTCAAGTATGAATAGTAACTCGTCTAGAAACATAATTTTCTTGTAGTTAATGTCACCTTTGTGTGTAACCAACTGCGTCCGACCTGCGCGAAACGTGTCTGGCTCAAGCCTTCAGTTTACAATAAAAATTCACAGCTCCGTCGTGCATTTGAAAATGGCATTTACACTGTCCGTGTAAAGTGCATTTTGGATTGTCACAGCCCGGAGTTTAATCGCCAAAATGACCTTGGCAATGACCGATTGTTAGACTGCACGTAAAATCGTTTTTTTTTGCTTAGTTGTCGTGAAATGATTTGCGAAAGCGAACAACGACACGTACTAGAATAAACACGTTTTAGAATAAACCTCTTCACTGCCTCTGTGCTCCTGGTACTTAAATAATAAAATCACAACCGAATCCTTTGGTCAGACCAGAGACAGAGCCATTCCAAGCAGATAAAAAATATATAATCTATTGAATATTTACCTTCTTTCACGAACAATAGAAAATAATGAAAGAAAAATGCTGTCTAGTGTAGTTAGTTTCATACGTGACAAACTGCTGAGTGAGGTGTCACATACAGCAGTATAAATAATACGCTCATTACTAGGGTTGTCACTTTAGAATTCTTAAATTACGTAGTTTTAAGTAATTTTTGTCCTCTACGACATAATTTCACTGCAGTTCATCCATTATTTTTAACAATTTATACTTATACTTTAGCCCTTTCGACGTCCCACTCCCGGGCACGGGCCTCCCTTCACTACGAGGGGGATTCAGGCCGTAATCCACCACGCTGGCCCAGTGCGGGTTGGCGGATTGCACATGTCTTTCGAAAATTGGTTAGATTTTCTAAGACATGCAGGTTTCCTCACGATGTTATTTCTTCACCGTAAACAAGTGATTATCATATAGAAATAATGATTCGCACTAGATCTCGAATACCCAGAGGTGCGAGCCGGGGTTTGAACCTAGGATTTGGTGCCCGCAAGACGCGTGCTTAACCAATCGTCTATCAATGCTATTTTTAAAGGCCTGCCTTTAACTATTGATTCACTTGAAATTATTTTAACGATATTAGAGAAATTAACCTACTTATAATTACATAATGGGCTTACGTAAGAGGACGTCATTAACTCACTCGATCTATAGATTTTGTTGAATCTCCTGGATAGCTTTTAAATATTTTTCATGTGTGGTTGCAAAATCTTGAGTTAGAGAACTCTTATTTCAGAGTTGACAGCCCTATTGGGGATATCCTCTGACTTCGGAAATGAATTCTAATGTTAATCATTTCGAACAATGACATTTTAGAAAACGTTAATATTCATGACAATACTTGTAGCTGTGAAATTTTCACAGCTTTCCAAAACTTTTCAATGTCTATGTTATTTTCATTATGTGTAACCAATGAAACAGCTGTGGAAAACTGAAAACGGAACCAATTAATATTACTACCCCTTTCTAAAGCTTTGTAAAGTCTTTGTTAATTGGAAATTATTTAAGGGTCTTTATTTAGGGTCTAGGGTTTATTTAGGGTCTGCCATGACGACCGCTTGGCGCAGTGGTTCGAGCGTAGGCCGCTCGGCTCACTGCACATGGTGGTTGCGGGTTCGATCCCCGCCGGGGTAAATTTCGGAAATGGCCTTTCCGTAATTTGCCCTGGTCTGGGTGTCACTGGGATCGCGCCCAGTCCATTGTACGGTACCCATAGTACAAGCGTTGCTTAGTTTGGGGCCATACAGTTGGTGTGTTCGTCGGGCGATATTTATTTATTTATTTATAAAAAGGGTTAAGTAATTTAAGTATATACATGCGTATGGTCCGCCTCGAGGCTTAGCCTATAGATGCTTGCAATACCAAAGGTATTGCTCGCACGTTGCAGACCTAAAGGGGGAAAGAGAGGGGGAACAAAAAGGCGGGGTTGGGCTTCCGGCTCTCCCAATCGTCGTATGAATCGCAGCTACAATTGCTACTTTACGTCGATCTTCTGTGAGAGGGTCGTACTACCCTGATCGAGCTAGCCTGTATTGGAACTCTATATACATATGCATTGGATACATTGTCATATAACAGTATTTTCGTACAGTAAATTTGAGTTAAGGCTAAAGCGCCCATCTAGCCCGCGAAGTTCAAATTTTTTGAGGTTTTTTAGAAAATTTTCAAAATCTGACAATAATAAAAGGCATATTTTGTAATTCGCGAAAAAGACCGTGTGCAGTGCATTTATTAATATATCCAACTTACTCTAAAACATTTCAAGATCGACAGCTATCCAGATAATCTGGCAATTTTTGTATATTTAGTGATTTACTAGTATCATATCCACCGTGATAATATTTAGAGTAAAATAAATGTATTAATAAACGCACTGCATACTGTGTTTTTCGCAAATTACAAAATTTTGTCTTAAATGTTTTCAGATTTTGGATAAACTGTAAAGATACTCGAAAATTTTGAATTTCGCGGGCTAGACAGGCGCCTTCACCTTAAGAGGAGGCATTCGCAATTTTTGGGTTTTTAATTCGAAATATTTCTATCATTTTATAGATTAAGAAGCTTATATTCAGATATGTGTTATTCAAAAACATTAACTAGGATTACATATATAGGAAAACACGATTAAGTGAAATTTCCTCGATAGAAAAAAAAACCAATGTTGGCTGTTATTGCTTTTTATTTTCGTTTCATCCACGATATTATTACGAATTAGATCACGATTTTTTTTCTAAAACATAGTAAATGATAATATCTAGGATCAGGATAACCGAAAAATTTAATTAATTCCCTAGTTTTGTTAAAAACCAAAGAAATATTGTTTAGCGCTTATGTGGTTTAACTTCCGAGCGCGCGGTCACTAGTGTCATCTCATATTTTCTATACATGAAGTCATTGCATCACTGTCATATTCTAACTAGCTCAGTCGTCTGCGGACGTCATCGAGGTCGGACCTATGCCGATTTTTTTCAGATCCGAATTTAAATAAATTCGACGTAACCATTACGTAAACGAAGAGAGTGGAAACTCCTTTGGTCAAATAAAAAATATGTCAAGTGCGAGTCCGATACTATATGTACTTGTATATAGTAGTAATTTGACAGATTTTCAGACTTTTTTTTAAAGTTAATTATTCTATTTCCATATAATTTCCAACGTAAATTTTCACTTGCTGAATGGCGAAGGGAGACATTATGAGAAAACATACGTTTATTTAAAGACATGTATTTCAGTAGACATTGCTTTTGCATATTAAGTACGTAACGATATGGTTATTTAATTAATGATTTATTAATTATATTTTATATTATAATCATTGTTTATTTATAACGTCGTTCAGGGGGAAGGGGTATTTTAAATGTCAACTTATATTTTTGACTATTTAAAATGTACAAACAAATATAATTTGGCCGCCGCTTGGCGCAGTGGTTCGAGCGTAGGCCGCTGGGTTCACTGCATCAGGTGTTTGCGGGTTCGATTCCTGACAGGGTAAATTTCTAAAATGGCCTCTTCGTAATTTTCCCTAGTCTGGGTGACACTGGGATCACCCCCAGTCCATTGTATGGTACCCATAGTATAAGCGTTGCTTAGTTTGGGACCATACAGTTGGTGCGTTCGTCTGGCGATATTTATTTATTTGTATGTTAATAATCGTATGACATATTCGTATGACGTAATCGAATATGTCATAACATACAACAGTGAAAAAATATTCAAAATAAATTTTAATTTGGCATTAACACAGACGTGTAAGTGATCTTATCCGTGTCCGATATCAATTCGAATAATTTTAAATACCACCAGTGGAGGTGATTACGTGAAAAAGGCCATTGCGGAGCTCAATATTTAGTAATATAATAATAAATAATAGTTTTAGCCCTTTTGACGTCCCACTCTTGGGCACTTGCCTCCCCTCAACACGAGAGGGATTCAGGCCATAATCCACCACGCTGGCCCAGTGCGGGTTGGCGGATTTCACATGTCTTTCGAAAATTGATTAAATCCTCTAAGACATGCAGGTTTCATCAAGATGTTTTCCTTCACCGTAAGCAAGTGATAATCAAATAGAAATTATGATTCGCACATAGATTTCGAAAAATCCAGAGGTTCGAGCCGGGGTTTGAACCCGAGGTCTAGTAGCCCGCAAGACGCGGGCTTAACCAATCGGCAATATTTAGTAAATGGGATTTATTTTTTTAAACTGGTAACCTACCCTATAATTATATTGCTTTCAATATTTAAACACAATTTTGTAGCGGTACCAAAAATCCATTTTAGCGCCAGTTTGCAGCCTTCTAGCCTCTGAATAAAAGGACTGTGACGTCGGGCGGTCGGACAGAGTGACATGGCCAAATTATCTGGGGAACCATAGATATAGGAAGAAGCGAAAACTAGGAGTACTATACTTCATAAAACATAGCTTGATTGTTAGAAATAAAATAAGGTTTTATTTTAATTTCATATTTGATTTCTTTTTCTGGATTTATTCTCTGTCAATTGTTTAAGAAGATCAATTGTCACTCTCTTGTAATTTTTCGTTCCTTTATGTGTCAAATAAATTTACTATAATTTCCATCCCACTGAGCTCTGCAATAATTAGTCATAAAGAGATTCCATGACTAATATTGATATCTGGGACTTAAGTCAAAGTGATATTTATAGGGTTGTCAGGACATAAAAAAATGTCGATAGAAGTTATGGACGTTTCTTGCTATCATCAATGCTAAAAACTAATATTTTAATATAAAATGACATTTATTCTCTTAAAGGAGTACAACCCAAATCCATATCTGGATCAGTTTCTAAATCGCTAAAACAATCTTATAAATTAATTATAAACTCTTGTTCGCAAATATTATCAAATCGGACGTCCCGCTCCCGAAATTATATTTTATTTACTCACTATTATTTTAGATCCAGTATGCATAAATGTAAATAATGTAATGATATTAAAATATACAATAAAATTAAACGATAAATTAAGTTTTATTTCAAATATCGTCTGTGGTCACGATGATTCATCGCCCATCACTAATTAGATCGGCATGCCCATAAAGTATGACATTGACAGGTACTGTCTGTACTATTATGAAATTCAAGACTTCATAGGCGTAATTTTACTGACAGTTGTCGCAGAGATCAAGCTATATTTTATGAAGTAGAATTATGTGATTTTTTTAATCCCAAGTTGCGGACTTCAAATATTTAGGAAAATCTGGCATATGGGTATAATTTTCTAGGTTTTTGGCGTGCCGATTACGATTATGACGTAAATTTTGGATTCCAAGATGACAGACGACCAACCTTACTATCGGATGTTTATAATCTAGCTTACTACCGAATTTAAGAACAATACAAATTTTCGGTATAATTCAATTTGCAATTGCCTTTGTGTTAAAAGACTTTCGATGCCCATTACCGGTTTTTTTAAAACGGAACATCTTTACTTCGACTATGCCGCGGGCACATGGAATCAGTATACTTGACGCCCAAATTTTTGGTGTAAATAAAAAAAATAGAACTGACTTCAATAAAACCTGCACTAAAAAGCTAGAAATGGCAATTTATTTCATATGGAGTCGCTGCAGTGGTGGAATCTTTACTCTACGTTAGGACAGCTTCTTAGGTACCTACCAACTCCTACTTACTTGAATTGACACTGACTCCAAATTAGGGACCTCAAAATTTCTAGCGTTTTATTTAGCGCACCCAGGTTTTTTTTGGAGTCGATATTTTTTTTATAAAGTTTTAGTTTTGTTTTTAATGGTAAACTACGTATTGAAATGCTGGTAACCGTAAATAGTCCATCTCCCAAACTACTGAACCGATTTTGGTGAAATTTCTATGGGTCCTACAAGTATCAATAAATAATAATATAAACAATAAAACATATCAAATAAATAAATATTCTTTCAAATTGGTTTATAAATGACGGAGATCTGAGGTAACATACATAAAAAACAACTGAACTGAGAACTTCCTCCATATTTTTAATTCTGTTAAAAAAAAACTATTTAGACTGCTCCATAGATTTCCGTAGTGCCGACGTCATGTCGTGGCTAGCGAACGCGAGTGTCAGATAGCCCAAAACTGATATTCATTTTTCTGGCCACAGCCCCTTAAGTACTATAGTTTGATTCAGTCGTTTTTGAACAGTCAGTCATTGTTTTTTTTAAATGACGATGACCGACGTCGTCATTTAAACATTGCTAACCGTCTAGACAATGATGTTGCATGGCAAATAAAATTTTACTTTTCATAGAACCAAACAATCCTACTAATATTATAAATGCGAAAGTTTTTGAGTGTAGATGTATGTTTGTAACTCCTTCACACAAAACCTACAGAACGGATTTGGATGAAATTTGGAACACAGATAGTTTATAACTTTTTTTTTTTACGTTGGAAAATCCTTTATGGATTCCCTCCCGCCTCGGGGGAAGCGGGAGGGATATGTGGGAGTCACCCGCACCACGAAGGCGCATCGCATACCCACTAAAAACTAACGGTGTACCACCCTCCGCCATGTAGTGGAGCGCCCCGGGTCCACTAAAATGCTCCGAGACGCCCCGGCGGCTTGGCCTGGTAAGGCCCCCTCGCTGGGGGCGCGTCCAAAGGACGCACCACTCCGACCTCAGGCGCTGTGTTGACACACGTAACACAGCGCCCCCTCTCGAGCCCATGCTGTAATGGCAGACACCCCCGTGCCTGCCACCAGAGGCTCCGCGGGGAGCTCCGCTGAGATAGTTTATAACCTGGATTAACATATAGAATACTTTACTTAAGTACTTAAGTCTACGCGGACGAAGTCGCGGGCAGACACTAGTACTTATATAAAAGTCGCGCGTAAGATATTTTGGCGTGTTCTACAATGTATACGTACGAAAGTATGGCAGTCTATGGAAAATTTCCCACGTGTGTTACCCGCTATAAAAAAGAAAGTTAAGTAATAAAAAAGTCTATTCTAGTTACACACGAGATGTCTTAAAATGTGTACTGTGTTTTTGATACCTTTCTCTGCATTAAGTAAAACATACCATCTCACTAATCCACCTAATTCTCCCAAAGTATGGTACGCAAATGTAATTTTGTAATCCACACTTATTTGATATTAAATTAATAATTGGCAATAAAATAAAATATAATTTCGAAATGAAACACCGTCCCATTAAAATAATTGCAAATGAAATATTTACACAAAATAATCTTATCCATTGAAACATAACTCTAGTCAGTGAAGATAACGACGAGACGGTACTAAGTGGAGATAAAAGTAGGACAAGTGATGGCAGTATCGACACACACGATGTGTATGACGTAGTTAGTGCTGGTACTTTCATAGCTCGAAGCAATTGAGCGGGCAATGGTGATCGAACTGAGAAGACCTTAGAAATGTGAAAGGTATTGAAGTAGAAGCGTCTAATTGTGTCCACCGATGATGAATAAGTATTAAATTTATTCAATGATCAAACTCAGTCGATTGAATGAAATCGTGGTACCGTTAACGATACTTTAACTAATCGTTTTGCTTATTTGATTCTTTAATTCATGTAAGAATTTAGGAAGCAATAAGTTTAATGTGCACAAAATTTTGTATTCTATTAATATTCGATACAGAATGATTTGTTGTTGATGTCGTTTTTGTTGAACAATTCTTTAAAAGTTGCTGTTGAGCTAGACTTTTCACTTATCCGTTCTATAATTTGATAAGTATCGACATACGTTGAGTCCATTTTGAATTGAATATTCAAACTTAGCTCTTGTTTATTTTGCTTTTCTATCCATACTCCTTTGTAATTAGTGACTTTGTTAAACCTATTTAAGAAGACACTGATTACTGTTGCAATGGCTCATAACAATAAAACCTTAGCATCAATAATTTAAAAGCCAATCTTCTATGCTCCTACACGTGCCTCAGAACATCATTCATATGTTCCATAAATACGTTATACCATAACATAAATCACCATAAAAGCAAGCGCCGTATCAAATCGCGAGTTTCGTACATCTTCATCCGCGTTCAATGTTATCCCGTTACTGTGAATTGGTGTCGGATGCCTTGTGTTCTCCCCGCATTGTTTTGATCAATAACTTACTGATTTTCGTTTATTTTATCGTTATCTACTCGGATATCTTTTGGTTATATAAGTGCTTTGTCAGAGTTATATAATAATAATGTCTTCTTCGCTATGTTAAATGTTTGTTAGTGGTTTAGATTGGATGATTACTTCGTCTTATGATTACTAAAGTATCCTTGAATTTAGTTTTCTTTCGCTTTACTAGTAATTATTACAGTAGAATTTGAAAGAACACGAATAGGAAGTCCTATAGACGTTGGGATTGCACGAAAATTGTAAAACTACGCAAAAATATCTAATTATTTATTTCCCCCTTGATTTGAAATAATAAATCAAACATCTGCTGATATATTCAAACATATTTCCATTTAATTACTTACCTTGTATTTTATTCAATAATTGAGATTGGTATCATCATCATTGGTGACAATTATATCCTACTAATATTATAAATGCGGAAGTTTGTGAGTGTGGATGTATGTATGTATGTATGTTTGTTACTCCTTCACGCAAAAACTACTGAAAGGATTTGGATGAAATTTGGAACACAGATAGATTATAACCGGGAGTAACATATAGGATACTTTTTAACCCAATAATCCACTACTACGCGGATGAAGTCGCGGGGCACAGCTAGTTATTTAAATATTTCGTTATTATGTAACACGTCCTCGATAAAGGCCAGTTTTGGAAACCGGACTGCATGTGCGTGAATGCTTTGTTCAAATTAAATCAGCGTGCTTCTTATTGTCTCTTAGGAGTCTATTTTCATCGCATCGCGCAGATAATAGCATAGATAAACTGGTCCAAATACTACAAAATCAAAGCCAAAATGTTTTAAGATTAGTTTGATTGAAATTTCACATAACATGATACTAAATTCGACCACCGCTTGGCGCAGTGGTTCGAGCGTAGGCCGCTTGGCTCACTGCATCGGGTGGTTGCCGTCAGGGCAAATTTCGAAAATGGCCTTTTTCGTAATTTTCCCTGGTCTGGGTGTCACTGGGATCACCCCAATCCATTGTACGGTACCCATACAAGCGTTGCTTAGTTTGGGACCATACAGTCGGTGTGTTTGTCTGGCGATATTTATTATTATTTAAATCACGGCCACAACCCCAAATGATTTTACAAAAGACTTTCTAAACAGTTAAGACTGATTTAAAGATAAGAAAACCTAATCAGTGACAGACAGTGAGCCCATTAGTGGTTCATTCATTCATCTATGATCTTCTTCCCTTTGAGCGTCTTAAGATAACTCAAGAAAGGCTAAGAGTGTTGACTAGGCTACTTAAACAGGGATGAGAATCATAAGTTTCTCTCCAGAAATCCTCCAAAACTTTCAAGTCTTCTAAAAATTTGTTAAAAAAGTTTGCATATCGATTTCTAAATTCACATATCCGCATCTGAAGTTCTCCAGGTGCTCATGAGTGGTTTCACGGCGGTGTCGTGTAACGGTGCGCGCGGTCAATGGTCACGGAATCGCGTCTCCGGCGCAAACGCTCCCCAATCACGCACAATGGAAGATTCGTCTTGGGAAATTTAATTTGTTCGCACGAGATTGACCGTTTTGTTATAATTTTTTGGGGTACCATGAACGCGGCTGGTTGAAATGCGAGCGTTGGGTACTGCACTAATTTTATATCCGTAGTCACCTCAATTACAAATGATATAAAATGTTCATGGGCCAACAATCTTTATCACCTTTTTTATAGAACTTAACTACTTACTAATTTGGATTAGTATAGAATATACCTATTGGCGTTGTTTATTTGTATTCATCTAAAAACTTACTTAGACTTATTGATTTAGATACTTGTTCGAGGGATAATGATCTTTATTTAAGTGGCTTTGATAACCTCTTTGTGTCCTAATTAAATAAGGATGAATACTGATTAATTTATAAATTAAGTACTTGCTTAATAGGTGTTCATTACTTAATACTACTTAATATTAATTAACTAGCTGTGCCCCGCGACTTCATCCGCGTAGTATTGGATTATTGGGTTAAAAAGTATCCTATATGTTAATCCCGGTTATAATCTATCTGTGTTCCAAATGTCATCCAAATCCGTTCAGTATTTTTTACGTGAAGGAGTAACAAACATACATACATACATACATCCACACTCACAAACTTTCGCATTTATAATATTAGTAGGATTGATTGATTATTATCGTGGCTTTATTATGGTAGAGCAACTATTTTCACATCATTATAGTAGAGCCAAGCTGTAGCCCATTGACAACTGCTTATGCACGGGCCAGCTCGACCGGAGTAGTACCAACCTCTCACAGAAAATCTGCATAAAGTAGCTATTATAGCTGCGTTTCGCACGATGAGTGAGAGAGCCGGAAGCCGCCCCCCCCCCCCCCTTTCCCCCCGTCTGCCCCACTCCACTTCAGGGGATATTTTAAACCATTCGAATCTTTAAACGTCCGTATTTACTATTTTAGTTATTTTGATAATTATTACGTTGTTATTAATCGTATAACATATTCGATTACTAGCATTCAAATATTTGTCCGAAACATTTTGGCACTAGTAACACAAACAGTTAGTTAGTGTAATACTTATAATATATTTATTTCAGCAAACGTTTGCAACACCAGACATGTTAAAGGATCCTTTTCATCCGGACTAAATTCTTTAAGAGCGACGGCGTTCAGCATGTAAAAAACATTCCTGAAATCTGATCCCCGTTCGTAAAAATCAATCTCTTCATATTAATGATCGCCGACGGAACCCTTTCCATCTGGTGTTCCAACATTTGCATATAACCGTAACACTTGTTGCATTGCAATTAAGGCGATAATTGCTTAATGTAAAAATGAAATATGTAATTGGATATCAACGTTTCTTTTAATGATTCTCGGGCTGGTTTTTATTTGTAGGACATTGATCTGTGTTTCATTGCTGGGTGTAGAGTACCTATGCTATTTTCCCACGAGGTTGTGCTGGATGTCTTGTTTATGTTACTATACTGACGGATAACTTGACGCATTTTTTTAATTTCTCTCCGAAAACGTTTATACAGGTTGAAACAGAAAGGGTATACTTTTTCTCAAAATTGTAAATCTAAAACTTGGAACAGCATTGTAGAAACTTGAAAAACAAAAGGTGTTACAGGGATACACACAGTTGTTGACAGATTTCATAAGTCTACATAACCTTTAGTACTTCAACTGTCCCACAAAGCGGATAGTTTTAGATGTACAAAATAAAGTTGAAAAAAAAATTGTATACCCTTTCTGTTTCACCTAGTATATATTTTGACTAGTAGGACTCGCGAAATCTAGCTAAAAAAAAGCAATAATACTCACCGACCTGACGTCACATCCCATAATATCTGAGATAATATTTTGAAAAAGCGTCTTGAGTAAATTACCGGCAGTTAAACAAACATCGGTTTATTAGGAAGCGGCCGCTAAAAGCGAGGACATTGGTGCCGACTGGTTTTATATGTATTGCGTTTAAAATAATGCTGCTAAAATATCTGACAGTGATATTTGAGTTTAAGTGAAATGAAATGAAAAATATTTAATCAACACAGCAGTACACACATAAGAAAAGAACAGCACATAATCTATACAAATAAATAAAATTGGAGTTTCTGTTTGTAATATCAAAATAACACCTTTTTACTAAATGCATATGAAAGTACATACGACACCTATAGCAAAAACGCGATTTAAAAATTTTTTGTCCGTCTGTCTGTCTGTCTGTGTGTTTGTTCCGGGTAATCTCCGAAACGGCTGGACGTAATAGGGAGTAACTTAGGCTACTTTTATTTTAGAAAATCAAAATTAAAAAAAATGAAAAAATGGGTTCTGTCGTGCGGGCTCAGAACGCGGGAGCGGGCTTTTTTGTTAAGTTAAATTCCACGCGGACGAAGTCGCGGGCTCAGCTAGTTATAAAATAAGTAAAATAGATAGACATAAGGTAAGGTAGCTGCATTTCCTACAGTGTGAGCTGTACCTAAAGGCATTTGGCTCAGCATGTGCTGGAGGGGAACGTGATCTTCTCCAACGCTGACTTTCAGCCAAAGCCTCCTCATACCCTGTCTTACATACAACATTTGCTACCCAAACCACTAAGCATAAGTCGACATAACCGGAAGGTAATGGTCATAAACAACGCTTCATAACGCATATTATTGTTATTAATCACTCAATTTGAAACTTTTTGTACCTATTCTTAGGTACTTCTTTTGTTTCATAGACACTTTGTTTCTTGAGAACTTGTGCCGAAAACGCCCGAATCTAAGTTCAAACGTTTTTCTCGTAATACCGTAAATATTTCTGTGATATACAATACACAATATTTGATACATTACTGACGATATAATAATATAACACCCATTGATATGTTAGAGCATTTAAATTTTTGTTACTTGGCATAGAATTGGGTAGTGGGCTGAATACATTTAGTGGAAAAAAAAATGAAGTGATTACACCTAGTATAATTTTAAATAATACTTCTCCAAACCGTTTGGCGAGTAAACTGGGGTAATAATACCCACTGACGCTCTCCGTGACCGAGTAAACCTTGTAAGGATTATTTTGGCTAAAAACAATTAAAACAATTACAGAGACACGCCGTCAAATTGACATGTCAATGGAATAGCACGAAAAAATTATACTTTTAAAGCAATCGAGGATATCAAGAACAGTAATTAATAATGCATAATTATTTCGATTGCACAACGAATTTTTGTTTTAAAATCTTATGTTTTTTTTCGAACGCACCGATATGTTTAAGGCTGAAGCGCCCATCTAGCCCGCGAAGTTCAAATTTTTTGAGTTCTTTTAGATTTTTTTCAAAATCTGACAATAATAAAAGGCAAATTTTGTAGTTCGCGAAAAAGACCGTGTGCAGTGCATTTATTAATATATCCAACTTAATCTAAAACATTTCAAGAACGACAGCTATCCAGATAATATGGCAATTTTTGTATATTTAGTGATTTCTAGTATCATATCCACCGTGATAATATTTAGAGTAAAAAAAATGTATTAATAAATGCACTGCACACGGTCATTTTCGCGAATTACAAAATTTGTCTTTTATTATTGTCAGATTTTGAAAAATTTCTAAAAGAACTCAAAAAATTTGAACTTCGCGGGCTAGACAGGCGCCATCACCTTAAGAAAACGATTTGGTTATCAGTTGTATATCGTGCTGGTTGTTACTTATAACACGTTATTTATTGCTGCCAATTCAAGTTTCTAGGTTGTTAGTGAATGGAAGGACTAAGAAACGCAAACGATTATACCCGACATTCACAAGTTTATCTTGGAAGTCATCAGTCTACTGAAATGTTAAACGTTCTCAATTTCAAATTTCGATTGCAAGTTCGAATTCCTTTTTTTTTTTATAAAAAATACACAATAAAAAAGTTATTCTGTAACTTTTTTTGCCATTGTGACAGAAGCATTGACATTGTTCCATACAATCTGCACGTTGCAATAAATCATTTCATGTCGCGGTCACTCTTGCCCATACTCGAATGAGTGTGGGCGGGATAGCGATTAGTCCCCGACTCTAGTTTACTGAATCGAACACAATTTTTCAATTACCGGTAATCTTTGGACGTCGGTCTTCAGGGTGACCTAATAAAATGACCATAGAGTGGTTTGTTTATGGTGGGAATGGATTTAAAAAGATAGAGTGCTAATCTTAAAAGCAGTTTAGTAGGCAAGTACTAAACTAAACCTGACAGATCTAAAAATATTGTGGTTATAATAATAGTTATAAAATAACTAAACGTAAATAAATACAAATTCGCAATTTAAAGCTAGGTCTGTTACCGCATACTGAATATGATTTCAGTTTTTAAATAACCTAGTGGTTTTCCTTCAACCATGACACAGTTTCGTATTTTTCCGCTTAATTCATAAATAATAGTGATTTAAATGAGTTATATTTACAGTGTATTAAGTGGCGGGCACTTTATTGAAACAAATGTTCCCGATGTCTGTTGATTGTCAAATGACGTGTATTTGAAGCGTAGCGAATTGAGTTTTGAGAGTTAATTAGATACAGTAATGTGCCAAACGAGTCTTGTTATAACGACGTACAATACGTTAACGATTTAAAAAAAGTTAAGAAATAATTGTTCACTACAATTTGACGACCTCGGTTCATTGCACGAGGTGGTTACGGGTTCGATCCCCGCCGGGGCAAATTTCGGAAATGGCCTTTTCGCAATTTTCCCAGGTCTGGGTGTCACTGGGATAGCCCCCAGTCTATTGTACGGTACCCATAGTACAAGCGATGCTTAGTTTGGGACCGTACAGTTGGTGTGTTCGTTTGGCGCTATTATTATATTATTAGTATTACTCTTCAAATTCTCAAAGTCCTTGAATAATAATATCAGGAGCTCAGATCTTGCAAAACAAAAAGTTCCTTCCTCACAAACTCATTTGGTTCAGATTTGTAAAACGAACAATACGTTGAAATCCGGACCCTAATGACATTGTCTGTGACCTTCTGTGCGGGTAGGGCGCGAGTGGAAGCGGAACACATGATTTAAGCGAATCTTGTGATATTAAGGACCGTATTAATAAATCGATCTCAAATCTGAGAGCGGTCTTAGGTATGCTTTTACCATGTAATTTTGTACTGGTATGACATAAGAATGATTTCCAAGATCGCTCTCAGACTTGATACCTATTAATACGGGCCTTAGACTCGGTTTATATTATACTAGCGGTCCGCCCAGGCTTCGCACGGGTACATTGCGGTTACATTATACGAGTTTTAGTAAGGATCCCTAATTTTTTTCAAAATATATTATAGCCTATGTTACCCGGGCATAGTGTAGCTTCCCAACAGTGAAAGAATTTTTCAAATCGGTTCAGTAGTTTCGGAGCCTATTCATTACAATCAAACAAACAAAGTTTTCCTCTTTATAATATTAGTATGACAAAGATTGCATTCTATAAGATGTTTGTGTTTATTTTATGTAATCTAAAACTTTTATAGCCACATAAAAAAGATCTGTGTGATTGTTAAAATTTTAATGATGAAAGCCTTTAATTAGGTGATCAAATAAAATAAATATGTTTGCCTATGTCAACAATTAAAATCATAAGTAGACTCATAGATTTTATTCAATTATAGACGAGAAATGTATTAAAAGTTATTAGTATCAAGTGGCAGCATCAAAATAAACTTGGTTGCTCTTTGTTTAGCCTGTAGCTCAGATAACTGTCCGTATCATTTGATAAAGTTGCACTATCTAGGATTTATCTATAATTTTATCTTTGAACACGCGGGAAGCAACGAATAGGGAACTTTTCAAATGTAGGAAATTAGTATTACTATTTACTACAAATAGTCTAACTAGGTACAAGGTTTAAGTATTATGGCCGATAAATAAATAAATAATAATAAATATCGCCAGACTGAAACACTAACTGCATGGCCACAAACTAAGCAACGCTTGTACTATGGGTACCGTACAATGGACTGGGGCGATCCCAGTGACACCCAAACCAGGGCAAATTACGAAAAGGCCGTTTCCGAAATATGCCCCGGTGGGACTGGAACCCGCGAACCCGATGTTTACTAATTAAATTAGTTTTTTTTATATATAAAAGTATTGTAACGTCACTAAAATAATTCCATAAATAGAAACACATTTGAAATTGTTGATCGCTCGAACTAAGTATACAGTGGTCCAATTGTCCGCAGTTTCCCACGGCTGGCGCGTTGTGTGCCAAAGGGTGTCCTTGGATTTTGTCCGTCCGTACGGATGTCGCACAGTGTGCCGTTGGGCCGCTTGTTCGTATTGTTGGGCAAAACCTGTATCGTCTGAATACAGTGTGCGAAATCATTTTTACCACCTTCGGCGACGGGAGAATTTTAAATCTATACAAATAAATAAAATTGGAGTGTCTGTTTGTAATATCAAAATAACACCTTTTCAATAAATGCATATGAAAGTACATACGACACATATAGCAAAAACGCGATTTAAAAAATAATTGTCTGTCTGTCTGTCTGCCTGTGTGTTTGTTCCGGGTAATCTCCGAAACGGCTGGACCGATTTTGACGGGACTTTCACTGGCAGATAGCTGTTGTAATAGGGAGTAACTTAGGCTACTTTAATTTTTGAAAAACAATTAGGGTTCCGCGTAAAAAAATAAAAACACATGAAATCAAAGCGTATCTCCGAAACGGGTGGACCGATTTTGACGGGACTTTCACTGGTAGATAGCTGATGTTATAAGCAGTAACTTAGGCTACTTTTTATTTTAGAAAAACTATTTTTTTTTTAATTAAAAAATGGTTTCTGTCGTGCGGGCTCAGAACGCGGGAGCGGGCTTTTTTGTTAAGTTAAATTCCACGCGGACGAAGTCGCGGGCTCAGCTAGTTTAATAATATTATTAGGTCTTACAATTTATAAGAATAATTTATTTGTAGTGTATGGTGCCAATCTGTTGTTCATCTGATTTAAACAACATGTCATTCGTTTTACTAAATAAGTTTAGCTAGGGGCTAATAGCAGTGATAGCCGATTGGTTAAGCTCGCGTCTTGAGAGCACCAGTTTCTGCGCTCCAGCGTGGTGGATTACCGTCTGAATCCCCCTCGTAGTGAGGAGAGGCCCATGCCCAGGAGTGGGACGTCAAAAGGGAAAAATTATTATTATTATTATAGGGGCTATTCTGTTGTCGCGTTGAACTAACTTAAATCGAAATTTAAACATGCCTTATTTATTAGTATATTTTTTGTGTTTAAAAATAGAACATTAATTAATATGCGTATATTCGTTAAAATTCAACATGGCGCTCGCCACATCTCATCAGGCAATTTATTGTAAATCACAAACAAAACTATTACTAAACTGGTGTAACTAGTTCTTTTAATAAAAATTCTGTGAGCTCGTACGAAAGCGCCACACAAGGCAATCTGTGACACTTCATACATATTTAAATCCTACTAAATGCGAAAGTTTGTGAGTGTGGATGTTTGTTACTCTTTCAGGCATAAACTACTGAACGGATTTGGATGAAATTTGGAACACAGATAGTTTATAACCGGGATTGACACATAGGATACTTTTTAATAATAAATATCGCCAGACGAACACACCAACTGTATGGTCCCAAACTAAGCAACGCTTGTACTATGGATACCGTAAAATGGACTGGGGGCGATCCCAGTGACACCCAGACCAGGCAAAATTACGAAAAGGCCGTTTCCGAAATTTACCCTGACGGGAATCGAACCCGCAACCACCCGATGCAGTGAGCCGAGCGGCCTACGCTCGAACCACTGCGCCAAGCGGTCGTCAAAATTTTTATCCCGATAATCCTGAAATTTTAGTTAAGTTAAATACTACGCGGACGAAGTCGGTGGGCACAGCTAGTGCGAAATATTTCAACTTAAATTGGCAACTTTTATTCTAGTCCCGAGTCTAGTGCGGTCGCTGATCGGAATCGTGATTTAGTAAACTAGTAAACTAGACGAGACAACTAAAAATACTTACGTAACCTCATTTATTGTGTTTATTTTTTTTCAATTTGTGTTAGTATTCATAGATCTTTATAGGTAGTTTTAGGATGCTTTAACAGACAGTTTTTTATAGTATAACAAAGTCGACAAACATGCGTCGACCCGCTGGCGTTGCTTGACAAACGCTCGCGTTTGCTTTTCTCTTGCGTTTTAAGTAGCTAACGTGGTACGGGCTCTGGCTCTACCACCGTTGAATATGATTGGAAAATTAAAAAATATTAGACAACTGTTACGACCGTATAATCCTAATTTATCTGCCTAGTATTGAATTAAACTTAGGTTTATAGATTAGACTAGTTTCTGCCCGCGACTTCGTCCGCATAGACTTAAGTAAAGTATTATATGTGTTAGTCCAGGTTATTAACTATCTGTGTTCAAAATTTCATCCAAATCCGTTCAGTAGTTTTTGCGTGAAAGAGTAACAAACATAGATCCTAGACTCACAAACTTTCGCATTTATAATATTAGTAGGATTATAGTGTTAAGAGAAATTCTCTGTATAGAGGTTTATTGCAAGGTCGGGTTGCCGAGCGGCTAATGAACCTAACAGTAGTCGTAGTTTAAATAGATTTTATGGTCGCACTTGGGGTGCTACTCTTAGCAACGATAATCGATATATCGTGACGTTTTTAGGGTTGAATCGTACTCTAAATGCCATAATTTTGGAAGTCGTATATCGCCGATGAAGGAACGATAATTGTGTATCGTTTGACGACGGCAAAAATATTGAATTAAAGTAGAATTCGACACTAAAAAAGTCACGATATATCGATTATCGTTGCTAAGAGTAGCACCCCTGATTTCTCAGTTGTATGTACGGAACAAAAATATAGGAAATTAGCATGGTATAACTTGCTACGTTTAGGCTACATCAAAGTTAGAAACCATTAATTTAAGATCTTTTCGACCTGGAGAAAAGTAGTAAAACATTTTTCGGGTGTTCGTCTAAAAGTACCTACTTAAAACTTGGGTTATTCAAACTTTTTGCGTAAAACTTTGAGCACAGTATAAAAATCCGCAAGGTAATTACTTGTTTTTTTTTAATTTATATCTCGAAGCATAGACAAACATTTTCAGATGAGGTCATTCACCAAATTGTTTTGACTACTTGTAACGTTTCTCGCTATTTACTTTTCCATACAAGGTCGTGTATTACCTAAATCCTCGTTCTCACAGTAAATACCGTCATTAAAGTACCTCCAAAAGAACGTGTGAGTCATTAGTGTGTGGCAATTTAGACCTCGTGAAATAAATCATCCAATCCCTTTGTTCCACAGGCCGTTTCGACTGTATTTACACAAATGTGTACACAGCTTTATGTGAAAAAAGTGAATCATAACCAACATTTTAAAAAGTAACCAAGCATTCCAAATTTGAAAAAAAAAACTAACGTTTATTTAGTGTTGCCATATTAACTTTTAACAAGCTTTTTTAATTTAATGGATTAAGGCAGACATTTAAGTGAGTTAATAACAGAAAAAAGATAATCGTGTCAAGATCAATAAGTGTGTGTCAAGGGGTTTCTGCAACTTTCCTTTTGTAGAACGAGCCGACTGGATGACATCGATCGTGATAAAATAGTGGTGAATCGTTTAAATACGGCCTCTGCTACCGTAAACGGGCTTATTGTGGATGGATTTTGGCGAATCCTTTCATAATAGCACGCGAAGCGGCAGTGCTCGGACTTGAAACTCCCTTGACTAGTGCCCAAAAAAAATAAATTGAAAAGAAAAAACAAATGTCAAAAGAATAAACCGTTCCAAATTTTAAAAAGTGTTCCAAATTCGAACTATGATACAAGTGTGTGCGTGAAAATGTCGACACAAGCGTATTACAAGGAGCGGCTCGGCTTCGATCCGCAAGAGGCGATGCAGGATGGTGTGAACGGTGGCGCTGGTTACTACGAGGGGCCCCACCAGCCGAAACGGCACAGGGGTGAACAGTCCGAGACCCACGACCAGGTTTACGAGGAGAACCTGACGAAATTCAAAGGTACAACATGTTGGGAGTTCTTTATACAGCAGTCAGGTTCGTGGTGGTGGGTTATAGAGAATGCGCGTGTGTGCGTGAGGCGTTTGTTTTTTAAACATTCAATTGTTTTGATCCAATGGCTCCGTGTTTTAACATTCTTTGCGCATTCTGTAGGGTTGCCATCCGTCCGGTTGTACTGCATAGTGAGACATGAATACTTACGCGGATTAAGGCATTAAAAATAAGATATTATAAAAAACTGGCAATTTCTCAGCTAGCGTTTTTTTTAAATCCGAATAACAGTTTAGATTTTTGAAAATTATTTCTTTTTATTTTTCATAAAATTCTTATATGGTTGGCAACTCTACATCTAGATACCTGACTGTACCTAACCAGATATTAATTAATGTGTCATAGTCTTAATTGTACATCGTTGTACCTAGATCCAGACTTAGAGGACATGTTTAGTGACAATGGTGTGAGAGTTTGACAATTTCCATTGCAAAGGTAATTATGCAATTTTAGAACCTGCATAGGTAAATCCAGATTAAAATATGTTCCATAGTTTCTGAAATTTGACCTTATAGGACAACATACAGACTTGTTCGGTCAAACTAAGACACGGGTCTTAAATTATCAAGCCTGATTTTAATTAATTCAAGTTTGCCATAACCGGTTCCGCTTAGGTTCCTTTTTACGTTATTTTCTTGATGTTTTTGGACTTAATTTAAATGTTAACGAGAACTTAGTTTGATTTATTAGTCCCCTATTAACGTATAACGTGTATTGCCTGTTTGTACTAATATATTCATGTGGTTTTTGTGTGTGTGTGAGTGTAGAGTTGAGTCTATCCTAAAGTCTGATTCTAAACTAAGTACTCCAACAAAATACACCCTTTTGAAAGCGTAGGAACCGTCTGAATTAATTCGCAATGAATGTACTGCCTCGTACTAAACTCCAATCCTACGTCATTTCTATAATATGATGCACGGGACCCGCGTTCAGTCAGTTTTGAAAGTACTATTTGGTAATAGTTCAGTAACTTGTTTTAGATCTTGCTTGAATACAGACTAAATACTTATAACTCGAACATTATTATGTAGTACTTCGATTTTTGATGTTTTTGTTACATTCTCATAAAGTGGCAACACTATAAAAAACTAGTAGTGTTGGTACATTAACAAAAGAAAGAGTGGTTAGGCAAAAAAACCCGGCTGATCGTTTTGTTTGTTAACAAGAATACATTGAAGATTGGCCATCTGCTCAAGTAAATTACCCGAATAATAATATAATATAAAAAGTAATTTATTTCTTCGGGTGCACATGTTTTTTTAATATACCTGGTTTAAAAAAAAAAGAATACTGGCCACAAACAACGAAAACAAGGTTATTAATCTATGACATCATTACTTTTTTTCTAATGGCATTCGTAATTTAAGATAATTTTCGCAGTATTACAGCTTTAGTATAACCTCGTACTACATAGCATAAAATTAATAAGCACCGAGTCCTGTTCAGACTAGAGGCTGTAGGAAAAGTCACTACGGTTGCTTATACATTTTTTAGTACAACATGAATTCTATTTCAATATTTTCCAACAGAATACAGCTCATTGTACCAAGTGAAAATGTAGAAAAATAACCGATATGTAGGCAGATAAAATCACTTAAGTACAGCATTAAACATTTACAGGGGTGAGCAAAGATATAAGACGCACTGTCATCTAACTGTATTCCTGTAAGCCAACACAAACAATGGTGACTAAAAATGATGCCGAGCTGTGACCCTCGACGAGTCCCGGGGAAAAGTTAAATTACCTTGAAGTTCAAGGGTTAAAGAAATTAAATTCGTGCGGGTTCAAGGCTTGAACCCGCACGAATTTAATCGAAAGAAATAATAGGAGGAGTTGGTAGAAAAAAATCCACTTCCCTCCGGTGCAAAGCGGGAGACAAAAATAGCTGGTATGGACTGATTGCCATAGAAGCAAGACTGTTACAGCTGATTGAAGACCAGTTGTAAGGCAGCACGGATCGTAATTAGACTAATTTGACCTAAACTCGTGAGCCGATTATACTTGATTCCAATAATATCATTTAAGATTTACATCAATGACCATTCGTTTTAAATTAGCAGTCTTAGGACTTGTGTCACGCAGCACGCTTAAAATCTGAACAGACTCGTTCCTAGATCATTATCCGTCAGCGGTCTAAGTGCTAATGAACCTTCAAATACAAACGCACGTTACACCGTTGTTCTGTGCACATGCTCATAGATAAGCGATAATTCCGATCTGTACTTACCTACTTATGTTACAACTAAGCATGTTACATATGTATAACAGGTAGGTAACAGTTACGATGCGGTAACAGCTTTAAAAAGGAGTCAGTACGTTACTGGTAAATCATTATTTGGCCGGCGTAAAATGAAGATTTAAAGTTGAACAATTACAACACACAACAAAAACAAACAGGACATGTACAGGACAATCAATAAGTTAGTATTTGTAATTTATATTAATGCAAACTAAAATTAAGGATCATAATTAAATAGAAAAGAAAAACCAAAGCATATCAATGATAGTTTTATGTTTCTTGGCAAGAAAACATTGATGAGCCAACTTGAAAATGTCATTCTAATGTCATTCTCGTATAAAATGTCATCTCGAGAATACACTTTTTATAAGTATAGCTATGTTAGTTAGGAAGCAGTGATAGCCGATTGGTTAAAGCACGCGTCTTGCGGGCACCAGGTCTTGGGTTCAAATCCCGGCTCGCACCTCTGGATTTTTCGAAATCTATATGCGAATCATAATTTCTATATGATTATCACTTGCTTACGGTGAAGGAAAACATCGTGAGGAAACCTGCATGTCTTAGAAGATCTAACCAATTTTCGAAAGACATGTGAAATCCGCCAACCCGCACTGGGCCAGCGTGGTGGATTATGGCCTGAATCCCCCTCGTGTTGAGGGGAGGGCCGTGCCCAGGAGTGGGACGTCAAAAGGGCTATTTTTTTTTATGTTAGTTTATCACAGTATACTATTAGTAGTGCCGCTTGGCTCCCTCACTCATCGTATGAAAGGGAGCTATGATAGCTATCTTACGTTGATCTACTAAGAAATTGTGTGTATTTAATTTGTGCAAATTACAAGTAAGCTGATACTCTTCGGTTTTTACATTGTCGGCCGGACCTTAAAAACCTTGATTGTATTGACCCGAGGACATCGGAACGAATCGGTTAATTAGTGCAATCAACTCCTGCCTATACCAATTGATGTAGCTGGCCGATAACAAAGCGGAGGATGTATTCTATTTGTTTTTATATCTGTGGCATGTAAGGTGTTGCCAGGTTTGGCCCAAAAATATGTACCAGTACTTCCACTTTTTTACGCTACCTGATTAATTTACTGATGGCAACTTTGTAATAAGTTGGTAGTATTTAGAAGTCTGTGGTTGGTTGTGTGTTTTTATTATCTATGGTTGTAATTGTTTTGATTGTCAGTGGATTAATAATGCCACCGAATCCCTGAATACATTTTTTAGTTAAGCGTGTTGATATTAAATTATCTTGTGTGCGTTCTGTGAAGCCAAAACAATAAAACATATCAAAGAGTAACAATCTTAACTAGACTAAATGAAAGCATTTGTTAGTAAAAAAATAAAATAAGTATGTAACATAATGCCGTCTATAAATTAAGATTGAATTAATTAATACACATCTTGAAACATGGTCGCCTTACACATAAGTACATAGCGGCTAAAAGAAAGACGAGAATACAAATTCAAGTTTCAATACTGTGTCCTCAGAATTAGCACCACGCTGGGGTATATTATTAAAATTTACACATTACAATGTAACTATCTCTTTAGCCATCTTTTCCAATGGTGTTGGTCTACCTTCAGGAATATAGAATAGAATAACACTTTATTGTATCTACATAAGATTGAAAATACCACAGCATAGACGATATACCGCTTCAGTAATAACTCTAGGCTCGGCTGGCATTTACCGAAGCCCCATACAAAGTTACGTTAAGCCGATAACCACGGTGTTTGTCACCGGGAACCGGCCTACCTTGGTCTGTGATGAATATACTAGGTGAAACAGAAAGGGAATACTATTTTTTTTTTTGCAACGCCCTCCGACCAGGTGGGATGACGATCTGCGAAAGACTGCAGGCAGATGGATGCGGCAAGCTGAAGACAGGGCGCTATGGCGCTCATTAGGGGAGGCCTATGTCCAGCAGTGGACAAGCATAGGCTGATGATGATGATGATGATGATAGAAAATACGCGCAAGTTGCGATGGTAGAGTTTGGGCTTTCCGTCTCTCTCACCCATCGTACGAAACACAGCTGTAATAGCTACTTAACGCCGATCTTTTATGAAACTCGCCCCGCCTCGTTATTTGATCCTCGTTCATCTATACAAATAAATAAAATTGGAGTGTCTGTTTGTAATATCAAAATAACACCTTTTCACTAAATGCATATGAAAGTACATACGACACCTATAGCAAAAACGCGATTTAAATTTTTTTTGTCGGTCTGTCTGTCTGTGTGTTTGTTCCGGGTAATCTCCGAAACGGCTGGACCGATTTTGACGGGACTTTCACTGGCAGATAGCTGATGTTTTAAGGAGTAACTTAGACTACTTTTATTTTAGAAAAACAAAATTTAAAAAAATGGGTCCTGTCGCGCGGGCTTAAAACGCGGGAGTCGGTTTTTTTTGTTAAGTTATTTTCCAGGCGGACGAATTCGCGGGCTCAGCTAGTTCATCCATATTATTAGGGGTATTATAAGTTTAACAATATGTCTCTGTGTATCTGGCTGTCTCTGCGTATCTGCGTGTCTGTCTGTGGCATCGTAGCGGCCAAGCGGATGAACCGATTTTTTTTTTTGTTAGAAAGGTATTCTGATCGAGAGTGTAAGTAGGTACTTAGCTATGTTTCATGCAAATCGCTTCAGCCGTTTGAAATTTATCAGCTATTTTGTAGTTTAAGAAGTCGGCGCATTGTGGGTTTTTTAAATTTTCAATTTAGAGTTATTTATTATTATTTTGGTTTGTAAAGAGTAGGTATGCACACCTCACCAAACTAGCTTTCTAATTTAAATACCTAAATCTGAGTGTGATTTGATTACTATTTTCTTATTTAGTGACAATGGTGTTGCCTACACACATTCTGTTGTTATTTCTGAGAATGTACACCAGCTATTCATTAAAAAGAGTAACCATTGAGTTTCTTGCCGGATCTTCTCAATGGAAGCAGCATTCCGAACCGGTGATAGATTCTGACTATTCCTAAATGCTAAGTTGGCTTACCTGAATAAAAACAATTTTGAGTTGAGTTGAGTCGGTCGAGCCAGCCTGTATTAAGTGCTATATTCAATTGGCTACACTCCTGGGCAGGGCCTCCCCTCAACATGAGGGGGATTCAGGCCATAATCCACCACGCTGGCCCAGTGCGGGTTGGCGGATTTCACATGTCTTTTGAAAATTGGTTAGATCTTCTAAGACATGCAGGTTTCCTCACGATGTTTTCCTTCACCGTAAGCAAGTGATAATAGAAATTATGATTCGCACATAGATTTCGAAAAACCAGAGGTGCGAGCCGGGGTTTGAACCCAAGACCTGCGCAATACGCGTGCTTTAACCAATCGGCTATCACAGCTTATTACCTACAACTATTTGAGATTAAAATATATACTTCCTTCAATATGACGCAAGTAATCTGCTGGGTGTGAGGTACAATTCATGTCGATCCTACCGTGGGTACGACGGAATTACAATCAGACAAACTCTCTATCGCCTTGGGGAATGCAAATCGCAACTGCACTGACCCAGTTCCACTACCTGTTTAGAGGAAGTAGATAAGGTTTAAGCGAAGCATTTGATGTAGATACAAGTTTGTGGTTTTGTTGTGCATAAAATACTGCATCATATAAAGAGATAGCTGTAGTATGTTCTCTTGTATACCTATATTTCGCGCACTGTTATATTCTAGACCCTATAGCCATATTCTGAACACGTTAATTTCCCTTGTCAAGACCTAGAAATTTAGCCAATTACCCTGATCGGGAGGCCACATAAATAGAAGCTTTCAAGGGGCTTTAGACGTATTGCTGAGCGACTGCCACATTTGGAAGACATGAAAGAATGAGTACATAAAAATATCTAATCATAAATTCAAAGAAAGCATCTTATCTATTATCTACTGAATGAATGACGCGAATACTTATTATCTGATACTGTATCGATGCATTTGGCTGAAATTTTATTATTTATGTTCCTGCAATTGGATATAGGATGTGAGGAAATAATCTTTTTATGATAAGGATTTGTCCAATTCACATATTAGGTATATTTATATACTAGCTGAGCCCGCGACTTCATCCGCGTGGAATTTAACTTAACAAAAAAGCCCACTCCCGCGTTCTGAGCCCGCACGACAGAACCCATTTTTCCATTTTTTTTAATGTTGTTTTTCTAAAATAAAAGTAGCCTAAGTTATTGCTTATAACATCAGCTATCTACCAGTGAAAGTCCCGTCAAAATCGGTCCACCCGTTTCCGAGATACTCTTTGATTTTATGTGTTTTTATTTTTTTACGCGGAACCCTAATTGTTTTTCAAAAAATAAAGTGGCCTAAGTTACTCCCTATTACAACAGCTATCTGCCCGTGAAAGTCCCGTCAAAATCGGTCCAGCCGTTTCGGAGATTACCCGGAACAAGCACACAGACAGACAGACAGACAGACAAAATTTTTTTAAATCGCGTTTTTGCTATAGGTGACGTATGTACTTTCATATGCAGTTAGTGAAAAGGTGTTATTTTAATATTACAACCAGACACTCCAATTTTATTTATTTGTATAGATATACACGACTGAGTATATTTTTGAGCGAATACTTAAACGATACTCGAATTTTCTATTGGAGCGCACTTGCGCTCGCCCTCTGTCCGGGTGAAGTTGTTATGGCCACTCTGGCCAACAACATATAGTCAATTAAAAAAAAAACCAAAAAAAAAAAAACTCGAATTTTCAAATTCCATGTCGGAGGCCGTTATCTTTGTTAAGGCCGCCGTAATGTCACTTCAATATTAAGGTGATATGTCGTAAAAATAAATTATCCCTTTTTAAGCTCTCCCTGGTAGGTGCTACTGGTGTGAGGGCTACTACTAAAACACAATTATTTATTTTAAAGAAACGACAAAACTGTCTCTAACAATTGCTGATATAGCGTGCTGATTTAATTTTGTTGTCACCCTAGTTTCTGTCGCTTCCAAACATTTGTTCCAATGTTTCACACACTGTTCCCACATTTGCCATCTATCTAATACATTCTAATTAATCCTCTGACGTCACCAATTTGGTAGTAAAACGAGCGTGTATCGTGTGAACGTCCGATGCAGTTGCTCGTAATGAGGGTTCGTGATGCATGCTCTTTGTTCGTTCATTCAATCAGCGCCGTATCGTTGGCTTAGCTGTAGTGCTCGCTCAAGCCCAAAAGGTCGTCAAAATAGGTCTTATTAATGTTTGCATCTACATAAGGTAGTAGAATAAGAATAAAATATGTAACTCTTTATCATAATTTACAATAATAATGTAGCCCTTTTGATGTCCCACTCCTGGGCAGGATTCAGGTCATAATCCACCACGCTGGCCCAGTGCGGGTTTGGCGGATTTTACATGTCTTCCGAAAATTGTTTAGAAGTGTTTCTAAGACATGCAAATTTCCTTCACCGTAAGCAAGTGTATTGTAATTATGATTCGCACATAGATTTTGAAAAACATAGGGGTGCTAGCCGGGGTTTGAACCCAGGACTTGGTACCCGCAAGACGTGTCTTCCAACCAGCTATCACTGCTTCAACTCTTTATTATAAACGCTTAATTTTCGACTGCTTATAAAAATGTAGCGATCCTATAGATCGAAAGTACACGGACACCTTAGTTTCCATACAGAAGCTGGTTCCGGTACAGACAAATAAGTACGTGTCGTTATTGATTGGGGCGAGTGACATAGGCCTATGATATCTTATACGCTTAAGGCTAAAGCGCCCATCTAGCCCGCGAAGTTTCGTTATCATGTCAAATCGAAATAAACTTTAACACGCATGACTAGGTTTGTTTTCACATCCTGTGCGAGTGCAGTCTCTGGCAAAACGAACGGACTACTATGCTAAATAGCCTGCAAGTGACATCTGGAGCAGTTTATTACACAGACCTTGTGAAACCCAGGAACAATTTCCGTGCGTTCAAACGCTTTTACCATACCTATTATTGGAATCAAGTATAATCGGCTCACGAGTTTAGGTCCAATTAGTCTAATTACGATCCGTGGTGCCTTACAACTGGTCTTCAATCAGCTGTAACAGTCTTGCTTCTATGGCAATCAGTCCATACCAGCTATTTTTGTCTCCCGCTTTGCACCGGAGCGAAGTGGATTTTTTTTCTTCTAACTCCTTCTATTATTTCTTTCGATTAAATGCGTGCGAGTTCCAAGACAAATCAAGTTATTCCCGGAACTCGTCGATGGTCAAATCTCGACGTCATTATTGGTCACTATTGTCAATCCTGGTTTACAGGAGTAGGTAACAATGGTAGGCGTGTGTGGCGCGACCAGTCCCATTAATAAAAGGTATAGGTTTGTTATGTTTCTGCCGAATTACGCAAATATTCGTTCAAATATGCCATGATTTACCTGTTTCTGTATGGTTGACCTGCGCCAACAAATTGCGACAGGAAAACCGGTTTCTATGCCACCCTAATGACGTAATGCATGCTTAATGACTCAATGAATATTGTGCTCAAATTAACTTAGTCTAAAGTGTGAACTGAGTGGCAATCACAATTCCAATAGACCGCACTGATGTCATTTACCGCAAAATGATGGCAACATCGCCATAAATAAAGTCGGAGTCGATTGGTATGAACTCTCTATAGTATGTAATTGCCACTCAAAACGATAGCTCCGGCAACTCGCGTAACCAGTGGAGCACTCGACGATCAAACGGATTGCGAAACGTCTCGAGAATGAATGTGGGAACACTGATAATGGAATATAGAATAATTGGAGCTCTTTCCTCTCAAGCAGACATTGAATATTCTTTAAGTACTTATATAAAACTAGCTGTGCCCGCGACTTCGTCCGCGTGTTATTTAACTTAACACAAAATTTCGGGATTACTCATCTCCTATTTTATCCCCTTGGGGGTAGAAATAATCAAAATCCTTTCTTAGCGGATGCCTACGTCATAACATCTACCTGCATGCCAAATTTCAGCCCGATCGGTCCAGTGGTTTGGGGCTGTGCGTTGATAGATCACTATGTCAGTCAGTCACCTTTGAGTTATATATATTTAGATTCCGGTATGCGTGTATTCGTAAGTCTCCTAAACGGCTTAATAAATTTTGATGATTTTTGTTTTGGAATTATGAGGTCACTAAGATAGTTCTTAGCTATAGTTAGATCCGGTCATTGATCTCCATGATTTAAATCAAGAACAGTTTTGATATTTGTCGATGACTGTGTTGGATCACTAGCGAACATACAAGAGTACTTGAAAAGATCCTTTAGAGTACTGTTCAAAAAATCTAGTCCAAATCCGCATTGTCTACTTTAGAGTTCATTATGTGTAAACAATAGGCGCGGCCAAGCTACAGCTGCACGAAATTTCGCACTACAGTGCTAAACAAACTAACTGGTTGACATTGAGACATCCAAGGAGTCCGGTCAGTAAATAACTACGTCTGTATTCATACACATTACTATGCGGTCTCACAGTGCGCGCGAACGTAGAGCTCTTTAAAAAATGTCAAACTAACTTACTTTAGTGCGCTTGTCAAAATACGGGGCATCAATTAAAATTTAAAAAATACTCATAAATTGAAAATTTCAAAAACCCGCGATGCTTCGGCTTTTTAAACTACAAAAGAGTTGATAATTTTCAAACGGCTGAACCGATTTTCATGAAACATAGCTAAGAACACTCTCGATCAGAATACCTTTCTAGCAAAACAACAAAATGAAAATCGGTTCATCCCCTTGGGCGCTACGATGCCACAGACAGATACACATGTTAAATTTATAACACCCCTCTTTTTTCGTCGGGGGTTAAAATAGGACAATTTGAACATAGGTCCATGTGGCACACCTATGATTTGAGGATACCTATCCAATATTTTTTCAAGGAAAGTTCATGTTTTGCTTGTGATCTAAATTGAACGTTTAACGATAGTTGCTGAAAAGCAACGGCAACCATTTTGGAACGACTTTTTTACCATACGAACTTTTAAGGGGCAACTTTGCTAGCATATTTCCTGGATGTTGACAACAGAGCCACGAGAGTACAACCATCCAGATGACCCATTAAGCACAAAAACATCGAAATCGGTCGGGCCGTTTAGGAGAAAAAGAATAACGAACACACGCCCACCGGAAATTAATACTAACTTAGATATAACTAAGTATATGTATAAGAAACAGCCATTATACACAAGTGTATTCTAGTTTCAGTTCTAGAAGTAAATAGGAGCGAACGAGACAGAGGATGTAATTGACTATGGCAATGTTTAATTAAAATATTAACTGTACCAGGCTGTCGTAATATAAGCCTTTTGTGGACATCCGTCGAGCTTGTGACATATTAATACAATTTTTATTTTTCAAAAATGTATACTTATCAAATCAAACAAGGTAAAATAAAATAAATCCCTCGAAGCTGTCTGATTTAACCACCAGGGCGGCGCTACGTTTCCGTGGGATGCCATTGTCACTTGACAGTTCACAGAGTATATCTATCGCTTGTCGACCTTGCGATAATGATAATGACAGAAAAATTAAGTGACATCTGATGAACTGAACATGTTTTGACAAGTTCTAAAACGCTCATCATTCCTCTAAATTAGATTTTTATAGTAATTAACAGCATTAATTAAAAGATAACGCCAAAAAATGCGTGTCGAACTCTACAAAAAATGGTAGACAGTTCCCGTACACCGGTACTTCCGATCCGCAAATAATTTGGCAACGATGCCATGTTGCGCGCCAAAATAGTCCGAGGTATTATTAGACTAGATTAGAATGCTATCGGTGATGTATCGAGTTCGTTCACCCGCGACGGGTGTTTTAATTCGGCCGTATTATATTGCTACCTACACTTTGAACTTTTTAATAAATAGTGACGTGATATGTATGCAGCCAATTATGATGTGTAGAAAGATCGCATCGTAAACAAATACGATGTTTTTGAATCAGTATTTAACTATTTAATAAGATTGATTTAGCTTTATTTATAATCTTAATATTATGATATTATTAATTAACCGAGATATTACGCATATAATGCTAATTTAAATTTTACATTGAAATAACGTAAAAGTTATTTTTAATGTGTACTAAGTAGCTATGGTATCTTTTATTTATTTTTATATAATGTCTATGAGTACGCATAATTTCTTCAGGTTATATATGTATATAATATAATTAATTTTCTATTGTTTATTTTTCAGATGAACGTGACGCGATACAAAAGAAGACATTCACCAAGTGGGTCAACAAACATCTCAAAAAGGTAAATAATATTAATTATTTATTTTATTATTATCTAATTATGATGAAGCCACAATTTGCCATTGAAAAAAAAAGAAATGTCGACGTTATAAAGTTAAATAATAACTTACCTAAAATAAATACATATAAGGTCTTCTTTAAAAAATGCACAATATTATGTATGGCGCCTTAGTAATTGTTTAGATGATTATGAGTTTCTTCCTTTGACGAAATCACTAGAAACCTACTACCAACAGAAAATATTTATCTATACCCATCTTTTTATTGTGGTAGGTCCATAATCTTTAGTATTTACCGAATATGGTATGCATAATAAAAATAAAACCTTGAAAACATTACATTGAATGAAACTATTCGCACATAGGCATTACGTATATCGAATCACGGTTTTGCAATGTTTTATGGCTCATACGCACCTCAAACCTTACAAGGCATATTACCAATCAACAGATAAAGATCAGTAGTACAAATCGGTATTTACTTTACGGAGTTCCGTTGGCTTTTAAATCGCAGCAATATGATACTTAAGGTGAAGGCGCCTGTCTAGCCCGCGAAATTCAAAAATTTCGAGTATTTTTATAGTTTATCCAAAATCTGAAAACATTTAAGACAACATTTTGTGATTTGCGAAAACACAGTATGCAGTGCGTTTATTAATACATTTATTTTACTCTAAATATTATCACGGTGGATATGATACTAGTAAATCAGGAAATATACAAAAATTGCCAGATTATCTGGATAGCTGTCGTTCTTGAAATGTTTTAGAGTAAGTTGGATATATTAATAAATGCACTGCACACGGTCTTTTTCGCGAATTACAAAATTTGTCTTTTATTATTGTCAGATTTTGAAAATTTTCTAAAAGAACTCAAAAAATTTGAACTTCGCGGGCTAGCTGGGCGCTTTAGCCTTAAGAACTAATTAAATAACATAAACACTCATGCGTAATTCATACTTTGTAAACTGTGTACTAGGATAGCAGAAAACCAAGGATCATGTATTTATTGCTAGTAGTAATCTTTAAAGTACATATGCTACTGTGAGTTCTCTGCATTGCGTCTTACATATAACTATTCTCCACTTTGAAACTGAGTCGTGTGCTATAAATTGTCACTTGTTCGACGTTCGATGTCAATATTCATGGAGCCGCCCTCGTGAGTCGCTTATAATCAATAAGTTGTAGCGCACACTTGCGACTAATAATCTTGAACCTGGCTTCGCCGGGGAAATATACGGATGTTATTAATTTAAATAAATTTCAAGCGCGTTTTGTTGCGCAATATTCATTCTAGTAATTCTATTTATATTCTAATTAACTCTTAGTCCAAAAACTTCGTTCAATACCTACTATATTAATCTTCTTACTTATAATAATACTAGCGGCCCGCCCCGGCTTCGCACGGGTACATTACGGTTACATTATTGGAGTTTTAGTAAGGATCCCTAATTTTTTTTTTAATATTATATAGCCTAATGTCGCGCGGGGATAGTGTAGCTTCCCAACAGTGCAATATTTTTTCAAATCGGTTCAGTAGTCTCAGAGCCTATTCATTACAATCAAACAAACAAAGTTTTCCTCTTTATAATATTACTATGATTATTATTATATTAGTATGATATAGTATAGCGGCCCGCCCCGGCTTCGCACGGATACATTACGGTTATATTATTAGAGTTTTAGTAAGGATCCCTAATTTTTTTAAATATATTATAGCCTATGTCACCCGGGGATACTGTAGCTTCTCAACAGTGAAAGAATTTTTAAAATCGGTTCAGTAGTTTCGGAACCTATTCATTACAATCAAACAAACAAAGTTTTCCTCTTTATAATATTAGTATGATGGCTAATATTTAAACACAGCATGAATTGAATGAAACTTAGGGTGTCGCGTCGCCAATAAAATCGGGTGTATATCGAACGATGTGTCCATTGTGTCTGCTAATGCAGCATATTGTGCAGAGTTGAAATCGATCTATTAATACCGGCGTTACATATAATATTGTTAAGAATCGAATTGGCCTAAAAGAGTTTTGGTCTTCCTCAAGAAGTAAGGTACAGCGAAGTGCCTGGGTGGTCACGACAAAATGTCCTTTGCCTTTGTGTCATAATTGTGCCTTTGCCTTTGTGTTTTACGCGGTCGTGTCGCCAGTGTGCGCCACCCCGAAGTGTGTATTGAATAATAATGACCACGCATGTTACCTATTGTGTACTTGACTTAGTTTTTGTGATAGACAGCCTAGGTTCTCATTGCGGTGGTCATTGATGGGTTATTAGTATTCTAAGCGAGATCTTCGTTTCCTTTGCCAAGATTTGTTTTATTTACAAGTTTCATTGAAGCTGTGTAGAGCTGAGAAATATAGAGTGCGGTAGTGTAAAAAAATCCAAAGCTATATAGAAATCGTCAGCAAAAATAGTAGTGGGCGCACCGATAAGACAGCTGCGTCTCTGGACCTGGCCCTTTGTCATTCAGAACTCATATTTGAGACATACTTAGATTGTCCTTTACCTAAAGTAGTTTCCTGATGGGCCCCCTTTAGGCCAAATACTCTCATTTCTCCCCCTCCTCTTCATAGCAGCTGGATATGCATATACTATATATGGATATACCTACCCCAAAATACAATAAATCACGAAAAAGAGTTTTGTGCAATAAACATTGTAAACCCAATACAGAGAAAGGAAGCTGGTCATTCAAACATATCCGACCTGTTTACTTGCAGACGGACAAAGGGATCGTTTATTTGATCAGCTCATGCTTTGTGAGGAGATTGACGGGTAACGAGTTTGGTATAAATTTACTTATCAGTTGGTATTTAGCAGATGGAGGTTAATCAAGATTAAATTAACAAAATGCATAATAAATTCGGACTAAATCTGAGTTATTGTAAATAATTTAGCCCTTTGACGTCCCACTCCTGGACACCGGCCGCCCCTCACTACGAGGAGGATTCAGGCCGTAATCCACCATGCTGACCCAGTGAGGGTTGGTGGACTTCATGTCTTTCGGTTATTGGTTAGATTTTATAAGACATGCAGGTTTCCTCACAATGTTTTTCTTCACCGTAAACAAGTGATTCGCACATAGATTTCGAAAAACCCCGAGCTTCAAGCCGGGGTTTGAACACCAATCGGTTATCACTGCTCTTGAATAATAGTTGCAGTAATGAACGAAATTATGGTCTCAAAATAAGCAACGCTTGTACTATGGGTACATAGGTACCAAATGTTTATAGGTAGCCTGGGGGCAAACCCTGACACCCAGGCCGGAGCAAATTACTAAAAGGCTGTTTCTATAATTGGTCCCGACGGGCCTTGAACCCGCAACCACTCGGTACAGCGAGCTGAGTAGCCTATCTTCAAACAACTAGAGGGTTTTTCAAATCAATTTATTAAGGCTCTTTTCGTGAACTCACTTCTAACTAAATTGGTACCTCAAAACCATGTGTAAGTAAGTGTAGCATTGCACATCTGCCTACCTCAAAGGAATTACAGACATTATTGTAGTTTTGACAACATGTCGACAGCAGTGCCACCTACCGACCGGGAACTAACCTAACTGTAGCTAAGAATAATCCAGAGGACACCGTAAGAACAAAAACAATGTTATCAAGCTAGGTTAAGCCGTTCAGGAGAAGGGGAATTACAAACACACGGATACTGGAATTTTAAATACTTGTAGAGATTAAAGAACTGTCATTATCTTAGGGCTAGAATAAACTTTCGTTACTTGAGTAAGTCTATGTCTGCGTTTGTCTTCCACAAAATCAACTATCTCGCCAAAAAAAGGGATACAATTTGTTCTCATCAAATATGGCAATGCGCAAGCGATGGTTAGAGGGTGGTGTACTACCCCGGTCGACCCAGCCCGTGTATGAGCTGAAGTGAATTTGGTACTGATTGGCTCTACCACCGAACTTACTTAATTTTGCATACAAGTTGGCACTATTAAACTACTTGTTCTATTTGATAAACAACCGTTAGCTTGCGCTTCTGCGCAAATAGGTTGTCACAAATTATCGCCATGACTTTTGGAACTTAAACCTTAGGCCGTCAGTGTCTCTCCCAAATCGACGTTTGGGAAAACATTCGACAGATATCATCAAACAAAGCGAATTCTTTATTTTACGATGAGATAAAGTTTAAATATTGGTGTGCATTTCATCGGATCAATGCGATCATGAAAAACACTAGCCATCGTCCGAACAAAGAGATCAAAGTTCTTATGACTCACATACAGACAGACATACATTGTTGAAAGCGTTACAAGAAGGTTGTACGGTGCATTAAGATTATTTTTATATAAGAAAGTGGCCCTTGTAACAACATGAATGATGAATAAACGTGTTGAGTCGGATGCAGTCGCGATAAGATATTTTAATATGGAGTCGAATGCGCCTTTTGAATTTTAGGGAATGTCCCGACTATATAGTCAAACTATGTCCCAACTTCACAGTGCCAACATCATGAGGAAGCTTTTTCTTACTATACTAGGTAAAACAGAAAGGGTATACTATTTTTTTTTGCAACTTAACTTTGTATATCTAAGTCTATCGGCTTTGTGGGACTGTTGAAGTACTAAAAGTTTTGTAGACTTGTGAAATCTGTCAACAGCTGTATTCCTATAACACCTTTGGTTTTTAAGTTTCTTCCAAAGCTGATAGTTTTAGAATTACATAGTTAGGCTTTGAAAAAAAAGTATACCCTTCTCTTTCAACCTGTATAACAAAGGGAGAGGCTTCATACTTTCTCACTCATTGTACAAAACGCAACTATAACAGCTACTGTGCACTGATCTTCCGTCAAAGGGTGTTACTACTTAGGTAGAATAAATAAATAATATAAATAAATATCGCCAGACGAACACACCAACTGTATGGTCCCAAACTAAGCAACGCTTGTACTATGGGTACCGTACAATGGACTGGGGGCGATCCCAGTGACACCCAGAGCAGGGAAAATTACGAAAAGGCCATTTTCGAAATTTACCCTGACGGGAATCGAACCCGCAACTACCCGATGAAGTGAGCCTAGCGGCCTACGCTCGAACCACTGCGCCAAGCGGTCGTCAAAGAGAGCCATAGGTCGTCGTAGAGCCAGCGCAGTGTCTACAACATTGAAAAAAAAAACATGTAGAGTTCGCCAATCTCTTGGCTAGCGTGGTAGACTACGGCCCGAAGTCTGTTCGCATTGAGGGGAGTGCCCGGTGTAAAGGCAACACGCCACCCATTATTATACAGGGTGTAAGGGGCATCGTACCGAAAACTGATACCATGGATTCAACTCATGATTCTGGACTTCAGAGTTGGAATTTTCCGTCGACATTTTCATGGATTATGCTCAAAATTTTCAGCATTTTTCAATTGATTTTCGCACGTAAATAAAAACTATATTCGCGCTCGAGCGTATTAAGTTTTCATTTACGTTGAAATAAAGTGTTAAATAGTAATTATTGATTTATTTGTGTAAAATCAATTTCATAACGCTGAAAAATTTGAGCATGATTACTGAAAATATCGACGGCAAATTCCAACTCTGGGGTTCTAGAATCATGAGTTGAATCCATGGTATCAGTTTTCGTTACGATGCCCCTTACACCTTGTATGTACATTTTTGGGACCATAATACCTAACATAACTGCGAAATGTGTAGAAAACTTCTACCTACCCCCTCAAGAGTACAAGCCTGATGGTGTTTTATTACGACACACTTACAATACGCTGCATCTGCATAGAAATAACTTATAATGAACTTAGCATAATATCCTCTTTGTGCACCAGTGTTAGCATACCATAGTATTAGGTTCACCATAACAAAGGATGTTATCAAGGTGACGCACACCACCGCTGTGCAATGTTTGGTTCTGACCTGCGCTTGAGTCATCTGGCTTACGAGATATAGTAGGTACAGTGTGGTAATCCGCACAAAATAAGGTTGAATATTGCTCATCATTCGTGTGCTTATACTTGGGTGGCTGCATGAGCATCAAAGTTCTTTGTACCTGTAGGGTATGCCCATTAAATAATTATAAGTTGCATGTAGGTAGTTCACAATAAACCAGTTGTATCGCGGACTCGGTGTTTAATTGATCGCTCCTCGCCTAATTCCTATAAAGATCTTACTGGCGACGAGGATAAGGACTAAAACCCTAAATTCAGTCTCTTGTGACCACGTACAGTGCCAATCGAGAAAATGCCGATCGGGAAAATTGAACAATTTGACCTATCAAGTAAAAAGTGGTTGGTGTACATTCGACGCGTTGAACAGTTCATGGCGTTAAATGAGATCAAAAAGGAATTACAAGTAGCAACGTTAGTGACCTTAGTGGGAGGAGCGACCTATGATTTGATGTGTGACTTATGTGCACCAAATGATCCCGAAACTAAAAGTTTTAAGGATTTGGTGAAAATAGTCGGCGATCATCTCGAGCCGAAACGCTCTGAAATCGCGGAACGCCATGTTTTTAGGCAAAGGCGACAGAATACTGGCGAGTCACTCAGCGAATATTTACAAGCGCTTAAACATTTAGCCAGTACATGTAATTTCACTAATACCTTGGAAGAAAATTTACGTGATCAATTCGTCTCAGGCCTAGCTAGCGAGGACATGAGATCCCGTATTTTTGCGGAACCTACCATAACATATAAGAAAGCGATTGAATTAGCCTTGGCGTTGGAAGCGGCTGAACGACACGCGCAGACGAGCGGAGCGAACGCTTCGACAACTACAGGAACGGCGGAGGCGTGCGGGACGCGCGCGTTCGAGCCGCTGCACCGAGTGGCGGCCCGGCCGACAGCGGTGGCGCGGGCGGGCCGAGCGCCCGCGCGTGATCAAGTTAGCGGCGATAGCTCGTCTGCCGAGGCAGCGACAGAGCGCGGAGCGCGCTCATGCTGGCGGTGTGGGAAAAATCATCGGCCGGATTGGTGTAGATTTAAAAACTACTCTTGTGATGTGTGCGGTCTTAAGGGCCACATAAAAGTGATGTGTAAACAGCTAAGCTCCGGTCGGGGGGCTAACCGAGTGTCGGGCACGCAACGGCGTGTAAATAATTATATCGGGAACAGTGATAACGAAGAGTCAGATTGTGATTTTTACAATCTAAGCGTACGTGGAATTAACGACAAACCGTATATGGTAAGGGCATTGGTGAACGACAAGAAAGTAACTTTTGAATTGGACACTGGAAGTAAGTTATCCGCAATCAGTTTATGTTTTTACGACAGGTATTTTAAGGACGTGCCAATTGTGCACAATGACGTTTCTCTGTACTCGTATGTCGGAACCCCGATAGAACCAGTTGGATATATTTTTGTTAATGTGGTCATAGGTGAACATACAGCCGAAAATCTTAAATTATTTGTTATTAAAAATGGCGGACCACCTCTTTTAGGCAGGTCATGGCTTACAAAATTAAATATTAGTAAGATTAAAATTAATGAATTATTATTGAATATAAACGATAACAGTTTAGTCGACGAGTTACGAAATGAATTTCCGACGGTGTTTGCCCCAGGTCTTGGGACGTGTACTAAAAAGATTGCATTGAAGTTGATTGACAGAAATCCAGTGTTTATTAAGGCTAGGTCTTTACCATTGGCGTTACGTAAACCTGTTGAACGCGAGTTAGAACGCCTCGAGGCAGAGGGTACGATACAAAAAATTGATTATTCGGATTATGGTACACCTATTGTACCCGTCATTAAAAAGAACGGGGAGATACGAATTTGTGGTGACTATAAAGTTACCGTAAATCCAAAGTTGATGCGCGAACCATACCCACTGCCTCGGATCGAGGAGCTCTTCGCAGCATTGAGTGGCGGGGAGCAATATTCAAAAATTGACCTCACTAATGCTTATCAACAGTTATTATTGGAAAATGAGTCCAAACCGTGTACGGCTATAACTACGCATGTGGGAACATTTGTCTATAGTCGTACACCCTTTGGATTAACTTGTATACCTGAAAAGTTTCAAAAATTCATGGAAGAAACGCTTAAAGGTCTGAAAGGAGTAACGGTTTTTTTAGACGACATAGCATGTACGGGAAGGTCTCGTTTGGAACACATTGAGAACTTAAAGGCATTGTTTAAGCGGTTACGTGAAGTTGGTTTAAGAATTAAATTGGAAAAATGTGTTTTTATGCAAAATAGTATTAATTATGTTGGGTTTGTAATTGACAAACACGGCTTACACCCGGATCCGAATAAAATAAAAGCAATAGTGGATGCGCCCCAACCGAATGATGTTACTCAGCTGAAATCATTTCTGGGAATGATTAATTATTACGCAAAATTTATTTTTAATTTAAGTACAATACTATATCCTTTACATCGGTTGTTGCGCAAAAACACTACTTGGTTTTGGTCCGATGAATGTGACAGAAGTTTCCATGAAGTTAAAAAAGCTATTGTTGGTAACAAAATATTAGTGCATTATGATCCTGAACTGCCTTTAGTGTTATCGGTTGATAGCAGTTCCTACGGCATTGGTAGTGTGTTGTCTCACCGATATCCGAACGGCGATGAACGGCCAATATGTTTTGCATCGCGAACTTTGAACTCAGCCGAGCGAGCTTATAGTCAATTGGATAAAGAGGCGCTCGCGATTATTAGTGGAGTTGTTAAGCATCATCAGTATCTTTATGGTCGTCATTTTATAATTAAAACTGACCATAAGCCTTTGACTTTTATCTTTGGTTCCAAATTCGGTTTACCACAAACCGCGGCAAGTCGCTTGCAAAGATACGCCACAAGGCTAGCCGCTTACGATTTTGAAATAGAATTTGTAAAGTCAAAAGATAATGGCAACGTCGACGCATTATCACGACTACCTCTGCCGTATGAACGTAAATCCGAAGCAGGGCCGGATGCGGTGTCGTATATTAATTACGTGGAAGAGTCTTTTCCAATTAGTGCCAAAGATGTGGCAATAAAAACGCAGGAAGACGAAACATTAAAAAAAATTTACAGTTACTTAATTAACGGCTGGCCGACGATAGTAATATTAGAGGAGGAGAAACCTTTTTTCAATCGTAAAGATGGCCTAACGATTGATCGAGGTTGCATACTATATAACTATAGGGTAGTGATTCCCAAAGTATTGAGACAGCGAGTACTCAATGAACTGCACGAAGGTCATTTAGGCGTAGTTAAAATGAAACATTTATCACGTTGCTATGTGTACTGGCCCCAAATAGATGTAGAAATAGAAAATCTTTGTCGCGAGTGTAGTGCGTGTCGGCAGCAACGTGACGCGCCACCGCGCGCTCAGTTACATCCTTGGGCTTTTCCGACTCGGCCTTGGCAGAGATTGAATATTGACTTTGCTGAATTTAGAGGTAAACATTATTTGATTACGATTGATGCTCACAGCAAGTGGATAGAAGTACAAAAGATGGCCTGTACTAATGCTAGTTCGACGATACTAAAGTTACGCGAACTTTTTGCACGGTTTGGTATCCCATCTCAAATTGTCAGCGATGGCGGACCACCATTTGCTTCTGTAGAATTTACTAATTATATGAACAGAAATCGCATCAATCATACGATAACCAGTCCATATAGGCCAGCTGGAAATGGGGCCGCAGAAAACGCGGTGAAGTTAGTTAAGCGAACAATGAAAAAAGCAGTACACGAGGGTACGGACATTGATACAGCCGTGGCAAAATTTTTATTCCAGTACCGGAATTGCGAACATGCCACTACCGGGGTGGCACCAGCCATTGCTATGTTTGGCAGGCGGTTACGCGGTAGATTAGACATTATCAAACCGTGCACAGAGAGCGCCGTAGAAATGGCCGCGCAGAGCGCCGGTCGCTCGCGACCCGGTGCCGAGCGTCACGTCGACCTGGGTGATCAAGTGTTGGCTAGAGATTATCGGGCCAGTGCGGAGAAGTGGTCGCCGGCTACAGTCGTATCTAGGGATGCGCCACTCACTTACCGAGTACGTGTTTCTGATGGTCTCGAATGGAAGCGTCATATCGATCAACTATTACCCCAAAAAAAACGTTTTTCCAGTGTGAGACATTCATTAGACGATAATAATGACAAACCGGCATCCATGACCGATGTTACGCCTATTAAGCAAGCAAATTCAGCAGAAGGTCTGACATCAACATCAGTCGTTAACATTGAGAATCAGACTTCTGGTGAACTGAGTAGGGAAATGTCAGATTGTGCAGAAAACGACAACCCGCAACCAGCCTTGGTTCCAAAAATAAACCCAAGTAGGCCTAAGCGCCAATGTATATTCAAAGGTAAATATCCAGTATAAAAAAAATGTTTTTTTTTTAAATACGGCTTAATAATAATAAACATTTAAACTATCTTATTTTCTTTTACAGTAGGTAGGTACTTTTTATTTTTCACTATAGGTATATTTAAGACATTTTTGTTATAACATAATTTTAATGTGTTTGTTAATTTTTCTTTTATGTTCATGTACTAAAATAAGAAGGGGAAGTGTAGGGTATGCCCATTAAATAATTATAAGTTGCATGTAGGTAGTTCACAATAAACCAGTTGTATCGCGGACTCGGTGTTTAATTGATCGCTCCTCGCCTAATTCCTATAAAGATCTTACTGTACCTTTTTCAATAAGGACCAAATTCGGTTGACCTAGTTTCAGGAAATTCTAGACTATTTGATGGACTATATGCCCTGGCAATAAGGGCGCAATTGCCATTTATGTGCTGTATATTTGATTTTAACCCCCGACGAAAAAAAAGTGTATCTGTCTGTAGTAGTGTATGTCTGTGGCACCGTAACGCCCAAGCGGATGACCGATTTTAATTTAGTTTTTTTTGTTAGAACGGTATTCTGATCGAGTGTGTTCTTAGCTATGTTTCATGAAAATCGGTTGAGCCGTTTGAAAATTATCAGCTCTTTTGTAGTTTAAACAGTCGCCTAATCGGGGTTTTTTAAAGCTTCAATTTAGAGTGATATAGTCATTTTAATATATAAGATCAACAACATGATTTTGACTCAGCATTCAATTTTATGACAGCGCCAAAATTTTACTCGGAAATAAATTTTATTCCTTTCCTACCATCACCGCCTTATCAAGCGGCGGCCATCGTCCTACATATTAAAAGAATATCGAGAATTCCACCAAAATGGTGAACGATGACATAATCTGATGGTGTGGGTGTTGAAAAATACATTTTATAGTTGCTGACCAGTCATATTTGACCTAAAACCATAACAGGCAAGGCATCCCTGGACACCTACGGAGTATTGCCCAATGTCTGCCCACATTGGTATAATATTTTTAAGCTTTTGAAAGTTGTCCATGTTTGGTTCTGTTGCATCTGCACTTCGCAAATAAAAGTTTGCTAGTATTTGGTTGGACCACCGCTTGGCGCAGTGGTTCGAGCGTAGTCCGCTCGGCTCACTACACGGTGGTTGCGGGTTCGAATCCCGCCGGAGAAGGAGGTCTTTTCGTAATTTTCCTACGTCTGGGTGTCACTGGGATCGCCCCCAGTCCATTGTACGGTACCAATAGTACAAGCGTTGCTTACTTTAGGACCATACTGTTGTGTGTCAGTCTGGCGATATTTATTTATTAATTTAAAGTAGGTAAGTCATACAATACCAACGGGGATATGTTTAATCATTGGATTCGATATCAGATTTTTTTTATTTTTTTTTAAATCGCATTCATTATCACCATTATTCCCAAAATATTCATTCCAAATCTGATATGGAATAACAAGAATCAGACTAGCATAAAATTACAATAAATATTTGTACAAAAACGCGGAGCAAGTTCAGTCACCCAGCAAACACTTGCTATCTTAGCGAACACGTGACAAAGCATTCACTATGTATACGTCTGATTTCGATAATGTGAGTATTTCTCCTGTTATTCCCATGATGATTTGCCTGTGAAAGATAACATAGAAGGTATGGTATGAGATCGACACACAGCTGTCGAAAGCTAGCTTCGTTCATGTCGTCGCAATTCAATAAGGTATTTCGATAGTGGCTGATCCTAAGGTCCTAAGTCTAAATAAAAGTCCGGTATATTCCGACTATTAAATTATTTAATTTATTTGTTCATGGATGCATTTTGTTCTTACATAAGACAGGCAGATAACATTTATCTTGTCCACTTAAATTACACATAACAGTAATCTTATCCAAAAAAACAATACAGAAAATTATTCTAAAAAAATCTGAATAATCATTGCATTCTAAATAGGACATAATATATCACATGAGGATTCAACAATGTAATCGGAATTAATATGTTAGCACCCGGCGAAATATTAACAAAACAAAATCAGTGCATGTACTTTCAAACAACAGATTTCTCAGAATCCTCAATGAAGCTCGCTATGCTAATCATTATTGTTAGAACTGTCACAGAGCAAACTAGTCCCTAAACACCTGATTGTCCACAGTTTTGCCATTCAAAATTATTTATCAACCACCCATTACCACCCAGGTTTTAATGCTTACATTTCACTTGTTTAGTCTCTAGCTGTCATAAAACCGCATGCAACATTTCAAAGTACACCTAAATCAATTCACCAAGTAAATATTAATTCTTCATATTAATCATCAGCCAAATGGTGCCTATCTGAGCACAGGCGAGCCAGGAATGGGTACATCCTAATGGATATTATTAATCATTTTAAATGACTCACGGATAACGGAATGTTCCTTTCTGGGTACATTTGTTTTATGTCAGATCAGATGACCGAGGTTAGTGTGTAGGTAATCAATTTTGATGGGATCCGTTAAACAAGGAGATGGTAATTTGACGTCATAGTGTTGGCAACATTGCAACCAATTATATTTAGTAGTTTTTAATTATATAGAGTAGCAACCCTCTCTCTCTCTTCTCCACCAACACTGTGCCTAAAGGACGTGTTTTTGTATGGGCCAAATAAATATTAAATAAAATGTGATTGTGCCTCACCAAAGTACCTAAGCTTATTTTATTTTATGTGGACCCATCAACTATAGCTCCTGGATTTTTTTAAATATTTGTGTAAATCATAATTTCAATATGGTTGTCCCTTAAATACGGTGAAGAAGACATCGTGAGGAACCTGCATGTCTTAGAAAATCTGAACTAGTTTCGAAGGACGTGAAAATCGCCATTCCGTCCTGGGTCGGCGTAGTAGATTATGGCCTGAATCCTCCTCGCACGACTTCAGCCAGGGCCGGATTTACCTATGGTGCTTGGTGTGCGGCGCCCAGGGGCGCAAGGTCTTAGGAGGCGCCGATGGGGCGGCTGCTCGAGACGTCTCCAAAGTGCCTGCGTCGCTCATGGCACTCTTTTAAGTGTACCTCAATATAAGTAATAATGGGTTATTGTTTCCCAAGAGCATTTATAGTTGCACCATGTGCACCTAAATTTGCGATCACTGGGGAAAGATATAACTGAAAGTATTCCATTTTGATCGCGCGCTCGCTAGAGGGCGCCAGGGTATTGATTGTACCCAAGCGTTACATAGGCCGGCGGTGCCTTTAGCTGATAACATTTTAAAAAAAGTTTAACAAGTAAATTTCTAATTACAAACGGAATTGCTATGAAATAGACATCCATTGTATTCCATTCATAAATTACCAATAGGCCTGCAGGTTAAATATAAACTTAAACGATGCAGGCGTTTAGGTTCGGATTACTTTGTTGCGTATCTGATGATCTTCGCTTCATTTGCTGTATTAGATTGCTATCTTTGTAATTTATGAACGCGCTTAAAGCCTTTGGCTTTATAAACTAGATCCGGCCTCGTAACGTGTTTAATCAGATGGGTTTGATTTGATTCTAACGCCTCCTTTGCACTGGAAGAACATTCATAAAAAACAATGTTATTGTCACTATTTTTTGCTGTCATAGAATAGAGACAACAATATGTTTTGCGTGAATAAATCGTCCAGTAAGATTAGTCAAAGCTAGTCTAGATGACAGTTATAGAAAGCGCATATAAGTATCTATTCAAAACGTACAATTTTGTTTTCTTCCGACAAGTCTGTTTAGTATAATGTGCTTTAAGGTGAAGGCGCCTGTCTAGCCCGCGAAGTTCAAATTTTTTGAGTTCTTTTAGAAATTTTTCAAAATCTGACAATAATAAAAGACTAATTTTGTAATTCGCGAAAAAGACCGTGTGGAGTGCATTTATTAATACATTTATTTTACTCTAAATATTATCACGGTGGATATGATACTAGTAAATCACTAAATATACAAAAATTGCCAGATTATCTGGATAGCTGTCGTTCTTGAAATGTTTTAGAGTAAGTTGTATACTAGGTGATACATAATGGGTATACTATTTTTTTTGCAACTTAACTTTGTAAATCTCAAACTATCGGCTTTGTGGGACAGTTGAAGTACTAAAGTTTTTGTAGACTTGTGAAATCGTTCAACAGCTGTATTCCTATAACACCTTTTGTTTTTCAAGTTCCCTCCAAAGCTGATGGTTTTAGAATTACAAAGTTAAGTTTTGAAAAAAAAGTATACCCATTATGTGTCACCTTGTATATTAATAAATGCACTGCACACGGTCTTTTTCGCGAATTACAAAATTTGTCTTTTATTATTGTCAGATTTTGAAAAATTTCTAAAAGAACTCAAAAAATTTGAACTTCGCGGACTAGATGGGCGCTTTAGCCTTAATATAATATGGTGTTCCTGCATAAAGCATACACCCTGTAGCATTCTAACAAATCGAGTTCATTGAAATAGAAGCGGAAAGTCATCGAAAGTTTTTGAATTAGTACACAACGGTTCTTGAAACTTTAAATGGAAATTCATTAGTAAAGAAAACGCAATAATATTAATGTCATAATAATAGTGACTGATGTGGTTTGCAAACTGATTTAAACCCTATTTATTGGGCTTATGGGATGAAAATTTGATACAAGGAACTCTTGTTAAACAGATGCACCGGTATACACACTGCATTGTCTGTCAGGCAATGTGTTTGTTAAATATTTATACTTTTAAAGACAACGATGAAAATAAAGATAATGGCAACTTGTGGCAACATTAATCAAGATTTAGGCGAAATTACAAAAACTTTTGTCAATGGAGATGATGACTGATAAATTATGTCTTACAATTGCATTCAGTGAAATAATTTTCAAAATTACATTTTAAAATTGATAGAAATATATAATTTTACCCCTATATTAATAAACTTGGTATAGAGGATGAATAGTTACTCACCAAACTATCTCGTTCTGTCATCAGTAATTTGACATTCGAAAGAAGACAAAGCATGGTTTAACTAAACAACCGCTAATCCACGTTTATTATAAGGTGGTTAAGTTCGGAATATAGTACAAGCTAGTGAAGTATGATGTTATAACTTAGTAGTTTTAGTATACTTGTGTAGCGACTGTATTTGTATTCATATAAAATTGTTTAAAAATTATTTCACAATTAAAAAAAATATTACTTACTTGTGCGTTAATAATATAAAAAATATACCTAATAAATTAAAAACCAGTCATCATCCCTATTCCATCGATTTTTTCACTAATATGAGAGTCTGTATGTTTGATTATTCATCGCTTGTCGTTCGGATACGGAGCAGCACTGGAAATACCTAAAGGTCTGTAGCATACACTCACTGCGTTTTATTGATCTAGGCCAATGTTCGCTTACACATCATCTCTACCACGGCCAACGAGTAGCGATACGAAATGTAAATAATGTTAGAGTCGATCACCGCCGGGCTCGATAACATTCGGGCGGTGAATTTAAAAATTCATGTTGAATTTTGTGTTGGAAACTGTAACAATATATTAATTTATGTACCGCTTATCGTTGGCCGTGGTGTATTTGAAGGCTATCAACTCTGATCAACTCTATTTACAGCCATGGAAACAACTTAATAGGTGTAAAATATCTCGTTGAAATGGAATTTATGTTATGTTAGTTTTATCATGCTGAACTGATTTTGGAAGTACAGCAGCGGGGGTATTTTAAATAATTTGAATCTATATCGGAAATGTAAACGTCAAAGTAATTTCGAAAACTAATTAATTGTTAGTGATTGCAATAGAAAATTCGATTATAACTAAAGGTAAAATAATATTCAAAAGTATATTAATTTTAAAATACAATTATAAAGAAAATAGGCGCAAATCTGTTTCCAATTTCCATTGGAAGGATTTAAAAGCCTCTGTTATTGATCCTTCGATAACAGTATTGAGAACATTTTTATAGATAGGTAAAATACGCTTTTAAAATCATTATTTTCTCACGTTACTATATAACCCACAAAGACTAAATGTAGTCAGATCGTTTACTTAAATTGTTATAGTTTCATGTCATCATGAATTCTATGTTAATGTTCAATATAACGAATATTAATTTAAAAGCTCTTGATTCGTAGAAAAATGTTTTTATATTTGACCTTTTAACTGTCCTCTACCAGCTATTTGGATTGTATCAACATTCTAAGAATTATAATATACGAGTTGATAGACCTGGGCCCTAACCACGCTAGCTACTCAAATCGTAATAGAAAAACAAACGCTCGCGATTACGTTTCAAACGCTCCGCTTTTGACGTTTTGCTGACACCATACCATATCAATGTCAGTAGAAATCTAGAAGCTCGTGTCAGCAAAACGTCAAAAGCGGAGCGTTTGAAACGTAATCGCGAGCGTTTGCTTTTCTATTACGATTTGAGTAGCTAGCGTGGTTAGGGCCCTGATTAGTGTCATCTTTTTTGTTATAATTACTATTTGAATTTTGTTTTGCATCGTTTTCGTCAGTTTAGTCGTTGCTTTCTTCTTTTTATTATTGAATCATTTTGACACTGGGCTTTCTTGATTTTGAAACTCTATATTTTGTGATCTACTTGCTGTATGTACCTAGATTTATGCTTATTGTTGGTAGAGTCGTCGAGAGTCAAACCTTGGCGTTATCTTTGCAGACCATTATCGCTCCTGGATTACAGGAGTAACAGTTGTGGGAGTGTGTGGCGGGACTAGTCCCATATGCAATTAAAAATATTGGTAGAGACGCACTATACAATGTGAGAGCAAGTTTTAAAGATGATCATGATTCCCTGAAAATACATTGCTCTGTATTGATATTTCTCTAAGGCATGTTATTAAAATACTATTTATTTTAAGTTGTCCATTTACGAATCTTGCTATCTAGCTACATGCCTTTATTTCCACAAGTCACTGTATAATCTAATCCTTTGAAAGTTTACCATCAATCCCATTAAGGTGAAGGCGCCTGTCTAGCCCGCGAAGTTCAAATTTTTTGAGATCTTTTAGAAATTTTTCAAAATCTGTTAATAATAAAAGACAAATTTTGTAATTCGCGAAAAAGACCGTGTGCAGTGCATTTATTAATACATTTATTTTACTCTAAATATTATCACGGTGGATATGATACTACTAAATCACTAAATATACAAAAATTGCCAGATTATCTGGATAGCTGTCGTTCTTGAAATGTTTTAGAGTAAGTTGGATATATTAATAAATGCTCTGCACACGGTCTTTTTCGCGAATTACAAAATTTGTCTTTTATTATTGTCAGATTTTGAAAAATTTCTAAAAAACCTCAAAAAATTTGAACTTCGCTGGCTAGATGGGCGCTTTAGCCTTAACTTTTACTTGATTACTCTCAAATTTATTGACTACAGTGTGCCTAAGTAATCGTATCGTCATTGAGAAAGCATACTGTCACTGTCATTCTTATTTACGGAATCTATGCTCTCACACGGTAATATTGCTCGGTACTGCTCTATCGATTGTATCATCAGCTCCTACTGCCGTGTGCTTGTGACCTCTATAACTGACGGTGTCATGGCTGCTCTCAGGTGCTAAAGTATCTTTTGCCCACGCTGCTCGGACAGACGTACACACGTCTGCACGTGTGCGAGGTCATCAACAACCAGCCGTGTTGTCCGCCGCAGCAAGTAAGTTATTTGGTTGGTGTTGTTAGGGCGCATGGATTTTGTAGGCTTTATTATTTGAATCACTATATCTTGTCAGTGTCCTTATTGTTTTACAAGCAATTTAATATTGGACGAACTAATGGTATCAAATTTAGACCATGATATAAATTTAAATGTGGTAGATTTGGAACACGGACCAGCCACACTTTAGACTCCGCACTAGACCTAACTTGCATCAAAATCTGAAAGATATTCGGGGTGGGAGCGGAAGGTACTCATTGTAATTGAGCTATTGAAAATAATAATGGATTGTGATTGGTTGATCGTAAATCTTTAATACCATATTTAGGGAATGTGTTTCGGAAACTATTATCCTAAAGTGCGGAGTCCAAAGTGTGGTTGCTCTGCGATTCGGACTGCTAGGAGGTTTGCGGTCATGTCTAAAAAGGAATTTACTGTTCTTCTACAGTAAATGCAAGGCGAGGTTTTCAGTATTTATTGAAAGTGACACATGGATTTAATTTCGTTTGTATGTTAAGTTTTTAGTTTGACGGCATTAGCTCAGTAATTTCGTTTGCCTTCCCCAATCGTTGTTAGTATTTACTTCGATCGATGCATGTTGCTTGTTTGATTCACCGAGCTTTTGCTCACTTTTTCTCATTAAGGTGAAGGCGCCTGTCTAGCCCGCGAAGTTCAAATTTTTTGAGTTCCTTTAGAAATTTTTCAAAATCTGACAATAATAAAACACAAATTTTGTAATTCGCGAAAAAGACCGTGTGCAGTGCATTTATTAATATATCCAACTTACTCTAAAACATTTCAAGAACGACAGCTATCCAGATAATCTGGCAATTTTTGTATATTTAGTGATTTACTAGTATCATATCCACCGTGATAATATTTAGAGTAAAATAAATGTATTAATAAACGCACTGCATACTGTGTTTTTCGCAAATCACAAAATGTTGTCTTAAATGTTTTCAGATTTTGGATAAACTATAAAAATACTCGAAAATTTTGAATTTCGCGGGCTAGACAGACGCCTTCACCTTAACAAAGGTTTTTGTAGAGTTGTCATAACTTTAGTTGGATATAGTTTTGCAAAATGGACTCAACCCACACATTCTTCTGCAGACCAAAACCAACCCTAGTGTGATGGGTTGTAGGTTGGTGTCTGTTTGCATAAGTATATCCCGTTGTGTTTTTTTTCGATTAGTTAACTTTTGTTTTACTTTTTCGTGTTCTAGGTGTTTTTGTGTTGGCTTCATTAATATTGTTGTCGTTGATGTAGGTAGCTACTAATTTACTTACATTATTGTAGTTTGTTTTTAGCAGTCATGAAACAGATTAAGGAAATTAGTTAATTTGCTTTATTCTAATGAGAGAATTTTGACAAACGCTTGTTAGGTTATTAGGTTAGGTTAAGAAAGTTTACATTTTTTCAGATTTCCGCCATTATACATTCCTGCCATGCCCTTAGAATCTTAAAACCTAGGGCACAGTATTCAAGATTCGAAGATTCCCAATAATATCGAAATACTTATTTCCATAATACAAATGTGTGTATGAATTTGATGTGCATATTTCTAAACAGAATATTTCTAAAACTGCTCCTCCTTCCAATGTTATATTTAGACTGTTTTACTCAGAGCTTGAAACTACCTTGAACTAGTAACCAATGAAGGGGTTGATAAGAGGATTTCAATTGGTTTCATAGGGTTAAACGGTCATTCACACGAAGAAGCCGACACTGAGTTGTCTAAACAACTAGCTACAGTGAAATATATGAGATTATCGGTGCCGGGTTACCCGTGTGAATGACCGGTAACACTTTTAAACCCGCTTAGAAACCTCTACCAATCATGCTCTCTAAACTACTTTTAAATTATTTTGTTACGATATTAACGTGTTGTTACGATATTAACGTGTTGTTACGATATTAACGTGTTGTTACGTGTGTCCAGGTGAACCGTCACGTGAACGATCTGTTCGAGGACCTGCGCGATGGACTCAACCTCATATCTCTGCTGGAGGTGCTTTCTGGCGAACACCTTGTGAGTATCTCCTTACTGTATTTTAAACCTTCTTATAAACCTTATTAGAGTTGCAATTTGGTTGTGTTACACGCGCTGTAAGCGAATCTTTGGTTGTCGCTACCCATTCCAACTATCAAACGGGTTTTTGAACTACTACATAGTTGGAAAACAAGCGTTCGACCTGCCTGATGTTAAGTAGTTACCTTAGCCTATAGATGCTTGCAATACGATATGAATGTGATGACCGCTTGGTTCAGTGGTTCGAGCGTAGGCCGCTTGGCCCCCTGCACATGGTGGTTGCAGGTTCGATTCCCGCCGGGGCAAATTACGGAAATGGCCTTTCCATAATTTGCCCAGGTCACTGGGATCGCCCCCAGTCTAGTACCCACAGCGTTCCTTAGTGTGGGACCATACAGTTGGTGTGTCAGTCTGGCGATATTTATTGTTATTTATACCAATGGCATTGCTCGTATGTTGCCGACCTGATGAGGAGTGGGATAGGGGGAGTGGGGGGAGTCAGGTTGGACTTACGACTCTCTTATTCTTCTTCTTTACGTTGACCTTTACTACTCTGGTTGGCCCGGTCCGTATGTAACAAAGAATTTGTAATATGTCTTATTATTACAAATTCTTTGGTATGTAAGCTGTAGTCATTGGCTACAGCTTGGCTCTACTACCGTATTGTCGCTAGCCCACGCTCAATACAAACATTTAGCTTAGATGGAGCGGCTAATGCCACTACTAGTGATGTGACACCCTCACATTGCTAACAATCATTAAAAAAATAGTCAGCACAGTCAGTAGTAAAGTACAGAATGGTCCTAAAATACACCCTGTTGTTCCATAAATCAGCACCCAATTGACCCAAATAACTCTAAAAGGGTTATCGGGGAATCTATTCAAATTAATGAGAGTATCGGCGCAGGTGTGTCTGCGGAAATGATACCACCGGGCCTCAGGGTATCTAGGTTGAGTTGGGGTAGTGAACTAGTGAGTGATTAATGCAGGGAAATGAGGTAGTGAACGATTGAGACCCAGATTTTAGTATGGGAACTTCTTTTACATTGATCGTTTTCCCTCTGGCCTCAAGTCAAGTTCGTTACTAGGCCAAAATCCGTCTTTTCTTCAAAAATGGCAGACATTTACATCTAGCTCCATCTAGTAGTTGCTTCCAGAACTATATTTTTTTTTTCGGTTTCAAAATACGATCTTTTACCTTTTGGCCACGGTGATATTCAAAAGCTCAAGGTTTTAGTGCTATTCTGATCTTCTTTCTCATTCGTTCCAGCCGCGGGAGCGAGGCAGAATGCGGTTCCACATGCTGCAGAATGTCCAGATGGCGCTGGATTTCCTCCGGTATAAGAAGATCAAACTCGTGAACATCAGGGCAGAGGACATCGTCGACGGCAACCCCAAGCTGACGCTGGGGCTGATATGGACCATTATATTACACTTCCAAGTAAGTGGAGATTTCATTATGATGATAGGATTTTACCGCTGAGTTCACAATCGTTATTAAAATTTCACAGCAGCTTCATTTTTACGCGCCGTACAGAAACATACAGTTAGATTTGAAAGTCCTCTCCTTTTTTTAAAGACCTTTAAACTGCAGATGACTACAACTTAAATAACTATACAGGTTGAAACCGAGAGTGTATACTTTTTTTTTCAAAACTTCACTTTTGTTAATCTGATACTATCAGCTTTGAAGGAAACTTGAAAAACAAAAGGTGTTATAGGAATACAGCTGTTGACAGATTTCATAAGTCTACAAAACCTTAAGTACTTCAACTGTCCACAAAGTCTAAAGTTTTAGATTTACAAAGTTAAGTTGCAAAAAAATTGTATACCCTTTCTGTTTCACCTAGTATATAATAAACTAAGTATTCATAAATCGCTCTCAAGTCTGAGAGCGATCTTGAGTACGGTTTTGACGTGTCTTTTGAATGTCACGTCGTGTCGTGAAGAATATCAATCCCAAGATCGCTCTAAGACGTGAGATAGATTTATTAATACGGCATAAAGTGGGATTTTATTGGAGTAGCCTTTCTGTATTTGAGTTTTACTTAAATTACTAGCTATGAGAAAAAAAAGCAGTGCATTCATAGTTTTTTTTTTTTTTTGGATACAAGCCAAACGTAACTGGCTTCAACATTTTTATAATTCTATTCTGACGAAATTCTTAATAGTTCGCTCTGACGCACAGATGCGTCATACCTAGATGATGATTTAATGAGATTCGTCACCAATAGCACCGGTTTCTAAACGAGTCAAAGTGTCTTCTTTGAAATAACATCGCAAAGGTCTAGGTTCATTCGAAGAATATTCTATTATGCTAAAACTTTTTTTTTTTTAAAGTTACTAGCAATGTGTGTTTATCACATTACTAGTATTCCCTTTAGCCCCTCCAACTAAGCTTATGCTTGTGCTAGGAGTGGGCTCACGTCAATAGTTTAATGGCCAGGGTGGGGATCGAACCCGGAACCTCTCAGCTATGAGGACGGCCCCTCTAACCACTAGGCTATTGACGCTTCTAATTGGTAGAATTATGGAAGTTTATACTCAAAACTACCATTTCATTACCAAGAGCCGAGCTGTAGCCAATTGTACCCCAAATACAGGCTGACTCGAACGGAGTAGTACCATCCTCTTACTGAAGCTTGAAGTATCTGCATTTCGTACAATGACTGAAAGGGAAGGAAACACAACACCCTATCCCTCTTCTCATCCAGTCCCACTTACCTTCAGGTCGACAACGTTCGAGCAATGCTTTTGATATTGCAAGCATCTATAAGTTATGGTAACTGCTTAATATATGGCGGGTAGTAGTCGCACTTGTTTGCCTACTTCTTCTTATATATAAAATTCTCGTGTTGCGGTGTTTGTTGCCAAAGTCCTCCGAAATGGCTCGGCCGATTTTCATGAAATTTTGTGTTCATATCGGGTAGGTCTGAGCATCGGTCAACATCTATTTTTCATGCCTAGAAATAATTTATATGGCAGAACAACTTTTGCCGGGTGCTGACCCGGCAACTAGTTGTTATATAAAATGATAATAATAATGTTACAAGACTAATTACAGTATATTTTCTTAGGATGTAAAAGTAGAAAGATCAACTCGGAAGTGACACTAATCTATGCGCAAGCGCACAGCAACTGGTCAAAGCACATAATGAGATTACATAACAGAAGTGTTGTGTTTGCAGTAAGTAGGTAATATTTTTTTATTTTTAAACTCCATTGTGATTGTCAGATAATGTGAATACATTAGCGATGTAGTAGTCTAGTTATGTGATAAAGAAAATGAAATTTGTTTATAATTTAGTTTATACTTTTTATCTGTCAGTAATATTATACGTGGGATGTAGAAATGATATTTGCTGATTTTAAAAGTGGTTTAAATTTTTTAAGAATAAAATTCTAGTCATAAAAATACAGAAATGTACATTTTTATTGTGAACGCATGCTTAGATGCAAGATAAATAAATACTAAATAATAATATATTGCAGTGATCATAGATATGGAAAATGTTGCCTACTTCAAACGATAACTGATTTGCCGAACCACGAGTCCATCGAAGATGTATTGAAAACATAATGTATATATAAAAACATGTTTTTAAATGAATAAAAAAACGTTATAATAAAACAGGATTTTAAAAAATATTCGTTATTCTGCTCATGATGTCGGCTCCGGTTTGTCAAAAAACAGGTATGAACGTTGTACAACTTGACCTCAAAATATAATAGGTATGTTGTCATTGCTAAGGCCCCGACGAGGATAAAAACAAAATGACCATAAATACCTCGAAATAGATGATATCACTATTACGTATTAACATTAACCCAATGACGAACGAACGTGTAATGTAACAACAGCTGATCTGAATAAGTAATGCTCAGAAATACTTGAAAGTTTGTAGGAATTTGATAAAAGATGTCGCTAGTTAGTACTATTTTAAACTACACGCTCTACCCTACTCAGACATTTCACATCACCATCCTGCTTATATTCTCTGAAGTGGTGAGTAGAATTGCAACCACATGATTATTTTGGGATTTTGATCGCAATGTAATAAGCAGGGGAGACCGTATTGCCATAATACCAATCAAAATTAATAAATCTGTATGGTCCCAAACTAAGCAACGCTTGTGCTATGGGTGCCGTACAATGGACTGGGGGCCATCCCAGTGACACCCAGATCTGGGCAAATTACGAAAAGGACATGGAAATTTCCCCGGCGGAAAACGAACCCGAAACCATCATGTGCAGTGAGCCGAGCGGCCTACGCTCGTAGCACTGCGCCATGCAGTCGTCAATGATCTATATATGTATTAAAACCGTTCAAACTAAAAATTTAAATGAATTATGGTAGAATTTCGACCACGGGCGACTACTAGTAATAATGTAAGCCCAACAAAAAGGAAATAGCATGCTGTCACTGTCATTCTTTTTTACGAAATGTGTCATGTGAGCAGAACGGCACACGCGTTACATAAATTACCTACGGTAAATATTTCGTGATCGGGCCTCCAGTTGAAGCAGAATGTTTATATTTCTGATACAGGTATATGAAACAGCGTAACCGATCTGAATACTTAACTTATCCGTGACGGTAAACAAAGTGCGAAAAGTGTCTCATTTGAATTTGAAAGACGCACGAGAATGTACCTATTTCGAGTGGTGACATCAGTGTGTGCCAGCGCCGGGTGGCAGGTTGATAAGGTTGTTCGACTTGTAGATATCGTTCTGAATTGATGGTCCTAGTCATACTTATACAGCTGATATTGGTGTCCTTTGACCCTAAGAGAAGTGCAAATTTGTGACATATTTTGACATGGTCAGGACTCCACACTAGAAAGAAAGAAAGTAAGAAACATTTACACCACACACACATTAAGCGCGAACTGTGTCGAAAAGTAATGGCTCAGCATGTGCTGGACAAGAACGAGACTCCCCCAGTGTTGATTTTCAGCCAAACTCTAAATAAAATGTACGACTGCGCAATAATAATTATTCACTAGAAGATTTGACCACCATTTGGTGCACTGGATCGAGCGCAGTTCCACATTTATGAAAAAACTAGCTGTGCCCGCGACTTCGTCCGCGTGGAATTTAGTTGACAGAATTTCATACAAACTTTCATCCCCTATTTTATCCACTTGGAGAATTAATCAAAATCCTTTCTTAGCGAATGCCTACGTCATAACATCTACCTGCATGCCAAATTTCAGCCCGATCCGTCCAGTGGTTTGGGCTGTGCGTTGATAGATCACTATGTCAGTCAGTCAGTCAGTCACCTTTGAGTTATATATATTTAGATAACGATTAATATGCCTCCAAAAATAAAGAAAAATAAGATTTGAAGTTTAAACAAAAAATACTTACAGCTTTACCAATTTTTTTTATTGGACCCGTCTCGCCTCACTTCCACCACTGTTACTCCTGTAAACCGGGATCGACAATGGTGACCAATGATGACGTCGAGGTTCGACATTCCACTTCCCGTCAAAAAGTTATATGAGTAGATTGATCTCGTTCCATTGTTAAGGCTAAAGCGCCCACCTAGCCCGCGAAGTTCAAATTTTTAGAGGTTTTTTAGAAATTTTTCAAAATCTGACAATAATAAAAGGCACATTTTGTAATTCGCGAAAAAGACCGTGTGCAGTGCATTTATTAATATATCCAACTTACTCTAAAACATTTCAAGAACGACAGCTATCCAGATAATCTGGCAATTTTTGTATATTTAGTGATTTACTAGTATCATATCCACCGTGATAATATTTAGAGTAAAATAAATGTATTAATAAACGAACTGCATACTGTGTTTTTCGCAAATCACAAAATATTGTCTTAAATGTTTTCAGATTTTGGATAAACTATAAAAATACTCGAAAATTTTGAATTTCGCGGGCTAGACAGGCGCCTTCACCTTAAGGAGTTATCTTAACCTCGTAGCTAAAGGATGCCTGCAATACCAAAATGCATTGATTGCTCGTACATTGCTGACCTGGGGGGTATATTAAATCATTCAAATCGATATCTGTAGCGTATTGGAAAGACATATGTGTTTTTTTTTTATTTTAAATTTATTTGAAAAATATATTTGAATGTTTATAATCGATATAATATGTAGCTTTAAAGTTTCCGATATCGATTTATTCGCGTGATCTATTGTGCACAACGACATCCAATGACACTTTCACATCGATTAGCATAACCTTCGTTTAAATGCTCATCTCATCTTACATTGCGTTGCACAGCGTTTAAAAGAGAATAGATTGGACATTCAATCCTGAAGAGGTCGCGCAATGGCCGCCGGCCAAGCCTGCTGGCGCCACGCCACACCATACAAGGCTTCTCTACTTAGGAATTAATAGTTAGCCTATTAGCTGGCAGACTAACTTTGCTTATATGCTGGGGTAAAGCAGACATAGTTTTGCAAAATGCTAACCTAGAAACAAACCAACCACACACACTTCTGCAAACTGAAACCAACCTAGATACAGTAACACAAACGTTGGTTTTGGTCTGCAGCAGTGCATGTGTGGTTGATCCCAATTAGTCTATTGTGAGGTCTGTTGATGATCTAACTCGTAGAAGAAAATTATTTGTACTTTTTCCTATTTAGGTGGTAGAGCTAATCTGTAGCCAAATTACTACAGCTCATATACGGGCTGGCGCGGTAGTACGACCCTATCACAGAAGATGGGCGTAAAGTAGCTATTATAGCTGCGTTACGTACGATGAATGAGAGAGACGGAAACCAAACACCTTCCCCTCTATCTGACCCCCATTCAGGTTCGCAACGTGCGAGCAATGCCTTTGGTATTGAAAGCATCTATAGGCTACGGTAACTGCTTAATATCAGGCGGGTCGCACGCTTATTTGCTAACTTTGTTGAATAATAAAGTTTGTTTGACGACTGCTTGGCGCTGTGGTTCAAGGGTAGGCCGCTCGGATCACTGCACATGGTGGTTGCGGGTTCGATTCCCGCCGGGGCAAATTTCGGAAATGGCCTTTTCGTAATTTGCATTGCTCTGGGTATTACTGGGATCGCCCCCAGTCTATTGTACGGTACCCATAGTACAAGCGTTACTTATTTAGGGACCATACGGTTGGTGAGTCACTCGGCCATATAAAAAAGGTCGTATATATTGGGAAGGGATGTCCGGGAAAGGTTAACAACTTCTGGTTTACACGACGATCTGTTTCCAATCCAATACGCTCTAATATTAATATTAAAGGTAGGTTTACCTATTACCAGTTACTTGCTATCATTAAGAAGCTCGGCCTAATGAACCCCCTAAATGTTAACTTACATAACGTCTCCTCAAAGAGACTGTTGCGTCAAAAGTTCGTTCGCTTTCTCTTTCACTCGTGTTACGTAACACGTATCCTGTTTGCCTCTCTGTCACTCCATGGAGGATGTCACGTGCGAAATGAAAAGGAAATTGTGTGAATGCGATGTCCATATTGCATTGGTACCTTTATTGTATCTATCCTTATTGATAAAATGAACACATTTTAACAATTCCTTCCTTAGGGCTTTCAAAGGTTTCCTGTGAGTGGTAATTTACACGGTTCACCCAGTACAATTTATAATACATTTTATTGTATCTAAATGTCATACGGCGATTATCTGTCAAAAATGAATACACAGAAAGTTGTTTACGTGCAAATGACCGCTATGACACACAGATAACTTGAACTCTTAACCTTTGAATAGTAAGTCATTGAAAAATACCACACGACCATACCAACAGTATGGTTCCAAACTAAGCAACGCTACTATGAGTACTGTACAATGGACCGGGAGTGATTCTAGTGACAAACCCAGACTGCGGAAAATTACAAAAATACCATTTCGGAAGTTTGTCCCGATGGGAATCGCTCCCGGTATCACCGGCAAGCGGACTACCCTCGAACTTTAGAGAGTGATACCCATTAGTTCAAAGGAGAGGATAGAACAGGTCACTTCAATTCACAGAACAATAGATCTCTAATCCCAATTTAGATTGCGAATACGAAAAGTGACTCGCAATCCTCTCGCGTTGAGGATTACAATAATACGAAGCGAAAGTGAAATTGTTCAGGCGGGTGGCTCGCCGCTCAACAATTGAGTTACATCACTGTTGACTCATGTACCTACCTCTTACCCCCCACCCCCCCTACTTTGCATGAGTCAAAAATTCTTGGATGTCTTGGGTGGTAGGCTGGTAGGTTTCGCCACGATTATCGCCCGAAAAGCTTTGACTGAGGTGTTTAATTAAATTTTACATTTTTGCTTTCATTCTTGCGTTTAAATATTAATACTTTGAAAATGATCGTAAGATTATTATTTAGGAATATATATTTTTGTATTTCCGGTGTAAGCTCGACTAAAGGTTAGGGTCAAAGTCATTTCGTTTGTTTAGTTTAGCTAGGTCTCGGGGACACTTACTAATAGGCACTTTGACATTTTCTTTACAGTTACACACATACATCCCCCTCGTGTTGAGGGGAGGCCCGTGCCCAGGAGTGGGACGTCAAATGGGCTAAATTATTATTATTTTATTATTATACACACATACACATTTTCTTTACATTGTCATTGTTCTCGTAATTTCGTGATTAAACGAGTGGCAAATAGTTTTATTTACATACACAGCTAGCTTATTTCTGCAAGTTCGCTTGCCTAGATTTTATTTTGGATGTCCAACACAGCATCACCTACCGAGTCCAACTAAGTATAGCTCTGAACCATTTAGGTGACCCGATAAGACCAAAAACAATCCAAATAGGTCAAGCCGTTTAGGAGGAGATGAAATACGAACACACGCACACTGGAATTATATGTATGTTTAAAGATAAATATATGTACTCGGGTACTACGCACGAACTAAATAATAGAACGCTAAATAATAGAACAGACTATAGCACAGATACATACAATAAATAAAAAGTAAATGAGCGGCTATCATTGCTGGGGAGACGTGGCGTGGGTGGCTGCTGTCTAGCGGACTGGCACACTTCTGTGCACCCTTATAAGGAATGGCGCTTTATATACAGTCTGTTCCAATTCAACACTTATATTACTATACAGGGTTACTAGTAAAACACTAACAACCACTCAGTACTATAATATTACTAACAACAACTTTGTTCTATGCACTTTTAATTATTCATCAGATTTAAATACAAAAATATAAATTTTGTTTATACTTAGTCTTGAGAGGTTGTTAGTGTTTTACCACTACTAACTCTGTATAAACGAATGTTTATAATGTTGTAAGTTTCACTTTTCGTTAAAAGTCACACTATCGTATTGTGAAAATTACTTTATAGCCACCAATGTCCTAATTTCTCTTCTAATACATATATGTACATATTTCGATACATGATTATTTGTCCCGTGACATGCGTTTTAGTCAAATCTTTGTTAGTATTTATTGTAGATAACTGTAGTAACAGGCTTACAGGAGTAGGTGTGTTGTTTATAGTGATAGTGACCGATCAAGCCGCTTCGTTTGTGTTTTCATCGAACAATAGATTACTTATCTATTGTGTCTGATTAAGGTCGCTCTCTAAAGTTAAAAGTGATTTTGACGTGAGGCTGTTTTAAAAAGGAGTAGCAAGAGTGTGGTGGACTCACGGGGTGGGTTTACAAAAAATCTTTGAGACTAATTAAGTAGACATGGTGATGAAAAGTACGAAGTAAGAGATTCAATGTAATTTTTTTTATTTTTTAAACTAACAATCGGTCCCTTGAATGATATTATATACCTTAGTAAGTTCCTAGGGCCTGGGGTCTTGGAAATGTTATTTTTATGTCACTCTAGTACAAGTTGACATGTCGAATGTGTACTCAAGACCGCTGTCAGACTTGAGATTGATTTCTTAATACGGACCTAGGTTAGAGATAAAACTTAAAATCTACCTACTTATATATCATGTTTAATGTATGTATGCTATATCTGCAAATTATATATTACTAGCTGTGCCCGCGACTTCGTCCGCGTGGAATTTAATTGACAAAGTTTCATACAAACTTTCATCCCCTATTTTATCCCCTTGGGGGTAGAATTAATCAAAATCCTTTCTTAGCGGATGCCTACGTCATAAAATCTACCTGCATGCCAAATATCAGCCCGATCCGTCCAGTGGGTTGGGCTGTGCGTTGATAGATCACTATGTCAGTCAGTCAGTCAGTCACCTTAGAGTTATATATATATATATATAGATATAATACCTACAATAACCTTGGTTACATTCTAAATATAAAATAAGTGGTATCAAATTTGTAAGTCAAATAAAATGAATCAGCCTGTGTATAGCCGCGGCACCACTCGCGCCTTATAGAGGTTGTGTCAGCTTAATAACCGATTTGATTATTCATAGTTGCCTACTTTTCCATTTCAATGTGTGCAAATAAGTATTGCGGCAAAGGGAGGCTGGTTGCCAAGTTAAATTTAGCTGACTTTAAATAATAATAATAATTTTGCCCTTTTGACGTCCCACTCCTGGGCACGGGCCTCCCCTCACTACGAGGGGGATTCAGGCCACAATCCACTATGGGGGCCCAGTGCCGGTTCACATGTCTTTCGAAAATTGGTTAGATTTTCTAAGACATGCAGGTTTTCTCACCTGGGCAAATTATGAAAAGGCCATTTCAGAATCTTTTCCTGGTGGGAATTGAACCCGCAACTACCTACCCATTTGGCATTGAACCGAGCGGCTCACGCTCAAACCACTGCGCCAAGCGGTCGCCAAATACCTACCTATCTCCAGGAGTTGAAATTCTTCTGCCCTAAAATACCTACAGGATTTTACTTTTTTCCTTAACCATGCGTCATCCTACTGCTTTTTATTATACACTAGCTGTGCCCCGCAACTTCATCCGCGTAGTATTGGATTATTGGGTTAAAAAGTATCCTATATGTTAATCCCGGTTATAATCTATCTGTGTTCCAAATTTCATCCAAATCCGTTCAGTAGTTTTTGCGTGAAGGAGTAACAAACATACATACATACATACATACATACATACATACATACTAGTGATGTAACGAATATTCGCATTCGCATTCGCATTCGCGAATATTCGCATGTTTTTTGACATTCGCATTCGCATTCGCATTCGCAAGAATCTATGCGAATGTTTGGCGAATGTTTTTGAAAAACAAAAAAGAAATTATCTATAGACGAATATGGAATGTTAACAACTAGTAAGAATGATATATTATTTAAACAAACTTCCTCATAGGGTGGCCCTTATTGCACCGCTTTTAGGTTCATAAATCAGCTTATTACGCACTAGCTTATTACGCGCTTATTACGCGTGCTAGTGCCTTTACTAGACTTACTTGAGTTCCGTAGACATCCCGCCACTTTTCGATACTACGGAACTCATAAAATAAAAGTGATGTGTTTTTTTATTGATATGAAACATCGAATACGGCGGCTCACTTAACCTATTAATTTCTGTGAAATTAAATAAATATTAGTCACCTTTTTAAATAAAATAGTAACAAATACATAGCAAAAGTGACATAAACTTTTATTTTCTTTTTGGACTGATGAAAATTCTTATAAAGATAAGAATAACGATATTCTTATAAGGATTTTTAGTTCAAATAATTAAGTTGTGATTAGACTAGGTCCACAATCAGTGGTGCGTGGTTTGAGACTCAATTTAGATTTTTTTTTTAATTACCTATATTGATTTTGAATAGTAAATAACTATTTATTTCCTATAATAAACCATTTATAATGTGGTTCTAATTTAAAGGATGAATCTTGCTACTTAAGTAAAAAAGGCCACAATGAAGCTCAATATTTCGTAAACGGGAATTAATATTGAAAAACTGTCAAAGAAACCTTCAAATAATTTTAAAATACTACTGAACAATACCCCAATCGAGGGGGTGGGTAAAATTTTTTTTTACTCCCCTTTCTTAAATACAGGAGGCTACAATGGAATAACTTTGCTTTCAAAATTTAAATACAGTTTTTAGCGGTACATAAACTCATTTTTTTCGGTAGTTTGCAGTATTTTAGCCCTAATAGTCACTGTATTAAATTACTGTGATTGCAGACGGACGTGCCGAAACTATAAGGGTTACTACAAAACTCAAGGTCTTAAAAAAAAAATCGTGAATTGTTTTTTTTAAATTAAGTTGTATTATTCTAAATATTTTTTACTCGCAAGTAAGTTGTTAAATGTCTTATAAAATGCGTGGTCATTGTTAATTACACACCTTGGCTCCATCACAGCACAGCCCTCGTGTTAGTCTCTCGCTGCAAACCAGGCTCGATCGTAACTTAGGTCACTTGCACATAATGCACTTAATTACTTATATCTGAGTTTTTAAAAAAGTAACCGTCTTGAGGTAGGCAACTAAATTATAAATAGGATCTTTCTCTATTGCTCTTGTTAGTCTAAATAAAATATTAACTCAATAAAATTTGAATATAAAATAAATTTGATTAATGCAATAATACTAAACTACCCTCAAATCAAAACAAATCTCTTCGAATTAACTTTATGTGACTAACTTCGTCCTTTCAACCTATGGGTTCGGCTATGTTCGGCCGACACGAAATGTCAATCCAGTCTAACATTTTGCGCGCTCTTTATTAACCTCCGAGAAATAGGCGTGTTATAAGTTTAACATGTGTATTTGTGTGTCTGTCTGTGGCATCGTAGCGCCCAAACAAATGATCCGATTTTAATTTTGTTTCTTTTTTAGAAAGCTGTTCTGATCGAGAGCGTCCTTAGCTATGTTTCACGAAAATCGATTCAACCGTTTGAAAATTATCAGCGCTTTTGTAATTTAAAAAGTCGTTTAATTTTTTTTATTAAAAAGTTTTTTAATTTTCAATGTAGGGTTTCTTGTTTGAAAGTCAACATTCGCATTCGCATTCGCATTCGCGAATGTTGAAGCCAAATATTCGCATTCGCATTCGCATTCGCGAATGTCAAAAATCCAACATTCGTTACATCACTAATACATACATACATCCACACTCACAAACTTTCGCATTTATAATATTAGTAGGATACAACAAAGTCAAGACGATAAATAAGCGTACGATTTACGACCTGCCCGTTTGAAGAAGTTACCGTAGCCTATAGATGCTTGAAATACCAAAGGTATTGCTCGCACGGAACCGATCTGAAGAGGTGTGGGACAGAAGGAGGGGAATTAATGGGTTTCCGACTGTCTCACTCATCGTACGAAACACAGCTTTAATACCTACTTAACGCCGATCTTCTGTAGGTGAGGTAGGTCCTCATCCAGTCGAGCCCTCTTCCTCTGGCCCACTTCCCTTCAGGTCATCAAGGTGCGAGTAAAGCCTTTCGTATTGTAAGCATCTATAGGCTACGGTAACAAAAATATATAAATATCGCCAGACTGACACACCAACTGTATGGTCCCAAACTAAGCAACGCTTGTACTATGGGTACCGTACAATGGACTGGGGGCTATCCCAGTGACACCTATGAGGCCATATTCGAACTTTGTCCCGGCGGGAATCGAACCCGCAACCACCATGCGCAGTGAGCCGAGCGGCCTACGCTCGAACCACTGCGCCAAGCGGCCGTCATCTATATATATAAAACTCAAAGGTGACTGACATAGTGATCTATCAACGCACAGCCCAAACCACTGGACGGATCGGGCTGAAATTTGGCATGCAGGTAGATGTTGTGACGTAGGCATCCGCTAAGAAAGGATTTTGATTAATTCTATCCCCAAGGTGATAAAATGGGGGATGAAAGTTTGTATGAAACTTTGTCAATTTTAAACCGATCGGGCTGAGACTTTGCATGCATAAAGCTACTATGACGTAGGCATCCCCTAAGAAAGGATTTTGAGATGCAGGCTATATAAAATCAAATGTTTGTTAAGTTAAATTCCACTCGGACGAAGTCGCGGGCTCAGCTAGTATCATATATATTGTAATATCGTGCATCGATGATTCAATCTTGTTAATTTATTTTTATTGCTCGCTTATTTTCCGAGTTTATTTATTGCTGCAAAAACCTTATTTCATATGGCCGCCGCGACGTTGTTGTTAAATGTATCTTTAAACATTTTGAGGTCGAATCATTTATTGCGACGATTTATTTATCGATATATTTTTTATGTTTTAATCCCAATAACTGGTTTTCGATACTTCACTGCTCCGTAGAGATGTACGTTTTACATAAATTTATATCTATCTTAAACATGTTTCTTTTTAATAGCCCAAGAGGTAGTTGGTAACCTTCGCATAGGAATAGTTACCGAATGCCATAAGGCTAGCTCCTATCGATTGCTAAAAAAAAAATCAGACAATACCAAGGTACCAAGTACGAAAATGGGAAGTCGTTCAGTAATTAGTCCACCACGCCCGAATCATCGCATTGGAAGGGAATTTTCGCGGATGCTTCCTTTCTGGAACCCCATAGGCCGGTTCGAGACGGAACTGCGACGTCCCGCGGCGCCCGCGCAGAGCTCGAACAGTTACGCGGGTCGGGGGTCATCGCCCCCCATCCATTGTCGGCATAGCCACGCGTGTAAGCCTTCGGTGTGTCTATACATTGAATTATAATATTAATATTTGTATTTTGCATAACAACCATCACGCTTTATACCCAAAGGAATGAGCAGCGGTGATGATAAAAAAAATTGTTAAATTTTTAGCCACCAGATAACAATGAGGTAGGGCCTACTAGGAAACTAAATACTTACAACATGAGCTTCTATAAATAATAATAAAATTATTAATAACTATGCAAAAACGCGATTAGTGAGGTCAAGGCAGTGTTTTTTGACATTGTCCTTCTGTGCGTAATTTCAAGGTCTTTTCCTTAATCTACTGGTAACGCCATCTAGCGGCAAAACTATGAAATACTGTAGTTGATGACTTGATTTTTTTTTATAAAAATCGATGGTAGTAATTATGCCATTGCTAAATATTATAAATATTTCATGTTATAAATTATTTTTTATGAAACAGATTATGAATACAAAATCAATCTCGTTCGTTCAAGTAATGCCATCTGTCGGTAATATCTTGATTGAACTAAGCAATGTTGGCGCCGGTCTTAGGGCGCGGGTGCTATCTAAGATCTTTTGTTATACATATTTACCAAATGTTTTAATACTTTATGTTAACAATATAACTAACTTATTAATCATATTAATGTAATAAACAATTCAAATATAATTACTTACCCACTTACTTTATGTTTTACTGCACACACCAAGACGTATTACGTATTAACATTTCCTGGCCCACTTCCTTTATTCTAAAAGCAGTCAGTTAATTACTGCATGATTAAATTAGCAACGTTTTCCGCTTGCTAATACGTATACTGGTTACATGACGCCATCCATGCCCAGCCCGCAGTCCGGGTGACCTATAGATAGACCATAGGGCCTGCATGTAGGTCGGCCGAGGCCACGGACCAGATGGCTGCGCCTAGCGCCTACGCACCGCCCTCGCACCCTCTGATTACGAAACATGACACTGAGATAACATTCGGATATCCTCGCCGTGACGTAACAGACGTGAAAATTCCGAGATAGGGCTGTCCAAAACTGGAAGAAGGGGATTGGTGGGACAAGAATCCTGATTTATTTATGCCCTTGCGAATTTGCTGCCCAATAAAAAGTTTTATAAATATTCCAGTAAAATATACTGTGTTTTCTGGTTTAAAATGGCGTCGCTGAGAACCTTACTCTATGGCACTGATATTTAAAAGTTAAGTAGTATACTAGAACTCAAAAGGATGCTAAATTAGATGCCTCGGCTGTCTAAGCTTTATAATCTGTTTACTGTCTGTAATCTTGTTTATTTTCGTTTAAAGACTTCTTAATCTCGATCCTTTGATCAGTCTAAAGAGTTTCGAGTGGAACCACTTCCGTGAACAATTTAAATTGAATCCTCATTATTTGCGTTAGGATTATGATGTATTTATTTATTTTCATCGATTTCCGTGGTTTACGGATTACGTAATTGACATTTACGAGCACAGTTATGCTGTGTTGACACGAGCATTTGCGTCGTTTTTTACCTACTGTGAAATTTATATTTATATCTACCGACCTAAGGTCTAAAATTGATGTTTTGAAACCTAGGAATCTCTTATATACTTCTTCTCTATATTGGTACCTATCATAAAATTTGTGTCTAGTCTGTGAATATATAAGGAACTCACAAAATCTGCGTTTGTTGGTTTTAGTATCTCTACCATGAATTTATTAAGTTCGTAAGAGGTCAGTATTGTTATGGAAAGTGATTAGTTCTTCAGATCTCCTGGTACACCTATCCCTACTTGCATTGATATAATGATTGTAGAAATATTTTACATAGACTAGCGACTAGCCAACGTTAAATTCAAGGGAAGTGTCAACATACCTAGCTCTAAATTAGACAGATTCAAATGCATCCTGGTTGTTTACAATCAGTAGCAGCTTTACATCACCTGACACTATCGACTCTTTATCGGAAATATTTAAGATATCTAAACGGATAAAGGTTCAACAAGATGGATGGGTTGATGGTAATAAAAGGGATCGATGTGTTGATCTCAGTCCATCGTTGATCATGATGATGTCATCGGTATAAATAAGTTGTGAATTGTATTTTTTTTGCCATCAAACGTAGGACTTTTGTAAAGAGTCAAATGATTGTAATGTCGAACTTAAGATGATGATTGAAAGCCTTGGTTCGACTCCCTTTAGTACTCACATAAAATATTCCACCTACCAAGTATGATCTTAGAAACTCAAATATTGAGTATGGTCACAGTAAAAAAAAATAGATTACTTATACGACCATAATATTCTGATGATTATTTAATAAACATTTGTTTATACAAAATGGATTTGAAAAATGTGTGTGATCAAGGCTTATAGTAAAAATAAGCCTGTGTATGTAATTGTTTTTATCTATGCATTATTGAATATTCACACACCTTATTTGTACATGCAAACCTCTGGCAGACCATTATGGTAAGTCGTCAGAGCGAAATAAAAAACAAAAACATGTAATTAATATGCGCAGGAATAAAAAAAGCTTGCTTGCTTGTTGTTTATAATATATCCGCTAGATGGCGCTGTACGGTTCGTGTAGATGTCGAGGTTCGAGTCGAAGTCGCTTACTGCTTTCCGGAAAACCCCGATAGATGGCGCTGGTAGTGGCGTAAACAATGGTTAAAATGATGCGCTCGCGAATGTGTACTAAGAAAAACAAAACTATTTGCGTTTATGAATGTTAATATTAAAATACTTTCTAATTTATGTTATATTTTACATAATTTGGTTCAGCATACTGAAGAAAGTAAGTAACGGCACTTGACTAATTAGATTTTAGGCTTTCAAAGTCCCCATGAGGGACCTTTATATTCTTACTATATATAAGAAAATAAAAATAAAATATAATTCAGTTCATTTGCTTGTCCGTCCGTCCCTCCAATTGTCAATTTCATATTACTTTATAAATAAAGACAAAAATAATAATTATTATTATTATATAACTTAAAAATATGAATTATAATGTACTCATTGCTTATATATAAGTAATCATGAAACTCAATAAATATTTCATGATCTTCCGTCATTACTTGGAATATTTCAATTATAAAATCAATGCGACCCACATCATTATGTTTTATAACAATTTGCAATTACAATTCAAAAGTTATAACTATTGCATATTTGCGTTGGATTTGCGTATGACAGGAACTAGCGCAATTGAATGTGTAACAAACAATGTGTAACAAGCCCACGCAAGCTGTCAACAAAGAGACACGAAGATATAATAGAGCAGGACAGTTGAAGAATTGAATATTTCATTTCAATAAGTAGTAAGGCTCTATCAAGACAATAGTAGTTTTTTTTTCTCTGAGCTTCCCAATTTATGGTAGTAGTATGGTTCAGCTTTCAGTCAACACAACGCAGCCTACTATCAGGGAAGAAATACTGAAACAATAGCCGCAGTAGATACTAGGAAAGTTATTTATAGCATTGAAATTGGGGCAACCTAGTTTTTTTTCCAAAAGTGTGCTTAAGTAGCTATCGAAATAATAGCTCTACCTAGATCTACCGGAGTAAGTGATATGAAATGGGGAGAGAATTATCCCGCACAAATTGCATTGTATCTATCTTTTATCTATCATAATTATGTTTCAATGTAACCTCATTATAAACCTCATAATCCCACGTACAAAATACTTAATTTTTTTTAGTAACAGTAGCCGTCATGGGTAAGTTACCGTCCATCTGCGCGAGCGCAGCCAGTCACCTGTAAGCAACCGGCTTAGACGCGCGCGCTCCGCGTTCGAAATACAAAAACATAATATTCGAAATTCGAACACGAATCGAACAATTTAACTAACAAAAATAACCGACTAACAGTGTTTTTGAAAACCGAACCCGTGGTGTTTAGTGAGTGACAACCTTTTTTTGTGATTTTTTCTAAATAGTGACGTGACTTATTGAGGATTCGATACGCGATTTTCCGTATTTTTTTTTACGATACCGGTGACAATAACGGTATTTGCGTAGTTTTATCAATGAGCAGGTAGCTCAATGAAATCATTCGGATTTCCTAATGTTTGCTAATTGACGAACGTTTCGTTAGCTGCTTTATTTTTTGAGTTACCATGTTAATTTGAAACTTCTAATTAACCTTGCTTAATTATCTTGGATAATTGATATGTATTGTTTTGAGACGTGAGCTGGTCTTGGGATATTAAAAGCCTTGATATATGGTTTACGAGTCTGAGTTCAGTACACAAATGGTATAGGCACCAAACTGCATTCCATTAGGTATATCTGGAAGGTTAACGACAACCTTATTGTATCCTACGTATCGGTTGCACAGATTGTGATTTAATCTTGTTTACTGACACATAATCATTAATTTACAGAACCATAAAATTACCGTTTAATAACTGGAGAATATTCGGCAAAATTTTGACACGCAAAAAAAAAAAACTAGTATCTCTTTCCACGAATTTTGAAAATGAAACTATCTAAAAACATTTTCAGAGCATTAAATTTGTACCAGTAATATTCACCAATTATTATTTAACAATTTTGATTAATATCTCATTAATTTTTCAATCAAATTTACACACAACACAAACAAACAGCATTTATTTCAAATTTATAGATACATTTTTTATATTAGTCATGAAAGGATTAACTATCTGTGGCATAAAAATAAATAAGTAGCTGTCAAAACAAGTGATATAAATGTTAATAAGTACATTAATAGATATGGCAATTATGTTGTCAAATCAAAACTACATTAAATTGAAAACGTATATTTTGCTACGTAGGTATGCGTTAATGAGAAATACGAATTTGTTTGATTCAGTCAAATTTGATGTACCACCTGATATAATCGTTGTTTACCAAACATCTAGTAGACTAGTCACCGATGCATTGGAAACGCAAACAGTGAAGTATCTCGATTTCACCCGTCTAGACGATGCTCCGTTTACAACGGATTTCCGTACACTTGCTCATTTAACACTTGTAAGTGTTCCGGATGTATACAGGTTGAAACAGAAAGAGTATATGTACTTTTAAAAAAAAAACTTAACTTTGTAAATCTAAAACTATCAGCTTTAGAGGAAATTTGAAAAACAAAAGGTGTTATAGGAATACAGCGGTTGACAGATTTCACAATTTTACAAAACCTTTAGTACTGGAACTGTCCCACAAGGCCCATAGTTTTAGATTTACAAAGTAAAGTTGCAAAAAAAATAGTATACCGTTTTTGTTTTACCTAGTATAACCGAGGGCCCTACTCTGTTAACAGCTGGCATTTCGATCGACTCGCAATACGTCATACGTCAAAACTGACGTATGGCGTATGTGAATACATCAATTTTGACAGTTCTTAGGAAGGAATCGTCCCAAAAACCGCACAATAGTATTGTTCTTCTCTCAACACTTGTCGTTGGCAAAATCATCGATAAACGATGGAATCCATAAACTAAATTGGAATTGGAAAACGGAACCCTTATAGGATCACTTTGTTGCCATATGGACTATGTACTATGGTTATACATACGATAAATGTTTGCTATTGCAATGGGTACGGAAGCCTTCATTGTGCATGGCTTGACGTGCACTTGTGCGGTTTTTTTCTAAATAAAACCTTTCAAAACTGACGTATTCAGATACGCGATATGTCAGTTATGACGTATTGCGAGTCGATCGAGATGCCAGTGGTTAAGGCTTAAGCGCCCATCTAGCCCGCGAAGTTCAAATTTTTTGAGTTCCTTTAGAAATTTTTCAAAATGTGACAATAATAAAAGACAAATTTTGTAATTCGCGAAAAAGACCGTGTGCAGTGCATTTATTAATATATCCAACTTACTCTAAAACATTTCAAGAACGACAGCTATCCAGATAATCTGGCAATTTTTTGTATATTTAGTGATTTACTAGTATCATATCCACCGTGATAATATTTAGAGTAAAATAAATGTATTAATAAATGCACTGCACACGGTCTTTTTCGCGAATTACAAAATTTGTCTTTTATTATTGTCACATTTTGAAAAAATTCTAAAAGAACTAAAAAAAATTGAACTTCGCGGGCTAGACAGGCGCCTTCACCTTAACAGAGTTTGGCCCCTGATCAAGTGGTAAACTTTATGTCAATTGAATAAGTTCCAAATTACTTCCTCCGTGTATAAGATATATTTTTGTTCACTAATTAGTTGGCTGTTACTTAAGAGTTGTCACCACAAATTTGCGGTTCAAGACCAGTTTTGTACTACTGGTTATACCTAATGGTTATAAAATGGTATATTTTGTGATTTCTTGAATTGCAAACCTACTATTTTTTTTTGTTCTCGGATGGAAATTGATTGTTTTTTTTCCTTCAGAGCCAAAATGCCCAATTTCCGCCATAAACCACTATCCCTAATTTCTTTTTTGGTAAAGTCGCATCATTTCCACCAATGTTCTGTAAACGCTTCCAGTATTTTAAGATGTTAAGATCCATTGTCTCAATACTTCTGCCGGTTTCCCCATCCATAATAACTTGCATACCAAACGCCCAATTAAAATCGACCGACAATTGCGTTTGAAATGTCGCCCCCATATAAAGAGACCCAAGGTCCAGCGCGGGCGTCACCATTGAACCGACACCCTCCCCCGCGCCTTGAAATTATCACCCACACAGGATATCATTGTGGATTGCGATTATCATGTACAAATAACATGTGATAGTTAAGGCTAAAGCGCCCATCTAGCCCGCGAAATTCAAATTTTTTGAGGTTTTTTAGAAATTATTCAAAATCTGACAATAATAAAAGGCACATTTTGTAATTCGCGAAAAGGACCGTGTGCAGTGCATTTATTAATATATCCAACTTACTCTAAAACATTTCAAGAACGACAGCTAAACAGATAATCTGGCAATTTTGTATGATTTACTAGTATCATATCCACCGTGATAATATTTAGAGTCAAATAAATGTATTAATAAACGCACTGCATACTGTGTTTTTCGCAAATTACAAAATGTTGTCTATGTGTAAATGTTTTCAGATTTTGGATAAACTATAAAAATACTCGAAAATTTTGAATTTCGCGGCCTAGACAGAGGCGCCTTCACCTTAATAAAAAAATAACAAGTTTTTGTGTTTTAGGGATCAGATTTACATAAATACGGTGGTTGGCTACAGCTCATGTTATACGGGCTAGTACCACCTTCTCACAGACATTATAGCTGCATTTCGTATGATAAGTGAGAGATACGGAATACCAACACCCCCGTCCCTTCCTCTTCCTCACTCGTCTATAAACATATATATATATATATAAAATGTTGGTAAGACCGCTCAGCCAGGATATTGTTTTAGGATTTCCTTCTGCATTCATGAATACAATTATTCTTTACAACAAAATTATTAGATAGTTCAAAAATATTAATTTCCTCAATCAAACCAAGTATGACCTCAAGACTTCTTCAATAAACCTTCATATTAAGTAAGTTCCTGTAAATCCAAAGTCAATTACAAACTATTCACCGTGTTCATTCAAAGTAATAATTCACGATGTTATTGCTTAATTAATCACATCAACGTATTGTAAACTAATATTATTAGTCTTAAGATTAAAGTGTCTTCAAGAAACTCATCAAAAGTAGGCCCGATTTCCTCCTACCTGTGGAAACTACTGTGTAAACTAGCCCCGCTTCGACCAATAGAATTCCTTCATTTCCTTAGCTTAGGGAAGTGACTAATTAGTGCCCGGTCGATTCTGAGCCTTATAGCTCTAATTATATAATTCAATTTGCAAGCTGCAGTATATCCAACCATATAATTTTCAACAAAATATAATTGAAACTTGGTTTATTTCGGTATTATTATCAGTTCTGTAACCTATCTTATCATAATTTCGGAAAGGACTGTTGCGTCTACAAACACCTCTAAAACTCTTCTGAACATCAGTTTCATCGTTTTCTTTCCTACTTTTCTGTTAACATAACAATTAATTCATGTTCTACAAATAACAGGTGTTATGACATCAAAGTGTAACCAGTTGTTGTTATGTAACTGTGTGTTAACTTAATCATTTGGGTCAAGTTTAACAACCACGTTTGTGACAGTGACATTCTCTATAACATCAAATTTTTCATATGTGTTCCTCCATCATCGGAACCCACTTTGTTGAGGTTTTCCACAGAGGAGGGAAAGGGTTTGCACTTATCATTCAGACCAAAGGATACATTTGGACCTGTAGCATCCTAGAAACCTGTAGAAGATATTATGTTTATTGAGGGTTAGCGAGAAAAGACGAACAGTCCTTTTCTAGATCTGTTTCGTTATAGAGATGCCATATATTAACTCCACTCCATAAGCCCACAAATAAGTAGTAGCTATTTCGTTTCAATATCGATGTGTTTTTATTTGTCACAAAATCAAGACGAAACCAAATTTGACATATCTAAAAATATTTCTGTCCCGCTCATTCGTTAGGCCCTTGAGAAGGATGGCGATACAGTTTAGTCCTTGTGTAACACCATTGTCGTTTGTTTTCCTAATTCCATTTATGTAGTAAGTTATTTTAGGAAGGATTATCTAGACTTGGTTACTGTTGCGATGTTAACGGGCGAAAGGTCGCTAAGGTCTTCGAGTTTCATTGCAACTTGCATACGGGGGGGGGGGGGATTAGCCAATGGAGTAGGTTCGATTAAGCAATCTGCACTGAAGTAACAAATAAATGTTACACATGCAAATTGAAAGAACGGTGAGCCTCGGTGTTAACTGTCCAATTCGAAAAATGTCCACAATGCGTTAATCGTCTTATTCCCAGAATGTTCAATTCTGCAAATGACAATTTCTGAAACGCTCATTCATTGGGTCTTAGCCTACAACACGCTCCCACTTATGCTACTCCTAGCTGAGAGCTGTCTATACTGGTCGCCAAAGAAGTGTTCTGGACCCCAGAGCTCGTCGAGGGTCAAACCTCGGAGTTTGTATTAGACACTACTGGTGATCATGGCTTACGGGATTAACAAATGAGTGTGTGAAAGGTCTAGTGGTCTTTGACTATGACCTAAGTAAATTCAATGTCAAGGTGTTCTTAAAACTTGTCCTTATATTTCCCGTGTGTCGTCCGCCGGAAGGGCCCCTCCATACGCGACGACTTGTCGCCATATTTGGCAGCAAACCATACCTAATCCGTAACGCGTTCAGCATACCGACCACTTTTAGTTTTCAAACACCTATCTGTTTACTTTCTTGATTTTTTGCTGTATTCACCACATATATAGTAATGTTTGGTTTCGCTGTTCTGTTCATGCTAAATGGTTAACAAAAGTAAAATATGTAATAATGTCTCACCATGGCATATATATATTCCTTAAGCATTATTTCCCAAACTAAGTGACAATAAAAATACAATTGCGATCAGCTCCATTTCACGAAACATTGTCATGACACGATACAAATCTAAAAGATAATGCAAATGATACCACTGTTTCAAATTTATAGGGAATCTTTTTTAAATTTTTACACAGTAGGTGGTAGGTACTGAAGTTAATAATAAAGGCATGTCTCAATCAGACATGTTGTTCCTAAACAACGATACATCGCGCGTGTTTATCCTTATTCTTGAAAGTCAATTGTCACACCATAAATTGTCACCGGTACTCTAGGCAAATGCCCTACGCGTATCGAATCCATAATAAGCGGGAACCCCATTGCAGCGTACTGTATTACGAGTATGTTACGACGGCCTTAAGGCCGCAGCGGAGCCAACATGTCGATGTACAGATTTGTCAAAGAAGGCAACAGCAAGCGTCTCTTCGTCCAAGGCACGCTGGAAAGCGACGACTCGAAACCTCTGAAGTCAAGTTTGAAGAAACCTTCTCCATCGCCTGTCGGGTCGCCTATAACGACCAGTTTGAACCTAGCGTCAGTGCCGAGGAGTCTGCGAGATGGGTTGACGAGGCACGAGACAGTTTACGATGGGAACTATCCAGGGATGGAGAGGTCGTCGAGCTACCGCTCGGGGTCCTACCGAGAGGAGAGTTACAATGGTCGCATTGTCCATGATGGAAATCAGACCCATTTCGAGTATGATGGCGAAAGCGCTCTGGCTGTGCCGTCGTCAGCCGGTGGGCTGGGGATGTCGGAGCTGCAGGCGATTCACACGAACAAAAGAATGTCGACCGAGGTTCTCGGCTCTTCTCTGGAGTCGACAAAAATCTCGAAGAAAGACGAAGCCGGGCAACGGAGGATCACAACGAGGATCGTGAGGAAGGTGACTACATTGAGCAGGGGTGAGGAAAGGGCGTCGGCGGAGGACCTGCGGGGCGGGAGGGAGATGCACAGGTCCTCGGAACGGTACAGGCATGTGGAGATGGAGTCGTCGCTACCGAGGAGAGTGAAGGTACTATACAATCAAATCGAGGCTTTATCGACATAGTTAATTAGAGTTGCTTGTTAATTTAGATCATTTTGACCTCTGTAGTTGCGATTATTTATATTCGCGTCAGATATTTGAAGGTTTTAAACCCCAAATAACTTGGAAATATCAATTTAATACTGTTACCCTAGTACTAGTCCAAATATTTTATTTTATTCTTGGTTATTTCGAAAACACTGAAGCTCTTTTTAATATATTTACCTGCTATTTGTACGGTCAGGGAAAATTTCCAGCACAAACTGAGCTCTCTTTATTGTTGACATATAGACAAAGAGAGCTTAGCTTATGCTGGATGTGTGCCCCGAGAGGTTCAGTCCACTGTATCTATTAAATAAAACCAACTGGCGATACATACATAACCATATAAAGACAGGCCTCTGATTCAAGTCAAAAATTGCCATCGCCATTTGTAATTGCCCCCGTAGGCCTAAACGAAATAAATTATTTGAGTTTAAGTTTATATCCGTTCTTTTAAAAACATTATATTCTAGTTTCTCGTATGTAATTAAGCAGTACGGTTATGGTAAGGATAGTAAACCGAAAACGATAAATGATTGCGGCTGTCAAGTAGATATCTCTAATAGATGGTTAAATTGCAAAGTACCAGCTGTAATTAACTTTGGACGTTTGAATTATGGAGATTGTTACGAATAAATGCAATTAGGTTCAAACTGTTTTTGTAACCTAGATATATTTGAATGGAAAACATCGGGTAGGTGGTTCCAATGCAAACGTGAGCAAAACTCTTACTTGCTTTATTTAAACCTAGGATTTATCATAATCACCCTTTTTTCTTTTTGATTACAGTAGATTTTCTTCGAAATCTTTGTTAATATTTAAGGATATATAAAAATTAATATCTATTTTCTTGGTCATGCAACGATTTCCCTTATTCTTTTTTTGCTGTGTTTATTATTGTCAGGAGAAGGTTCTTATGAAAGAAAAAAATAAGAAAATTGAGCGGAACAATTCGAATTCAATATTCAAAGTTAAGACAGGACAACGTCTGTCGGGTCAGCTAGTATTATATAACATCATATATTATTTAAAATATTGTGCATAATTTCGAAGTCAACCTATAGATATTAAACAGATCTTCGGGCGCATCAATCGACAGAAAAAAATAGTGTTTCGTCTTAAACCTCCTACTACCCTATGAGATCCTGGTACTTTGAAAATACCTCCATAAATATTGTAGTTTGTACCATAAATGTAACATCATAAGAGTGGATTATAATTAATATAAAGTACTTTTCAAGAGTGATACTCAAGGCATACTCGACCGGTAAGGGTTTAAGAACGAATTCCATTCCATAAATACCAACAAAAGCCTTTAATTGCTCTCCGTTGAAGATCAGTGTCAGTCGTCTCGAGCACCGAATTTGAATGGGATCAGTACCAGATGTGTGTTGGTACATTAATCTTGTGTATTGAGTGCGGTGAGAGTTCATCTCTTTGTGTTTTTGGTCGAGATTTTAACGCCGCCATACGGCGTTGTGTGAGGTGATTTTAACAACCACAACTTGTGTAAAAATTTACTCTCGGGTAGATTAAGACAGCTATTTTATAGCTGTATAGTCTTGCCCATTTTGTTTAATCTAGAACCAAATAAATCAATAATCCGCTCGCAAGCCTCTGCCTGGCCATTTGGCTATGCAAATGTCTAACGAACTGCGCACGAGTGTGACCCGCACAGCCTTGGTGACGTCATAGACAATTTGATCGATAACTTGCATCGAATAGTTTTCGATTTGGATTCATAAAATTGCTATGATATTGAAATGACACCAACTGTACGGACCCCAAATAAGTAACGTTTTAACAATGGGTACAGTTTCTTATATTCTACCTTCAGTATAAGCGATCCCAGTGGCCAAATACGAAAAGGCTGTGTCATAAATTTGCCCCGACGGGAATAGAACCCGAAACCACCCGGGGCAGTGAACCGAGCGGCTTCCGCTCGAACTTGTATATTATAAAAAAAACATAAACAATATGAATAGCAGTTTTTAACGACCGCCTAAGGCCATACAGCCAGTAGTGTAATTTAATAAAATTGTGTTTTGACCATGTTACTATAAAATACAAGGCTTTGAAATCAATCATATATAATTATGATTAACATGAACTCCTTGTGTATAAGTTAAGTAATTTTTAATATAACAAAGTATGCAAATAAGCGTTCGACCCCCAGATGCTGGCAATACCAATGGCATTGCTCACTCGTTGCCGACCTGAGGGGGAGTGAGACCAAAGGAGGGGAGGGGGGGTTGGTCTTCCCGATCTCTCATTCTTCGCACGAAACGCATCTACTAGGTGAAACAGAAAGGGTATACTAATTTTTTTTTGCAACTTTACTTTGTAAATCTAAAACTGTCGGTTTTGTGGGACAGTTGAAGCACTACAGGTTTTGTAGACTTATGTAATCTGTCAACAGCTGTATCCCTGTAACGCATTTTGTTTTTCAAGTTTCCTCCAAAGCTGATAGTTTTAGAATTACAAAGTTAAGTTTTGAACAACAAAAGTGTACCCATACTGTTTCAACCTGTATAATAGGTGATTTACGTCGATCTTTCGCGAAAGAGTGGTACACACCCTGGTCGAGGTAGCCAGTATTTGAGCTGTAGTCAACTGACTACAGCTTGGCTACCGTAACTACTATATGAGAAAATGTATTCTATAAGCTCTAGCAATAAACTTCACAGTCGTTTACATTACCCAACAGATGGAAAGTAGGAGATAAACAACAATGGATTGCTCTGTAAAGTTCAACTCTTGAAATAAACGGAATAATGTCACGATGGCTCTGTGATGGTGATAGAAATATAACCCTAACAGCAATCGTATAGAGACTGTAATCGGTTGTGTGTGCTGGCATTTTAGTAACCCACTTGTTTTGCCGTATGGCTGTATGCTAGCAGAATGTTGGTGTATTGACCTATTAGATGTTTTAGTTACATCATCATCTGACTTGTTTAGCATTAAGAAATTTTTGTTTAGTACATATCCAGATATTTTATAAGACATACCTAGAGTTTCAAAGCAGATTTATGAAAGAATTGTCTGGCTTTCTTGGTCTTGTAATGAAAAGTTAAAACCATGTAAGTGGTCCCTAAACTCATGAATTTTGAATAATTCACAAACGCTCACTATCTTCCATTCATTATAATACTCTAGCTATAGAAGCCTACAACCACTCACACTTGGGTTGATCTCGGTCTGCAGCAGATGTGTTGATCCACGCTGTAAACCTACTTATTAATTTTTATACCTATTAGTTTTTATTCAAAATTATTTCCGTTTCTTTTTAGGTACTCAAACTTCTAACATTACACATCTAGAATCCATCTAAATAATTTTTGTTTTAAAATTTACCTATTTTGTCGTTTCTTACTAACATCCTTCGTTGTTGGCAATTAAATTGTAACTAATTATTTATACGCCGCAGTCGAGCAAAGGTCACAGCAGTTCAAATCTACAAAACAAGAAGTAATTAACTTTATAGCGTCATGGCTTGCTTAGGAATTACTTGACTGCGATTTTTTCCATGTTTACGTTCGAAATAGACTTCAGAAAAACACCTCTAACTACATATCCAGCCACTAAAGTACATAATTACTTCGTCATCATCAACACCCTTGTAAGCAAAGTCTAAGTCAGTCTAACCCACATTTTTCCAATGGTACCTATTCTGGTCCCAATGTATTAGTGGCCAGGGGCGGGATTGGCGAAATAAACTCGTCCTTATAAAGAGGTGCTGGTTGCTGGTTTCCCTTCAACTAATAAATAAGGTATCGTCATCTTTCCATCAGCTGGAAGTTGTCAATATCTTGACATATGCTTCTTCCTAACTATGACACCAAATAATGTAATGCGGAATATATTTCTAAGCCTCGCGCTTCATTCATTAAGCTTGTATGCAAATTGTACACTTTCTGTAGCGTGACTGCTGTGTCACGCTCTGCTGCCTTTGGCAATTACAAACTAACAAACATCTAGAAAAAATAGGTACCGCTTACTTAACTTTTGGTTCATTGTAAACTTTCCTCTTCGTAATGTTATTTAAATTTGATTCTTATTTTATCTGGTGTCGTAACCGTTTAGGTACATCTTTAGACTGATGCCAGTTCTTCTACCATCAAATTATATGTCAAGTCATTTTGATCCATCTTTAAATCTATTTATGTCGCGGACTTACGGTACAAGTATGAGAAAGATTGCATTACAATTAGTTTAGTGTTTAGACTCGGCATTACTTCAGAGCAACTTAATTGCGTTTTTGAGTTTTGCGTCAGAACTCCGGAAGCGACTTGTTTCAATCTTCAAATTATTTTTCTCTTATCTCCAATCTCAAATTACAATCTCAAGATCATTGTTGACGAATCAGTTCACACGATCAGTATGGTTAGTAAAGTAAGCAGTGGCTTTTGGAAGATTTCTTCGATTAGTCATAGTTTCGCCGGACCGCTGCGCCGGCGTACATCATATATCACCGGCGACGTGACGGTTCTGGCTTGATGCCTGTTGTCAAATACGAACGTGAGGTTAAGAAACTCTATCTTGAATAGGCTTTAATTCTCATGGTCTCTTGCCAACCTCCCGTTTCCCAGTCTTATATTACATAATAAACAAACAGGATTAAAAAGTGACATTAGAAACTTGAACCACATCACGGAGGTGTCAAAACCAATTATCCTAAATCTTTTCACGGCATATCTAGGGTTTCATACCCAGTTTTGATTAGTGAACATGCCCACCTATCAAATTCCGTAAATATTTATAAATAAAATGTCAACGAAATAATGAATCTTTGATAGTGGCATCATGCTGTAGCTTTATTGTTATTTCCTCAATTAAAGTATTATAGCGTGCTAATAATAAAATATCTAACGGTGTCTCCTACCATAATTACTACTGCAAGTCAGAATCTGCGGTGATTCCAATCCATTGAAGACGCTGAAATTTGACTTTCGACTCTAGAGTTGAAATTATTTTTCTTCGTCCCGGTCCTTTGGTCAAAGGTCTCCCCATTCGCCTTAAATGATAAAAATCAATAGTTCAAAGAGGGAAGAGTTCCTCAGGAACATTTCGTCAGTCCATCTCGAAAGCTTCGAGATCGTCACGCCACATTTCCACGTTTGACTAAGGACACACAAAACAGCTTAATGGATTTGAATGAATTTTGGCACAGACGTATATTATCCTCTTCTCCTAGCTATAGAGGCTATACTTTTATCACTAAATCAACCCGGGTAAATGCTTGTTGCCCATAAAGAAAATCATAAACATGTTATTCGAATGTGCCAAAAAATACCATCATTTTTTGTCTCTACTATGGGGATAGCAAAACTCGTAGTAACGATCCAAGATGGCTGACAGGAAGCGCGTACAGGTGCGGCCATGCGCACATGACATTAGCGCATGCGCGGCGGTGCGTTACGCTGTGAACTTGACGCGGCCGGTGCACTATGGGGCGGCTGATTATTTTATGAATTTACGAAAACAACTGAATCGTTATATTATTCTATCTAATCAACCATGGTCGCACGCGCAGCCGGCGACGATACGCAGGAGCGTATCCTCGAAAACATAAAATGGGATTGTGGAGGGTGGATTTTATGTTGTCAAAGTCACATAACTTACAGTCCAGAAGAGTCCCCAATAATAGGTTACAAAGCGCCCTTGGTACCAAATACTATGTAATTTGTAATAAATTTAGATTCATAATTACATGTTCCTAAAGTAGCGTACGCTAAAATCGTTCTATATAACATCGAAAGTGGTGGTTCCGTGCTAATAAGCAAAGGTGCGCCGGCGCCGATCGTAGAAAGCAAAGGGCCCGCGCCACTCTAATGAGGAAAGCGAGAATACGATAAACGGACACATGATACTGGGGGATTAGATGACTATTTTGCGGATGGAATTGCCAAGATAGAAGTAAATAACTATTAGGGATCTAACTCTCACCCTTGTCTTCCTAACCTCCCTTATTATAAAGTAATCAGGGTCATCCTACTAATATTATAAATGCGAAAGTTTGTGAGTGTAGATGTATGTTTGTTACTCCTTCAGGCACAAACTACTGAACGGATTTAGATGAAATTTGGAACACAGATAGTTTATAACCGGGATTAACATATAGGATACTTTTTATCCCGATAATCCCGAAATGTTTGCTAAGTTAAATACTACGCGGACGAAATCGCGGGGCACAGTTAGTCGAAAATAAATTGGACTTACAAGATGATAATAAAACTGAACCTGAACCATGAACATATACTAGCGGAAAAATGATATATCTAAAACAATTATGAACTGTGATGTACGCAGCATTTATGTTGTTTCATAAAAAATATGACCAAATCGTGACTTGTTCTCTCTAAGTCTAATGTTCTTTGCCGAAATCTATAAAACAGTAGCTCACATCGTCATTAACACGTACGAATCTACAGAGAGCGTTCGTCTAATCGTTCCATAAGTCACGAATTTCTCAGAAGCATTCGCAAGGTATTTACCTTTTTTGTTGACCACTCTCAGGATATATAAAGTTGTCTCTTATTTTATACCATTAAAGCTACCGCGCGTTGCAATTTTCTCAGAAACTGCAGTACTCAACAAGTCACTCACATTGAACTGGATTTTATCAAATGTAGCGAAAATAACTACGAGACTCTTAGTTGCGACAACATCTAAATCTGAGTTCCATTTAGTTTGTATTTAAATCATTTTAACCAGTGGTAGTATTAAATTAACTATGATATCTTTATTTTTTTAATGGTTATCCAGGTAGTTTATTGAAAGTACACCTCAAAAGATTATTGTTATAATTTTGAGAATAGCATTTTTTGCATCTTCATCTTTCCACATGTTGGTGTTGAAAACAACATAAACAAACCTATGTAGAAAGTGATTTTAGGGAATCAAAGTTGAGAATCATAAACTTTATAGGATTTGAATCATTGTACCTACAAGTATCCCGAATTTAAGGAATTTTAATCTTACAATAAACTAAAAAGGCTTGCGGTGACATCAGATAGTATTTATAGTTTGAAACGGTTTATTCGTGTTTCCGTTGTAATCCACTTATTTATTACTCCAAAATGAGATTATCTTCAAAATATGTAAATAAGCCGTCTCTATATTCAGAACTTTTGTCATTAATTATATTGTTATAGCTGTTTTTTTTTATTACTTCATTGTAGAGTCTACTTTCATTTCTTAAATTTTTTAACAGACATATTTTCAAATTCGTAGATATATTTGTTGTTTTTGAAATATCATCAGCTTCTATCGAGAGTTCTAAATATTTAATTTCATTGTCTTTAAGTATAATTTTGTTATAAATCATGTGCATAGTAGGTTGATTGATATAAATAAGTCTTAATGATGTTTTAATTAAACATTTTAAAGTACCGTATCTCGATTAAAAGTACCAGGCGGACATAACCGTTGTGCAGTAAATCTTCCCCTGTGGGTGTTCACCGTTACACGGTTGGACCAGAATCCTGGGCACCTTATGATACTTCACATGCATCTGGCGTCGTCACATCACTGACGTCATCTATAACTGTATTAGTGAACGCTTTGTTTTCGAAATCCAATTTTTATCGTTACCACCTTTTTGTAACTGTTATTTGAGGAATTCGGTTATCTACAGGATGAATACTACTTCGTATTTTGTCTTTAGATACTCCAGATGGAGTACTTTATGTAGCTCGGCTTATGACTAAAATTACATTGATGTTAGCTGCTAAAGCTTACACCTGACTGATATTATTAAAATTTTTATGACCATGAATAGCTTATTTAGCTAGGCTGAACGAATTTATTTATTCACTTCAAGTTTACTTAGATTTGACAGATTTTCAATTTTAGCGGGTAAAATCTGGTTTGTCTAACACGAATATGTTAATACCAAAATCTTGATCGATTCACAAGTCATTGTGCCACACAAAAGATTCTTCGCCGCGTCTATAACATCAACTCCCACCTAATTTAATAAATCATTTATCATGTTTTTGTTTCTGTCAGCATCCACAATGTTCAGATGACCATACATAACCATGATCTCAACTACATCTCGCGTGATCTCATGTTTGCCGATTACATTTCGATGTGGTTGAGGCGTATTATATTATTTATGGCTTTCAATTATATGTGCGTTAAGTTGTTCGGTTAATATTGACTCGGGTAGGTTAATGGAGTTATGATTTGCGGAAGCTAATATAAATATTGTGCATCAATAATTTGTTTGAAGTTGCATAAAACTAAGCTAAGGATATAAAATAAAAAAAAAATTTAGCCCTTTTGACGTCCCACTCCTGGGCATGCCCAGTGTTCAGGGGAGGCCCATGGGCCTCCCCTCAACACGAGAGGGATTCAAGCCATAATCCACCACGCTGGCCAACCTAAAGATATAAACTTGCGGGTCCGCGGATACTTTAGGTATATTATTATTAGCTACAAATTAACAGATGTTGGCGACATTGAATTTAGGTCAAAGCCTGGATGTATTATGGTAAAGTTGGTGCAAAATGTTCAGATTGCTATTCAACCTCTTGATTCTCATCAGTTTGATCCTTGTGGGACAGGATGATCTCAAGAAATTGTACCCCATGTTGTCTATTGTCCTTAGGAACTGTTTGTCAAACAACTTTTACTTATTGCTTACGATTAAATGCGTGCAGGTTCTAAGACAATTTAGCTTTTCCCCGGGACTCGTCGAGGGTCAAACCTCGACGTCATCATTGGTTACCATTGTTGGTTTATAGAAGTAACAGTGGTGGGAGTGTGTGGCGGGGCTAGTGCCATTTATAAATGAAATAACTTTTACTACAGCCGTGTGAACAAACTAGATACCTTGTATACCTCTGATGGAGGATAAATGTTATTGCCATATTCATTTCGTATACGCCAAATAGATAAGGCTAACAATTGGACGATTCTTCAGGCCCCACAATGGCGGGATCGCGGTCTATCCGCCGACGATCTGCGCGGGCGCAGTGTCTTTCACTTACCCGCGCTGTAATTGGTCAATTGTTTTGTATGGAATTGAAATAATTGAATGTAGGTACAATTTTTTGCATAATTCTGATCGCGAATCTATCATGATGATACTCTTTATTGCAATAGGTCGCCATGTTTTAGACGTACTCTAGTACCCCTTTTACTGACATCTTCCCACTGCTGGGCGGAAGCCTCCCCAACAACCCCTAAGCCACTCCCATTGGCCATCTCCAGCCAATCTCTTTCGTGCTCATGTAGGACTTCCTACGTAAGGTACTTTTTGCATTTTTTTTTCTTCATTGAAGTCGAATTTTGATAACCTATTTACGTATTATACATATCAATATCTACTGAATACAACTACACTATTAAATTCTGTTACCTTCACTTGAATAATCATTACATAAATTATCTAACATTAAGCAGCCAGTATTGCATATGATCAAATACGACAAATGGCTTATCGATTAACGGCGCTAATCGATTATAATCGACTTGTTCGCAACTTGTTTCGATTATAACTACCTAATTCGATTTCTTTGCATTAATGACGTCAGTGTTATGAAATTATTAGAGAGAAAGTGAAGGTAAAGAGTTTTTTTTTTGTATTGATATAAAAATGCGTATTTTAATGCAGACCAAAAAATAGTCTGAGATTTGATTACGGTACAGAATGGCTGGTTAATCGTGTAATAAACCGCAATTGGGAATTTATTACAATTGTCTGATGTCGGACAGATAAATAAACCATAGATAGAGCGCCTGTTTCCGTTGCCTCGGGGATTAAAAAGGTTTGTCAAATATTAGGTATTGTATGTATGACTATAACTTTTATTCGTTTCACCTTGTCCCCTTCTTAAATCCTAACTCCCCACAAATAAAGGTCATCATACGAACGTGTGTTTAGTAAAACCGTCACGTTTGACACACCTACGCATTTTTGCAAGCTGACCGGCGCGGACCTTGGCCTAAGAGGATATTACTTCATGCTCGTGAGCTGCCAATGCAGTAAACACCTTTTAAGAATCACTTGTATGCGTATAGAAATCTATTATGCTATCTACAATGTGCCTAAAAGGTCCTGTGCTTGGAATTATCTACCTAACAAAGTGATATCTAGCAAAGTCTCCAAGTTTTTACTCGAATTCTATCAAGTTCGTATCAGAATTTATCGCCGCTGAACAACGTGTCGATACTAAAAATGAATTCAATGATAGACTAATAACTAAACAATACTATTTATTTGTTGTTAGTATTTGACCTTTTTAACCCCCGACGAAAAACGACGGGTGTTATAAGTTTTTAACCCCCGACGAAAAACGACGGGTGTTATAAGTTTAACGTGTGTATCTGTGTATCTGTGTATCTGTGTATCTGTGTGTCTGTCTGTGGCAACGTAGCGCCCAAGCTGATGAACCGATTTCAATTTTGTTTCTTTTGTTAGATAGGTATTCTGATCGAGAGTGTTCTTAGCTATGTTTCATGAAAATCGGTTCAGCCGTTTGAAGATCATCAGCTCTTTTGTAGGTTGAAAAAGCCACATTGACGGCCAAAACCAACTTCCACGGCTCGAATCCGATCGAAATTTGGGCTCATTGGAATAATATCTTTGCATCACTTGAGAACGGCTGAAACGATTTCGCTTTATTATATTTTTAAATGATCGTACTAGTCTGAACTGGCTTTTTACAATATTATAAATTTGAAAAGTTTCCCGGATTCTGGAAAAAAATGATATTTTATCAATTTTTATATGAGATTTGTGTATGAACTAAAGACGTTCCATAAGTCACGTGTCAAATGATGGATACGCGCACGCGTTAAATTTTGTTAATGGTCATGGAATATTACGCAATAATAATTCTAGAGGGCGCTGCTCCACCATTGAGAAAAAATACAGAAAAGAAACTAATTTAATATAATTTTAGCGTTATTTGGACGAACTAGGTAAAGTATACATTTGATGAAAAGGTCGTCGCATCGGGGGTTTTTAAATTTTCAATTTAGAGTTATTATAGAGGGTACTTTTGCATATTTTTTTTCTTTAAATCGTCCTAATTCAATGCAGCTGTGAGTGACGCCGTAGCAGGTCGTGGGCAGATACTTATCGAGCGATCACGAATGCGCCCCGCGAAGCACGAATCACGCTGTATAGAAAATTATTTGGAGCAAGCCTTCTTGTTGTTTATGCGCTCCTGGTACTTTTAGTAACGGACAGTTCGTACCGTCGCTCGGATCACGATGTGAGATATAATTTGGAGCAAATCTCCTTCTTGTTTATTACCTACTGGTACTTCTAACGGGTTGAAGCTATGTCTGACGATGGGGTTTGTGATTTAACTGTTATTGCGACTACAGTATAAACCGAGTTTACCTGAGCAACAGCTGTAAATAAATAACTCTAAATTGAAAATTAAAAAACCCCCGATGCGACGACCTTTTCATCAAATGTATACTTTACCTAGTTCGTCCAAATAACGCTAAAATTATATTAAATTGGTTTCTTTTCTGTATTTTTTCTCAATGGCGGAGCAGCGCCCTCTATAATTATTATTGCGTAATATTCCATGACCATTAACAAAATTTAACGCGTGCGCGTATCCATCATTTGACACGTGACCTAATGGAACGTCTTTAGTTCATACACAAATCTCATATAAAAATTGATAAAATATCATTTTTTTCCAGAATCCGGGAAACTTTTTAAATTTATAATATTGTAAAAAGCCAGTTCAGACTATTACGATCATTTAAAAATATAATAAAGTGAAATCGTTTCAGCCGTTCTCAAGTGATGCAAAGATATTATTCCAATGAGCCCAAATTTCGATCGGATTCGAGCCGTGGAAGTTGGTTTTGGCCGTGAATGTGGCTTTTTCAACCTACAAAAGAGCTGATGATCTTCAAACGGCTGAACCGATTTTCATGAAACATAGCTAAGAACACTCTCGATCAGAATACCTATCTAACAAAAGAAACAAAATTGAAATCGGTTCATCAGCTTGGGCGCTACGTTGCCACAGACAGACACACAGATACACAGATACACAGATACACAGATACACATGTTAAACTTATAACACCCGTCGTTTTTCGTCGGGGGTTAATAATAGAATCAAACCGATCCCTTTCTATTTGGACGTGTTTGATCGAATCCAATAATTATGGTGCGGAAAACAAAACAAGCGCACGGCACAAGTTCATTGGCCGTGTAACGCGAAGATCAATGCCGATCCCGAAATAAATCGATACATTTCGATCAATCATCTCGGATGATAGATGTACCGAGATAGATGCAGTATTTTGATTGTGTTTACTCTCTCAATTTTCTTGGCTCTAGTGCTAGTAGATTAATTCGTTCCGATATGGTTCTGCAGATTCTGTCAATTACTTTCCACCACGAGACAATACTTACAGCTTATATACGGGCTGGGTCAGCCGGAGTAATACCACCCTCTCACAGAAGATAACCGTAACGTAGCTATTATAGCCGTTCTTGAGCTCCCTCCGACCCACTCCCTTCAGGCCGACAAAATAAAACAACGAAGAAAGTCATCCGAAATTGGTATTTCATGACAATAGTGACCTTTCAATAGAATGAGCCAAAGGTTTAAATCTCTAAACTGTTGCGGCTTTGTGGATGACGTCAGATTCACCACAGCCTCAAAAAGCATTAGTAATGCTTAAGGTGATCATGCTAAGTGAGCTTGCGAAACACTTTAAACGCTGTTCTAAATACTTCTATAGGACCTGGATAAGACGCCGCGCCATGCCTTTTATAGAATCGGTTGCTTGTTCCGCCAACCAATTTACTTTTCTCGGAAATTTGACCAATAGTTTTATTTGCAATGTTTTTTTTTTGTATCGGTGGTCAAAAAAACGCGATGGAATAATAAATAATTTTCCCGTACCATCCACGGTAGACTTTGTCCAAAGTATACGTCAAGTTTTGTTCCCCTCGCAGATAATTTAGGTTAAGATATTTATTAATTTGTTTTTAATATCAATTCCAATGTTGCCTATTGATTGATACGCCTCCAGTCTATTGTATAATCCCAATAAGGTGAGCGTCGCTTAGTTTGAAACGTATGATGTCGGATAGGTCTTATAAATAATTTAATTTGTTGAAACTTGACATCTGAAATCTAATTTGTTCGCAAATAATACGTTCAACTTTGATTTTAACACGCTTTTTGTACATTCGGAGTCAAGAGTTCAGACATTATTCGCAAAAACTTCGTCTGTGAGATCCGGGAAAGTGTTAGCAAAAACTGGTTACTTTAGAAGAAATTGAAGCGTAAGGAAATTAGATTCAATGTAATTAGCGCTAGAATTTATTTTAACATAATGTAAGCAACAATGTGAAACGGTGAAGGAAAACATCGTGAGGAAACCTGCATGGCTTAGAAGATCTAACCAATTTTCGAAAGACATGTGAAATCTGAATCCCCCTCGTGTTGAGGGGAGGCCCTAGCCCAGGAGTGGGACGTCAAAATGGCTAAATTAGTATTATAATTATAAGCAACAACATTAAAGAAACAGAATAACAAAAATCAACATAAAAAAATTGAACTAACTCTATCCATATTTCACGAAGTTGATTCACTTTTGTGTCTAAACCGCAAATCACTGGCAAACTTACTTTACAAGAGACTCGGGATTGATGTTATTTGGTTCTACGCACACCGTCTAAGTTATTAATTTCGTTTGAGGATATATTCTTAATCGACTTCCAAAAAAGGAGGAGGTATGTATGATTTTTTACAAAAGCATAATAGTACACATATTTTATGCAATAGACTAGCGAGCCTAGCAAACGTATAAACTCTTGGCAGATTATAATTTTGACTATTAAAACATTATAATACCACTTTTAAAATTAATTTAGGAACCGCAAATCTAAGTTGGTAATTACACGAAGCGTGACTCGACGATTCGTTTAGTTACCAACCAATAAGTCAGTTTCTTTGAATGCTTGATGTAATTGATATGTATTAAGTTATTGCAAAATACAATAAATGCTATAGCCTGCTAATTAGAACTGGATTAGTTTTTGTTAATCTTTGCGTTGATTGACAGGTGGCAACATGATATGAAAAACCTCTACTGATGTCTGGTCAATAATTATAATTTATTTAGTTAGATTAGATCTTTCATATCTAATAAACGTAATTCAACTCTCTAAAGTACTCTTTGGCCCATTCCTAGCTACAGCATTTAGCTTAGTTAGCTAACAGGACTAGTTACGTGATAAACATACATTACTAGTTAAACTTTCTGAAAATATACCTAAAGAAATTCTGGCTCTATGTTTTTCTAAACTAGTATCATCTTAACAAAAGTATCTGTACGTCAAACAATAAGTTGTTCAACAAGTTGTACAACCTACAAATATCAATTCGTTGTACAACGTTCTAGAATCATAATCTTTTTGAAGTCGCAAGCGACATTTGCATAAAGGCAGATTAAGTTGCCAGAAACATATCTAAAGTCACCCCATATAAAGACGGCTGCAGTGCAGGCGCATTCCTCGCGTCTTACTAACGTTTTCCACTTGAAATCCGTCTTTGTCCGCACGCAAACCAGACCGTAACACTGTTTTACGAACAGGAAGGTGTAATCCTTTGTTCCTCATTAAAATTTATTTATTTATTTGGACATACAACAGCTTATTAATTACAAGGACATAGAGTGTGCACATACAATATTACTTCGCCAATTACAGGATATCACTAAATTTATAATGTATAGCCATCGTGAGATGACGTATAGGGAGATACATTTGAATTTAAATTTAAAATTTAAATACCTTATAAAACCTTAATGCATGCAAGAGAAGAAAAAGAAAAAGAAAAGGAAAAATCTAATAAAAATAATAATATTAATTGGATAATAACTAAGTTAGACTATGTAAAGGGATAAGGGCAAAAAATTTGGCTTTTTTTTTAAAATTGGCTCATTTGCTCATTTATTTATATTTATCATTTATTCATTGAGTATCATTGCAAATTCCTGCGATTTGATTTGTGTGATATAAGGCCCGCATTAATAAATCTATCTTAAGTCTGAGAACGATCTTATGTAGGCATTCGACAAATCATTTTGTACTGGTATGACATAAGTATGACATTGCCAAGATCGGTGCAGACTTGAGATTGATTTATTATTACCGGCCTTAAGTCTCTGGTGTGATATACTTAAAAGCTGCGGTTTCTTTCACGTAGAATAGATTAAAGCAGTACAACAATAAAGTAGTACTGTAGGCTAAACCTACGAGTAAACGTTTCTTTTCGTTATTTATCTGTTTGTATACAACTAAGTTGGAAAACAAGCGTATCCGTCTGAACTTAACGAAGAAGCAGTTATGGTAGCTTACTGATTGCGAAAGGCATGCTCGCACTTTGCCCACTTGAAGGGGAGTGGAACAGAGGGAGAAGGGCTTCGGGGTACGGCTTACGGCTCTCTCACTTATCGTAAGAAACTGAGTTGTAATCGTAAAAACTACGCTGGTCTTCTGTGTGTGAGTGGTACTACTTCGGTCGAGAAAGCTCGTAATCATATCGATATCAAAATAGAATCTAGTGCTTTCGTTATCCAGGCATTTATTGAAAAGTTACAAACTGATAATAAAACCTTAAGTGTAGACTAAGTGAAGACCCTGACCTGTTCCGTATGACATCATAAACCCAGCCTCGCTCCGACGCCTACGCACCACCAACATAAGTCTACCTTCCAACATATTCTTGTGCACATTTATTTTCTTTTGTATAAGGCAGAGAAATGCTTGGAAACGCGTTTGAGCTGGGATCTAAATATGTTGGTTTTAATATTTATGTAACGTAGGAATGGGTTACATTGATCTGTGAACTACTGATTCTATTGTTGAACATAGTTTGTTTCTATCATTTACATGTTATCTCCATTTTATTTTAAGCAGAAGCTATTAATTTTAGAGAGTCATATAATCTAGATAGAATATATTTTTTTACATTTTGGCGATAATTTATTTAAAGAAAGCGTCAATAATCTAGTGATTAGAGGGTCTACCCTCGTAACTAAGAGGTTTTTGTTTGATCCGGGTCCTAGCCATTAAACTATAGATGTGATCCCGCTACTAATACAGACATTAGCTGAGCTGGAGGGGCAAACGTAATACTAGTAATCTCACAGTGCTTGATTTTTTTTATACAAAAAGGCACTTCATCACACACTCCCACTACTATTACAACTGTCACAATAAGCCAGGACCAACCGCGGTTGGCGCCAAAGTGTTGTCCTCAAAATCTATTGTAGGAAGATAATGATGTATGCACTTATGTCTCAAGGATGAAAACAATTGCTTCATTTCTCCTCCAACTTTGCTTACGCCAATCCCATCGTCAATCTGGGCACCGTACATTGGTAGCAGCGAAAGTTGGTTCCTGAGTTTACGTGCGTTCATGGACTGATTACTGTGTGTGCTCGGGTGGGCCAAATCATTGAGCACGATGATTGTACCATCATAAGCTTGTATTAGATTGAAACGTTTCTAATTTTGTATTCAGAATTTCAATCTTCAATACTGTTTGGCTAAATCCCTCATTAAAACTATTCTTGCAAGTACAAGGCAAGTCTAGCAAAGGTCCATTAAACCATAGGAGGTAAGGACAATACCACAGGATACAAAGTCTTCCACTACTAGTCTCATATTGTATTTTTATTGTCCTTGATTAGCTACTAAAGCATCTTCGTAATTACTCCACATCAGAACAAAATAATCGTTCGCAATCATCATAAACTCAAACTCAAAATTGTTTTTATACATTTACATGTATAAAAAGCATTTATGAATAGTCAGAATCTACCACCGGTAGGAATGCTGCTTCCACTGAGAAGATCCGACAAGAAACTCAATGGTTTCTCTTTTCAATGAATAAAAGATACACACACTTTGCAGATCCCACCAAATTGCTCATTCTTCACACAAATAAAGTACTAAGTACTAAGCATTCTTCTGGCAAGGTTGGATGCAGACCTACAAACGTGTTTGTACTTTTTAACACCTCCGAACGACACGCAAGGTCAGTAGGTGGGTTTGATGCAATTTCGCCGAAGGGAATCACTGTTTTTACTTGTAGCTTGGCCTGGGTTTAAGTTATTTCCAAGAAAGTCGGAGTAGTAATGCAATGATGCAGCTAATCATATGATTAGATTCTGCAGTACATATTTATGAGGGCCTACCTTCAGAGGTAGTTGAGATGATTCTGTCTTATTTGCTCTCAATTTGAAGGAAACACGAAACTATTTCTGTGGAAATGGTGTCTAAAGAAATCTTTCCTAAAGTAATTTCTAAGCTACTGATTTTATTTGCTAGTTTAATTTTTAATACAATAACGGTGTAATAAGTTAGTCGCCTTCAGTCTGCCTGAAACTTAGATTAATTAACAGATTAACACGAGATCGATCTTAGGAACCGGTCCGTGGTTCTAAAGATTCACAGACCAATAAATTCTGAGGACATTATGAGTACTCTTTTGCCTTGAAATGATTTGTGATCTTGAATTCATGAAGTATGTAAAAGCTCCGTAGTTCCTGCTACACAAATCATGAATGTCAATATTATAATTGCTTTGATGCCTTCTTAACCCATCGTCTCGCAAATTCTATCACGAACAGGTACACAAAAAAGACAAACACACATGAATAGTATAAAAAACTGTATTTTACGGTCGCCTAGTTGTTTGTCTGTGGCTTCCTTTATATTGAACTCACGCTCTTTAATACAACAATACTGTAACTCATAAGGAATCGTTTTTGTAGCGACGATATACCTACACAGTTCTATTTGTTTATGGACCGCGAATAACTTTGCATCTGTTGTTGCTTGTTCTGAGCGATTACTTGCTGGTTTTTACAACTATAGTACAAGTTCCTTTCCTTATGTCAACTGTTATAAGACTCATTATGTCTTATTCTGCGTTTAAATATCGCTAGACTAATAATAATTTAGCAACGATTGTAATAAGGGCAATGTGCACGGAGGGCAGCACATGTAAGGGAACAATTCCAGCATCGTCTGAGCTGTCTTTATTATTGAAACCCATGATAAGGATAGCTCAGCTTATTCTCAAAACGTTTCCTGAGAGGTGCAGGCGATTGTACTCAAAATTGAGTGCGATCCTGAGTTACAATTTTAACAAGTGATATTCATTACATCATCTCATGTTCTTTATCGCTAAGATGGGAGAAAGCCTTTTCAAAATGTAACTCTTATCTAATAAAAGTATGATGTGTTATCAGATCAATGTCGTCAATAAGAAGATTATGTATCTCTCTTGTATCAATCGTATCTCTCAACAAACATTTTGTAAATGATATGTTATTATTTTAAACTTCTTTATTGATATGTATGCGCCTTGCAGAAATTCATGCAACTTTGAAATGTCAGATAATTTACTTATTTGATGTCCGGAAGGGTTTTAATTCGTGATCAGAATTAAAATGGTCCATAATATAGTTTCTTCAATTGAATAATCTGTTGTATTTTCTAATCGATTAACGTGTTTTAAATCTTATACTATAGATTAATCAAAGTTCTTTCGGATGCCTACGTCATAACATCTACCTGCATGCCAAATTTCAGCCCGATCTGTCCAGTGGTTTGGGCTGTGCGTTGATAGATCACTATGTCAGTCAGTCAGTCAGTCAGTCAGTCACCTTTGAGTTATATATATTTAGATTTGATATTTTAATACAAACCGTCTGTGGTTAAGCAGTTATCTTAACCTTTAGATGCTTGCAATACCAATGGCATTGCTCGCACGCTGCCGACCTCTAGATGAGTGGGACTTTACGCCTATTTTCTGTGAGAAGGTGGTACTACCCCGGTCGCCAGCCCGCGAGCTGTAGCCAATTGGTGACAGCTTGTCTCGGCCACCGTAATCATTATTATTATCAAACAATATTATTTTGACCCAATTTAAATCGATTAAATTATGCCGATCGAATCGTTAATCGAATCATTGATGAGAACGTTGCTCTCAACTTAATTTTTAATTCACCGTGTTTCATGGACTTTAGAATAACGGACTGTGAGACTTTACTTTTTGTTAACATTTTAAAATAAAGAAATAGCTCTTACGCAGCCGTTCGATACGATTGAACAGAAACTATCTGTAAACGCTGGTTATTCTTTGTCCGGGACACTTTATTTACCCTTAATTTTAATTGCTTTTAAGGCTAAAGCGCCCATCTAGCCCGCGAAGTTCAAATTTTTTGAGGTTTTTTAGATTTTTTTCAAAATCTGACAATAATAAAAGGCCCCTTTTGTAATTCGCGATAAAGACCGTGTGCAGTGCATTTATTAATATATCCAACTTACTCTAAAACATTTCAAGAACGACAGCTATCCAGATAATCTGGCAATTTTTGTATATTTAGTGATTTACTAGTATCATATCCACCGTGATAATATTTAGAGTAAAATAAATGTATTAATAAACGCACTGCATACTGTGTTTGTCGCAAATCACGAAATGTTGTCTTAAATGTTTTCAGATTTTGGATAAACTATAAAAATACTCGAAAATTTTGAATTTCGCGGGCTAGATGGGCGCCTTCACCTTAAAGTCGATATTCCCTTGTATTACATTTGCATGTCCGCAAAACTAGCTAAACAAACGAAAATCAGGACAAATGTTTGCCTATTCATTGTTCTTCTTTTGAAATGTTGTTGTGGAATCCTTAGCTGTCATCGCCGTGAGACGTCAAAAATTGTATATTGGCCGCAATGATCTCCTAAATATTAGTTGGCAGCCCTGCTGCAGCCGCGTTTCCTCATAGTTTCCTTCTATTATTGGAGCTGGATGTTGGCCAGACTGTGCATTGAACCGGACCAGTACACTTTCACTGAAATTTCATTTCATAAAGAGCCTTTTGAATTTACTTTTTAACGGCGACTGTTTTTATTTAGCATCTTTAGCGTGGCTTGTTTGAAAGGCCATTGATGAGATCTTCTTATCGATCGATCATCGATCTTGAGGAAGCAATTTTTTTTATGAAATCTGCCTATCTATCTTTGTGAGTTGTCACAGAACAAGTATATTAAACTTCGTCGAATAGCCAAACAAACGAAGAAATTAAGGGTATTGAAAAGGTCATCAAGCTAATTATATCAAGAGCAGTTAGGTTGACATTTAAACTTGGTTCTTCATTAGAGTCTTTTGACTAACTCTTCAATCATAGTACTTATCAATATGAAACTTTACGGACTGGACATTAAAGTTCACTATCGAACGATAAATAATTGCGATAAGATTATTATTTATATTTTCTTAATTGGTGGTATTCTCACGTCGTTTAAATATAGCGATTAAATCGAGACACAATTATACCTACTGCTTTGTTTTGCGTTCGATCTGGTTTTTGACCTAGTTCTTGAATATAAAGTAAATGAACAATACCTCGACTAGCATCAAAAATGCGATTGTTTTATTGGTTTGTAAAGTATTTTCTATCACAATTATGGTTCTATGTTCTATCACACTACACCAAAGCCCAGAGGGGTTATACAAAAATGAATAGACAATTTTATTAAATCCGTTGTTTTTAACATTACGGCTTCCGACTCATAATGAAGCACTAATTTGTAAAAAAAAAAATTCAAAAAAACCCCCGATACGACGACTTTTTAAACTACAAAAGAGCTGATAATTTTCGAACGGCTGAACCGATTTTCATGAAACTTAGCTAAGTACACTCTCGATCAGAGAGCTTTCTAAGAAAAAAAAAAAAACAAAATAAAATCGGTTCATCCGCTTAGGCGCTACGATGCCACAGACAGATACACAGATACACATGTTAAACTTATAACACCCCTCTTTTTTCATCGCGGGTTATAAATGGCCGATTGAACGTTAGCTAACCTGTCAGTGCCCCATCTAACCAATCCGTTTCTCTCCAGATATCCGACATCGTCGTCGGCCAGGAGCCGAACATGACAGCGCGGGAGGCTCTGCTGAGCTGGGCCCGCCGGTCCACCGCGAAGTACCCCGGCGTCCGGGTGGCGGACTTCACGTCCTCCTGGCGCGATGGCCTCGCCTTCAACGCGCTCATTCACAGGAACCGTCCTGACCTGATAGACTGGCGTAATATCAGGTAAGATATTATCTATACATCTATACAAATAAATAAAATTGGAGTGTCTGTTTGTAATATCAAAATAACACCTTTCCACTAAATGCATATGAAAGTACATACGACACCTATAACAAAAACGCGATTTAAATATTTTTTGTCTGTCTGTCTGTCTGTCTGTCTGTGTGTTTGTTCCGGGTAATCTCCGAAACGGCTGGACCGATTTTGACGGGACCTTTACTGGCAGATAGCTGATGTTTTAAGGAGTAACATAGGCTACTTTTATTTTAGAAAAACAAAATTTAAAAAATGGCTCCTGTCGCGCGGGCTCAGAAGGCGGGAGTGGGCTTTTTTGTTAAGTTAATTTCCACGGGGACGAAGTCGCGGGCTCAGCTAGTTTTAAAATATAAATAAATATTGCTTGACTGACACACCAACCGTATGGTCCCAAACTAAGTAATGCTTGTACTATGGGGACCGTTCAATGGACTCCAGACCAGGGTAAATTACCAAAATTCTGGTTCTTCACAGCAATAATACGTTCTCTTTTCCAGGTCAAGACAAGTCCGTGAGCGTTTGGAGACTGCATTCCATGTGGTGGAGAAAGAGTACGGAGTTACTCGGTTGCTGGACCCCGAAGGTATGGCATCCTACTATCCTACTAATATTATAAATGCGAAAGTTTGTGAGTGTGGATGTATGTTTGTTACTCTTTCACGCCAAAACGAATGAACGGATTTGGATGAAATTTGGAACACAGATAGTTTATAACCTGGATTAACACATATAATACTTTACTTAAGTCTACGCGGACGAAGTCGCGGGCACAAACTAGTTGTTAAATATATAGGTTCTATAGACAGATGGTGAAGGAAACTATCGTGAGGAAACCTGCATCTCTACACCACGTCTGCACTGGAAGAAACATTCTCAAAAAAACATGTTGATATGTAAAGTTGACAGCTGTTGACAGCTATGTTATGTTTTATGTGAATATTTTGTCTAATGCAAACAGGGGGTTAAGAAGCCTCAATCCCTCTCGTAGTGAGGGGAGGCACGTGCTAGTCGACTCTGACATATAGCACATTGGGCCCAAGAGGGCCCAAGCAGCCAAAACCGGCAGAGCCATAAACAAAGAACGAGATGAGCCGGCGGAATCTATGGATTAATCATAAAGATGAACTTTCATTTTTTTTTAAGTTATAACGTTATGTTTCAAAGTAATTTTGCTGTCAAAAAATCTTTGTAAAGCATCTGTAAATGGTTAAAAATGTATTTAAATTTAAGAGTTGAGGTCAATGACATTTGATTAAAAGGCAATTGCCTATTAAAACAGCGGGAGGCGTTTTCAATAAGTCTAAGCAACATTGTTATCGAGACTAAAATCTGAAAAATGGCGTGCACATCTCCGTCCCCTTTTTACTCATCCATCTGTCTCACTCGCGCTATAAACTGTCGTCACGCCCAATAAACTCCGATAAATGTTTGTGGTTAGAATCTCATTTTTTCCGATACGTTAAATATAACAGCGATGGGAACAAGAGTGCGTAGCATTAACGGGTTAGTTTTTAACCTCCGATGACAAAAGAGGGGTGTTATAAGTTTAACATGTGTATCTGTGTGTCTGCCTTTGGCATCGTAACGCCCAAGCGGATGAACCGATTTTAATTTTGTGTTTTTTTTGTTGTAAAGGTATTCTGATCGAGAGTGTTCTTATCTATATTTCATGAGAATCAGTTCAGCCATTTGAAAACTATCAGCTCTTTTGTAGTTTAAAAAGTCGTTGTATCGGGGGTTTTTTAAATTTTCAACTTTTAGCCAAAGATATTGTAATAATTACAGTTTCTTTGGGATACACACAGTTGGTGTGTTTTTATCTCTTTCTGCCGGCGCTAAAAACAAAATGAGACAAGGTGTTATTAAATAACACATTGCGAATCACGCGCACGTTGATATTCAATGCAGCGTGTTTTACGAGCTATTGTTCATAGCTGGCAGGTTAGGAAGGGTACGGTGACGTCACACTCTGATAATGTTCATATGTTAATACCTGTGATGACTCAAGTAATAATAGATTCACACTGTTTGTGGTCCCTCTAATCTTCTTCCAGCTATTCTTGGAGTTTCGAGTTCCGGCTGACATTGACAGTGACATTGACACTGACACTCTCTTTTTCACACCGACCCATAGAACAAGAATGCCAATAGAAGTGTAGAGATGCCTACACCCGTAAGGGACAGAAAAATTACACAGAAATACAAATTAAAGCAAAGTCAACCAGATTTATGTGTCCAGATTTATGTGTATTTATGTGAATCAAATATCGACATTAGGTACGGTTGCTGATTATGTTTTGGACAATCCTTTCCAAGCCATCTCATCTGCCTAACCTTCAAATTCTATTTTCGCATAAAATCAGCATAGGCCCGCCTCCGCGACGCCGCAATAAAAAAAAAATACCTCCACGACTGATGTTCAAATAAAACAAAATTATGGTTCTTGAAGTGAGAGGAACCAACTTGCTCCGTCCCTCAACATAAAACACTAAGTTTAGAGGCTTAGGACGTTCCACTCGTTATGTCAAATGACATGTTATAATGACAGTATACAACCTTTAAGTAAAACGTAGGGCTGAACAAAAGAATAATTATGTTTCAAAGTCGCCGCCACTTGGCGTAAATAATTGGCACAGCCTCGGTTAGACTGGAGTGGGATTCGCCTTTAACCATATGGACGGTGTTCTAAGACGCTGTAATAGCTTTAAACGATATGCTTAGTAAAGTATGTTATCACAGAAGTTTGTACCTACTAAGAGTCACTAGGCTCACGTTGGTATTTAATAACCAGGGATGTCACTCTTAGCAACGAAAATCGATTTATCGTGTAGTCGACATTCGTATTGTCGAATCCTACTCTAAATTCCATCTTGCTTGGGGTCGTATCGATTACCGAACGAACAATACAAAATGATCGTGTGTTCAGACTATATACGACGGCAAAAAAGATGGAATTAAGAGTAGGATTCAACAATACGAATGTCACGATATATCGATTATCATTGCTAAGAGTAGCACTCCAGGATTGGAATAGAACTCGTGACCTCTCAATTACGAGGAAAAGCTCTTCTCTCTTCTTCTCCCTCGAGGGATCTTGTATTGTATACGTAACCTCCAACTAGACAAATCGATTCCGGCTCTTTTTTCTGATCAAATAATCCCGAAAATTTCGAGGCCAACATACGACCGGGATCCCGAAACTCGGGACCAAATTCTCTACCGCTAGCACATAGGTGTATTCACACATTTGCAATAGATAGGCATTTGACGCTCATATTACTCGTAAAAGCGTAATAGATTATTTATACGGTGAAGGAAAACATCGTGAGGAAACCTGCATGTCTTAGAATATCTAACCAATTTTCGAAAGACATGTGAAATTCGCCAACCCGCACTGGGCCAGCGTGGTGGATTATGGCCGAATCCCCCTCGTGTTGAGGGGAGGCCCGTGCCTAGGAGTGGGACGACAAAAGGGCTAAATTATTATTATATAGATTACTAACGGCCCGCCCCGGTTCATTGCGGTTACATTATTCGAGTTTTAGTAAGGATCCCTATTTTTTTTGGAAATATATTATAGCCTATGTCACCCGGGGATAGTGTAGCTTCCCAAGAGTGAAAGAATTTTTCAAATCGGTTCAGTAGTTTCGGAGCCTATTCATTACAATCAAACAAACAAAGTTTTCCTCTTTATAATATTAGTATGATTATTATATATAGTATGATTTATATTATACCCGTCACTTTCTTACAGATGTGGACACCCACGAGCCGGACGAAAAGTCCCTCATCACGTACATCTCGTCGCTGTACGAGACGTTCCCGGAGCCGCCGGCGGTGCACCCGCTGTTCGACGCGGAGTCCCAGCGCCGCGCCGCCGCCTACACCGAGCAGGCCGCCCAGCACCGCGCCTGGCTTCACGAGAAGTGCGCACTCATGCAGGTGGGTACTCCTTCGGTTGGAACTAGTCCTGGCACACACTCCAATCACTAATACTATGTAAGCCAAGGGTGCTACTCGTAGCAACGATAATCGATATATAGTGACGTTTGTAATGTCGAATCCTACTCTAAATTCCATCTTTTTTGCCGTGGTATATCGTCTGAACGAACGATAACTTTGTATTGTTCGTTCAGTAATCGATACGACGGCAAAAAATATGGGATTTAGAGTAGGGTTCGACACTACAAAGTTCACTATATATCAATAACGTCGCTAAGAGTAGCACCCCTGGATAGACAATGGTGACCAATGATTACTTCAAGGTTTGACCCTCGACGAGTCCAGAGGAATAGTTTAATTGTCTTGGAACCCGTATGAATTTGATCGAAAGAAAGAATGGGAGGAGGTGGAAAAAAATTCACAAGAATGGTCGAAGCGGGTGGGTTGGCTAAACAGCATAGCGGTACAGTCATCCTTACGGAATAAATTCAAAGCCTTTCCACAAGAAAAAAACATTTTTAAAAATCTCACGTGATATTGGGGGTTGTGGAGGAAGTTGAGCCAAATGTCATGACATCTCACCAGGGGGGAGAGGGGATTGGAAAACTGCCAAAAACGCCTCACGTAATTAATGGACGCCTCCTTAAGCAGACCGTCTACGATAGAGTTTCTTTACAAACCGCCGTCAACTTGAGCCGGATTGGGATTGAGATAAAAATACTTTGTTGCACATTCAGACATAAGTTTTCAGAACACTGTTTTCTAGAAACTATTCTACAATAAGTGTCTCATGTCCCAGGACCGTGCTTTCCCGTCAACTTTGATCGAGATGAAGAAGCTGTTGAGCGAGAGCACGCGATTCCGCCAAGAGGAGGTGCCGCTCAGGCAGCGGGAGAAACAGAAGCTGTTCCTCCACTACAGGGAGCTGGAGGTAGGTTCAGTTCGGGCATTTCACGGCCGCTTGGCGCAGCGGTTCGAGCGTAGGCCGCTCGGCTCACTGCACATGGTGTTTGCGGATTCGAAACCCGCCTTGGCAAATTTCGTAATTTGCCCAGGTGTGGGTGTCACTGGGATTGTCCCCAGTCCATTGTACGGTACCCATAGTACATGCGTAGCTTAGTTTGGAACCATACAGTTGGTGTGTCAGTCTGGAGATATTAGTTATTTATTTATTTTATACCATATTAATTTAATGCCACTAGCATATGGGTCAATAATGCACGTGTCTTCGTGATATGTACTGTTGCGTGCTTACAGAGAATATAACACATAGAAACAAAATATGACGTCTGTGGTGACGAATAAATTCATCTATTTCATAATGAGACTGGGCTGCTACTCTTAGCAACGATAATCGATATATCGTGGCATTTATCGTGTCGAATTCTACTCTAAATTCCACATTTTTTTGCCGTCGTATGTCGTCTACAAAAATGGAATTTGGAGTGGATTCTACACTACAAATGTCACGATATATCGATTATCGTTGCTAAAAGTAGCACCCCAGACTTTCATCAATCAACTTAACACGTATTCACAGAAGATAGGCGTAAAATAGCTATTAGAGCTGCGTTTCGTGTGGCTAGCAAGAGAGAGCCGGAAGCCCTACTCCCTTCTTCTATCCCACTCTCTTCCAATGGCAACGTGCGAACAATGCCTTTGGTATTGCAAGCATCTATGGGCTACGGTAACTGCTTCATAACAGGCTGATCTTTAGCTTGCTGGCCGACTTTGTTATATAACTTCACTAGAGACCCGCCCCGGGTTCGCACGGCTCTAAAATTATGTGTTTCTCTACTATATTATGCATGTATTATACATATAAACCTTCCTCTTGAATCACTCTATCTATTTAAAAAAAACCGCATCAGAATCCGTTGCATAGTGTTAAAGATCTAAGCATACATAGGGACAGACAGGGGCAAGCGACTTTGTTTTATACTATGTAGTGATAAAAGCTTACCTATTTGTCTCCACCCAGAAATACTTCGAATCCGTGGGCGAATGCGACATAGAGCCCACACTACGACCGGACGCGCTAGAGCAGGCGTGGTCCCGGCTGGTGATAGCCCAGCAGGAGCGCGAGCGCGACCTCGCCGACCAGATCCGCCGGCTGGAGCGCCTGCAGCGCCTCGCCGAGAAACTGCACCGGTGAGGATGGTAGAGGCATCTCTACCATGGCTTTTGCGAGCTTTCTACTCTCCCTAGTTGCTGCCATCAACGGAAAATGTATTTGAAAGAAAGAGATAAATAAAAACTTTATTGCGACTAGCAAAAAAATTACATAAAAAATAAAATAATTACAAATTCTGCTCCCAGCAAACGGACCCGATTCAGTATATGCTAGTTGATAAGAGCCAGCGCTGGTCTTCCTTTGGTTTGAGTGGTTCAGTGGTTTGAGCCCGTGAAATCGCCAAGCGGGCGCTAGGCGATTTCACGGGCTCAAACCACAAAAAATTACTAAATGAATACTACTCTTCGACTAATAGAGTCGCTTCATTTTCCTCCGCTCATTAAAATGAAACGATTGCAAATCCTCCAAGGATAACTCTATCTGTATACCAAAATTGATCGAAATTGGTTCTGCGGTTTACGTGTGAAAACGTTACAAACTGACGCACAGAGTTACTTTCGCATTAATAATTTGTACAGAAGACGAATAGACGTGTTCTTACCGGCCGTCCCTTCCACTGCCTATCTCATCTAGGGGTTGGATGATCTTCAGGATATCAGTACCTAGTTTCAGTTAATATCTTTGGATATTCACCCACAGAGACATAAAGCAAACCGAAGGCGGCCTCGACAACGTGGAGCGCCACATCGAGAGTGAGATCCGTCGCGTGGAGCGTGGAGTGCACCCCGCTGAAGCCAAGATGGCGGCCGAGCAGATCGAGCAGGAACTGCGCGCCATGGAGCACACAATACAGGAGATGTTCCAGGACTCGCAGGCGCTCCGGGAGGGCCGGTATCCGCAGGCCAGCGAGCTTCAGAGACGGTGAGACACTTATTGTTACAGGTTTAAAGTTCAATTTTGTTTGGCATATCATTTAAACCGCCTTTTGGCAGTGTAAGATTTGATTTATATGTGTGTGCTTTTAAACCAGGGTGACGACCGCTTGGCGCAGCGGTTCGAGCGTAGGCCGCTCGACACATTGTACATAGTAGTTGAGGGTTCCATTCCCGCCTTTTTGTAATTGCCCAGGTCTGGGTATCACTGGGATCGCCCCCAGTTCTTTGTACGGTACCCATAATACAATCAATGCTTAGTTTGGGATCATACAGTTGGTGTATCAGTCTGGCGATATAAAAAATATTATTATTCTATATGTTTATCCCTTGCTTACGGTGAAGGCAAACATCGTGAGGAAACCTGCATGTCTTAGAAAATCTAACCAATCTTCGAAAGACATGTGAAATCTGCCAACCCGCACTGGGCCAGCGTGGTGGATTATGGCCTGCATCCCCCTCGTGTTGAGGGGAGGCTCGTGCCTAGGAGTGGGACGTTAAAAGGGCTAAATTATTATAATGATTAAACCCATGGATATGTGACATAAATGATTTTAAATTGAATATATTTTTTTGTAGAGTCCAACAAATTCACGACCGCTGGCTGAACGCGCGGCAAGCGTTCACGGGGCGGCTGCTGCCGCGGCTGTCCTCCGTGCGGATGCCGGTGCAGCAGACCACCGTGCGGCGGGAGACGCGCACCGTGCTGGAGACCAGGGTCCACGACGCGGACCCCAAGTTCCAGCAGCTCAGCGAAGCCACCAAATGGTGCAAGGAGAAACTGGTCAGAGCTTGATCATTACTTTGAGGTTTCATAGTTAAGACATTGCGATGGGTTTATTTAATTCTTTACTTTTATAAACGGTGACGCATACGCAACGGTTTTATTTATAACGATTTTGATGAAATTTTATGGGACTAATCCTTTCAAATAACAAATCGGTCAAAATTTTTCAAATCAGTTTATAAATGAAGGAGTTGTGAGGTATCAAAAATATGTTACAACCGAATTGAGAACCTCCTCCATTTTGAAGTCGATTTAAAAGTTAATGTCAGGACATTCTGATGTCATGTTGATTGATGTTAACAGAAGAAGCTGCACGAAGCAGACTACGGCTCCGACCAACCAACCGTGCAGCACGAGCTGGACAAGCACCAGAAAGAGCACAAGCACATCGATCAGTTCCATTCCAAGGTGAGTGCCAACAAAAACAGCCCAAAAAATAATCAAAAACTAGCCAAGTGCGTGTCGTGCCACGCACAATGTAGGGACCCGTAGCCATTTCAATAACGAAGATATTTCTTGGCGCGCTATTTATCATAAAAATGTTATGAGTGTCCGAATTAATTGCGTATATTTTGATTAAATCTTTACAAGTAAAAAATCCCGTAAACGGCACGACTGATAATAAAATATTGTATGGAAACACCATTAAATTTCATTAGTATCTTTTCAACGATGTTTTCATGAAAAAAATATCCCCCTTTTCCATGTTCGAGGAGGTACCTCAAGAAATGTAATTTAGCTACATTTTATATTTTTGTAAGTGAGATTTATTGTTAAGGTATATCTGTACCAAATTTCGTCAACTTCCGACAAAAGCTGTAGTAGTTTACATTTTTTTCATTCTCAGTTATGGTACTGTGACAGACTGGGACGGACGGACGAACTGGGTGATCTTATATAGTACTTAATAATATATCTATTTCAGGTGGAACAATGTGTACTCAACCGCGCCAACTTCTCAGGCGAGGAACTAAACTTGTACAACCAACATCTGAGCCAGCTGCAGAAGCTGTACGCGGAGCTGCTATCCACCAGCACTAAACGGTATATTTAACTGACTATTTTTAATTTTTTTACAATTTTACAATTTGATCTTCTTTTGAAAGACACATAATTCATTTTTTTAATCCGCCTTGTGGTCGCCAGCAAGGTATTCGTTGACCGGCATCACGGGTCAATAACCCTAGCCTTCAAACTAGGAATACGAAATAAAGTTGCAATACGGGAGCGGAGCTAACGCCATTGCGATTGGTCTTTGGAAAATAATAATGGTTTGTGATTGGTCCATCGTAAATAGAAATCGTATATAATATGTTTCGGAAACTTACTTAGTGTTAATCAAATCTTATTTTCTCCAATAGCATGTCAGACTTAGACGCTCTCCAAGATTTCCTCCAATCAGCGACCGCTGAATTGAACTGGCTGAACGAGAAGGAACAGGTGGAACTGTCCCGGGACTGGGCCGACCCGCACATCAACCTGCCCGCGGTACAACACTACTATGAGGTGAGTCTCTTATATACTTCTTCGTAGTAATGGAACATTTCACAGGTAGCATGTGAAAAATTATATTTTCATAAGTAGCACTTGCTATCGGCATAGGTAGAAACTGTTAAAAATCATTGCTATCAAACCGCAAAGCGTTAGGTACTGTCACGGTTTTTTAACCGACTTCCAAAAAAGTCATATGTTCGTCTGTATGTATTTTTATGATAAATAATCGACCAGTGACTTCATGGGATTACTTGTTGATTTTATTCACTATGAATAAAATCAATGCCTGTGAAAAATCATAGGTGAAATAACAGTGAAAGAAGAATACAATTTCACGTAATGAAAATGAATTGAAAGTAGCAATCATTTCCATGCCTACTCCTTCGGGTTTATGATACCCTAGTACTTGCGTATTCTATACACATAATAATATAGCATTTTTTTCTCAAATTTTAAGTGTACATATTTAAATCTTTATATATAGAATTCCGGTGTGCATTTGTACGTAATTCTCCTCCGACTCCTAAGGAAAAATACAAATTCACAAATAGTAACTATTCATTTATAAGGAGATGTGACCAAGTCAATATATTCACTACTAGCGGCCCGCCCCGGCTTCGCACGGGTACATTGCGGTTACATTATTCGAGCTTTAGTAAGGATCCCTAATTTTTTTGAAAATATATTATAGCCTATGTCACCCGGGGATAGTGTAGCGGTTCAGTAGTTTCGGAGCCTATTCATTACAATCAAACAAACAAAGTTTTCCTCTTTATAATATTAGTATGATGGATGGGACATACACTTATTTATCTCAGACTCGTATCAATAAATCAATCTCAAGTCTGAGAACGATCTTGAGTAAGCGTTTCATTTTGTACGGCAAAGACATTAGAATGACATTTCCAAGATCATTCTCAGACTTGAGATCGATCTATTAATACAGGCCTTACATATTTTATTCACATAAAATCTTCAGACTCTTCCCCCCATCACCACTTGTATTACAAAATTGTTGTGTTCACATTTATTTCAATGTGTTCCGTTTATTTCCGCAAGCATTCGTTTGGGAACGATAGTGAGGTTTGTTTCACACCATTATTTTAGTTGTTAATTCAATTATTTTATGTTTGTATTATTTAGTTTTTTGTTTGATGTGCTTCTTATGCACTTAGAAATAAGGATTACGAATTAATTCTAAAAAAAAATATGTTAAAGATTAATTAATTTAAAAAAATATATTTTTAATATACTAAAACAAAGCAAATCAATGGACACAAATAACTGTTAGACTGTGCAGTTGACTAGAAAACGCAAAACTGTCTCAATCAATTGTGAATTTTAAATCCATAGTATTAGAGTTCTAATTGTAATAACATCAGCTTATTAAATCCACTAAACATTTTATTTTTTTCTAGCAACTAATGTCATCGTTGGAGAAACGCGAGTTGCAGTTTAGTAACGTTATTGACCGCGGGGAGGCGCTCATAGCGCAACACCATCCAGCTACCAAGACCATTGAGACACATCTGCAGGTAATTTGAACTCTAAATACGCACGACTATGATTCAATATCCCTTAAATCCGTAGGTAAACTGGAATAAGGACTCTAACGTCGTGTGAATAAGGATATTACCACAGATATAGATTTACATAGATAACGCAAATGCATGTACTTCGCGTGTACGAAACCCCGACCAAGCGTCAAGGTTGGTCGCCGCTAACTTACAGTCCGCGCGACTACAGATATAAAAAATATGAGTATGAGCGAGATAATCACTCGAGAGAATCGTAGCGGGCGGAGGGGCATCGGCGGCATCGGTGTCTTTGAATCGGTTTGGATTTCCCGTCACTAATGACGTCACAGTAGGTGTTAAAAATTCGGCACGCTTGGTTGCAATACAAATCCTGATACTTGCGATATCAAAAAGTAAAATATAAATAAAAAATAAAAATAATATTTTTTTCTTAATAACAATAATTTTACTTAATAATATTTACCTCGCAGGTGATGCAGTCCCAGTGGGCGTGGGTGCTCCAGCTGACACTTTGCCTGGAGACACATCTGAAACACACCACACAGTACCACAACTTCTTCGAAGAAGTGAAGGAGGCCGAGAAATGGATACAAAAGTAAGTAGCGACCTCTACATCTCACTTAATACAGGTTTTCACACCTACCACAGGCACCAGCGATCCACAACCAAAAAATTGTCAACTATCTCCAATGACTTTACTTATATCTACATATATTTACATCAATGTATTTTGGTTTGTGGTGAGAAATAAATGATTTTTATTACTTCTTAAGGCTGAAGCGCCCATCTAGCCCGCGAAGTTCAAATTTTTTGAGTTCTTTTAGAAATTTTTCAAAATCTGACTGTAATAAAAGACAAATTTTGTAATTCGCGAAAAAGACCGTGTGCAGTGCATTTATTAATATATCCAACTTACTCTAAAACATTTCAAGAACGACAGCTATCCACATAATCTGGCAATTTTTGTATATTTAGTGATTTACTAGTATCATATCCACCGTGATAATATTTAGAGTAAAATAAATGTATTAATAAATGCACTGCACACGGTCTTTTTCGCGAATTACAAAATTTGTCTTTTATTATTGTCAGATTTTGAAAAAATTCTAAAAGAACTCAAAAAATTTGAACTTCGCGGGCTAGACAGGCGCCTTCACCTTAAGTTGATTCAGAACAACACTTTTTTATGTATGTTTACCGAATTATCCGTCAATTGAGGACCGATTTCGAAAACTATTTTTTTGGTTAAAAATTGTATACATACTCTCCAGGTGGTCATAGAGATTTCATCAAAATCGGTCTAGAAGTTTGAGAGGTATGGACGATTTCGGTCGCCACGTATTCAATACTGTACTTCACCACTAAAAATCGTGAAAAAAATTGTTTAATTAAAAAGTGTAAAGATCGGTGTTACTATCTTTACACTACGTTGTTGGGACTACTTCTTAGAAACCTATCCCTGCTTACCTGAGTTGGTGTGTAAGGTCTTAACTTTGAATATTGATTTCGAATTGTTCCGCTCAACTTTCTTATTTTTTTATTTCATAAGAACCTTCTCCTGACAATAATGAATACAACAAAAAAAAAATCACGAAGTCGTTCCATCCGTTCACGCGTGATGCGATGTCCAAGGAAATAGAGATTATTTTTTATATAATATAGATACATATTGTTTTCTTATATTTACGCGAATACTACACATTGAAATAAAACTATTTTTCGGATTTTATCGCGTTTATTAACTTTATGTTCCCGACGTTTCGGTTGCTTTACAGCAGCCATGGTCACGGGGGGACTGAGGTGTTAGACGTCCTGATGTCATAGTTAGTAACTGGGTACCCTCATATTTAGTTGTTGTTTGGAACATAAAGTTAATAAACGCGATACAATCCGAAAAATAGTTTTATTTCAATAATATAGATACATTTATTAATTGATCTCGTCTTGCTTGTGCAGACGCGAGGAGGCGTTGAACAGCACGTTCTCTGCGTCGGAGTTCACGCTGGACCAGGGCGAGCGGCTGCTGAAGGGCATGCAGGAGCTGCGCGAGGAGCTGAACGCGCAGGGCGGCGCCGTGGCGCGGCTGGCGGACGCCGCGCGGGACGTGCGGCCGCTGCCGCTGCGCCGCGCGCCCGTCGCGCGCCCGCTGCGCGCCGACACCGTCTGCGCGTACAAGCACGCCAATGTCAGTCCGCCTTTATCACTTTGAAGATACTCTTTCTGCTCTTTAAGATGTTTTTTATAAAAACTTTAAATTTATGGCAATCAGCCCATACCAGCTATTTTTGTTTCCCGCTTTGCATCGGAGGGAAGTGGAGTTTTTTTCTTCCAACTCCTCCAGTTATTTCTTTTGATTAAATTCGTGCGGGTTCCAAGGCAATTTAACTTTTATCCGGGACTCGTAGAGGGTCACACCTTGACGTCATTATTGGTCACCATTGTCAATCCTGGTTCTCAGCAGTAACAGTGGTGAATGTGTGTGGCGGGACCAGTCTCATACTCGTATAAGAAAAGTTTTTTTTTTTCTAGTTATTCGGAGACTTTTGAGATATAACCGCTAGGTGCAGTGGTTCGAGCGTAGGCCGCTCGGCTGACTGCACACGATAGTAGACCTTTTCGTAATTTGCCCAGGTCTGGGTGTCACTGGGATCGCCCCCAGTCCTTTGTACGGTACACATAGTACCCGTACCATACAGTTGGTGTGTCAGTCTGGCGATTATTTTTGTTGTATTTATGTAATTTTTTCTAGACTTTTTGTAGGGCACAGGATGCTTTATCTAGTTTATGTAACACGTTTTTTTTGTTTTTATGAAAGTTTTATCTAATCTTTAAGGTGAAGGCGCCTGTCTAGCCCGCGAAGTTCAAATTTTTTGAGTTCTTTTAGAAATTTTTCAAAATCTGTCAATAATAAAAGACAAATTTTGTAATTCGCGAAAAAGACCGTGTGCAGTGCATTTATTAATACATTTATTTTACTCAAAATAATATCACGGTGGATATGATACTAGAAATCACTAAATATACAAAAATTGCCAGATTATCTGGATAGCTGTCGTTCTTGAAATGTTTTAGAGTAAGTTGGATATATTAATAAATGCACTGCACACGGTCTATTTCGCGAATTACAAAATTTGTCTTTTATTATTGTCAGATTTTGAAAAATTTCTAAAAGAACTCAAAAAATTTGAACTTCGCGGGCTAGATGGGCGCTTTAGCCTTAAGACACTATTTTTTTAAGTATTTTTTTTTAATTTCGATTGTTATTTTTTCCAACACTAAACTGTTTAACTCAGGTGGCGATAGAGAAGGGTTCATCGGTGACGGTGCTGGACAACTCTGGCCGCAGCCGGTGGCGCGTGCGGCTGGGCGGCGCGGGTACGGAGCTGGCGCTGCCGGGCGCCGTGCTGGCGCTGCCGCCGCCCTGCCAGGACGCGCTCGACCACGCCGCGCGCCTGCGCACCGCCTACGACCGGGTCAGTCCACGCGATAGATATATTCTATACATTCTCATACTACCTGCCCCGTATGGGGGGGAGGGAGGTCTTCAAATCACCACGCTTAGTCATAGGAGCGAGGGGGAATCTTCGGTTTTTGTCAGGTAGGTCAATATTCTCTAGGGAAACCTCGCGCTTTTTCGAGCTATATTCAAATATGGCGAGCAGCGTTTGCAAAAAATGTTTGTATTTATGAATTACTACGTGAAAACTAGAGGCGGAGGGGGGTCACCGAGGGTACTACAGGTGGTCATCAGGGGGGGGGGGGGGGTATTGTAAAAATACGAATACATCTCAAGTTTGAGAGCGATCTCAGACAAGTCATTTTTAAAAAAACATACCAGTATAAAATGCAATGTCAAAACGTACTCAAGATCGCTCTCGGACTTGAGTCCGATTTATGAATACAGGCCTATGATAGTACGTAACTATCTAGCAGTCTGTCTTCTCTACGGTAACTATAAAGCACCTAAAATATTATTTATTAAAGCACCCTGTAAGTACAAGGATCATGATAACAGACCGCTCACCACAGGACGCTGTACCGTTAAAAATCCAATATTAGATAAATAATGGAAATTAATTACTTAATTATTTAAATATTAGAATGGACTAAATTATCATAGATTACAATTTTGTTTGCATAAACAGCCAGTATATCAACACGGACAGGACGATGCGCGCATTAGTTCACCTACGCTATGTACGTGTGCATTGTATTTCTCATTTTATTCTTCTGTCTCCTGAAGGTGATACAACTATGGCAGAGGAAACAGCTGAGGATGAGGCAGAATATGATATTCGCCACCATCAAAGTGGTCAAAGGATGGGACTTCCCTCAAGTAAGTGATATAAAATAAATAAATTAATGTCGCCAGACCGACACACCAACTGTACGGTCCGTAACTAATCAACGCTTGTGCTATGGGTACCGTACAATGGATTGGGCGCGATCCCAGTGACACCCAGACCTGGGCAAATTACGAATAGGTCATTTCCGAAATTTGCCCCAGCGGGAATCGAACCCGCAACCACCATGTGCAGTGAGCCAAGCGGCCTGCGCTCGAACCACTGCGCCAAGCGGTCGTCTATTTTTATACCGACTGACGTTTCGCTGAACTTTATAATTTTTTTCTTTCATAAGAACCTTCTCCTGACAATAATAAACTCAACGAGAAAAGAATTAGCGAAATCGTTCCATCCGTTCACGCGTGATGGGCAAGGAAATAGAGATTATTTTTTATATTTAGACTAGCTGAGCCCGCGACGTCCGCGTGGAATTTAATTTAACAAAACAGCCCGCTCCCGCGTTATGACCCCGCGAGGCAGAACCCATTTTTTTAAATATTGTTTTTCTAAAATAAGAGTAGCCTAAGTTACTGCTTATAACATCAGCTATCTACCAGTGAAAGTCCCGTCAAAATCGGTCCAGCTGTTTCGGAAATACTCTTTGATTTCATGTGTTTTTATTTTTTTACGCGGAACCCTAATTGTTTTTCAAAAATTAAAGTAGCCTAAGTTACTCCCTATTACATCAGCTATCTGCCAGTGAAAGTCCCGTCAAAATCGGTCCAGCCGTTTCGGAGATTACCCGGAACAAACACACAGACAGACAGACAGACAATTTTTTTTTAAATCGCGTTTTTGTTATAGGTGTCGTATGTACTTTCATATGCATGTGGGTGAAATCAAACTCTTCAATCTTCAATTTGGTTCTTTATTTCTTTTATCGTCTTTAAATACGTCTACTCGTCTTCAGTGTTCGCTTACGACTCCCGTTCATCTCTCACTCTCTTATACTTCATCCGTCACTCACTCTTACATCTTGACACGTTACTACGTCATCACTATTACGTCCCTCTCTATACCTCTCACTCCTACACTCGGCCGTCCTGATCTTAGTCTGCCCTCAGACTAACCTACATTACAAAGATTACAACAGATAATTACTTTACAAAAATAAGTTCTATACCTTCGACGTACAACCAAACTAACAATCTGAATTTAAACTTATAAAGCTCTTAAAATACACTTAATTACCAAAGCTTCGCCTATAAACACGTCATTAATAAATTTCACAGTGAACATAAAACACCAAATAACAAAACCTCAATACCTATTTAAACCAAAATTAAATTAGAATCAATAGATAAACAACTAACAACCAATTACTACCTAAAATACGTAGTTGCCATCACTACCCTTAACAGATAACGTCTCAGTGTCATATACGGCTGGCCATGGTTTCATAGCATCGGCTGCGCTTAACGTCTTTTCCGGTCCCTCTTTTAACCTATCCATCTTGTCTACGTCATATCTTTCGGAACCCCATATGTTTGTTATCTTATAAGGACCTACATCCTTCGGCCTTGACTCCATGTCATCAAACTGTCTCCGTATTATTGCCATAACGTCTACACCCGTGTACTTTCGACTCTCCTTCCTCTTCTTCTTATAATCTCGTATGTTTTCTTCCTGCGCCTTAAACATGTGCTCTTTCGCTTTTATTCTCCATTCTTCTCCATTTCCCATACTTTCAGGTACTAGACCTTTCAACAGTAAACTGCGTCGAAGCCAGTGGTCCTCGTGCTTTCTGAATTTCATAACCTCCACAATCGCTTCTAACGCCATATCCTTCGTCTGAGCTAGTTTCATTTTTTCTTGAATGTTCGACACAACTCTCGCTGCATATGTGCTTCTACTTAACGCACCGGCGTGTCTCATCTGACTCCCATCTGTATGCTCGACCGCCACCTTAAGTTCTTGAAGTGTCATAAACCACCGTGCCACTCTTGTAAAAGTAAACAGATCTTTCATGTCCTGCGTCATCTCCCCTGCATCTTCGATCTGTCTTTCCACTTGGTCCTGCTCATTAATAGCTAACCACAGTGGTTGCTGCGCTACCGGACTGTCATACTCTGAATAGATACGTAACTTATTGGGTACATCCTTCTTCTTCATTGGGCTGTCATCTCCTACGACGTCATTCGACTGCAGCTCCTTACTAACTTCACGACCTTTAACACAAGATACCTCTGAAACAAAACCTGACTTATTACAAATCCTGTATTCACCAGATGGCAAAAACATTACATTTCCCTTGTTCATAACCAACATTACATTAAGTAAAAATTCTTGTCCTATTATTACATTATACGGCATAGAGTCTTCAGGTACAATATGGAATACCACATCACAATAGCCTTGTCCGTCGATCATCAACGGAACTGTCACCTGTTCCCTGGAATACACCTTCGTTTGTCCAAGACCTGATACCGCCAGCGTCTTACTATCCCGTCTCGGAGATCCAATCTTATCATAGAAACTTTCCGCAAGGAGATTAACCTGACTCCCTGTGTCGACAAGAGCGCTTGTCCAGGTATCCAAAATTTTCACGTCTTTTTCCGACTTTCTTATCATATTCTTAGAACAATCCATCACTAAATCATCTTTATCAACATCGACTTTATTACAGACCGCTGTCATATCCATATCTTCTCTCCTGTCACCCGTCGTAAAAGGAACGTCATTTTTCATGTTCGCGTCAGAAAATTCAATGAGGTCGGTAGCAAACATTGTTCGCTTCGGTCCATAAGGTTGTCGCATCTCTCGTACCTGGCCTCCTTCGCCGTCATTCTTGTCAGTTTGTCGGAACGACTGATTGAATGTTCTTGGAGTGAACGGTTGCGGGTTTCGAGTGAAGTTGGTGTTGCCCGCACCGGATTGGCCGCCGCCGTCTCCTCCGCTCTTTGATGTGTGTTCTGATTGGTGTGACACCAACTGACAACATGATGCAATATGACCGAAGGCATTGCACTTAAAACATTTTAATCCCAAATGTCTATTCGGACATTCTTGCGACTGATGACTTAAATCTCCGCAATTATAACATCTTGTTACTCGTATGCCTCCCATGCCTTGATATTTTGTTCCCACAGCCATATTATCGCTTGGTTCTCGTCGTGTCCTCCAACTAGGCTCCGTCTTCATTCTCGTTGTCATTTTTTCGTAAGTGCGTAATCTCTCTTTCAAATCCGGGTAAGTCGTTGCTCCATATAACATCATTTTGTGTATTTCTGCGTCTTGAATACCTTCGATTATGTATTTAATCGCTACATAATCTGCCATCATTCCACGTCGGCCCATCTCTTTCATAACCAGTAGGTAATCCTGGCAGCTTTCGTCCATCTGTTTCTTTCGGCTACCCATCATCTCATGTAGAGTCTTCTGATCGATAGTATCCGGAAACTCTTTAGCCATACCTTGTTTTAGCTCCTCCCATGTCTTAAAAGGTCTCTCCGACTTGATCCAAAGCGCAGCTGTACCAGTCAATGATCGCCTCGCAAAGATCAACTGCTGTATCGGCGTCCAATGCATAATTTCAGCGTTGTCTTCCACGTCTTGGATCCATTTTGCCACGGTGTGAATCGTGTCCCGACCATCAAATTTCGGGATTAAATCTTCGGAAGCTTTAAAACCAACCTGCATCATGGTGTTCACCTCCGGGCCTGCAGCGTCTTCAAAATTGGCGGACTGCCGTCCAGCCTTTTCTCTCGGCATAATAATTTTCGTAATCGTCGTCTTTTGTGAAAATTCGTGAAAAAAAATCTTCAACTGTTTTTTTCCAAAACAAAAATTGTGTCGTCTTTCGTCGTTTTTACTGGCGTTTTTCCGTCGTCTTACGTCTTTAACCCAATTCCACTTTTGTGGGCGTGAATGTGGGTAAAATCAAACTCTTCAATCTTCAATTTGGTTCTTTATTTCTTTTATCGTCTTTAAATACGTCTACTCGTCTTCAGTGCTCGCTTACGACTCCCGTTCATCTCTCACTCTCTTATACTTCATCCGTCACTCACTCTTACATCTTGACACGTTACTACGTCATCACTATTACGTCCCTCTCTATACCTCTCACTCCTACATGCATTTCGTGAAAAGGTGTTATTTTGATATTACAAACAGACACTCCAATTTTATTTATTTGTATAGATTACCTGTACCCTGCGCGCGTTGCTACGTGCCTTTGTGGGCTCATGCACAACACTTTGCTGAAGATCATGACATGATCAAATGCATAGTTTACGATTCTATAAAGGACATACAGACAAACATTCATTTTTATATATACTAGGTGATACAAAATGGGTATACTATTTTTTTTGCAACTTAACTTTGTAAATCTCAAACTATCGGCTTTGTGGGACAGTTGAAGTACTAAAGATTTTGTAGACTTGTGAAATCGGTCAACAGCTGTATTCCTATAACACCTTTTGTTTTTCAAGTTCCCTCCAAAGCTGATGGTTTTAGAATTACAAAGTTAAGTTTTGAAAAAAAAAGTATACCCATTATGTGTCACCTTGTATACTAGGTGAAACAAAAAGGGTATACAATTTTTTTTGCAACTTTACTTTGTAAATCTAAAACTATCGTCGTTGTGGGACAGTTGAAGTACTAAAGGTTTTGTAGACTTGTGAAATCTGTCAACAGCTGTATTCCTATAACACCTTTTGTTTTTCAAGTTTCAAATCTGATAGTTTTAGAATTACAAAGTTAAGTTTTGAAGAAAAAGTATACCCTTTCTGTTTCAACCTGTATACCTATATATATAGTTTATTAAATTCATGACTAAATGTTCATTATATTTCTCAGTTCGTGGCAATGGGCGCGGAACAGCGGCAGGCTATCCGCCGCGCGCTGAACGAGGACGCCGAGAAGCTGCTGGCAGAAGGCGACCCCGCCGACCCGCAGCTGCGGCGCCTGCGCAGGGAGATCGATGACGTCAACAGGCTGTTCGACGAGTTCGAACGACGCGCCAGAGCCGAGGGTAAGTCAAAGTCAAACCTGCTTATTTTATTTAGGTCTACGGGTCTGTTAATGTTATATGGTCTTACAATCTGTTTTTAGTATACCTAGCACACAGCCAAATGGACTGTCAGTCTTAATATCAGTGTTTTGTAAACATTTAAATTGATGTAAAGTGTGAGTAGGTATGCACACCTCGATAAACTAGCTTTCTCATATTATTTAAATACCTAAATCTGAGTGAGAGTTGATTACTATTTACTTATTTAGTGACAATGGTGTTGTCTGGTCACATTCTGTTGCTTTTTCTGAGAATGTAAACCATCTTTTATCAATTGAAAAGAGTAACCATTGAGTTACTTGCCGGATCTTCTCAGTGGAAGCAGCATTCCGAACAGGTGGTTGATTCTGACTATTCATAAATACTTTGTAGGCTTACATGACAAAAAAAGATTTGATTTTTTGAGTTTGAGTGATCTGTGCTCTAGTAAAAAAGAAAATAAAAATCGGTGCTTCTTTAGAGCAACAACAAACAATAGTAAGCTAATGGCGGTGTAAATTAGTATTAATGTGTTTACTGTGTGACTCATAGGATGGATGCCATTATACGGAATTAACCTGTGGGTCAAATCTATAGTATTCTTAATTAATTGCCTTACAACTGTTAAATATTGTTACGGACGGTAATATTCGGACAATAAAATGAAATGAAATGAAACATCGCCAGACTGACACATCAACTGTATGGTCACAAACTAAGCAACCTGTACTATGGGTACAATGGACTGGGGGCGATCCCAGTGACACTCAGACCAGGGTAAATTATGAAAAGGCCATTTTCGAAATTTACCCCGGCGGAATTCGAACCTCTTTTAATTAGTAAACGAAGGATGGAAGCTGTCGTATCCCCCCCCTAAAGGGGAGTCGGAGAGAGGGAGGTGGGACTTATGGGTAGGGCTTCCAAGCTGCATATGGAATATACATAGGTACATAAAAGTAGTTACTCTTAAAATAGCGCAGGAAGTTTAATAACAAAGGATTATCAGTCCTCGTAAAGACGATTTGAAGGTTCTATGCGATTGTTGACAAATAAAAAAATTGTAAAAACAAGTATCAAGACAATAACGTCGAGCTGTACAATCATCTTGATGGCAAAAGGACATCATCGTCGTACAATAAGAGTCAGTCACAATTAGCGAGTCCGCACGCGCGTACTCGCCGCGTCACAATCCATACATATTTAGTACCGTACTATTATTGTGAACTGAACTTTGTGTAGTGCACATAATGTTTTAGTTTTTATAACAATAGATGGCGTTGATGCGTTGTTGAATTTAGATTTTACAAAATTTTGTATTCGTGTCAAATCTGTTCTAATTTGAATTCCTTTATGTATAATTAATTGGAAAACAGAAAATGACATTTTGTGATGATAGCGTAACCTTGATATTAATTGAAATTTTCCATCATTTGATCCATGTGGCAAAACTATGTTGTTTTTGGCGCCCGTTTGATTGCCAGCTATCGCGTTCTATTTTTCACTATAACAACACAACCGCACCCCCCCCCCTCTAACTGTATCTCCCCCTACGTTATCCATTCAAATATTTACTTAGATAGACTTCTCAATGCACTCAATTGATGAGCTTTGTACGCCTATAATGGCTGTAGTTAAAATGATTATTCAGAACAAGTTGTTAATTACACTAATTCATAGGTAATCATCATTAATTATAGTCGTCTATTGATGACTCAATGTTTAGATGAGCGAATTAGAACAGAAGATACTATTGTTACTTACATAATATCATGATTATTTTAGTACTTATAAAGCTATCTATCCCGCCCATGTATTTGCTATGGATCTAATAAAACAACTCCCAGTCTCCTTAGGAATACTATAGGAATCATGGAATTATGGAGTCTCACGGACGGCAGCCCTTTTTCACCGAATTTTCGTCAAAAAGGTTCATTCCCAATCAATTAAACTCTTTGGAATGTGTGTGATTATATCAGGTCCATGTACCGAATTACACGAATCCTAATCTTTCCAATAATAATATATATCTCAACCCAACTCAATTCTTATAATTAGTACCTAAACGATTGTCCCCAATTCCATCTAAAAATAGCAAATCTTTCACGACTATAGTAATTATCGACTCGTCTTATAATCTTAATAATGGAACGCTATTATTATTTTCAAATTAGTGTTAAGACGAATGGCAATTAACATTAAAATATAATTCCCTGGAAATATTTAATTTTTTATTTATTTCTCGTTAGTACTTATTGCACTCTGAGTTTAGTTATGGAAGGGAGATGGTAGAGAGTTAACGCATTTGCGTAATTATGAGTCGTCCTGTGTTTAATTAATTGTGTGTGAGTTGTACTACCTACCTAATTTATTTCTAGCCTAAAAACACATCCGAAAATTGTTTTAGGTTTAGAGGGATTTCTTTTAATTTATAAACTCTTTATAAATTGTGAAAATGATTTCATTTGTGACTTGAAAAACTATAGTTTCAGTTGCTTTATATGTGTGTAAAGTGTTTGAAATAGTTTTGGAAGTGTTGATGTACTATTACTGACATGAAGAAGTTGAAAAGACTATTCTCCATCGGAAAGGGCGGTAAAGGTGGTAATGTATCAGCTTGTGGGGACTGGTCGACCCATTTTCCTCTTGGCAACATCTGTTCATTTGTTTAGTTTGGAGGCAATCACGCCTATATAATTATATTTCTTATAGGTAAACCTTTTTGTTACTGAACTTTTTAAGATTCCGTGATCAAACTATGAACCCATATCATTTCGCGATGTCCGTCTGTCCGTCCGTCAGACGGTACAGTCATTTTATTCAGAAATTATGATTGCTGGAAGGCTGCAAATTGGCACAAAAATGGTGTTTTGATACCATTATAATAACAGTTTTTTTTAATAAGTCACCTTTTACGAAATATTGAGCTCTAAAGTAGCATTTTATACGTATGTTGTTTATGATAACCAAGAAAACCTAGCTACCCCAAAATATCGTTTCGTCATTGAAATTTCAACGGAACCCTTTATTGTGCGTGACCCGATACGCACTTGGCCGGCCTTTTAATATTGATTTTATAGCTTAAACTAGATATTTAATTGAAATACCAAAATCTGCGTGAGACTCAATTAGCTTGGTAATATTTAATTACTTGTGTTTTATTATCTAGTACTTTCCAGTGACAATGGTGTTGTTTGGTCACGTTCGCGTTGTGTTGCTTTTCTGAGCATGTCCTCTAACCTTTTTTTTGTTGAACGGAGTTCTTGCCGGTTCTTCTCAGTGCCGGACCGGTGGTAGATTCTAACTTATCATAAGTGCTTTGTTGGACTACGTGAATAATAAAAGTGTGAATCCTTTTACTCTCTATCACTTTACGACTTCACTGAGCAGTATATCCTTTCGCCTACTCTGTCAATCACCGAGATGATGTCACTCACGATTGTCCAATTGCTGTAACAATCCGAGGTGCTGACCTTGTCACGGCGTCCAAGTATTTCAGAAACGAATCAAAGACCAGACCACCCACTTTTTGGGCAATCATGAACGATGGTGTTAGGTCATCTTGTGCAAACGAATTGTTATCAAGCTCAACGTATCGCAGGAATTAAGTATTTTGTTTGTGAGTGAATGAGGGCTTGAGTATAGAGGTGGCGTTGATTGAAATGTCAATTTACCTCTTGGGTCATGTGGTCTCCATTAAAAACTGTGGAACTTGAATATATTTGTCTAATATTATAAGCGTGAAAGTTTGTATGTGTGTTTGTTACATAATCATGTTAAAACGGCTGAATGAATTTGGATGATTTTTGGTGCTCAGATAGCTTTATAACCTAGGATATTTTACTTTTGTCCAGGCGGACGGAGTCACGGGCAGAAGATCTATAATTTGGATCATGTTTTTTTGGATAGGCTATAAATGTATCAGTTTTAAATGTAAAATGGCTAGAATGCCAGAAATGTCCGGAACTCTTCTGCTTTAGACAAATTTACTCACCAGATTTTTCTTAATATTTCAAATGCCAGGCTTTCATTCTAGTACTGTGGTTAGCTTAGTCTAATTACCAATCTCGGAATCTAGACGTCCTGATATTTTCCCAGCAATAAGAGGTGTCCAGTACAAACAATATAATTCATACAATCACCAAAATATGAGTTCAACCGCCACCAATTAGGTTTTACGACCGAATAATGATGTCACTCTGTTTTCGAACGAAACAACAATTGGCCTTGCGTGCGCCAAAGTGCGGGCTGATGACTGTCACCTGACCCAGTACCCTGTTCATCATGGTAAAATCCTACTAATATTATAAATGCGAAAGTTTGTGAGTGTGGATGTACATACATACATATGTATGTATGTATGTATGTATGTATGTATGTATGTATGTATGTTTGTTACTCCTTCACGCAAAAACTATGAACGGATTTGGATGAAATTTGGAACACAGATAGATTATAACCGGGATTAACATATAGGATACTTTTTAACCCAGTAATCCAATACTACGCGGATGAAGTCGCGGGGCACAGCTAGTAAATTATAAATAAATATCGCCAGACTGACACACCAACTGTAAGGTGGTCCCAAACTAAGCAAAGCTTGTACTATGGGTAGCGTACAATGGACTGGGGGCGATCCTAGTGGCACCCGGACCCGGGCAAATTACGAAAAGGCCATTGCGGAAACTTCCCCCGACGGGAATTGAACCCGAAACCACCCGGTGTAGTGAGACGAGCGGCCTACGCTCAAACCACTGCGCCAAGCGGTCGTCAGACCAATCTTACGATTCGTTATGGATTGATGGTCCAGCGTTATCATAAAATAAGTACCTGAGTAGGACATCATCATTTGCTTCACCTCATCCCATTATCAAGGATTTATTTCGATTTTCTGTCATATTTATCCTCGTTCATTCCAACCTCTTAACAATCTCCTGATCTCCACTGAAAAATAATTCTCAAGTGGACTTGTTAGTTGAATTAAAAACGGACCTGATTAGATTCGAACCCAGTAGATTCGATTGATCAAGAGAGTAAGAAACTATCTAACAAGAACTCTTGTTAACTGGTGCTTGAACTTTATGAATCATGAAAAAAAAACCTGTACAATTTATGTTTTTTGATTGACAATGCGGAATATTTTTTTAAATAACAGAAGTCCTTATGGGGAAAACTATCTAAATAATTGTCAGGCATCGTGGTAAATCACAAGCGACTACCTCAACAGGTCTCGGAGTGACGGCACATCTTTTTTGATCGAGTCCACTTTATTCGATTGACCTTGCCTGTTCTGAAATACGGGCAGATTGTGACAGTTATCTCTGCAATTCTCAATCGAGCGCAGAGTGGGCGGCGCGCACAGCGCAGCCGAAACCAGTAGGATCAAATGTGGAACAAACTTTATGAACGGTTACTAACACCTTTCACGATATTTTTGAAAGGTTGCTATTCTGCTTTTTGTTATTTATTTGTTATTTATGGATGTATTTTATGGAGTAATACCTATCAGTGTTTTTTTTGTTTAAATTAACAATGTTTCTAGAAATTTCCCCGGATATGGCAGGAAATGACGAGCCCTTTGCCCTGGAGTTTAAAAAGTTACAGGCACCTAGGACAGAACTTGGAAATGTCATCTTTATGACATTCCAATTCTATACGCTATTTCAAGAGAGAGTTGAGATAGATTTATATGTCGGCTTAAATGACAAAAGCTTGTCTTGAAGAAAGTTCTCAGATTTCTCACGAGAATATAAGATAGTTCACAGGGATTGCCGAGCCAATGAGTCATCTGTGTCTGAAACTGTGCTTGGTACAAAATCCCCTACCGGAACTATTAGGATTAGGTTTCAGGGTCATTGGCTCAATTTAAGCAATCAATTCTGTACGAACGTTCCGATTCATGAAAATTTTACAGTTGTCTATATCGTCACGAATTGTTGATCGATATATTACTGTTGTTCTAACAACGTCTGCTGGTAAAAAATAAACAGTTTTTTGATCAAAACAATCGTATATTTTAACAAATATGCTGATTTGATTAGTGTTTACTTGCAGGGGCTCGAATTAAAAAAATACAGTTGTTGTTTTGATCTAATAAAATATTCAAATATCGAATGATCCCACTGCCTCAGCTACTCTGCGACCGTGTAATAAAAATGATCTAGATCTGAACTCAGTTAGTGAAACGCTGCCGTACAGTGATAAGCATTATTTCGTTCGTTTAATACATTTAAATGTTTCTGAAGATCATTCTTGTTTACATTGAAAGGACTGTGGAGAGGACCGAGTACAGGGTTCTCACAGGTTGTTTTTGTTCGTCTTAGACCAAGTATCGGTGAACTGTGTCCAATTGTTTTATTGTCTGTGGTCCGTGTTTTGGTGTGAATCTTCGATAGATTTATGTCATTTGAATTCGGAACTGTGTGAATGATTTGCAGAATTATTGTCGATGATTTGAGGTGAATGAAAAGAACCTAGCCAATGGTGACAGAGGATAGAATATGATGCAGTTCAATTAAATGCATTGGGTGCATAAGAGTTCATTGACCTGAAAGCTGAAAAATGCTGTAGCATTATTGGCGTAAATTGTTACGAACTTTACGAGTAGATTAGCTGGTAGGATTAACTACTTCATTAAATTTGTATCTATGTAGTATTGTGGTGAAATGCGTGCGCGTGTCATATAATGTGGGATGTCTGATGTAATAATAAGAATGAGTTGTAATTGAAATGCCTAACGTTTACCTTTGCACAACAAAAATAAATGAATATTATGTCATAGCAATCAAACGAACAAAGAACCTAATTATAAAAATGGTTAAAGCATTACAATAGTGAGGGGGTTAGTATACGTTCTGAACGCATTCAAATACCGCTCACCGTGTGAACAAATGTTTCCATTCGTTCACTAATAATGATTTAGCTTCTTGCCGGATCTTCTCAGTGGAAGTAGCATTCCGAACCGGTGGTAGATTCTGACTATTCATAAATGCTTTGTTGGCTTACGTGAATAAAAAAACAATTTTGAGTTTGAGTTTGATGCACGCTACCGCTAGGGGCGCTGCTGGAAAATGTATTGACAAATTTGATCCCTCGTTTGGTATTAAATAAGCCCACAATTTTTTTCTTAGTTCTAATCCATTTTCTTTTTATCTCCTGAACAGGTTCCTACCTAGTTCAAGAGGTAGTGTCAACCTAGTTTAACTGACCTTAAAACCACCACAATCGATGTAAAATGTTTTTATTTTTTAAACTAAATATTTAGATATAGTTTAAAATATTATCACTTTTAATTAAGTATCTTTATCTGTAATTTAAAAGAGATGACAAAAAACTATTTATATTCTGGGACTCCAAACCTTTCAGGTCTCCATTATGTAGTTAAACTGAATACTATCCTTTCCTTATCCTCCGCAGAGGAATCCAAGAACGCTGCGCGTATATTCACGGAACAGTCCTCGAGTCTCCTGGAACGGCTCGATATACTGGAACGGCAGCTCCATGAGCGGATCGCGAGCCACATCCCGCGGGACCTGGACTCCTTGGAACACCTGGTGCTGCAGCACAAGGACTGGGAGAACAGCTTACACACGCTGTCCAACGATGTGGAGGAAGTACAGACCACGTTCAGAGGTAAATATATTCATACTAAGTGTCTATTCAGATTATCCGCTTCCGGACTGCAAAATTACAGTTTGAATGCAGTTGATAAACTGCCAACCGATTGCAAGCGGATTGCTAGCCGATTGCAAGTGGATTGCTAGCCGATTGCAAGTGGATTGCTAGCCGATTGCAAGCGGACTGCTTACCAATTGCAAGCGGATTGCTTGCCGATTGCTAGTGGATTGCTAGCTGATTGCAATCGGATTGCTAACCGATTGCAAGCGGATTGCTAATCTCTAATAGCCTAGTGGTTCTAGGAACCGTCCTAGTTACCTAGAGGTTCCGGTTTTTCATTTCCAGTAGATTTGAATTATTCAGCTCAGTTGGAGATGACAACCAAAGAAGCCAGTATTAATTAATGAATTCCCTTCTACAGGCATTGCCCTCAAGACTCCTGCAATGAAGAAGAGTCTCGACAAAGTGATGGGCAAGTGGAACGACATGCAGTCCAAGAGCCAGCTGTTCGTTGAAAGGTATACCTACTGCATCATATATTAAAGTCCTATTTAGTTTGACTCGTCTTTACGTCATTCCGAATTCTCACAGGTTATGGTATTATTACCCTTTCCCTTTACACTGACCCGTTCCCCTATAAGTTGACCACGTACGAGCAATGCCTTTGGTTGCCTTTTGCCTACAAGCTTCTATAGGTCGTGCTCTTGTTAACCCCCAACGAAAACAGAAGGGTGTTATAAGTTTAACATGTGTATCTGTGTGGCTGACTGTGGCATCGTAGCAAACGGACGCAAACGGATTATCAAATTTTAATTTTGTATTAGAAAAGTATTCTGATCGAGAGTGTTCTTAGCTATGTTTCATGTTAGTCGGCTTAGCCGTTTAAAAATTATCAGCTCTTTTGTAGTTTATATTTTCAATTGAGAGTTATTTTGTTTGTAAGCTTCGTATTATATTGCAGCCATATTATATTAGCTTTGTATATTACAATATAATTCCCTCAACAGGCTAAAGTTCGTGGAGATAGTGGTGAACAGCATGGAAGAGAACCACCAGACGATATCCGAGTTCGAGATCAAGCTCGCGCAGTTCAGCGATCTGCCCAACGACGTGGAACTGCTCAAAGACGTAAGTTAAATCTGATGAAATTGTATGAAATTATTAATATTGTGTTTTTTTATACTTACTAGACTCCTCGGACAATCAATGAATATCAAAAAATGTTTAAGTAGAGAAAATCAACCTTATTATGTTTAGAAAGTAGAGTTGTTTTTCTCTACTTAAACATAATATTTTGACATTCATATTTTTCTCTAGGAGTTTACATTTGTGATCTCACGCTCAGAGAAACTGGTATAAAAACACATAATAATTTCAAACGAATCTTCAGTTACTATAAGAATAAAATAGGTTGCACCGAATGAAATCATAGCGGGTTTTCAGTGTTCAATCCAATCATATGAAAAATCACGTGACAACTGACAAACAACCTATCAGTCTTACTATGAAGTTGAAAACCTACTCGCAAGAAAACGATCTACCCTGAATTTTTTTGTAAAGATTACAACAATGTTGGTTTGTCACATTACTAGTATCCCTGTTTGCCCCTCCATTTAGGAGTGGGTCCACGTCAATAGTTTAATTGCCAGGATAGGGATCGAACGCGGAACCTGTAGCCTATTGACGCCTTGAAACACAGACTTCACAGGAAGATAAAATTTCACCCAAAATCCATAAACATTTTTGTTTCTGTACCACAACAGATGCACGAAGATCTTCTCCGGATGCAAGTGGCAGTGAGCAAGCAGCAGATACAGGTGGACCAGATGAACGATGACGCTGAGAACTGCCGCCGCCTCGTGGAGACCTCCCGCGCCGCCCTCCCGCACTCCACCCTGCCCCGCTCCGGCAAGCACATCGACCTCGAGAGGCTGGACAAAGAAGCCTCGCAGCTCAATAACAGGTGGAACAATGTCTGCACCCAGCTGGCTGAGAGGTGAGTGGAATATGACTTTTTGATTTCAACTTTAAATTTTTAAAGTATTATAGTATAATTTGGTGGTTGTTGGATGTTGCAAAATGTTGTTGGGTTATTGCAAAATGTTGTTGGATTCTTGCAAAATAATGTTGACTGTAGTGTCAACTGTTTTTTTTTTCAAAATTTATCGGATTGTTGATATATTGAAAGGACGACATGGTAAATTCATTAATTCAACTTATTTTGGGCGATTCTCAAAAGGCTTCAATTTTTTTTAAACTCCGTCGAAGATTGCATATAAATGACTTTTAATGAGCCTTTATTGTTATTAATCCAATGTATCTTGGCAACATAGGCTCCGCAGCTGCGAAGCGGCATACCAACTCCTGCGCAACTACAACGCCGGCCTGGAGAAGGAGGCGGAATGGATCGACGATGCCTACAACAAATTGCAAGCGCAGCCGCCCGTCGAAGTCAGGCCGAAAGAGCAATTCGAACCTACCAGGGTGAGATTACTAACACGACTTACTATACATTAAACTTTAAATATTAAGGATAGGGTTGTTGACTAATATCGTATTTTATATTTAAATCTTTAGTATTAGTTCTGTTTTGACAAATTATTTTTTTATAGTGTCCCTAGGAGTCTATTTTGTTGACATCACAGAGTACTTTGTCGGAACGTTGTCTCTGCGTCGATAGATTGTTTTAAGTATTGATTTTGGGTATTCGCATGATTTATTATTACAAAATAATTTGTTTTGTTACATGGTATAACATAATATAATTTTACTAAACAATATACCAAATTACATGCGGTTTACTAGACCTAATAATAAGCATGGTTTAAGTATTTCTAATGGAAAGGACACTTTAATAGTTTGTCTTAATATAAAATACACCGATGAATTGTAATGGTAGCACAATTACTTTGTATATTTTTGAATGATCGGTAATGGAATTTAATCCGAAGAAAAATTTACCCATTTTTGAGTGCTTAACATTTTTTTAACATGTCTGGGTGTCATGTGGTTTATTCACAGAACCTACTCACAAGTGTCGTCGAGAGGACACCAAAGATTGAGAAAGTTAACGTAGACGGTGGCAGATACATACGCGAGGCAAAGGTAACTATCAGTGTACTAATTGTTTAATTACATGTTCTTTTATTCTGTGGCATTTTTGTGGACTATTCTGTATTAGCAAGGACATAATTTACGAGTTCTTGATGAACATTTAGGACGTTTTTTTATTTATAAGAGACTATTAAGGAATTATTGTTTTTTTTTCATAAAAGTTGATACAGAATATAACACAAAATGCTGTTTTTTTTTTATTGATGAGAGGTTTTGAAAGTGTTTTTAAAAGGTTATCAAGTGCGGTCCAGCGTCTCGATCCCGTCCATCTTGTCTATGCTTTGGTCGTTGTTTCTTTTGGGTCTTGTCTCTTCGTATATCAGAGGTATTCTAGGCTCAATCGTGTTATCAAACGCATGCCGCTTACGCCCTTAATAATAACGCTTACGTGTTCTACTAATCGATGCTTGGCGATTAACATCGATTTGTATCGATTCGCTTTCACTAATCATAATCGTTTTGATTGCGTGATGTGTGTGTGAATGTTCGGAAAAGCAATGTATTACTGCTCTGAATTATTTGTTGTGTGACTAAAGCGAGAATAGCCCGATTAAAAATAAAATAAAAAGTTTATATGTACATCATTTTGAGTTGCTAAGGTGCGTTCCAATTATGTGATAATGATTTAAAACATGTTGTGTATCCCTACGTTGGCACTGGATGAAACATTAACACAAAACATGTTGTTGTCTCTGTTTTTTGTTGTCATAAAATGGAGAAGAAAATCCTTCATATTTTTATGTAACATCACAACTCTGTTTTTATGTTATTTAACTATATTATAAACCAAATTAAACTCATAACAATCCGTTTAACAACTTGATGCATTATCCGGACGAACTGGAACTTGAAAAAGTTTGTGTTCGGTGCAAGTAAGGCTAAGTCCAGTAATTGACTGAAAATGGATGGATTAAAAAATTACAGTCAGGGATACTTAATAATTCCATGATAAGCATAAAAATGAAAGATAAATAATGATTTATTTTATTCTGTTCGATTCCTTTTGGCGGCTAATAGACAAAACATTTTTATCCATTTGAATTTTAAATTGTATGTCCTTTGTCGGAACCTCTGTTACAGACATGCCATGTTTAGTCACGAATTTGTAATTCAAATTAACTTCTTTACGAAATAAAATTGTAATATGTTCAAAATTCATTGTTCACTTCAAAAAGCTTTGCATGCACTCTATGGGTGTTATTTGTTGCCAGTACCATAAAAAACCTACCATTTATTATCTGTATGTGATGTATTTTAAAAATAGAACAGTGTTTCAATTTCCGCTTAGATTATGTGCACGAAGAGATGGGTTTTAGAGTCTCCGCACTTAATCTTTGGTGTTGCACGCTTAGATATACCTGTATGGGTACTGTACAGGCCGGATTCTTCCAGCATGATTTCATTCCCATCGTACCTATAAGCTGGACTTGTAAATTCAGTGATGCCATTGTAAAAAAATAATAGTGTGTGGTAGAATGGATGGTGAAAATCTGTGCTAATATTTTTAAGATACTTATTAAGCACAGGTTTTTTTTTAAAAGAATGATGATTGGTACCTTGATTGTATGCTTCGAAGCCCAAAAATCATTTAATTGTAAGAATATTTTAATTCAATAAGTGTGCAAGGTTTTTGCGAAAGGAAAACTCTAATAGTAAAAGCTTAATTTTAACAACACAGACTGTTTTTTTATTTAATATCTTTTTAAAAAGCAGTCTGTTGAACTAAAGCGAACCTAACCCGCTTGGATCCTAACATCGACATAGATATACACATCGAGATGTCAACGGTACGCTGAATGGGTATGCGAGGAAGTACACCCTTCGCTGGACATGCGTCAGCTTAAGCGACAGGCTGACGTGGAACTGGCGGAGCGGATCCGCGGCCGCGGCAGGAGCGTGGATCCGGAGCGAGTTCCGGCGGGATATGAGTCCGTGGCGAGAGAGCTGGACGAGCTGAACGCGAAGTACCAGGGGCTCATGGACATGTTGTATGAGAGACTGAGAAGGATCGCCGCCGCGAACCCCGGAGACATCGTGACGTTGGTAAGTGTTCGATTTATGAATTTTTGAAAGTGGAATGTCATTTGTTTTTTATTTTTATTATTTAAAAAATATATAAAAGTTTGAATTTAAAAAAATAATGAATATATTCGTTTTTATCTAGTCTATTAACATTTTGTGTCATAAAACATGTGACATTACTCTTAATTGTTTTCTTATCCACTCATAAATAGGTTGACATTTATATTTGGAATATATAAATCGATATGGCTATAACATTTTATAGCCATGTTCATAATTAGTAGAATTTGATTTATAGTGCTGGCATTAAACGTCAAGGAATATAAACCAATTGAACGTTTCTCTAATGTATCCTAGCGGAATTATTATAACCTCTTTAAACATGTTCATTAATGACAAATTGTGCATTGATGCAATATAAAATTAGTTAGTACAAATTTTAATAACCACCGTTGCCTTACTGATGTTATATTTTTATTTTGGTAGAATTATTTAGGCCATAGCTTATACAACTGTGTTAACACAACTGTAGGGCGATCTTCTGTGAGAAGGTGGTACTACCCCGTATATGAGCTGTAGTCACTTGGCGACAGCCTGGCTCTACCACCGTTAAAATACGTCACGTAAACGTACCCAACTTTACCAATACGCCGTTTTGAAATCTCATGAAATCCATTAGGGTATCCGCCATTATTCAAAACACCTTTTGCAAATTACGGAACTCATTAGCAATAATTCAAGATACCTACTCGTATGTAATTCGCGATTTGTCCTTGCATTTATTCCGCCGGCAGTGTCGTTAGGTGACCTCATAAACAACCCATTTAGGGGGAAATAAAAACGCATAATTGCTTCACGCGTTAATTAGGTACACTTAACCGAATGATTTGTTTTGGCTTTTAACGGAGAATTTTAATAATGTACATTTCAATGTTAATATTAGATGAATGATTTAAGCGATCATGTCAAATTGCTTAGTAGACACATGTAAAAATATGTGAGCTGATTAATTTGGATGACTATTAATTCCTACTGAATTACGGACAACAGGAAGCGATACGGAATAATCAATGGAGAAATAACGCTTCTCATGCGTGTTAGAGGATTGTATGGGAAATCGTGATTTCTTTTAAGCGTTGCGTTAAGCGCCATCTATCAAGCAGTAAAGTGACTATTTGTCGAAACATAGATGACGCTACAAACCAAACTGACGTTATACTTTTAAAATCCAGCCACTGTGCTATAATTTGGAACACGCGGCTCAAAGATACACGTCTCTGTTACCTAATTCACTTGTGAACAGTGATGTCACCTGTGTCTCATACCTGCTGGATCACGTTCAAGGCTATTCGCTTTTTAAATAATTATGACGTTAGGGATACAGAAAAAAACATTGGCTACGTCATAGATATTAGTTAGTTCTAAATCCTCGGAATCGAATGCGAGGAATAGTTATAATATAGATATTTCTTACATATATTTTATGTGTTCATTTTTCCCTGGTGTTTCTCTCGTCACAATTGTAGGGCGCTACTTCCTCGAATGACAGACAGAACTGCTGTACAATTTGCGGCACAAATATTTACGTTCACGCAAGCGATTAGCGAGCGTTAAATTTGTGGTAGAACTACTGTAAGCTCAGGCAAATAGTATCGTATTGTTTTTTGTAATGTCTAATGATGGTGCAGATTTCTTCTTACCCTGTTCCAACAACGAATTTTCACTACTAACATTTTAAAAATCACAAAAACTAAATCGTTGTTCTTATATAACAAAATCGGCAAACAAGCGTATAAACCGTCTGAGTTAGTGCAGTCATCATAGCCTATAATGGCTTGCAGTACCAAAGGTATTACTCGCACATTGACCTGAAGGGGAGGGGAAGCTGGGTTGGTTCCGCTTATACAGGTTGAAACAGAAAGGTTATACTTTTTGTTCAAAACTGAACTTTGTAATTCTAAAACTATCAGCTTTGGAGGAAAAGTGAAAAACAAAAGGTGTTATAAGAATACAGCCGTTGACAGATTTCACAAGTCTACAAAACCTTTAGTACTTCAACTGTCCCACAAAGCCAATAGTTTTAGATTTACAAATTCAAGTTGAAAAAAAAATAGTATACCCTTTTTGTTTCACTTAGTATATCTGTTACAATCACAATGTTTTTTGTTATGCGAGGTTAAAGATCCCCTCCCACACTCGAGCCAAATATTGCCAAAACAATAAAATACAGTCTTGCACCGTTAATAATTAAGCAATAATACCAAAGTACCATTTATTGTCCACCCACGCGGCTGCCCACTTGGCAAGCGGCAAGCGTGGGTAGCCGGCTTAAAGGCCTTACTGTATATGGCAACTCTGACCCTAGGACTTGAACATGGATGATTTCATTACTAACTATAAATGTTACTGAAATACGTACCTATTGAAATAAGGAGTGGTTTAATAAATGTGCCACAAGTAGCAGGAGTAAAACCGTTAAAAAAAAAAAAAAATGTGCCACACTTTGTAATAATGATTTCCGTGTGAGTCATTGATGTAAGGGTAACATCCACACGTGTTTAACCGGCACGATTTGCAGCCATATATTACACCGACCTGGGTTCGTTTATCGTCTGAATGAGGCCTATAACTCATTTATTTTTCCGCCAATGTTTTCTATAGTTTGTGTGTTATTTCAATTGGATACGGAATAATTTCAAATTGGTGTTATAAAAATGAAAAAAACCCATTTGCAATTGAATAATTCTTTAGACTGAATCAACAACTTTTTCTATGTAGGTAACCCTGTATGGAATCCTGAAGAATTGACTTTCATACTTTCAGCGTAAAGATGGAAAATAAATCTTTAGAATTTCCTCATCATACTATGTATTTTGAAATACCTATTACACTCGCCCAAATATTATAAAAGTATTCAGCGCACCTATACTATTTCCATTTGCAATAAAACTATCAAGGTGAATGTCAACGAACCGCGTTTCGGACGGGCGCCGGGCGCTCGCAAAAAATTGTAATGCATGGCTACACTACGCGCGTATCCACATCTACATTGAACTATCATGATGTCCTCAAACAGACTGGTCTGTATACGCGTGATAATATCACAAGTATCACACACATCACGATCCGTATCACAGGGGTACTGATCATGATAGCCTACAAATTTCGGTAACATGGTTTCACACTTCTACGGCCCCTACATCAAGTCTGAGATGCGATCTTGGGAATGTCATTCTTATGTCAGTTCAGTACAAAATGACATGTCGAAAGCTTACTCAAGACCGCTTACAGACTTGAGATTTTTTTATTAATACGGGCATAATAGTTCCCAAAACTGAAGCTCGGTGCCAAATGGTCTTTAAAAACCTGGATGGGTGGACCGCACCGGAACGCGTTTGAAGACCTCTGCTAGGCCATTGCTCTGACGGAAAACGGGAACATGCCGTTCGATTCGATTTGATTCGATTCGATGCCACAAATCGATTCAATTAGACTGTATCTGCAATTCTAATCGATATTGTCCAACGCTAAGTTACGACCTCTAAAATACCGACGTCAGTTCATGAACTCTCGTCATAGCGTGATATAATGCAATTCCAGGGAATGAACACTTTTTATCAGCTTCTTTATTGTTTTTGTTGTAAGGCAAAGCGATTACTTCTTTATGACAAAACTTAGGTTATTAAGATGACTTTTTGCAAGCTGAATTCGTCCTACAATCATTTTTAGTAAGGTTGATTGCAGTTTGCAGTTGAATGTTTGGGATGGTTCTGTTAAATCAATTAACTACATCCATTTCTTTGTTGAAGTTTGTTTATAAAGTACAGTGCCCATAGCAGTCTTATAGCGTAATCGTATAGTTATGGACAACGATTTAAAAAACAAAACTTGTCACCTTCATTCTTATTTTTTAAATCTGTAATAAAAGCTGGACGGAGTAACATAAGCTACGTAAATATTGGTACTTGTCCGTATTAAAGTAGATAAAGCAACTGGCGATATAAAAAACAAATTATAAAATGTAAATAGACAAACCCGCTAAGTTTCTTGTCGTAACATAGAAAAAAAACTAAATTAAAATATGTCCATCCGCTTGGGTGCTAAGACGCCACAGAGTCAATTGTAAGTGTCCCCATAGGTTTTAAGAAAATTAACGCATTGACTTTGATTTTATATACTAATATTATAAAGAGGAAAGATTTGAATGTTTGTTTGTTTGTTCGCATTGAATAGGTAGGCTTCAAAACTACTGAACCGATTTGGTAAAAAAAATTCACTGTTGGGAAGCTATCCACAGGTGAGATAGGCTAAATCATATTTTCTAAAAAAAAAGGGATCCTTACTAAAACTCCAATAATGTAACCGTAATGTACCCGTGCGAAACCGGGGCGGGCCGCTAATATTATATATTTACGAAACATAACACATACACATTGACGACCGCTTGGCGCAGTGGTTCGAGCGTAGGCCGCTCGGCTCACTGCACATGGTGGTTGCGGGTTCGATTCCCGCTGGGGTAAATTTCGAAAATGGCCTTTTCGTAATTTGCCCTGGTCTGGGTGTCACTGGGATCGCCCCCAGTCCGTTGTACGGTACCCATAGTACAAGCGTTGCTTAGTTTGGGACCATACAGTTGGTGTGTTCGTCTGGCGATATTTATTTTATTTATTTATAATATGTAGATATAACATGTATTTACGACACACCGCAACAGCTACAAGATAAACCGCTCCAAATATAGAGATTACGTTATTTATTGAACTACACTCTATACATACAAGGAGTGGATCGGATTTATATGGAGTGAATTATCCAGTTCAAGATATACTGGCATGTTTAACGAGATGAGGTAATAAGTGCGGTTAATAATATTTTTTACTAGCTGTGCCCCACGACTTCATCCGCGTAGTATTGGATTATTGGGTTAAAAAGTATCCTATATGTTAATCCCGGTTATAAGCTATCTGTGTTCCAAATTTCATCCAAATCCGTTCAGTAGTTTTTGCGTGAAGGAGTAACAAACATACATACATACATACATACATCCACACTCACAAACTTTCGCATTTATAATATTAGTAGGATTATAAGATTCGAAATGGCATTCGAAGTATTTTTTTTGGTAGTAGGGCCAAAGCTCCATTGGGGTAGAACCACGCTCTCTCGGAAGGTAGCTCTTATAGCTGCGTTTCGTAATCGTACTCTACACTCATCAGAGTGAAAGAGCCGGAAGTTAACTAACCGCTACCTACTCCTCCCTCTTCCCCACTCCCACCCACCCCTTCAGGATGGCAACGTGGAAGGAATGCCATCAATATTGCAAGCAGTACGGTGATTTCTTATCATCAGGCGGTTCGTACGCTTGCTAGCCGACTTTGTTATATATAAAAGTCGGCACCTTAGTCATCCTCTATCACTCGTTTTTAATCCAAATCACAAAAGCCAAACCGCAAAGTGCAGAGCGTAACTAATGCCCAAAAAAAAATACAAAAAAATATTGTTTTCTCATATTTACGCGAGTACTATACATTGAAATAAAACTAAATTACGTCACACATTAGTAACAGGAATGTAAAAAAAGCGAAGAGCAGTTATTAATCGATGACGTCACCGTGTGATGAGAGCAATCTCCAGTCAATTGAATTAGGATCCGTTTTTGGTTCATTTAAATTGTTATGCAATTACAGGTTTTAATTGTGAAATTCAATTGATCGGTTGATAGGAGTTTCAGTTCTTAGCCGTGCCTACTTTTGTGTCAATGTATAAAATAACTAGCTTTTTCCCGCAGTTTCGGTAGCGTATTTTCTGTGTGTCGACAACAGCGCCACCTACCGGGCTCAACTATAAATAAATTAATAAATATCGCCAGACTGACACACCACCTGTATGGCCCCAAACTAAGCAACGCTTGTACTATGGGTATCGTACAATGTACTGGGGGCGATGCCAGTGCCATCCAGAGCAGGGCAAATTACGAAAAGGCCATTTCCGAAATTTGCCCCGGCGGGAATCGATCCCGCAACCACCATGTGCAGTGAGCCGAGCGGCCTACGCTCGAACCATTGCGCCAAGCGGTCGTCAAGACATATACTATAGCTAAGAACTTTCCAGGTTACCTCATAAGTATTAAAAATACACCAAAATCAGTCAAGCCGTTTAGGAGAAGAACACCCGCACATCGGGATTGTTATATAGATTTCGCAATATCCCAATTAAAACCTCTAATTGCATAACACTACAGTACTGAATGTAAACTCTGAAATCCAAAATAACGCTTACCCGCAAATTAAACGTTTTATTTGCTTTCCGAATCGCGATTATCCTTTTACGATGGTGTGATGTAATATATGGGCCCAAGGCAATTAAAAGCCGACATTTTGATGTAGTGGGCAGATCAATATTTCGCGGAAAAATAATTAACTATTTTAATTTGCCGCTTTCGGTCACATATTTCCGTGAATCGATCCTTTAGCCTTGAGTTCGAATCTATTTTTGTACTTAATTATTGATATTTAATGGCCATCTCTAAGAGTTGCTAATTTACATATGCGAAAGGCTTCGCAATTAGTAAACAGTTAAAGAAAATTAACTATTCATGCTGAAACTTCAGTTAAAGGGTCTGACCACAGTAATTTAGTTATCGAAGCAACATAAAAAAATCGTCTATGGTTTTAACTATGTAGACAATTTGCTCTATTACAAACGGCTCTATATACAAAAAGCATCTCTATATAAAGGTCTACAGCTAGAGTTGAACCAGGCAGATCCTTGGTAAAGCCTTGATCCAATGGTGGACTGTCACAGGCGGGACAAAACTATTTGTTTCCGGTTCGTTTTTCACTGACTGCTAAGTAAAGTAGCAAAAAAGTAATAATAGTAAAAAATAAAGTATTACAGTAATAATAGTAAAAAGTAATACGATTCACGACACGTTTCCTCAATGCCCTCATGTTTGATGTATTCATATTGATTGCGTCATCGGTGACGTCATAATGGCGACTGCGGGCGCCATGGTCGCGGTGTCAAGGTCACGGGATGTTTATCAGAAGTAAAGTGTTTATTACGAAATTTTTACGATATAGAGTCGAGCGAACCGGTTATGTATGAAATTTATCGATTTTCGAAAATAAACATCATTTATATGGCTATAACATAAATGATACTTAAATAAATATCGCCAGGACTGAAACACCAACTGTATGGTCCCAAACTAAGCAAAGCAACGCTTGTACTAAGGGTACCGTTCAATGGTCTGGGGGCGGTCCCAGTGACACCCAGACCGGGAAATTACGAAAAGGCCATTTCCAAATCCCCGACGCGAATCGACCCCCAACCAGAGCGAGCCGAGCGGCCTACGCTCGAACCGCTGCGCCAAGCGGTCGTCAATGAATTTAATATCATTAATTCCTCAAAAAAAAAACGTTGCGTAAATCCATTTACGTGTATATCTATCATGACCCTCACTGGAGCGATTATTAAAATAATGGAGTAACTCTACGGCTAAAATAAAGCCTATGGTATGTCCAAGGTCGGACCGATCACACGCGAAGGTTGAGCATGTATGCGAATACCGCATAATATGTTCAAACTATGTCGTAGCGACCTAACGCACGATAAGAAACCTGAAAGGTTTGCTGATAAGAATGTTGATTTACAATTGTGAATCAAGAATAGCGCTGCGCACTCCAATATGGGGCAGCTACATGCTGGTAGAGTCCTGTTCGTTCCCACAAACGTCGTATCTGAATGTAGAGCGAATATGTTTTTCTTATTTATTTAAGCAGTGTTTATTTCCTTGTATTTTCTTGTCTTTCTGTCTTGGAAAAGGTGTTGCTTTTATATATATTTTTGTAGCTACAAAGTTACTTCTTCAACCGACTTCAAAAAGGAGGAGGTTCTTTTTTTGTTTGATATACGTAAAACCCATTCAGTCTTATTACAAAAAACTAAATAAACCTTGGTTTAAACCTGTACTATCAAGTCCAGGCTTATCTGCAAAACCGTGGTCTAAACTTGTTCGTATTACAAAACTTAAAAAAACCGTGGTCTTCTTAGTACCGTCATTTGAACCATTGTCTAAATATCAACCACAGATTAATACAAATATAATTCGTTCACCATGATGTCATTCTATTGCAACGTTCCGTATGCCCAGAAAATAAATAGTTTTGATAATACGCTAATGATTAGATGATGTTTAGGAGTGTTAAAAATATTGAGACCTGGTTATTTTGCATGGATATAAACATTATTTAGTTATTTCGTCGATTGCAGTTTTGTATAGGTAAGCACATTGTCGTATTCATTTCTAAAATATATTAAGTAGGTACGTGTATCGAAACGTAACATTCTCGCGCGATATATGAAACCATAACATTAAACAAGACCATCGCAAGTTGAAAAAAGTTCTTTTAGCTTTGGAATTTAAGTATAATAGAACAATTGCCTCTTTGTTTACTTGTGTTACTTCTTCATTTTAAAAATTTAATGTGATGGACCAACAAAAAACAAGCGATCTGAGAATTGGACTGCCGAGGAAAAAGTAACTACTACTAAGTCCACTATTTTCATTGCATAACGTTTATTAAACCTATACTTTTGCCTGAAATCTTCATCGGATAATTCCACGATGGGATTGACTCGAACACGATTTCTGTTGTGTCGCCGTGGCATTTCCAACAACTCCGCGGCTTCAATATCCTCATTATCAATGAAATCGACCATGTTAATATCCATTTTCGAGTTAAAACAAAACAACACAATTAAATAGATGATATAACCTAAAAGAAAAACTTTGACAGATCCGATTTAGTGATTTAGACCATCGTTAAACTAGGGGTCGCCGAGGTTTAGCGTTAGACCATGATTTAGTCTATGGTTTATCGCAAAACCACGATTTGTAATACCATTTTTGTCTAAACCGTAGTTTATACAAGTTTAAACCTGGTTTTTTAGTTAAACCGCTTTTTGTAATAAGGCTGCTTTAGTTTAACTGCACAAGCACCAAGACCCTATTCTCCACTCTCCTCTCAAAAACTGTTCTCCTTTGATTTGCTTCTCATTTTCTCTGGATCCTCCCTCTTGGCCATCCACTCCTCTATTAGTACACAACTTGGACTCTACTATTTTGTTAGCACAACCTTTGTGAAAACGCGCTTCCAGTGGTAAATTATAGTGACTTGAACCTTTCAGACTCTCTATTATGTTTAGATTTGCCATTTCATCATATGCCAGTTTATCTTGGTTCAACTCTACGTCTAACATACAGACTTAAGATTCTTTTGAGTATGATTAAAAACGGATTAAAATGGCTTAAATACAGCGTAATCCTTTGATCGAATGAAGCCTTAAAACTACAATTATTGTAGAGATGTGTGCCGTCAGTCGGAACGGTGCAGCAAAATACCTAAAGCGTTCTACCATTTGTGATATCGCAATAATTTGGTACGATGACTCTACGCGTCCGGCGTTTTTAGTAGCGCGCGAACGACGACCGGCGATCGACGCTCGGCGCGGGAACACTGACGCGATCGAATACAATTTGTTCGAACCGAATTCGAATTTCGAAGTGCATTTTTTTTTGTGTGTGCCTGTGTTTTTTAATCTGTGTGAAAAGGTTTTGTGTCCAAAAAGGAGTTGTTCTAAACATTTTTATTTATTAAAAAAAAGGATTTATCTTTTCATGCGGTGTTAAAGTTTTTAACTTATCTTTATTTACTTGGACACCGATTAAGATGTTATCATTTCAAGTATTAAGATATTTTGCCATAAAAAATGTTGTTTACCGGCGACCTTAACCGAGTTGTTGTGATAAATGTAAACGAGAAAAATGTTAATGAAACCAGTAGGTACCAGAGTCGGTCTTATAAGCACGTTACTTGTGCAATAACGTCCATTCATTGTAACGAAGGATCTGTAGTTAAATTTATATCTTTATACTTATTCACCTTATGAGATCATAGCTTTACTTTTCTTCAAGGTTATCAACATACCGAGGAAATGTTGTCATAATAATTTACATTCATAGTAGGTCTTTCGGTACATCTTGCGATAAAATCATCAATAAATTGAACAAAAAAAGTTGGAAAAGTGTCTGCCTGAAATAAACACATACAATTTAAATGTCCTAGTTTCCACAAGTTACCAAATTAAAGTTATACTATGGCTTATTCTAATAAAAAAACAATATTTAAAACGTGATAATCCCAGTAAATTTGTCTAAATATTATAATACCTAGTACAATAAAACTGTGTACTTATCAATAGTATCTCGACCAGCAATAACAAGCATCGATAATGCACATCTAAAATAAATATATTTATCAACTACATGATAAATTGCAATTTTCTTTTGGTTACATCATAACTGATAAGATACCCATGATTGCCTTCAAATTATGAGGACATTGGACATAGTAGTTTCATATTTGAGCGCTACCGACCCTCAACTGTCACGTACTCAAACGCTACTTAAATATTTACGCTCACTTAGGCCCGTATTAATAAATCAATATGAACTCTGAGAGCGTTCTTGAGCACGCTCCTGTTGTGTGATTTTGTACTGGTTTGACATAAGAATGACATTTCCAAGATCGCTCTCAAATTTGATGTCTATGTATTGTATGACTCGTCAAAGTTAAGCTAACCTCAATTTTGAGTTGCGATAGCGTTTCGGTTGTTGCAAAAAATCTTTTGGAGCTGGTAAGCGGTATTTAGTTCAAGAACTCTTAACAGTATATTCGGCATCAATTTAAACTTCACAGAATTCAATCTTGTCACGCAATAGTTTTACCAGACGCTATTATTTTCGCCTGTATTTAGTTTCATTGTGAAGGTTACTTGAAAGGTCCTTGCTGACTAGAACGTTGCCCTGAAACACCTTTAACGGCTCTACGAGTTGCTAAACTCTTACATAATAAAAATAATTAAATAATAATTTAGCCCTTTTGACGTCCCACTCCTGGGCACGGCCTCTCCTCAACACGAGGGGGATTCAGGCCATAATCCACCACGCTGGCCCAGTGCGGGTTGGCGGATTTCACAAGTCTTTCGAAAATTTGTTAGATCTTCTAAGACATGCAGGTTTCCTCACGATGTTTTCCTTCACCGTAAGCAAGTGATAATCATATAGAAATAATGATTCGCACATAGATTTCGAAAAATACAGAGGTGCGAGCCGGGATTTGAACCCAAGACCTGGTGTGCCCGCAAGACGCGTGCTTTAACCAATCGGCTATCACTGCTTACATAATAAAGAAATCAAGAATTTTAATAATATAGAGTTAGGCTTAGAGAGGCATGCAGCTCCAATTAACAATGGCTAGAGCGAAATTTAATGATTTCTAAGCCTACTTAGACCTATACTACTTAGAGCCTACTCAACTGTTACTGTAGAAATGTAAACAATACCTATATTGTTTACATTTCTACAGTAACAGTTACGTCTCTAGTCTCTAGTGTGACGTCTGTTATACTTCTCCAAACATCTCTGCAAAGGTGTTTAAATCATTTCGCGATCTCCTGACCGGTCGGCCTCTCATGAAGTGCATGATTTTTTTATTCAAAATTTGGGGACTTTATTTATATTGACAAGTAGTAGCATACGACCTCCTGATGTTAAACAGTAACCGTAGCCTATAGATGCTTGCAATACCAATGGCATTGCTCGAACGTTGCTGATCGGAAGGGGAGTGGGATGGAAGGCGGGGAGAGAGGGGGGTGGCTTGGGCTTTCAGCTCTCTCACTCCTCGTACGAAACGCAGCTATAATAGCTACTCAACGCCGTTTTTCTGTGAGAAGGTGGTACTACCCCGGTCGAGGCAACCCGTATATGAGCTGTAGTCAGTTGCCTTACTATCTATTCTTCAAATCATTGAACACGCAAAACTGTTAGGAAAACAACTGAATTAGTTGCATTCAAGGTATATGACAGTCTAACCCTTCTTATCAGACTGTTTATAAAACCCGCGACCTCTTCACCAACTCACCTTGTGTACACTGAAGTAGTTGCAATAATGACATCACCGCACTTGTCCTTATTGCGCTTCATGAATACCATTGTTGTGTGTATTGAGTCCGTTTTTCCGTCAACCGTACAAGTGTTGTGTCAATAATTTGAGTTTTCCTTTCCTTTATCATGCGGGTTTATTGTTAAAATGTTATTTGTTGCTGCAAAGTCGTTTTATGATAGTGTTTTAGTTATTTTTTTAATGCTTACAGCCAAAAACGTTGAGCTATATTCACGCGATGAAGACGACGTAATGAAAACTGCTACCATGCTTTGAACTTTTTTTAACTTTTCACGAATTAAGCAATTTTTTTTCTGTATTCCTAAATTGTTTTAGCATGTAGCCCCTTACACCTGTATAATATATTTTTGAATGATAATGGCCGTATTCGGTACCCGAATGCGGGAAAAATTAATGGGTATATAGTTGTCGCGTGATAAAACATCAGTAAGAGGTAATGGTCCCTCAAGTCAGTTAACCAAGTTCGTTTGCTATGATTCCCTTTAGTCAGAACTCTACACACGCGATGTCCATTTCAAACACGCGCTCAACCTTGTCTGGTGAAAAGACGGGTCGTTGAATTAATGATGGTGACACAGCCAGTACAATGGCGGTCTAAAAGGATAAAAGTTTAAATAATTCCTGACGTAATTCGCTGATTTGATTATAGGGTTAAGCAACTGAGTTGGCACTTCATTATTAGTTATTATTATCTGAGTTTAATAACAAGTTGCTAATTAAAGAAAGAATATTTCTAGCTAATGGTCTGTTGTGAAGGTAATTTCAAAGATTCCTTTCAAAATAGTAATTGGTAATAAAGCTTCACGCAATACTATAATAACAACTCATCACTTATTAAAATTAAATTAAACTCATAACCATACAATTGATTTAAGAGCTTCATAAAAAGTGGTAGTACAGTTGGTTTACGGTTACAAATCAACATCGTGACATGGGATTGATCATGATTGACAGAACAAAAAATGCTCTCAGCGGCGCTTATGCTAGGTCCGTTGAAATACTCCTTTATATAGCAAGAGTCTGTATAAATTTACTAACGTAACTGATGGTAGAGGATGAAGATAGAGTGCGATATCTTACCCATTCGTGCAAATTCTAACCTCACTGACTTATGATGCAAGTAGAAATGATTATATTATAAACTAGCTGAGCCCGCGACTTCGTCCGCGTGGAATTTAACTTAACAAAAAAGCCCGCTCCCGCGTTCTGAGCCCGCACGACAGAACCCATTTTTAATTTTTTTTTTATTTTGTTTTTCTAAAATAAAAGTAGCATAAGTTACTCCCTATTACATCAGCTATCTGCCAGTGGGTGTCCCGTCAAAATCGGTCCAGCCGTTTCGGAGATTACCCGGAACAAACACACAGACAGACAGACAAAAATTTTTTAAATCGCGTTTTTGCTATAGGTGTCGTATGTACTTTCATATGCATTTAGTGAAAAGGTGTTATTTTGATATTACAAACAGACACTCCAATTTTATTTATTTGTATAGAAGAAAGAAAATGTATTTATTTTCTCCACATAAAACGGTCAAATTTTCACAACGTAAGATGGGTATGGGAATAAACGGGACTATGCCTCACTGACTCACAGATAATACTCTTCCGACTGAAGAAGGGACACATCATTTTAAAGTTATATAGGTACTTAGTCTAGTTGCCACAGATCAGTTGCTCCTAGCACAATGTCTGGTGCTAGTTATAAGGCTTTGTCAATGATCGGTAGTTTTTAATTTTCATGTCAATGAATACACCAAAAATACACTATTATAATGTAGACACATATCTTAAATTTGTAGTGATGTTGATGATACACAAGTGGGGAAATCTACATCCAGTGTTATAGATGTAAATAGGCGGATGCAACCACGGACCCGAATTAGCACAACCCATAAAGCTTTCCATGAAGTATAAAATCTATTGTCAAACACCACAAAGGTGGCTACTCATCCGTACAGCGTGTGCACCATTCATGATGCCATTTGGCAACCAGCACCATTCGAATTGGTCCACAATCCGTGCCAGATATATTTTTACTCACACACTGGCATTTGCTGGTAACCAATTAAATTGATATTTCGACGCATGATAAAGAGATAATTACAACTTTATCGAGTTACAACGTTATAGATCATACAGTGTCCGCGCAATCTTCGTCGTTAGTGCTTGCGATATTATGGATTATTTTTGCTTCTTTTATGTGAGTGATTTGTTTATTTATATCAATGTTATTTGTTTGGCTATTCCGCGCTTGCCAAAGTTCATGGATTTTGTATTGTTGACAAACACGCTGTATTGTTTTCCAATTTTGTTTTAAACGACTGTCTTCTCAACATCGTTTTTCATTATGTAGATACATTTTCTATTGTATCTTCTTTATGAATATTATCAATAGAATAATGTATAGAGTACTTTGGTTAACTTCCAAGATTATTTGAATTCTATTGACCTATTATTTCCAAGTTGACCATAAAAGCTACTGTAATTACGTATAAACATTACACATTCTCATATGTATACAATGGTTTAGAATTAAAGGATCGTTGTGCTATCCAAATTTAGATCTTCTTTATACAAATAAAACAGTACAAAAATTCAAAGATTAAGTCATGCACATCACCAAAGATATAGCGTGAAGTTTAAGTTACTACTATCCACATGGTTATCTTGTTATTCAGTTAGTTATATTTGTCAGTCTTCCAGAAATATTGCTTACATAACAATCAATGTTTTCATTAAGGCAAATCATAACATTAATGATAAATGCGTTCAAAATAAACATGCTTAAAGAGAAAGGGCAAGAAATTCAATAACTACACTTTTACTACCTATGCGTTACTGGGGGGGGAATCATAATTTTCAGCTATCTAAATATATATAACTCAAAGGTGACTGACTGACTGACTGACTGACTGACTGACTGACATAGTGATCTATCAACGCACAGCCCAAACCACTGGACGGATCGGGCTGAAATTTGGCATGCAGGTAGATGTTATGACGTAGGCATCCGCTAAGAAAGGATTTTGATTAATTCTACCCCCAAGGGGATAAAATAGGGGATGAAAGTTTATATGAAACTTTGTCAATTAAATTCCACGCGGACGAAGTCGCGGGCACAGCTAGTTTATTATTATAAGCATGTTTTTTGGCATCCATTGCGTGTTTCATAAATGTTCAGGAGTACCTAACCAGTTTCCACGCATTTTTCATTCCCCTTTCTTCAGTTGGACGCTACACGAAATATTTATTGCTTAATGGAACGATAATCTAAAGATTTATAGCGATTGTTTTTAAAAAACAGTGGATTTGTACTGTTTTAAAAGTTATTTAGGTCAATGAACTGAAGCAATATCGTCTGAAACGGTTGTACACGAATTATAAACAGAACCGTAGATATAAATTATGAGTATGATTGATTGAGTTGAGATTACTTAAGATTTATTTTTAGTACTTATATTTCTTATTAGTATTATCTACAAGATATTTTGTAAAGAGGATCTGGTGGAGACGCTTCAGGGTCAATTGTAACTGAATCATTGACGCCATTTAGGTAGATACTTACGGAACACTGTATGTAGATATCTATATTAAAACTAGCTGTGCCCGCGACTTCGCCCGCGTGGAATTTAATTGACAAAGTTTCATACAAACTTTCATCCCCTATTTTATCCCCTTGGGGGTAGAATTAATCAAAATCCTTTCTTAGCGGATGCCTACGTCATAACATCTACCTGCATGCCAAATTTCAGCCCGATCCGTCCAGTGGTTTGGGCTGTGCGTTGATAGATCACTATGTTAGTCAGTCAGTCAGTCAGTCATCTTTGAGTTATATATATATAGATTATTGAAATTTAGTACAGCAGTCCGCCTCTATCTAAAGAAAAATATAGAAAATACGAGCTGTGGTTTTTATTCCAATCTTGAACCATTTTATTGACAGTAGAGTTTCCTATTAGTACTTACTAACGCATTTTTTACATCTGAATATTTAGACTACCAATAGCATGGTCTTAAATCACACGAAACGTAAACAGGATATAAGATGAATGGACTATACTTCACTTTAACATATCATATTGTTACACTTACAAAGGCACGTTAAAGTAAGAACAAAGAACCGTGTCTCTTCGAAATAAAGTCTACATTTGAATATTTGAACTAAGATACGCATCCGATTGTGTCACTAATCTACTGACAAGGTAAACCTAATATTTTTGAACGCTAGTCGCTAATAACATGACTCAATACGATATAACTTATGAGTATTTGAACGGTTCAATGTCGACATATGGAATTTTGCTACAACATGGAATGTATACATTAGGTGTTCCACAAGGTTACCTTCTAGGTCCTCTTTTCTTCCTTCATCAAACTTTTAATGTTAGTGTTTCGAATTCAAACAAAGATTAAACGCTTTTGATTATAAAACAACTTCCTTGATTTATTCACAGCGCAACGTAATCCGACCCATCTTTACGACGTCTCCGTGAAAGAATCTCGTTAACTAATCACGCTTTCTTTACTTTACGCTCTGTTTGTTGAAATTATTTTTAAATCGATTTTATACACCACTCGATTTCTGGACCGAGCTAAATAGAAAGGATGTATTAGTTATAGTAGGCAAATTAATTACTTGAATTATTAATAGAACATACACGCAAGGGTTGAGCAGCGGAAGGATGGTCTTAATAAGGCTAACAAGTTTGACATTGAATATATTTCATGAGTTTCAATACCAATTAACTTATACTGTTACTGGTATTTTGACGTATTCCTTGCAGGGCAAGATGGAGTTAGTTCAGGGAACTCAATAATAAATATTCGCTGTGCATTTCACGAGTTGATAGATAATTTTCGCTTCCTACACGATGTCTAACTGTTTGTGGCCCACGTTTTATCTGCAACGGTTTCGAACGTAACAGTACGCACCGAAATAGATACAGTGGTTATAAATGCTTCCGCTAACTGCATATCTGTTTGTCCATCTGTTGTATCGAACGCGAATATCTCATGAATGGTATTAATTGGACCACTCCTGCGGGTCCATGCGCGCGGAGTGATCAGACCACTCGATTCGGCTTCGCAGTCTTCTTACAGATGGGACCTTTGTGGGAGATTTGTGGCCAGAAATTGAAAAGGGCACTGTAGAATAGGCCTTTGCCCAGCAGTGGGACAGTCCACAGTACAACTGTACTGAAGAAGTGAATGGAAACAAATTAAGTTTTCCATTACTAGACGGGCTAACTTTTTAATAGTTTCGTTTCGGCCTGGATTGTTATTATGACCTACGTTTAGAATTGGATATAAGTTGAGTTGAGTTGAGTTTTGCAGAGTGGAAAGCAAAATAACCACCCATACTTCTTTGTGGGTGGGTACAAATACAGAAATATGGGTGGTTAATTTGCATAACTACCTATGTCCAATTTAGCAACAACATTTTAGAACAAAAAATGAAAGAATACAATTTAAGTCACATCTACTTGTATATTTGGCCATTACGTGACTTCTATGTATAGCGTCCAATGATTTGGTGTAATAGATAACGAATGTTTACATTACCTCCTAGTCTTCAGCAACGGTAAACATTTAGTGTTTACTAGCTGTGCCCCGCGACTTCATCCGCGTAGTATTGGATTATTGGGTTAAAAAGTATCCTATATGTTAATCCCGGTTATAATCTATCTGTGTTCCAAATTTCATCCAAATCCGTTCAGTAGTTTTTGCGTGAAGGAGTAACAAACATACATACATACATACATTCATACATTCATACATACATACATACATACATACATACATACATCCACACTCACAAACTTTCGCATTTATAATATTAGTAGGATGTAGTTAATATATTGAAAGATTTTAAGACGCTATCAGTTTAGTTAATAATGCTTGGTATATAATAAAGAATGTAGCGGAATATGTTATTTTTATAACATTGCATAATCATTTAAAAAAATATTGTGGCCTAGCGAAGTCTTTCTTAAATCTGATTCCTTTTGCAATTGTGTTGAGATTCAAATGATGCGTCATCATTCTTCTTAATGGAGCATAAATTCGTTTATGATTTATGAGATCATGGCATGACACAGTTACAACATAAAACGTGACTATTGCATTATAATTATTTCCTAGATAGGCACACATTATTGATCTAGGCTATACTTTTAAATACGTGAGGAATCACAATATAGATTCTTTGTTTCACTGATAGTATCTTAACTCTCCAAATTAGGCCAAATTAATAAATAAATTAAATGCAAACCATTTTGTCCTTCGTCTCGACAGAAAAAAACAATATTTGCATAATACGACCAAGCCTATAATTGCGTCGATTATAATTGAAGAAAAATAATCAGATTTGGCACAATTTTCACGGAAGAATGTTTCAAGAAAATAGTGGCTTCAATCCTCTGCAATAATTGTAATTTCCTGGAGTATAACCATGCATCGGCTAAAGAAAGTGTGGATACGCGTTGCGCATTAATTGGAAAGCCAAGGCATTGGCTAGCTTATAATTTATCATTATTATCGTTTGAATATCCATCATCAGTCATTCTATAAATTCTATTTAATCTGAAAGTATGATCCTTTTTAAATTGTTATCTACGAAATGTTATTTTACACTTTTATATTTTGTGGTGTTTTGAAAATAACTGGAGGTAGATGTTTTCTCAAAGATCGATCATATTTTGTTAGTTTGATATGCTCTCTTATATAGATGAGCTTTGTAAGACCATTTGCAAGACCATTTAACATGATCATTACATAGTATAAAACAAAGTCGCTTCCCGCTGTCTGTATGTCCCTATGTATGCTTAGATCTTTAAAACTGCGCAACGGATTTTGATGCGGTTTTTTTAATAGATAGAGTGATTCAAGAGGAAGGTTTATAATGTATAATAAATGCATAATATTGTAGAGAAACACTGATAATAAATACCCGTGCGAAGCCGGGGCGGGTCGCTAGTACTAAATATTTCTTCTTTCCTTCAAATAAACCACATCAGCTTGTACAAGTTGACAACTTATAGCGGCATAATTAAAGGTTACAGAATATCATATTGTTACCAAAATGCGTGTCATAGTGTCAAGAGTACCCGGGCGTCGCGGCGCCCCCGGGGGGGCGGGGGGGGGTCGCAACATGCGCGCGCATCGACCCCAAATTTTCCTCCGTATTATCGAATCGGCCAGTCACTTTTCCTAACCTCAAAAACGCACAACAAACAGCTGTTTCACAATCGCGTTTAATACAAACACGTAATTAACTAAAATAAACGTACGCAACAATCGCACGGGACGTCTAGACGCGTCGGATGCCATTACGAAATTGTTTAAATTTAGAATCGGTCTGTATTTTTTTTTCATTTACGGTTTTCTTGGCTTTCATTCAGTTTCCAGCCAACCCGGCTCGCGGTTAGCTGTATTCTTTTTTTCCAATTTTAAATTTGAAACTTTGTTTATTGATCGGTGATTTAATTTTCTTTTTTAAATTGGTGTTGCTACATTCTAGGTTAGATATTTACATTTACGATGGGACGTTTTATACTTTTTATCATGTGAAATGCAGTGTATAACAGACATTTTTGTGTTAAGTGAACATTATGAATAAATTATTATAGTGTTGTGTTTATTATTCGCTAAAAATGGAGGAGTACGAGTATGACTTCGCGTACGAGTGCCGGGTTCGTATTTTTCTGTTACCTACATTTTATTGTTTATGCTACTTGATTAAATATTGGTGCAAACGTTTGATCCAACTGCGATAATGCATTTCAGCACGTGACTGGCGCATATTTGGCAATAAAACCGATTTCGCCAGCGCTGTAATCATACAAATATTATAAAGAGGAAAACTTTGTTTGTTTGATTGTAATGAATAGGCTCCGAAACTACGGAACCGATTTGAAAAAATCTTTCACTTTTGGGAAGCTACACTATCCCCGGGTGAGATAGGCTATAATATATTTTTTAAAAAATTAGGGATCCTTACTAAAACTCGAATAATGTAACCGCAATGTACCCGTGCGAAGCCGGGGCGGGCCGCTAGTTGAAAGATAAAATCGTAAAGGTTTCCAATTGGATAGTTAATTGCTGCTTCATGTTTTAATTTTAATATAACTTAGAACCTTATCTACCTAAATAATTTAAAAAATTATATTTTTTTTAAATAATTTATTTAAAATTAAATGTAAAATCCAAGTATGTTGTATAATCAAACTGAAATGTTTTAGCCACCAAAGTGGTAGTACATACATTACTAGCTGACCCGGCAAACGTTGTTCCGCCATATAAATTATTTATAGGTAGGTATCTATGAAAAATAGATGTTGACCGATTCTCAGACCAACCCTATATGCACACAAAATTTCATGAAAATCGGTCGAGCCCTTTCGGAAAAATTTGGCAACAAACACCGCGACACGAGAATTTGATATATTAGATTGTGCTGCAATTTTTTTACCAAAAATAAAAACATTATTTGTGCCTAACTGAGATGTCCCAATGACATTAACGGGGGGCACCACAGTTGTTTAATATAGGTATATCATTATGCACTCCATATTTTATATCATCGCCTGTTATATTGACTTGAAATAAAAATGACTTAAACGTTAAACGTTTATAGAAAAAAAATGTAAATGTCAATATTATTATTTTTGGTAATTCAGTACATTTAAAGGACAATAAATATCACCGTAGAAGTTCATCCGTTGCCATATAAGAAAAGACAAAATTTCGCAACACAGGTCTGCCAGGTCATTGAACTCGGCGCAAGCCAGTTTTTATGCGACAAGTTCTCAAATGTCGGCTGCAGTCAAAGGTGGACTAGAATTTGTCGATGTAATCGACGGTAATTAAAATCGATACCTCGTATCGATACATCATACTGACAATTAGGATACCTAATGGAGCACACGATCGATGACTAGTTACAACATGTAATAAAGATAAAACATCGATACTTGATCTTTTATGAGTTCGCTCATTAATTTTTTTATACTCGTACATCATAAATGTATCAAGTAATATTAAGATCTGCCATCGGGATGATGTTCAATTGGTTTATTTTCCATAAATATTTTTTTTTATCAAAATTTGCCGCAAACTGGAATTATTTTACGTAAGATATTGGCAACATTCTTTCGAGACCTATAAATTTGTTGTGAGTTCCATAAAATATTGAGACGACTCTAGCTCGTAAATCAAAATTCAAATTAAGAATGTATTGTTTTTTTTCAGCGTCTCGTTGAGGCAATGGCGCCTCGGTCGGCACGTTCCTTCCGCCAAGAGTTCAACATGCAGGACTTGACCACAGAACACACCTACACTACACACTATACCTCTGAAAAGTAAGTTTTAAAATAAATAATTAACAAAAAACACATTTTCCATAAATGCTTTTCGACTCAATAGTTGCGACTATTGAGTCGAAAAGCATTTATTACCGCGATTGCCAATCAGGAGATCTTGTGGTCGATTTTTAATTCAAGTATTTTCTTTAGCTGCGAAGCAAGTCTTAAATATTCCTAGTTAATTTGGTTTTATAGATAAAAAATTTAGATACTTTATTACATAAAAAAATCTTGGCAATAGGCATACAAATATTTAGACAAAAACTAACTAATTGGCAATCACGTCTCACGTGTAGTGACAAAACACATCAACGCTATAAATCACTGCCAATAAAGAATCCGTAGTAATTCTAAAAATGGCAACACCGTATCTTGTTCGAAAATTTTAAAATATCACTGTTAAAACAGTAATATTTTCTCTTCCCCCCCTAAAAGCAGATACGTCAGGACGTCACACTCAGCAGAGTTGGACGGTCAACCTGTCAAATCAATGGCCAATGGCAAACTTAGCTCGCCTAACTACACAACGAAGACTACAATCACAGATGACGACAGACCTGACGTCAGGAAACTCAAACGAGTCCACAGAATGTACGAAGGACCGAATATTATCGAATCCAGAGGTATAGTCCATCCGGAGACAAGAGAAATCCTCACAGTCGGCCAGGCTATCAGCATGAGGATACTAGATGTAAGAACAGGAAGACTGCTGTCTTCCCCTGAAACAAGACAGACAATGTCCATAGACCAAGCTGCGCAAGAAGGTCTCATAGACCCGAAACTTGCAGCTAGGTTGACAGGACCATGCGGCATGACTGAAGACGGCAACGAAGTCACATTACTAGAAGCTATTCAAAGAGAATTGTACGATGCCGAACAAGGATTCGCAGATCCAGCTGAAAAGCGGATCAAGGTAACTGTCGAAGGAGAATCCACGCAAGGAATGAGTATCTCGGACGCTTTGAACCGCGGACAAGTAGATTTACAAAGAGGCCTCTACAGACTACCGAATGGAAGCTACATAACAATAGCCGAAGCCTACCAACGCGGCTACCTCATTTACAACGAGATTATCAAGATAAAATCAAGCGCGCTGTGTCTGTCGGACGCGATTAGTCAAGATCTTGTTGATAATAGCGGTTGGATTATGGATAGGAACTCGGGCGATAGATTCCAGTTAGACGTTGCCATCAAAAACGAATTAATCAATCCTAACGTTAGAGAAGTAGTCGATGCTAAAAACGACACAAAAATAACGCTTGCTGAAGCAATAGAGAGAAACATTATCAACACTATACATTCGAAATACGTACACAATGTCACTAAAGAAAGACTATCTTTCAAAGACGCGGCAAGTAAACGTTTTATTTGCAAACCTATGACTCTTAAAGACGTTTGTGATAACAATCTCATGACCAACGACGGTAAGATCTTGTCCCCAGCAAATCGTACTCCATTAAACCTTCTGGAAGCTATTAATGTTGGCGTTCTTGATAGCGATAGCGTGAAGTGTATCACCAATACAACGACCGGCGGTCTTCTCACTTTGTCGGAAGCTTTAGCCGTGAAAATCATTTTGACAGATAATAAGTTTAGGGATAACCTGACGGGAGAAATTTGCACAATCCCTGAGGCGGTCGACCGTGGTCTAATCACTTCAGTATCTCAAAGATCAATATTCGATATTGACGGTTTCAAGGATCCTAAAACAGGAGAATTCGTATCATTTAACATTGCTTTAAGCAAAGGTAATCTCAAATACGTAAACGGCGAAACTTTCCTTAAATCGGAAAGCGGAGACTGGGTGTACCTAGAAGATTGTACTAAAGTGTCTTTGGTTAGGCCAGAGGTATTAGAAATGTTTAACCGTAAGATAGGCGTGTACGAGTCCGGGAAAGAGCTGTCAGTTTTAGATGCGGTATTTAAGAACATTCTCGAGCCTAAAACGGGACATTTACTAGACGCGACTACTAAAAAACCAATTCCATTCAACAAAGCTGTAGAAATTAACATGATAACCCCAGAAGGCGCGGCCTTGTTGAATTCTCTCCTAAATATCACACTGACATTACAAACCGTGACTAAGACAGTAAAACGATACGTGACTGTTACTAATACCAGTTCCACTCAACGATCTGAAACAATTATCACCTTTGCTGAAGCAATTAGGAGAGGACTTATTGACGAACATACACAAACATTTACCGACCCTACCACTGGAACAGTATTCCCAATTCAACAAGCGTTAGACGAAGGTTTATTAGGCGTAGAAAAGAACGAACCGCGTGTAGTTCACATATCTGATCGCGGTGCTAAGAAAGAATTAATACCAGGCCAAGTTGTTGAACTCAAAATCACTAAGAAATCATATATCAAAGATCTACCACCAAGTCCTGAGGATAAAGTCCAGAGGGATAGTAGGCCTGAGACTGTTAAAAGTCCAGATTATATAATTCGTGAAACAATCCAACCACGCGAGGGCGTTGTAAAAGAGATTAGAACTGTCACTTCTAAGTCCGTGGTTACGGAACCATCAGTAACTTCTATGTCAATTAAGAAAAATACTATTGAGCTACCATACGGTGGTTGGAGTCTAAAAGACGCTATACAACAAGGCCTCTTCGATCCGGCCACCGGTATGTTTATTATTCCCGGAACTGACAGAATTTTAGACCTGGAAGAGGCGTTAAAACTTAACCTGATTAATGCTGATTCTGCAATTGCTATTGATCCTAAAACTAGAAAAGAATTTCCCCTCAACAGAGCTCTAGAATACCGTATTATTGATAGTGTAGGTCAGTACAGACATTCATCTGGTATAATAACTATGAAAGAGGCGATTGAACGCAAGTATATCATTTACATTGAACTAACAAAAACAGTGTCTCTACAGAAAGTTATTACAATTACATCTATAGCAGGTATGCCTGATAAGATGGAAATATCTGAAGTTGATGAGACACCATCTCACGAGGTTGTCACCGAAGATCAGTCAGCTTTAGAGCCTGTACAAGTAACACAAGGTGTCATTTTCGACCCTGCTACAGCTCTAGTTATTTCCACCACCACTGGTGTATCCGAGAATGTTATAGACGCGGTAGATCGTGGTCTCATACCTTCTAATACTGTAAAAGTAATCCATCCACAAACAGGTCGAGCTATAACCTTAAAACAAGCGATAGATCAGGGTATCGTTGATAAGAGAACTGGTGAATATAAGGATAGGACAGGAAAGAAAATAAGTCTAGTTGACGCCGCTAAAGTTGGTTTGGTAGCCGTGGTAGGAGCACCTTTAGTAGCTGCATCTAAAGTCATTCAAGTAGTTAAGAGTACGATGGTTGTAGATCCACAGACGGGTGAAAAAATACCGATGGAAGTCGCCTACGAGAGAGGTCTAGTTGATCCAATCACGTACAGAAAATATGAAGAATCAATTAGGGATAGGTCACCAGAAACTGAGGTTACTCAAGAAACAAAAACAACTAGTTCTAGCTCTGTCACTTATTCTCAGGTTACAACTAAAACAATCCCAACAGAAACTACTGTTACCGTAGTAGTAGACCCAAAAACTGGGGAGAAATTACCCATCGACGTAGCGTACGAAAGAGGTTTAATTGACCCAGTTTCATACAAGAAATACGAGTTAACATTTAGGGAGAAAACTCCTGAATTTGCTCAAAGAGAAATTAGATCGCCCACGTCTAGCGCAGTGACATTCACTCAAGTACCAAGTCTGTCTTCACCGGACACGGTTGTAACAATGGTAGTGGACCCTAAAACTGGTGAACAACTACCTATTGACGTTGCTTATGAAAGGGGGTTAGTAGATCCCGTGACTTACAAAATATATCAGAATTCTCTAACTATCAAACAACCCGAAGTTCCTCATGCTAGTTTAGTTAAAACAGCACCTGGCACTAGCTCAGTGACTATTTCCCAGGTGACAACAAAACCAGTCACAGTTGGAGCAGCAGTGTCTGAAGGATTTATTACTGTTGAATCGATTCAAAATAGCCTTTCAGCTGATAATCGAAGAGTCATTGAGACTGTCACCACAGAGAAATCGAAGCGGCCAAATGATGTTGTGCAGATCACTAAAACTACTATTAGCTCAAAACCTAAATACAAAGTTAACATCGGTAGGGAAAGAACACCAGAGACAAAAGTTCTAGAAACTAAACCAGTGGTTCTTCAAAAACTGAGGAAGCGTGTCGTCACTCCTCTTGAGGCTGTCGAGATAGGGCTCATTGACAAAGAAACAGCGAAAGCTCTAGAAGCTGTCAAAGCATACAAAGACGAAAACGGAGCGCCGATCACACTAGAGAAGGCTATCGAAATTGGTTTGATTGACGAGAACAAAGGTAAGATCGTCGATCCTGTACATAGAGATGTGCTAACTATCAAGGAAGCCCTGAAACGAGGCATTTTAGATGGCGAAGGACAAGATGAAGTATTAATTCCACTGGCAAGAAGTCTCACTATTCCAGAAGTTTTGGAACAGGGGCTGTTAGATCCAGTTACAGGTAAAATAGTTCATCCTGAGACCGGTAATCTTTTGACCTTAAGAGAAGCTATCATTTGCGATATTGTTGATCCCTTATCTAGTGTGACTATCGCTCCGGGTAAGAAGATTACGTTGGCTGAAGCTATCGAAAGAAATATAATAGACAACGACAAAAACGTTATTAAAAGCAGTGACGGTCCGCTTGACCTGATATCAGCTGTAAATGCTGAAATATTCCCGGACGCTAATGTCAAACCTATTGAAGATATACCACCGGCGGCGATGACACTTAACATTGCAATTCAAAAGAACCTCATTAATCCTCACACGGGAGAAATGAGGCATCCACTTACAGGTGAAATGACCCCTGTGGGAGATGCTGTAAGGAAAGATCTAATTATGGCTATTCCTTATCCTCAGTCTTCGGAAACAATTTCATTGGAGGAAGCTTTAGACAAAGGGATTGTAAATCTAAAACAGGCCACTTTCACAGATCCAAAAACGAAAGAAGTACTACCTTTGGACAAGGCATTAGAACAAGGCGTGCTGGCTGTGAAGCCTATAACAGACATGCAGGCTACCGGTGTGGTAACTACAATCACAGAGACGTTCACATCTCAGCATACAGTTACAACTAAAATGATCGAACTTCTTGCTGACTATGTACTTGTCAGCTCAAACGAAGTCCAAAACACAAAAACAGGTGAAATCATAACTATCGACGAAGCTCGTCGTCAGGGCATTGTTAAGGACGAACAAACTAACAAGGAGCAATTTATTACAAGCGATACAAACATAAACTTTGAAGATGCTCTTAACCTTGGATACATTAATATTGAAGAAGGTACATTTACTCATCCCAAAACTGGCGAAACTGTCACAATATCCGAAGCTGTTAGCAGTGGAGTACTTAATACGGAAGTATCGCCGGAGTCAGCCAAAACCTCTCCAAATAAACGAGAACTTGAAATGCTTGATCTTAACGAGGCATTCGAGCTTCTGTTTGACGAAAGAACTCAAAAGTTCAGAGACCCGAAATCACCGAATAAAGTTTTGACATTCAAAGAAGCACTTGACAAGAAAATCATCGATCCCGAATCTGTAATTTATAATGTAGAGGCTGGAAAGCCTGTTACTCTGAAAGAAGCATTAAACTCAGGATTGATTGACAAGAAAACAGGCAAACTTAAAGAACCTAAGACTGGTAAATCGATTGATGTAAAGAACGCTGCAAAGATGGGACTAATAGCAGTAGTTGCGGCACCCGTTTTAGCCGGTATGGCGGTCGTTCAAGGAGCAAAGGCTGTAACAAGTAAAATTATGCAACCTAAACAAGACAAAGCAGTTGAATCGCCAAGTCGTGTCATCACAACAGATAAAACTACGAAGTATGGAGTTGTGGAACCTGTTGACAATAAAAAGGTACCAAAACAGCCTGCACCTCAACCTATGAAAGATAAAGCTGGAGTTATTCCCGAAGGAGTTTTATCTAAGCCTGATAAGAAAACCACTATTGAAGAGAAAGCTATTGTTACTAAGGTGCCTGAAGATAAAAAACCGGAGAAATTCATAACTAAACAGTCGAGAGGAGACGTCCCAGAAGCTATGGAAGTTATTACCGAAAAGAAAACTGTTGCCATTGGTAAGGAAACACCCAAAGAATTATCATCGAAACATAAACCAAAAGAACCTGTACAAATTGAAGAATTGGAACCTGAAGCACAAACCAGTAAAACTGTGGTCACGAAAACTACTACCGTAGTAACTGAGAAGATGTCACCTCAAGATCCTGAGGAATCGATCATTAGGAAACCAGAGGCCGATCTAGAAAATCCGGTAATAGTGAAACACAAGGAACAAAAATCTCAATTCACTGAAGACTATGTATTTGGACAACAAACAGTTGTTACAGAAACTAAAACCATTGTCACCGAAAAAATATTAAAATCTGAGGACATGGATACTGAAGATTTTGAAATCGTTGATGTAACACACATAGAAAAACCTAGTCCAATCGGAGATTTGGAACACGTTGTTTATGAAGAAAAGCCAGTAATTCAAGAGTTCAGACGAACAACACCTGACGGTGAAGAAGTCGTAACTGTTGTGAAGACAACTGTAACCAAAACTGGTTATGGTACTTCAGAGCAAGCTACGCCAATGGATTCCACAGTGGTATCGACTAAACCTAAAGACAAACCATCTAAAGATAAGAAACCGGAATTAAAAGATCAAAGGCATATCCCGGAAGGTGAAAAACTGGTACCCAAAGATCAGAAACCAGAACCCAAAGATAAGAAGGGAACTCGGGAAAGTGAAGTCGAATCGCCTAAGTCTAAAGACAAACCATCTAAAGATAAGAAACCGGAATCAGAAGATCAAAGGCGTACCCCGGAAGGTGAAAAACTGGTACCTAAAGGCCAGAAACCAGAATCTATGGATCAAAAGCAAACCCTGGAAAGTGATAAACCAAAGGCTAAAGAACAGAAAACGCAACCGAACGATCAGAGACGCACCCCAGAAAAAGAAAAACTTATACCTCAAGACCAGATTTCTGAACCTAGAGAACATAAGCGCATCCCAGAAAATCAAAAACCGATCCAACAAGACAAGGAATTGGAACTGAAGGATCAAAGCCCTACCTCTGAAAGTATAAAACCGATAACTTCCGAAAAGGTTATTGTCACAACTGTAACTTCGGAAACAACCAAAACTTCTGGTGATAAACCAGAATTTGGTCACATAAGACCCGATGACAGCATTGTAACAGATCGTAACCAGGAAGTAATTGAAGAGAGGCCAGTCATACAGGAATTCCGTCAAACAACACCTGACGGAGAAGAAGTCACTACAATAGTTAAAACTATTGTATCTAAATCTGACCCGAGCACATCTGAATATGTGACTGAACATTCGAGTACAGTGGTAACCACATCGTCTTCTACTGTCAGGACGGTTGAGATCACTAAGAATGAATCTACATCATATCAAGTAGTTACTGAAGAATATACCGGTCCTCAACACATTACCGAATCCACTGTCCAAGATTATCAGGTAGAATTTGTAGAATCACCCGACGAGATAGACAGAACTGAGCTTACAAGAGAAGAAGAATATCCAGACGTTAAAAATATAGTCACAATAACTAAAGTAGAAGATCCAAGAGACAGTGCAATTCGCAAAGATGTTCCAGTTGAAGATAAGTTAGTACCAAAGGATTTAAAAGAACCTCAAAAGATGCAGGCTGAAAAGATACCTAAAAATAAAACGCCAGGGTTTGTTAAGCAAGAAATCGAGCAAGACCAACCTATAGAAGTAGCACCAGGTGTAATATACGATCCTAATACTTCGGTAGTAATCACCGCTTCAGGTACGCCTGCAAACTTGTTAGAAGCTGTAAACAAAGGGATAGTACCTTCGGATACCGTCAAAGTAATTGAACCAAAAACAGGAAAAGAGATCACTCTGAAAGAAGCTATAAAGAAAGGTATAGTTGATAGTAAGACAGGAGAAGTTAAAGATAAATCAGGAAAGAAGATAAGTATAGCTGACGCTGCTAAGATTGGTCTTATAGCTGTAATCGGAGCACCGATAGTAGCGGCGGCTAAAGTTATAGAAGTAGTAAAGAGTGCAGTAATAGTTGATCCGAAGACTGGTGAAAAAGTTCCACTAGAACAAGCTCGTGAAAGAGGCCTTGTCGACACTGATACGTATAAAAAGTATGAGGAAGCGATCAAGGCACAAAAGCCTGAAGGAATAATAACAGAGATCATTGAAGTAACCGCATCTAAAGACACCGCATTACCAGGAGCTAAACGACCAAAGGACGTGACATTCTCTGAAGTAGTGGAACATCATACTACTACGAAGACAATTACACGACCGGGTGAAGTTGTAATAACTCAGACAACTGAGTATAAACCTATTGTTTCCGAAACAACTACTACTTCGACAGAACAAAAAGTTATGGAATTCGTGAAACCAACGATAACAGTGGTCCACGACGGAAAAACAGTTTCCACTATGCTTATAGATGCAGAGAGACAACCGTTAAGAGTAATTGACGAGATAACTGAACAAAATGTAACTAAAGAGAAGACGGAACCTGTTAAGCCTCTATATGAAAATATTCCGCTGATAGATGCAATCGCACAAGGTAAAATCGAACCTAAAGTCTGTAGAGTCATCATAAATGGCATCGAATTGCCACTCACTGTTCAAGACTCGCTTGAACAGGAACAAATCAGTAGGTTTGCACCCGTAGATGTTATGTCTAAAAATTGCGTTATTGTAAGAGAAATCAAGCCTAGCTATAGCGTTGCAATTTCTCATAGGCTTACTCCCGAAGAGTTGTCAGAAATCGGCGTATACGATATCGAGAAACAAATATTCTTGAATCCTGAAACGGGTGCTAAAATATCTTTCGAAGAGCTCGTTTACGGGCTCCAGATTTTCGACCCTGAATCAATTTTAGTAAAAGATTTAGGATCCAAATCGGACAACTACATTTCATTCGATGAAGCCATCGCTAGACCTATCATTGACAAAACCACCGGTCAAATGGTTAATCCTAAAACAGGTAAACGCGTACCGTTCTTAGAATGTATACAGTTAGGTTGGATAGTAGAGAAACCTGAAGATGTGTCAGTCCCAGAACATATAACTATAGAATCTGCTTTAGAACAAGGCTTGTATAATCCTAAGACTGGTGAAATTAAAGATGTAAATACCGGCGCTTTGGTACCTATTGGCCAAGCAATTGAAAAAGGATTAGTTGATCAAGAATCCTTGCTTATTAAAGTCCCTCGCTCTAACGAGGTCATCCCAATTTATGACGCTTTAGAACGCGGTATTATCGAAATTCACGAAGGTATTATTACAATCGTAGAAACTCGCGAAACAATAGAAATATCCGTTGCTATCCAACGTGGATTGATAACAATTATACGTAGACCTATTTCTATTGAAGCGGTTATTATTAATGAACTGTACGAATCTAAATCAGGTAAAATTAAGGACAAAATGACAGACCAGCTAATCACTGTTGGAGATGCTGTGGACAGAAATATCGTTCATCCCACTATATCAGAAATTAAAGACACGGCCTTAGAAAAGTTCGTGCCTCTAGCCGAGGCACTCGATACAAAATTAATAAATCCGGAAACCGGTAAAATAAAAGACAAAAAGACTGGTAAAGACATTCCATTAGATGATGCGTTGAAGAAGGGATTAGTTGCAACCAAAGCGGTTACTTTCTCATTATTCGATATTATAGAATTAGGATACTATTCACCGGAATCCGGTAAAATTTTAAACCCGAAAAGAGGTAAACTTATTTCTTTGCAAGAAGCCATACAACAAAAACTTGTAGATCCATCTGAAGTTAAAATTAAAGATGACAAATCTGAAGCGGTAATACCCTTCGATCAGGCGGTGAAGACAGGACTTGTAGACTTAGAGAAAGGCATCCTAACAAGTCCACTATGCAATCTGAAAGACGCTTGCGATAGAGGATACTTGTTGAGTGACAAAAAGCCATGGACATTACAGGAGGGTTTGGTCCAAGGATTCTATGACCCGGAAACTGGACTATTAACAATCAACAATGTGACCATGACACTTGAAGACGCGATTAAAATCGGTAACATCAATCCCGAGGCTTTGACAGTCAGAAATTCCGTAACTGGAGAAATCATTTCATTGGCTGATGCTATCAAATTCGGTATAATCGATTCCAAGGAAGGCAAAGTTAGGGATCCTGTTCATGGCGACAAAATCTCTCTCACTGATGCGTCAGAGCGTGGTTTAATCGTACCAGCTAAACGTAAACTCAGTTTGCCAGAAGCCGTATTCAAAGGCTTTTACGATCCTAAAACTGGCAAGTTCTCGAATCCTCATAGCAAAGAAAAGATACCGACTGATAGGGCTATTAAGAAGCGTCTAATTGATCCGCAATCTACTTTAGTACACGTCGCTGGTAAAGTAATACCTTTCGAGTTCGCAGTGGATAGAGGAATAATTGATAGTAGAACCGGAACTATAAGGTTAGGCGATGAAAACATCGATTTCCGTGAGGCATTCGAAAGGGGAATATTAGTTGAAGTTAGGAAACCATTGTCACTAATAGAAGCTCTCGAGAAAGGCGTATACAACGAAATCACAGGTCTGTTTATGGACCCGCAGAGCGGTAAAAAGTACACTCTAGTTGAAGCCATTCGATTGAATTTGGTTGACGCCCACTCAGTCCACATATTAGACAATAGACTAGGCAAATGGGACAAGATTACTTTACCAGAGTCGCTAGAGACTGGTGTTATAGACGACGAAACTGGTAAGATTAGGAATATAAACAACGAAAACGAGGAGATCAGTCTCCGTAAAGCTTTCGAGATAGGTTTGTTAGTAGACAGCAAAGCACCTATTAGCCTTCAAAGAGCGTTACACCAAGGCTTATACGACGATACCACGGGTAAAATCATTGACCCAGCCACTAACCGTAAAATAACGTTACACGAAGCCATCAGAAGGTCCATTGTTAGTCCAAAATACTTGTGCTATTTCGACAAAAAGTCTGAAAAACCATTATCATTGGCCGAGTGTTGTAGGAGTGAGATTATTGATAGGAGAAGCGGCAAGTTCCATGAGCCGGGCTCCGACGTTCAAATACCTCTGTCCGAAGCTATGAGCTTAGGTCTTATTGTCGACATTGAAAGCGCAGGATTCACTTTATATGATACTTTGGCTATGAATATGTACAACATAACTGAACTAGTGTTCGTTCATCCAGTTACTGAGAGGCAAATTTCGTTGAAGACCGCGATAGCTGATGAACTAATTAATCCCGAAACTTCATTAGTTAAACACATACCGTCAAGTAAGTACATCAAATTGACCGAAGCTATTCAAAATGGTACAGTGGATGAAGAAAACAACGTTTACGTACTACCAAATGGTAATCAAATCAATTTGCTAGACGCCAAACACCGAGGTCTAGTCGTGACAACAAAGAAAAATCTGAGCCTTGAAGAAATAATAAGGAACGGTTTGTTCAGAGCTGATAATGGCAAAATCGTTGATCCCAGCACTAACGAATTTATTGATATTAATAAAGCTATAGAAATCGGCCTTCTTAACCCCGATCTTACGATTGTAAAAGATAATGTTACGAACAAATTTAAACCGTTACCAATTGCCATTCAACAAGGCGACGTCGACGTCAGCAAAGGTAGAGTACTCGATACTAAAGCTAAGAAAACTTACAGCTTAGACATCGCTTTCGACAAAGGTCTTCTCGTCACCGTAATCCAACCTATCACCTCCCAAACGGTTACCCGGAGGTACGTATCTGACACTGGCGCCTCAAAGGAACCAGTCTTTAGAGAATTCACATTAGATGAAGCTATCAAATACGAGTTTATCGATCCTGAAACGGCTGTTATTAAAGATCCTCATAAAAACAAATACATTCCATTAAAATTAGGTATCACTGAGGGTATTATCGATAAAAACGCTAAAGGTTCCTTCGACACGCAGAACAGAGCGCGTGCGCTTTGCTTCGTCTTTGAAAACGGTTTGATTGTGTACGTCCGCGAACCCCTCACGTTTGAGCAAGCGATCGAAGAAGGTCATCTGAACGTTAGCACCGCGCGGTTCACTGATCCACATTCCAACGAAGTACTAACAATTAAGGACGCAGCCATATTGGGCTACATTGACCCAGACACGGCGCTCATCAAAGATAATCTCAAGAAGAGGTTAGTCAAGCTACCCGAGGCATTCCGCAAAGGCCTAATGGATGCCGAGAAAGGTAATATTCTGGACACAGAGACGTCTAAGCTGAACACTCTAACAGCAGCTATTGAGAACGGTCTTCTGATGACTCCAAAGAAGAGCTTTAGCTTGATAGAGACACTTAACTTTGGTATTTACAATCCAACTACCGGAGCTCTGAATGATCCATTCATCACTACAAGCGTAATAGACAGAAAGAGGTTGAATTTAGGCGAAGCCATACAACAAGGCATCGTCGACCCATCAAGTACTGTCGTCAAAGAACCAGAGACAGGAAAGATATGGCCATTAGTGCAAGCGATCGAACAAAAGTTGATCGATCCCGTCGAAGGCAGGCTCACTGTAGATCCAGTCAAATCGATCAGTCTGGACTTAGTCAAAGCTCTGAAGAAGGGCTACTTGCTGCCAGCAGAAACGAGGGTAAGTGTGCATTGTTACGCTTTCATTATTGTGCTTCTATCGAGCAAAGGTGTTGCTTTACATCTTCCTGTTTCATTCTTAGAAGGTGATCTATCTAAGCGTTTGGCTTAAACCATGGCATGGGCACGACACCCGCCGGATTCTAGTGTCGATATTTCGGGGTTGTTGAGCAATGGTGACGTCACAGTTTGTACAATGTGGCATACACTAAACGAAATAACAATATTAAATTATTTTATTTTTTAAATAGTGTTGTGTTTTGTTTCTTTTTGTAAACGTAGCGGCACTTATACATTATGACACTTACATTTATGATTTCATGGTTAGTTTTTTTACACTTTGTTAGACGATTAAGCTAGTAGTAACATCAGTGCCTCTTGTATCGTCTTTAGATGCTTAAGTTTAGGTGACAGCGCTAGTACAATCGTTAGTTTTTCAGTGAAGAACTTGCGATTGTAAAGTGTGCTTTCCACCCATTGTACTAAGGCTCGATGTATGTTGTTTTTTATTTCCAGCCGTTGCCTGCGATGCTAAAGAACCCTTTTGAGCTAAATCGTGAATGCTTGCCTGTGAGGGATCATATTAACGACGATATAAAGAACCATCACCGTTTCGCCAAATACCTAACCTCCCATGTTCATTGTGCTAAGAATTGTCGAGGCCCGTAATGGGGCCTAGCTGGTCCCATTCAGGAGGCCTCGCATCAGCTTCATTATGTTCGCTTCCAACCCAGTGTTCTATGACTACTGGCCCAGATCCGTTTTAGATTATTCTAGAATCGATATACTCATTCCTTGGATACCGTGCTCACATTTTTGGAATGCATGACCAACGCTAAGCTCTTGTGATGTCGATATAAGGCGGATTGTTGCAAACATTCACAATTAAACAAAATGGTAAAACAATTCCGACACAAACACACGGAAGGTAGTATTTATTCATTATCGTCTTTCTCTAAATGATCGTGTACGGCTGGTTTTGCTGTTAGCTTACGTTGCACGATGTATGTAACTGGACAGGTTGTTTCAGTTGGAATACATTTCATAATCAAAAAAACATGGAGTGTGTTACAACCAGTGTTCTTTCTATCTCGTTCTATACTTCCTGTAACGTACGCTATATGTATCATCAGTTTGGTATGTGACTTCATTTCAAATTGAAAGTCTTTTATTTAGCCCTTTTAAAACAGATATCCTATATTTTCATATTGTCTTTCTATTTCATATTCATTTTAATTTCATAAAATATCTATATGTTCATCTAGTTATAAAGGGTTAAATAGAATGAAGTCTTTTTTATTACTTTATTTAAATGTAAATTACGTCCGAATTATTTTTTACGTGTAAATTCTTGACTTTATTTTGACCTCTACAAACATTTTCTCACTTCATATTATAATTTTACTGTTCAATCAAAACAACTCTTTAAACAATTTCAGATTTCTGAGGAGGTATTCTTTCACTTTTTAATTCCTTTTAACAAATAACTCTAAATATTAATTGTAAGATTTAATCACCGGATATTGTTGGATACCATACTCGCAAATGTCTAGGCCTATGTCAAAATATAAAAGTTGCGCAAATGACCACTTGGACCCAAGTGACAATGGCGGTAGTGTGACAGGAGGTGACATGTACATAAATCTCTTTTCACACTATTGCTGTTGCAGTGATTTGATTACTTTTGACATTTGCCACCCCTCTGCTTGCATGTAACGCTTCTGCATGGTATTCTATGTTCTATGTCTACACCACATCGGGACCGTTGTGACTTGCCATTCCATGCTGTTTGTATTGGCTGTCTTTTCGTTCGCCTCTGTCGTTCTTTGTTCTGTGTTTTCGTTTCCGCTTCCTGTCTGCGTAGTTTTATCGTGTCTATAATAGATTCTCTTACAGGTTACGAATGGACTATTGGTCTGCATGGGTTAGATTATCTACCATGTTCTTGGGACATGTGTAAAATGATTTGCAATGGTGGAAATCTTTTGGAATCCCGATTGCAACTGAGTTGCTATCAAACGCAATTTTTCATGGAAGCTGATAGTGACTTAGTTGCAAACACGTAAAGCCTAAATTCTGTGACACATTTTGCTTATGCTCGCAATATTAAGGTTCAATTTTGAGCATGAATAACACATGATTCATTGCAATTCGTTAGTCTTACACCTTTATGTTGTCGTCGGAATGTACAGTTTTAGGAATATTGCATCATTCATGGTTCAAGAAGAGACTGCACAGAGTAGCATATAGATAGATGCATTGTAATAAACGCCCTGTAGATAGATTATGCACCGTGAAGCTCGAAGAGCTGTGTACATAAGAGAACAGAAATAGTGGTCAAATTGCAATGCACTTCTGTACTTTATTTTATTTTTTTACTAAAATCCAACAGTCGATGACTTATTGCATTATGTCATCTAAAACATATATTACTTATACAATTGTAGGATAGTTGTAGTTAAGACCCCAGCAAGCTAGAACTAATAAGACCTTAAAAATGCCAAGTATCAGTCTAGCTAGGCTGTCTGGCTCGCACTTAAACACGTCCGCACAAACGCTGTCAAAGGGAGTGAGACAGTATTTGCCGACTGTAAGGTTTTTCTTTCACACAAGGATGGATTTATGAAAAAAAATACATTTTATCGTCTCAATAGATTAAATAATAGTATAGAAGTGCCTAGCAAAACACCTCTATTTTTGTGTATATATTTAGTTAATAAATACCATAGATATTAATACATATTTTTTCGGTATATAGCAAGCAGTAGAGGAGAAATACAGGCTTTGCGATGAGACACTGTCTAAGTTGCTGGAGTGGATCGCGGTGGTGGAGGAGAGGCTCGCCAACCAGGAGGCCGTCAAAGAAGACCCGGATGAACTGAGGAACCAGATTAACATACTCAAGGTTAGTTTTGAGATTTATTAAGTTAATCTGAACCCACAGAAGAGGTTGGCAAGGAAGAAAGTGGAATAATAAATATCGCTAGGCAGACACACCAAATGTATGGTCCTAAACTAAGCAAAGCTTGTACTATGGGTACCGTGCAATGGACTGGGGGGCGATTCCAGCGACACCCAGACCTGGACAAATTACGTAAATGCCATTTTCGAAATTTGCCCAGGCGGGAATCGAACCCGCAACCACCATGTGTAGTGAGCCGAGCGGCCTACGCTCGTACCACTGCACCAAGCGGTCATCAATAACAAGGAAATTTGTTACAGCTGATTAAGGATGACCTGGAAGGCCATCAGCGGCAGGTGTCCGCGTGTGCTGACCAGGCCAAACAGCTGCTCGTCTCCGGAGGCGATGTGCTCGCCCCGCATGAGGTATGTCATACGTCAAAGGTAGCAACTAATTTTCCGAAATAAATAGTTAGTCAACGAAGCATGTAGTCTTCACACACCAAGTGCCGCGAACATAATACCACCTGTAACCAAAACACATAATAAATTGTACACCTAAACTCAGTAGCCTTCAACTAAAACAATAGGCAATAACTAAGCGTTACGCGAGACGTGTTCACGCGCCGGTAGCTGCGGGCACAATGACTGAGTAACACCTGTCCGGCCTACAGGTGGCGGCGCTGGAGCGCGGCGTGCGGCAGCTGAAGCAGCGCTGTGACAAGTGCACCGACAAGTGTGACAAGATGCTGCGGCGGCTAGCTGCCGCGAGGGACGAACTTGGGAAATTCTCGTGAGTAACTTTACACAATAAAACGCCGCCGTATACTCGTACAGTTTGAAACAGAAAGGGTATACTTTTTATTTCAAAACTTAACTTTGTAATTCTAAAACTATCGGCTTTGTGGGACAGTTGAAGTATTAAGGGTTTTGTAGACTTATGAAATCTGTCAACAGCTGTTTCCCTGAAACACCTTTTGTCTTTCAAGTTTCCAAAGCTGATAGTTATAGAATTACATAGTTAAGTTTGGAAAAAAAAGTATACCCTTTCTGTTTCAACCTGTATATTTTGACGAAGTGAGCCCGCAATTATTTTACTCGTCAATGAATTGATCTCAGATCTTTGACTGTCAGTAAAGCCATTATAGCCTGTCAAGAAAGTGGGGAAAACAAGTGAGGGCGCTACAATCGTATTAAGGGTCCCTATACTTTGAGGGACCCAAACTCTTTTGAAGGATGAAACCCAATTCAATTTTTTATAAACGTTTTTTACTTTTAATAAGTAAAAATGCAAGAATCCCTTTTCTTGCTCCACTTTTAATAAGTAAAAATGCAAGAATCCCTTTTCTTGCTCCACTTTTAATGGTCTTATTTATATTATGTTTTTAATCCTTTAATCACAGCAAAATAAACCGAAAAATTTATAAGTTAAACCAGCCATGTTTGACTACCATGGACAGTTTATTTCAGAGTTGCCAAGCGTAATAAAAATTAGTTCCTCTAACATTTTTTTCACTACTTTCTTGACAGACTGTACATTGTGTTTACGATACATACACACTAGATAGAGTGCTGCTATGCTACCCGACAACACGAGAGTCCATGAACTCTACTTCACAAATCCCCATTTCCTTCAGGAACGAGCTGAACGCGTTTAACTCTTGGATGGAGAGCGCGTACCGCACGCTCGAGGACAAGGAGGCGTCTCTCTCCAAGCTGAACAACTTGCCGGGACAGAGCGAGGATGTGCGCGAGTTCGTGTCGGACGTGATCGCGCACCAGGCCGACCTGAGGTTCATCACCATGTCGGCGCAGAAGTTCGTCGACGAGAGCAAGGTTTGTAACGTTACTGAAACTATCCACATACAAAATGTACTCAATGGCTGTTTCTATTCAGTGTTCAGGGTCGGATACATCTAGTGGTGTTACAAACAAAAGAAATATATATCCTACTAATATTATAAATGCGAAATTTTGTGAGTGTGGATGTATGTATGTATGTATGTATGTTTGTTACTCCTTCACGCAAAAACTACTGAACGGATTTGGATGAAATTTGGAACACAGATAGATTATAACCGGGATTAACATATAGGATACTTTTTAACCCAATAATCCAATACTACGCGGATGAAGTCGCGGGGCACAGCTAGTAAGAAATATATATCAGGCTGAGTAAGCTGGAGCCTAGGGCGGCAGATTTTTGGGGCGGCAAATTTGGGGACCGATTTTTTTTTGCTACTGTCATGCAGAAATCATAAAGATTTCTGCATTTTCTGATGTTTTGATTAGCTCAAAAATAAACCCAAAAATTATGTTACGTGCAATAACAACGAAATTTTTGGTTGTAAAAATATTCTAGGACATGACAAGTGTAGAGGCAAGGGCGGCAAAAACTTGGATATTTGTAAATCCGCCACTGTAAGAGATAAACGTTGTTCAGCCATATAAATTATTTCTAGGTATTTCTTGGTATGAAATATACTGTACGATCTACCAAATACACATTAAAATCGGTCGAGCCGTTTCGGAGGAGTGCGAAAATAAACACCGTGCCAAGAGTTTTAAGTTATATAAGAAAACATTATATAGGTTTGCACCAGATTGGAAGAGCGTGCCAATATGAATATGTGCGATGGATGTAGAGACAAATAAGTCTCTGCTTCCGCTTCTTGATGGGATACGGAGTAGCGCTGGTATTCTGATAAACAGTGTCTGCAATAGATTATATTTATACTAGCTGTGCCCCGCGACTTCATCCGCGTAGTATTGGATTATTGGGTTAAAAAGTATCCTATATGTTAATCCCGGTTATAATCTATCTGTGTTCCAAATTTCATCCAAATCCGTTCAGTAGTTTTTGCGTGAAGGAGTAACAAACATACATACATACGTACATACATCCACACTCACAAACTTTCGTATTTATAATATTAATAGGATATCATGTCTGCACTTACGCTGGAACAAATATAACCGGGTCGAAGGGGGAATATTTTACATTTCTTTAGACGAGTTGGACGCAGTTTTGCAAAATGGAACCAACCCGCACACACTTATGCAAACTAAAATCAACCTAGAACCACTAACGCAAGGTTTGTTTTGGTCTACAGCAATGCATGGGGGTTGATTCCGTTCTGCAAACCCAGTCCAGTTTTCTAAGAACATTTCTGTGAGGTCTCACAGTGCGGGCGTGGGTCGTCAAATTAGTATTATTATAATGAATGTCCAACAGGAGTTCCTGTCGATCCTGAACGAGTACCGCACGTCGCTGCCGTCGCGCCTGTCGCACGTGCCGGCGGGCGGCGGCGGCGGCGACAGCGCGGTGCGCGAGGGCGCGGCGCTGGCGCGGCGCCGCCACGGCGAGCTGTGTGCGCGGGCGCAGCGCCTGCAGGAGCGGCTGCGCGGAGCCGCCGACGTCACCAGGCACTACCACGACGCCGTCGACCGGGCCAACAGGTGGATCAAGGAGGTCAGTGAGGTCTATCTACTACTAGCGACAAGCCCCGACTTTGCGCGGGTGCAATAAATTATCAGTGTTTCTCTACTATATTATGCACGTATTATACTAAAAAAAAAACAAAATTGTTTTTATTCACGTAAGCCAACAAAGCATTTATGAATAGTCAGAATCTACCACCGGTTCGGAATGCTGCTTCCACTGAGAAGATCCGGCAAGAAACTCAATGGTTACTCTTTTCAATGAATAAAAGATGGTGTACATTCTCAGGAACAGCAACAGAATATAAGCTGGCAACACCATTGTCACTAAATAAGTAATAGTAAATAATATACATAATAAACCTTCCCATTGAACCACTCTATTTATAAAAAAAAACCGCATCAAAATCCGCTGCATAGTTTTAAAGATCTAAGCATACATAAGGACAGACATACAGCGGGAAGCGACTTTGTTTTATACTATGTAGTGATGAAATCGATATTCGAAAAATCTCTTGAATCAGTGGAACAAAAGTCGTTCGAGAAGAATACCATAGATATAGGAATAGCAAAATTAAAAATATAAAAATAAACGAACATTTTCAGGTCTTCTTCATCTTTCTTTCTGTGAAAATATGGCCCACCCTGTTGAATAGGTATTTCGCCAGTGTCAAGCAACAAATAGCAAACACGTTTAATAATATTACAATACAAAAATGTGACCGTCCACTTTGGAAACCAAAATGGCGATCTAATGCAAGGGGTGACGTTATCTGTCACTTCGTTTATGTCAGTGAAAGAGAACTGTCAGAACTGTCAAGTGTCAATGTCTCCCCACTGAAATGTGGCGCCGCCCTGGTGGCAAAAAATCCTAGAGTATTGCACCCTATTGTATTGAAATAATTCCCATTGTTCACCAGATCGAGCCCCAAGTGCGCTCTGTACTATCGGAGCCCGTCGGCGGGGAGCCCCGCGCGGTGGAGTCTCAGCTGTCCAGGGCGAAGACCCTGCACAACGAGATATTGTCCCAGGGACGACTCATTGACAATGCTAAAGATGTGAGTATACTTAACTAATTAGATATATATATGCAGAATAGATCCAACCACCCATACTTGTGCAAACTGAAACCAACCTACAACCTCTTCAGCTGGGGTTGATTTTAGTTTGCAGGAGTGAGTGTGGGTTGGTTTCTTCTTGCAAATCTATGTCCAATTATAATCATAGAATACATTATATTAGTACTACGTACAGAAAAGTCAAAATAAAGCGACTTATAAAGGAAGAAGGCATACAAATAAAAGCTACTCTCGCCCTGCGGCAGTAAGGTACAATTTTACAAACTTCACTGATTCATGTCTGCCTGGACGGTACACCGTAGATTTTTTGACGCTGAATTCCTTCTCAATCGAGATCGCACAGTAGAACTTAATGTTTTTAAAATTAAAATACTAAATTTACTTAGCAACTATTACTTTATACCAATAAAAAAAACTATCGCTAGACTAACAAACCAATTGTATGGTCCCAAACTAAGCAACGCTTGTACTATGGGTACCGTACAATGGACGAGGGGCGATCCCAGTGACACCCACACCACAGCGGAAATCGAACCCGCAACCACCATGTGCAGTGAGCCGAGTGGCCTACGCTCAAACCACTGCCCGATCGTCAGTTTCATCGTCGTTTTGACTCTGAATTTCTATTACATTTTTGTACTAGGCGTGCGACCAATTAGTGAAGTCGCTCGAAGGCAACCTAACGCCCTCCGAGATCCGTCACCTGGAGGTGCCCGTCCTAGAGCTGACGTCACGGTACAGTGACGTCAGCGAGGCAGTCGGCTCGCGCTGCGCCGAACTAGAAGCTGCCCTGCTGCAGTGCCAGGGCCTGCAGGACGCGGCTGAGACGCAAGCCCACTGGCTGGGACAGGCCGAGACTGTGTTCAAGTGAGTTTAATACTGCAATCTAATTTGAGTTTTATGCTGAAAGAAATAAGGTTGAAATTTCAATGAGATAGATGTAAAAATTTCAGCCTTATTAGGGTTGTCACCGCGCATCAGAAGTCCATCATCAGTCGTCCACTTTTGGACATAGACTTATCCCAATTAAGTCCACACATCCTGGTTCTGCGCTCCTTGCTTCCATCACGACTCTGTGACGTGGTGACGTCATCGTTCTACGTTTTTAGTCGCTTTACAATAAGTCCTCTCTAAGAGACAGTGGTTCAATAAACTATATGCCTATTGCCATTTTTACGTTGAAATTACTTTAAGCAATGTCGATATTTAAGCAAAAAAAAAAGATGGATATCAGAAGTAAAGCGACGACACCATTGATTCACGTCAGAGGTTCATGAAACCAGAAATAAAAGCCTTTTATATTTCATCCATTTATCTTGTGCCGGTAACTCTAATTGGGCGTAGTTTTGCAAAAAGTAACCAACCCACACACACTACTGCAAACTAAAACCAACCTAGAAACACTAACACAAGGTTGTTTTTGGTCTACAGCAGTGCATTGATTCCATTCTGCAAAACTATATCCAATTGGTCTACGGATTACCTCCTCGTTTGCATATTGACCATGTTGTGGCAGGAACCAGCACAAGCCCGCGTCGCTGGTCCGCGAGCGGCTGGACGAGCAAGTGCGTGAGCAGCGCATCTCGCACGGCGAGCTGGACGCGCGGCGGCCGACCCTGGGCAAGCTGCTGGCCAGCGCCCGGGACGCCGCGCTCACGCCCTCCAACGCCAGGATCGCCAAGAAGCTGGAGCAGAGAGCCGAAGACATCTATGCTAGGTAGGATCAGTTACCAGTAAAACGGAGCTATGACGTATAAGGATGTCGAGCCAGTATCCTTTTTTTGTTCTTTTTATATCGCCAGACTGACACACCAACTGTATGGTCCCAAATTATGCAGTGCTTATACTATGGGTACCGTACAATGGACTGGGGGCGATCCCAGTGACACTTAGGCCAGGGCAAATTACGAAAAGGCCATTTCCGAAATTTGCCACGGGGGGAATCGAACCCGCAACCACCAGCTGCAGTGAGCTGAGCGGCCTACGCTCGAACCACTGCGCCAAGCGGTCAAATATACGTATACGTTATCATTTGAATAACCCTCAACGAAATAAGAGGCGTGTTTTAAGTTTAACATGTGTATCTGTGTATTTGTGTGTCTGTGGAATCGTAGCGTCCAAGCGGATGAACCGATTTTAATTTGGTTTTGTTTGGTTTGAATGGTATCTTGATCGAGAGTGTTCGTAGCTGGGACTGGTCCCGCCACACACTCCCACCACTGTAACTCCTGTAGACCAGGATCGACAATGGTAACCAATAATTACGTCGAGGTTTGACCCTCGACGAGCTTTCTTAGCTATGTTTCATTCTATCATTTATTTACAAATATTTTGTGGAACAGTCTTTGTATACATAATCAGTTAATGTTTACCGTGAGTTCGCATTGGACGAAACATGTTCACGAAACATATTGTTGTCTCTATTTTATGACAACAAAAAATAGAGACAACAACAGGTTTCGTGTACATGTTTCGTCCAGTGCGAACTCACGGTTAGATTGAATCATTATATGTTGCATGTTGGGTAAGTTGATATTGACTTTAATATAAATTAATCATTAGTATTGAGGTGGTAAACGGTGTAGCTAAAGGGGAGATTGGTGCGAAACCTTCAATAATTTGAAAATTGATTGTATTGCCCTGTAAATTTTTGATTACTAAAAATTGATTATTACCGTCACTGTTAGATACGAGAAGCTGGTGGAGCGCTCGATGAAGCGCGTGCAGTTCCTGGACGAGGTGTCCGCGGAGCTGGGCGTGTTCCTGCAGCAGGCGGGCGCGCTGGAGGCGGCGCACGCGCAGCTGCTGGAGCAGGCCGAGCGCGAGCTGCCGCGCGCGCCCGCCGCCCCCGCCCCCGCCCCCGCCCCCGCCCCCGCCCCCGCCGACCAGCTCGCCGCCCGCCTCGCAGACCTTGCTAACTACAGGTACATTACTGTTCCGCCGAGCCAGAGACAAGGACGAATGTAATGCGTCAATGGATAGAATAGGTTTGAGGTGCCGCCCTCGTATCTGTGAAGTTCCGGGTTCCATCCCCATTCTGGTCATTAAACTATTTACGTGACCCACTCCTAACATAAGCATTAGCTTGGCCGAAAGGGCTAACGGAAGTACTAGTAATGTGATAAACTAATAATTGCTAGTAATCTTCAAAAAATAAATTGACTTAACTCAAATTTATTTTTACTTTTGATTATAACTCATAACCAATTAAGTTTGGGGGAATTCTTGTATATAGTAATTACTGTAATTTATGTACTGTTGACAAAAACGTAAAAAAATAAATTTGCGGTTGAGAGACGCCCTTCAGGAAAAAAGTTCCCTGTTAAAGTGCTGTTGCATGTACAAAATTTCAAGTGGTGCGATGTCGCACTATTCAGTCACCTGAATAGCTCACTTACGCCATCTAGTTTATTTTTAGATAACTTTTTAACAGTGGACGTTACAAAGTACTAATAACGCTTTTCAAGCGTGACAATTACGGCCATTCAACTCCTACCACAAGCCGCGTAATAGTTGCATCAGAGTTTCAAGTAAAGTGATCAGTTTAATTGTAATCTCCTTCCGTATCAGGGACAAGCACATGCCGCTCCTGGAGGAGTGTCTGCGCAGCGGCAAGCAGCTGGTCGCCAAGAAGGATGTCACCGACACGCACGTCATCCGCGACAGGATGAAGGTACTATCCCAATTAATAAAACACTTTATAGCAATTATGTTACAGTATATAATAGCATGAATGTAATAAGTATTCGGTCACCTTATGTAACTCCCCCCCCCCCCCAACTCCCTGGATCCGAACGGACAACCATTTTTCATGCACAACTCCCATCTGAATCCTACTTTCCTTATATCGTCAAACGGTTCCTATGGGAGACCTTTTTTTTTTTTTTTTTTTTCGTTGGAAAACCCTTTATGGGTCCCCTCACGCCTCGGGGGAGGCGAGAGGGTTATGTGGGAGTCCCTGCGCCTGAAGGGCGCAGTATACCCACTAAAAACCAACGGTGTACCACCATCCGCCATGCAGAAGGGCGCCCCGGGACCATGTGAAATGCTCCGAGACTCCTATGGGAGACCAGCGCTTGTTATTGTCATCCAACATTTTGTTTAATTGGAACCGTTTGCGAGGAGCACAGTTGTTTGTTTATCTTTTCTCCCTGTTTGTAGACATACTTGTTGCAATAAAGCTTATTATCTCTTTCTTTTCCTTTTCTTTCCTATCCTTTGCCTATAGGAAATTCCCGATTATACCTCCCACCTTAGGCCTATACACCAGATTTTACCCACCCATCGACCAAAAGCTGCCCCTATGCCATTATGTTCCTTTATGTTTATGTGCTATTTCACACTGCCGACGAAGACACGGCTCAAATTTCACACATTTGTCTCTGTCTGGCATCACAACTATAAAATGATTCAACCTGTTTCAATATTTTTTCTTTTGTTTGACAGCTAGTATTCGCGAGATCATTTTAGTTATATTTTTTGGTCAATATATTCTCCCATATCCAAATAAAATATCAATTTGTGTGTGTAAAAGAACAAACAATTTATGTACACATGTACACCAGGCTTTGGAGAACCAATGGCGCGACTTCAACGCGTCTCTGGAAGAGAAACAGAAGCTGTTCAGACAGAGGGCTGAACAACTCAATCACTACGAGTCCCTTAAAATACAAGTAAGTCAAACTATTTGATAATTTTCTACCTACAACTGACTGCCAAACCATTTAAAATTTCCCAACATACTGTGTGGTGGTAATGAAGGGTGTGATGTCGACCGCTTGGCGCAGTGGTTCAAGCGTGGGCCGCTTGGCTCACTGCACATGGTGGATGCGGGTTCGATTCTCGCCTGGGTAAATTTCGGAAATGACCTTTTCGTAATTTGCCCAGGTCTGGGTGTCCCTAGGTTCCTGGGAACCTGGCAATCGCACTAAACTAAATACATTATGTTTTCATGCGATGTCCAAGTCAATCTATTAAAATTAAAACATAAAAGATTTTTAATATTGATATGGTCACAATAACATGTTGTTAGGTTAGCAAGTTATGTAATACGTAATACTGAATGAAGACAGAAGGTCCCTTAAGTAGGGACTTAATTAAGTAACCGACTTGGTATTACATATATCTCACCTCTTTTTACGGTAGAGAACTGAGTTGCGTGACTTGGGTTTTTTTACAAGTTTTGTTTTTGATGGGATTTACTATTATTATTTACCCCCAGGTGCTGGAGTGGCTGCAAGGCATGGAGCAGCGCGTGGGGCGGCTGCAGCCGGTGGCCGTGGACCTGGACGTGCTCAAGCAGCAGCAGGATGAGCTGCGCCCGCTCTCCAAGGAGTACAGGGACTTCTCCATCAACATCGACAAGGTACACTTTTTTTTAAGGTAATGGCTTCGCTCTTCGTGTTTAGCCAGTGTGGAAGTTAAATACATTTTCTCGTTAGTTTTTTACTTCCCTAAATGTAAACTTCTCCATCACCATGGAGAAGGTACACATTTTTTTAGGTAATGGCTCGCAATCATCGTATTTAGCCAGTGTAGAAGTTGAATAAATTTTCGAGTTTGTTTTTTACTACCTCAGTTTATGATAAGCATTAAGCTGCCGTTGAATATTTGTCACCACACGCACTCGGGGTGTTATATGGCGTAACAATAGGAATGGTTTAAACTGTTTGACTAAAAGAGAACAATAATTTTAATTGTATTTTCATTACAAACATTTGATCAAGGAAATTTGTGTTTTTTTGTAGTAGTAGTAACAGTTTTACTGACCATTCCGAAGCTGGTGTTGGATGATGTTAATAAGATTGAAAAAAAAAAAACAGTGCCGTCTAGGGGCGCCTGAAAGAAGCGAAGCTTTGCAGTAGATATTAGATATATTAACGCGTAACGCGTAACGCTTTTCACGGTTTTAGTGCCCGGGCAGCGAGCGCCCCGAACGTCCGTAAAGAAGCTTCGCTTCAAAACAAAATCTTCCGCGTGTTTTATGTAGTATCGTATCATTAATCGTCAGCACTATCGCCTGTCTTCGTTTTCGGTGGATGAAAGGGATTTACTCATTACTTGTTTCATTCAACCATTACTTTGTTTACCACCAGTGGCGTAACTATAGGGTGGGGCAGGGCTGGCGAATCATAATAAAAATTCAAATATCTAATTCAGTGATCTATTAAAATTAAATTACAACGTAACGATTTTTCTGGGGCCCCATCCAATGTATTTGCCACGGGCCCCATATAGTGTAGTTACGCCACTGTTTCCCTCAATGGGTACGTGTGAATGACCACCAAATTTAACCAGCTTGGTGGTACTGGCTTCCCTTGAGGCGACTGAGTCCATAAGTAAAGGGTGTCCCTACCTGCAGGTGGTGGAGGCGGGCGCGGCGTACGAGGCGCTGTCGCGCGGCGAGCGCGCCGACAGCCCGCCGCGCCGCCGCCAGCTCTACAGCCCCACCAAGCGGCACACGCCTGGTGAGTTTACATTCAAGTCGCAATACGGCAAAACTGACGTATTGCGAACTCGTCGAGTGCGCGCCGATTGAGATCCCAGCGGTTAACAGAATTTTATTATAAACAGCATACAAGACAAGTAGGTACATTTCAAGGTATTTTAGCCGCAGTAAAAATGTTTTATCCAATTGTTAATAATTTCACTATTATAAGTTTTATAAGTTTCAAGTCAGATTTTTAATAACGATTTGCGTATATCTTTTTATTATTTCCTAATCTTAGTTCAGTAGGTATTTCATTAAATAATGATGATGTTGTCCAACGGCTTTCAAATCAATAAAATATTACCTTTTATCTATACATACCCTACATTCCCGTAGGCCGGTCCCTAGACGCCCGCTCGCCGTCGCCCAGCAAGGGCCACGGCCTGGTGAGCCCTGGGTCCACGCACTCCACCTCCAGTGGGTTCAGCTCGCGCAGGTCCAGCCAGGACGGATTCCATCTTGAAGGTAAGACATTGTCATCTCCACATATCTATAATTAAGATCTAGGCTTCTTAGTAAATTTAAGATTAATGGCTCTTTCTCATAGGTTGATATCGAACCGATATCGGTGATATATTGGTGACTTCTATTTAAAGATTTTTTAAGGGGCCTCCTTGCATAGTGTAACTCGTCACCGATTTTCATGAAACAAAGCTAAGAACAATCTCGTTCAAAATACTTTTCTAACAAAAAAAAAACAATTGAAATCTGTTCATCCCCTTGGGCGCTACGATGCAACAGAGAAAAACTGTGGCATAGTTGCGCTGGTGTTTTGAAATCATCACTATCTAAACTAAACCTTATTCCTTTGTCTCTAGAACTGTCTCCAGTCCAGCAGCAGCTGTCAGAGATCAACAACAGGTACAGCTTGCTCGGTACGAAGCTGGCGGACCGGCAGTCCGAGCTGGACGCCCTCAAGGAAGAGATGAAGAAACATCTGGACAGCTTCCGAGCACTCAACACATTCTTGGACAAGGTAATACAGGACAGTAACTCTAGCGTTTGAGTATTAGTTGGTAGAGTAAACTCTCGCAATTAAAATCTTTCTTCGAGTTTAAAAAACCCGCGTGCCAATGCAATCGCTGTCTACGACAAGTTATTGACAACTTCTCCCAAAAAATTGATCGTATATTATTAACTAGCTGTGCCCCGCGACTTCATCCGCGTAGTATTGGATTATTGGGTTAAAAAGTATCCTATATGTTAATCCCGGTTATAATCTATCTGTGTTCCAAATTTCATCCAAATCCGTTCAGTAGTTTTTGCGTGAAGGAGTAACAAACATACATACATACATACATACATACATACATACATACATACATACATACATACATACATACATATATACATCCACACTCACAAACTTCCGCATTTATAATATTAGTAGGATTTAAGGCGTTTGTCTTGTTATTCTTACAAATCATGGGTGTGTTGCGCAGGTCCAGAGACAGTTGCCGAAGGAGTCCGTGCCCAATACGAAAGAGGAAGCCGATAAAATCATCCGCCAAGCCCGCGCCGTGCTCGAGGAGATGTACGAGAAGCAGAGCATCTTGGACTCTACCAAGACACAGGTGAGATCAATATTGCTTGGCAGTTGTTGTTGAGAGATCCGGAGGAACACCCCCTTCCCCTCCCACCATCCCGCTCCCCTCCAGTTCTGTAACGTGCGGGCAATTCCATTGGTATTGCAAGCATCTATAGGCTACCGCTGCTTGACATCAGGCCGGTCATACTCTTGTTTTCAGACTTGGTTACATAAATAAAAAAGAAAAACAACTTGGCGACCGCTTGGCGCAGTGGTTCGAGCGTAGGCCGTTCAGATCACTGCATCGGGTGGTTGCGGGTTCGATTCCCGTCAGGGTAAATTTCGGAAATGGCCTTTTCGTAATGTTCCCTGGTTTGGGTGTCTCTGGGATCGCCCCCAGTCCATTGTACGGTATCCATAGTGCAAGCGTTGCTTAGTTTGGGACCATACAGTCGGTGTGTTCGTCAGGCGATATTTATTTATTAACTAAGGTCCATTTCGCTCTGGCAGGTTCGCGAGCTCCTAAAGCGGAAACAAACCGTCATTGGAGCAGACAGACTCCACGACGAGATGGAGGATGTGTCGTCGCGCTGGAAGTCGCTGCACGACGCCTTCAAGGACAAGATCAGGCTGATGGAGGAGATGAAGGACTTCCACGACACGCACTCCAGCCTCAACCAGTGGCTCAGCGCCAAGGACCGGATGATGGCGGCGCTGGGGCCCATCTCCTCGGACTCCAGGATGGTGCAGACGCAAGTTCAGCAGGTTCGAGCGTTATTAAACTCACCCAGTAATTGCCATGATGTTTTTTTTAATATCAACGCATAAGTACCAATTCTTTTTGACTTGACATTTTGTGAAGTAGTGTTTCAAAAATAGTACATACATGAGCCATTTTTCACGCTGTGACGTCATTCGCGCGCTAAACCTGGCAAAATTGGGCGCGATGAAACCCTGACGGTGATGTTCTGGTCAGAGTGGTTCGAGCGTAGGCCGCTCGGCTCACTGCCCATGTTGGTGGCAGGGTCGATTCCCGCCGGGGCAAATTTCGGAAATACCTTTTCGTAATTAGCTCCGGTGTAGGTGTCACTGGGATCGCCCCCATCCATTGTACGGTGCCCATGGAACAAGCACTGACGGTGATGGTCTGGTCTGGCTTGGCGGTGTACAGGTGCAAGTGCTGCGCGAGGAGTTCCGCACGCAGCAGCCGCAGCTGGCGCACCTGCAGGAGGTGGGCGCGGCGGCGCAGGCGCGCCTGGCGCCCGCCGCGCCCGACGCCGCGCGCCTGGCGCGGCAGGTCGCCGCCCTGCGCGACCGCTGGCACGACCTGCTCGACCAGTCAGTACACTATACTCAATAACTCTCACCTATCTATAGCCCGTATTAATAAAACGATATCGAGTCTGAGGACGATCTTTGACAAATAATTTTGAAGCGAAACTTCTATACGGACGTCCGTGCTAAGCGTCAGTAGCGTTACACGATATATATGGGTATACAGAGTGGCAGCTGCGGCGCCACTATAAAGCTTCGCTTCTTTCAGGCGTCCCTAGACGGCACTGTTGTTTTTGTACTGAAATGACATTTCCAAGATTGGTCTCAGTCTTGAGATAGATTTATTATTACGGGCCTTAAATACCGAAACCAATTTGACACTATTATTTTGTTGTTTTTGTAAGTTTTTTTGAGCTAACATTCGTCATATTGATTTTGTTCGTATAAAATGTAGCATATGTCAACCGGGCCAAAATAACGAACTCCCCCCCCCTCCAGACTGGAGAAGCGTGCGGAGAGCCTGGGCGCGGCGGCGGACACGTCGCGCGAGTTCGACGCCGGGCTGGCGCGCCTGCGCACCGCGCTGCAGACCATCGCCGACCAGCTGGACGACACCGGCGCCGCCGAGCCCGACGACCAGCTCCGGGAGATCGAGGTAATGGAATTGGCACCTTAACAACCTTGATATAGTTGTAAAAAACTCAAACTCAAAATGAAGCTGTGATAGCCGATTGGTTAAAGCACGCGTCTTGCTTGTCCTCTGGGTTTTCCGAAATCTATGTGCGAATCAAAATTTATATACGTATATCACTTGCTTACGGTGAAAGAAACATTGTGAGGAAACCTGCATGTCTTTGAAAATCTTACTCATTTTCGAAATACATGTGAAATCCGCCAACCCGCACTGGCCCAGCGTAGTCGATTACGGCCTGAATCCCCGCTCGGTGAGGGGGATTCAGGCCTATGCCCAAGAGTGGGACGTCAAAGGGGCAAAATTCTTCTCTCAATCTAATTTCACGAATCTGTACCTATGTGGTGTGGTGGTGTGATGGGGAGTCAGTCGCCTCAAGGTGAACCAATCTCGCCAAGCTGGTCTAAGTTGGCGGCCATTCCGATATACTCATAGCCCTGCTACTGCAGTAATCAGACAGTCCGATACATTGTGTCAGCAATGGAATTTCTGTACGTGGTGTGTCGTTGTGTCGTGTAGAACCTGGAGCGTCAGCTGGAGGGGCAGCGGCCGCTGCTGGCGGACCTGGAGGCGGCGGGCGCGGCGCTGGGCGGGCTGCTGGCCGACCCCGCCGCGCGCCAGGACGTGGCCGCCAAGCTGGCCGCCGTGGCGCGACAGTACGACGCGCTGCAGAGGAAACTCGACCATAGGAAGGCGGAGATAGAGGCCGCTTTGAAGTGAGTCGCATGCTGCTCTTGTTTTCCTGTCTCTCCCATTTATCTTATAAAAACATTCCACACTTCTGCTACCGTAACTTCTGTATGCCTGGAGGCATTATGACTAAGCGAGAATCGACCATCAGCAAGCCCCGGATAAAATTATTCACTATAATGTCTTTCACTAAAATATATATTTTCACAAATAGGGATGGCCGCAATCTCGAGGAGAACGTCGCCCGCACGCTGGGCTGGCTGCAGTCCGAGCTGGGCTCGCTGCCGGGCCGCCTGCTGGTGTCCGCCGACAGCGGCAAGCTGCAGCAGCAGCTGGAGCGCCACGAGCCGCTCTACCGGGACCTCACGCAGAGGGAGCACGAGATCATCATGCTGCTAGACAAGGGTATGCAGTCGCGGCACCCGGTACCTGCTGCTGTCTATCCTGCAACAACTGATTTTATTCCAGAAAAAAAAAACTTTTCACGGGGTCAACCATAATAATAGCTTTATTTTTAAACCTTGATGGTCTGGATTCCTATAGAAGTAAAATGTTTTGTTTATCAGGTCGTGAGATGGAGAAGAAGCCAGCGCACCAGGGTCTGCGCAAAGACCTGGACAGGATCCAGACGCAATGGGACAAGCTGAAGCGGGAGACGGTCGACAGACACACCAGACTGCAGACCGCAATGGTGAGTGTTTGTTGTTTGTTTTAAAATGTCTTTATTGATAATAAGATATTACAATTACATGACTGCATTGCAGTACGAAACATGACATAAACATTTATGAAAACTTTGTGAGGTTGTGGCTTTGTTACCTTTAAAAGTTATTTTGGCATACACGCTCGGTACTCGGTACTCGGTAACTGTTTACTTCAATCGGATGTTAATGGATACGGAACAACATGAATATTTGTAAACATAGTCCTTTGGTATTGGGGCAATTTTTATGCATAGGCATATTTTATAACTAAAGATTAGGTAAATTACATGGTTTTAAAAATATTCTGTATTTGCCTACTGCTTAGAGTAGATGGTGGTAGAATGGTGACTGAGCACCATAGAGATGGAGTGATGATAGAGATGTCATTAGAATATACGGGAACAAATTCCAGCTCACCAGGTGTCGCTTGATCGCACTGGCTTGTCGTTATCTGTCACTGTCAGTTGTGTCAGTGTCATTGCATCGCCAACGTCAACGTGGCGCCGCCCTGCGTATTTTTTTTCTTTTCGCCTTAGATAATACTCTGTGCGAAAAAAATTTAAAGCCGCGTACAGATTTGCGAAACGTAGCATGCAATGTAACATGCAATGAAAGAACTTGCCGTCCACATTGTCGCAATGTATCATGCAATGTAACAGAATTCCCATAGTGTGGACGGCTTGCGCGCACGAACCGTGCTCAATACGCGCACGAACAGATCAGTTCAACTAGTGCGCGCTGCGATCCGCCATTTGTCGGTTTTTTCGCCGAACACAAAGGGGCGCGCAGCGTGCACGGAGCGTCAGTGTGGACGGGTTGTGGTCGTGTCATTCTCTTCGCGTGTTCTCGACAGACTGAGCTATGTTCGCCGCGCGCATGCCGGAAACAATTGTGAGTACGTACATGCTCGGTTCGTGCGCGCCCTTCGTCTACACTTATGAAATGCTCCTTTCATGTTACATTGCATGCTATGTTTCGCAAATCTGTACGCGGCTTACGTGGTTTTGGTGTTTACTCATAATTTCGGCTTAGGCCATCCACGTCCGTTTGAAAACTTCACCTGGAATACGCTTGCAATGCGAAAGTCATTACTCCCACGTTGCGACCTGAAGGGGATTGGAATAGAGGGAGGGGAACGGAAAGTTCTACGCGCTCCTTCTAAGGCCCGTATTAACCCTTTGGCATCCGTGACGTTTAAGTCGCGCACATCCGTCAAGTCCCGCGGTCATATGCCGTATCGCGGCGTCAAATTACAAGTGTCGTAAAAAACCCTCTCATTCAAATTCTATTGACACTATCGCCTTTCTGATGACCTTTTTTTATTACTGTCCACGTACGTGTGGAATATAATGCCATACAAGAATAACATTACTTCAAGCAAAAATATACCACAGCTTTTTAGAAAAACGATTTTAATTAGCCTGCGTCCTGCAAACACAGTACTGTGCCACCGGGAATTGCCGGTATTAGCTAATAAAACTAGCATTAATGTGCCACCGAGAACCATGAGGTTAATAAATCGATCTCAAGTCTGAGAGCGAGCTTGGAATCTTCATCCTTATGTCATACCAGCACAATATAACACGACAAAAGTTTACTCAAGACCGCTCTCAGAGTTGACATCGATTATCTCAAGTGTGAGACTTGACCCCCCCCCCCCCCTGCAGGAGCACAGCCGCAAGTTCCACAAGGCACAGGAGTCGTTCGTGCCGTGGCTGGGCGGCGCGCAGGAGCGGCTGGCCGCGCTGCCCGCCGCCGCCTTCACCAAGCAGGAGGCCGAGAAGCAGCTGCGCGAGCTGCAGCTCATCAGAAACGACATCTGGAAGAGGTGTTTACTTATATCTTTACTAGCTGACCCCACAGACGTTGTCCTGACTTAACTTTGAATATTGAATTCGAATTGTTCCGCTTAACTTCATTATTTTTTTTCTTCTATAAGAATCTTTTCCTGACATTAATAAACACTTCAAAAAAGAATTAGCGAAATCATTACATTGCTCGTTCCTGTGTGCCCAGGTCTGGAGAGTATGAGAACAACAAGACACTAGGCGAGACGTTCATCTCGGCGTGCGACTGCGACCAGGAGGTGGTCCGGAAGCTGCTGGATGACATCAAAGCTCGCTGGGACAGCATCAACAACGGTATGTTGATAAGAACATTATATAGCCTCACATGGGGACGACCCCATGTGAGGCTTTAAGGCCTTTAAGGACCTGTAGACTTGCCTTTTGATCCTTCAAAAGGCAAGTCTACAGGTCCTTATCGGTCGGCCCGCGATCTGATCCTCTCGAGTAGTAAATGTCCTGGGCGACGGTTTCCACTTACTATCAGGTGGACAGTCTACCACTGTTCGTATCCTGGATAGGATATTTTTATTTTATCCAATGATATAATCTTAGGTCTCATCATAATCGAACCCGAGAATCCTTTGAGTATTTTTCGATGTTCTTAATAATTTTGGATATGTCATTCTAACGTCATACCAGTTCGAAATAACACGTCTGAAGCGTACCTAAGATCGCTCTCGGACTTGAGATAGGTTTATTAGCCGAATTAGTGCACATATTTCTTGGTAATCTGAAAAGACAATACACTGGAGCTATTATATTTACAACCGGCTAGTAAAAAAAATATTCAAACATTTAAATAGACAAGCCCGCTGATTACCTTGTCGGATCTTCTCAGTCGTGATCGCGTTCTGATCCAGTTGAAGGCTTAAGAATAATATTTTAAAAATGAAAATATCTGTTAGCAACAAGCGACAATTTGTCACAAAATAAACGCTTTGATTTTGAGTTTGACTATGAATATGGGTCTATGGTTGACACTTGGTACTGTCGGTGGACAGAGGTCCTGCAGCAGGTGGAGTTCCTGGAGAGCACGGCGCGCAAGCTGGGAGAGTTCGCGGAGCGCGTGCGCGGCGTCGAGGCGCCGCTGCAGCGCTGCTCGGAGCGGCTGCAGGACGCGCACGCGCTGGCCGCCGCGCCCGCTGCCGACGCTGTGGCGCGGCTCGCCGACCAGCTGCACGCGCTGCGCGCGCCGCTGCAGGTGAGCCACGCCTCTGTTTGATCTCGTGGAGGCGCCGCTGCAGCGCTGCTCGGAGCGGCTGCAGGACGCGCACGCGCTGGCCGCCGCGCCCGCTGCCGACGCTGTGGCGCGGCTCGCCGACCAGCTGCACGCGCTGCGCGCGCCGCTGCAGGTGAGCCACGCCTCTGTTTGATCTCGTGGAGGCGCCGCTGCAGCGCTGCTCGGAGCGGCTGCAGGACGCGCACGCGCTGGCCGCCGCGCCCGCTGCCGACGCTGTGGCGCGGCTCGCCGACCAGCTGCACGCGCTGCGCGCGCCGCTGCAGGTGAGCCACGCCTCTGTTTGATCTCGTGGAGGCGCCGCTGCAGCGCTGCTCGGAGCGGCTGCAGGACGCGCACGCGCTGGCCGCCGCGCCCGCTGCCGACGCTGTGGCGCGGCTCGCCGACCAGCTGCACGCGCTGCGCGCGCCGCTGCAGGTGAGCCACGCCTCTGTTTGATCTCGTGGAGGCGCCGCTGCAGCGCTGCTCGGAGCGGCTGCAGGACGCGCACGCGCTGCCCACTTTTCACCTTAGGTCGGTGTCTTAACCTAACCTAACCACCATAATTGATTCATTAGAAGGATAGTGTCGCAATTCAATTCAATACAATAGTGAATCTGCAAGTTTCCGCTGGGAACGCTCCTGTGCTATGTATTTGAGTCCTCCGGACGCCCTGTAATCTCAAAGCGTGTTCCTCAGAGCATCACCGCGGCCGCGGACGACATAGTGACGCTGGCGCTGGAGTGCAACGGCGCCGCGGCGGCGGAGCGCGCGCGGCAGGTGCTGCAGGCGCAGGCGCAGGCGCTGGCGGAGCGGCGCGACGAGCTGGAGGCCCGCGCCGCCGCCGCGCGCGCCCGCCTCGCCGGCGCCGCCGCCGCGCTCGCACACTTCCAGGTCGGTGCACCCCACACACACTCACTACCATCACTAGAAGTACCTAAGCAATCGACACGTATCTGTATTACGTTTAAAATATCCATTTTACAATGCTCTGCTGTAGACCAATACCAACCTTGTGATACTGGTTCTAGGTTGGTTTCAGTTTGCAGAAGTGTGTGCGGGTTAGTTCCATTTTGCAAATCTACGTGCAATTGTAAATTAAATATAAGGTACAATTGAAGGACTCCAAACCCCCATATCAGAGCTGTTTGCGGGCCGGGGCTTATAGCGCTTAGACAAATAAACAACATCGCTATGAGCTCTCACAGTGCGCATGAACGCACAGGATAAGTAACTTTTACCCGCAGCTTGGCTAGCGTATATTCTGTATGTCGTCAACAGTGACACCTGCCGGGTCCATCTATAGCTATAAGAACCGTCCAGGTGACCTAATAAGTAAACAAAATACTCATCAAAATCGGAGAAGGTGTTTAAGCAAAAATTTTTTTTTAAAATCTTCGAGGTTAGGAGAAGAATTATCGAACACACGTAGACCAGAATTTTAGAATAAACATATTAGTAGATATCTCCGCATTAGAACACAGACCATAACCCATAGACGCGGCATAGCCGGTACAAACATAAGATATGCACCCAAGATATGCATTCCCACTGTATATGTGTGACCGCACCTAACATATTGATTGGTCCATCCACTGCTCAACCTTGAACGGACTAATCAAAATTCGCCGTCCTCCCCGGCATCTTTTGACAATTGCATTTACACACAATAGTGGACGTAACCGGTGTCACCTCTTATTGATCTGTGACAGCATCTAACATTAACCCCTTTCCAGGATAAGGTCAAGAACCTGTCCCACGATCTCACGGATTTGGAAAAGGAATTGGACACGATGAAGCCTCCAGGCCGCGACATTAAGACCGTGAAGCAACAGCTCGATGACATCGGGCGGTTCTACAAGCGGCTGGAGAAGGCTGACGACCTGGTGGGAGACACGGAGAGGGCCGCCGAGGAGCTGGCGGACAGCGGCCACACCGTGGACACTGCCAAGACTAGGGACCAGGTGGGGGTTTGACATTGAACTTTAATTTGGTATGGAGTTAAGGTGCAATTTGGAATGGTCCTCAAGTTCCTTCGTTATTTATAGATAAGGACATATTCGACTACCTATTTGTTGTTTTGTTTCTTTGTCAGTAAGTAATTATGAAATTTTGACCTTAGACCAATACCCGTGAGCAAATCGTTCCACTTTTATATTTTTATTTAATGTAACTGTTTATGTAATAACAATTTATCATTGATCAGTTTGATATCAAATCTCAGCGTAGATCTACTGCAGACTGGTCGCTTAGGACTGGTTAACTATAACCACCTTCATTTGCATTCAGAAATAGTTAAAAAAATGACATTCGAATGTATATCAGAGATATTAATAAACGTATATATTTATGCCAATTTGAGAGTTATTCACAATTATTTTATAACGTTGTGAAATGTTTTTTTAAAATGTATGTAGGTAACGAAAATGTGCAAAAACTGAGACGTTTAAAATTTCAGTTTTCGATATCGAATCTAATTATTTAAAATACCCTGGTCCGATTGTTGCCTGAGATTGCCCCCTGCCATTGTATTCTAGACTCTAATCATATAGTCTTCATGATGTTTTTCCATCCCAGGTGGAAGATCTCCGCAAGCAGCTGGGCAAGCTGGACGAGCGCGCCCGCTCCAAGGAGCAGGACCTCGACGACACGCTCAGCAAGCTGGAGGCCTTCTACAAGGCTTACGACTCCGTCATGGATGACGTGCAAGAGGTAAGGCGGCCTTTCCACCCCCTCCCCTCAATACGAAGGAGATTCAGGCCATAATCCATCATGCTGGCCCAGTGCGGGTTGGCGGATTTCACTTGTCTTACAAACATTGGTTCTTGTTCTGAGACATGTAGGTTATTCACGGGGTTTTCCTTCAACGTAAGCTAGTGGACTTAATTTGGATTTACGTTCGAGAAATGCCTTTGATATTGCAAGCATCTATAGGCTACGGTAGCTGCATTACATCAGACAGGTCCTACGATTGATTGCCGACTTTTTTCTATAAAAAATATAAAAAATACCCTGTCACAGAAGATGGTCGTTTAGCACCTATATAATAAGGTTTATTCTCCATCCATCCAGGCCACCGAGCAAGTCCGAAGCCTGAAGGTGGTGTCCTCCGAAGTGGAACAGATCAGGGCCCAGCAGAAAGACTTTGCGGAACTGAAGCGGCGCACCCTGGAGCCGCTGGGCCAGAACGTGGGCCACTGCAACAAGATCGGGCAAGGCCTGGTCAGGTCCGCGCTGCAGGGCGTCAACACACAGGTCTTGGAGAAAGACTTGGAGAAGATGAACGATAGGTGGAACGCGCTCAAGGAGAAGGTGGGTTTTGGAGATCTCTTTTACGTTTATGTGATCCTAGTACCTCATTAATGATGTGTCACAATCGTACAAAATCGTACAACACAGACCATTAAGCCATAGACGCCGTATAACCGGGAACCTCCGCTCGCCTAAACATATGCATTAGCACTGCATATGTATGACCGCATCTGACATTTTGATTGGTCCATTCACGGACCAATCAAAATTCGACGTCTTCCGCCAGCTTATGACGATTGTGGTCGTTTGACGAGTCTATTTTCTTATTGGTCTGTGGTCTATTTAAAATATCTTCACTCTTTCGATGGCTGGCAAAATTTGCCGTAGACAGAGATTGGTAGGGGCGAATGGGGGAGACTTTTGCTCAACAATGGGACGAATTGAGTAAAGCTATCCCATTATTCTCACAGATGAACGAACGCGAGCGTCGCCTGGACGTGGGGCTCCTGCAGTCGGGCAAGTTCGCCGAAGCCCTGGCCGGCCTGGAGAAGTGGCTCGCGGACACCGAGGACATGGTCAACAACCAGAAGCCGCCCTCCGCCGACTACAAGGTCGTGAAGGCGCAGCTTCAGGAGCAGAAGGTGGGTTTAATTGTAACAGTTTCACTGTAAGAAAACGTATTTGAGTTTTAACTTTAAGATCATGATAATAGAGCTTTAATTTGCGGAATCCTTTAAATAGCAATATATTTTTAAAATCTATACTTCAAAGGAAAGAAAACAATTAAATAAATAAAAGCTTATACAAAAAATAACATATGTTTAATGGTTTCATAACGATTTAAAATCGACTCACTTAAAGGAAAAGTCACTGATCACATTGTAACCGCTCTTTCTCCTCCTCAAGGAAATGCTAAAATTCGATTACCAACTAATCATAAATTATTTTACTAAATAATTTGAAACTGAGTCTGAATCAATTACCGGCATATATTCAAATGATTTAAACACCTTCGCAGGTAGAAGATTGTGTAATGACCACATTCTTGATAATATCAAAAAGCAACACACTGGAGCTATTATATTAATACCTTTGTAATTATTTACTATATAAGCAACTGGCGATAAAAAAATATACCTATATAACAAATGTAAAAAGACAAGCCCGCTGAGTTTCTTGCCGGATGTTCTCAGCCGAGGTCGCGTTCCGAACCGGTTGTAGATATAAGAAAAAATAATGAAAAATTTACAATTTGTAAGTGCTCCCGTAGGCCTAAACAAAATTTGAATTAAACTCGCTCTCTCTGCCGACAGTTCCTGAAGAAGATGCTGCTGGACCGTCAGAACTCAATGTCGTCGCTGTTCGCGATGGGCAACGAGGTGGCGGGCGGCTGCGAGCCGGCCGAGCGCAAGGCCGTCGAGAAGCAGCTCAAGGGGCTCATGCAGCGCTTCGACGCGCTCACCGACGGCGCGCAGCAGCGGATGCTGGACCTAGACCAGGCCATGATGGTCCGACTATACAATAACATACATTACAATAAATTTATATCACCAGACTGACACACCAACTGTTTAGTCCCAAATTAAAGCAACGCTTGTTCTATGGGTACCGTACAATGAACTGGGGGCGATCTCAGTGGCACCCAGACCTGGGCAAATTACGAAAAGGCAATTTCCTAAATTTGCCCCGGCGGGAATCGAACCTGCAACCATCATGTGCAGTGAGCCGAGCGGCTACGCTCGAACCACTGCGCCTAGCGGTCGTCAAACAATTATAATCATATTTATGACAGGTGTCCGATCCCTAGTCCATCAATAGACCCTTTTTTCTCTTTCCCTATTTGCAATAACTCCTGCACCTGTTGGTGTCAGGTCGCTCTATATGTCCCATCATTTGCAGCGGTTGACCTCAACATTTTCCTTACACGACAATAAAACTGTCACAAAGGCCCTCTACGTATTGGACCCACGTCTCTGTGCTAGCCTTTCAAAGGACCGGGTAGAGCCCGTGATACAGAGATACTATCATGTCATCATCAGAGTTTATTAACATCAGGCAAGCATTTTTACAGATATCATCCCTCTAAATTGACAATTGCTTTATTGTTCAGGTGGCGAAGCAGTTCGAAGAGGAGCTCCAACCCTTACTAGAGTGGCTCGCCGCCTCCGAGCGCAGGGTGAAGGCGCTGCTGCTCGTGCCCACCGACGAGGAGAAGATACAGCTGAAGATCCGGGAGCACAAGGTAAGGGAACCAGCTCTAAAACCTAAAAGCCTATTCCCCTTCCCGCTGTCTATCTGTCCCTATGTATGCTTAAATCTTTAAAACAACGCAACGGATTTTTATGCGATTTTTTTAATAGATAAGGATTCATAGCTGATTGGTTAAAACACGTGTCTTGCGGGCACCAGGACTTGGGTTCGAACCCCGGCCCGCACCTCTGGATTTTTTGAAATCTATTTTCTTGTTTACGGTGAAGGAAAACATCGTGAGGAAACCTGCATGTCCTAGAAGATCTTACCAATTTTCAAAAGACATGTGAAATCGGCCAACCAGCACTGGGCCAGCGAGGTGGATTATGGCCTGAATCCCCCTCGTGTTGAGGGGAGGCCCGTGCCCAGGAGTGGAACGTCAAAGGGCTAAATTATTATTATTATTATTAGAGCCAAGCCGAAGCCATTCGACTACAGCTCATATACGGGCTGGCTCGAACAGGGTAGCACCACCTACTCACAACAATTTGGCGTAAAGTAGCAATTACAGCTGCTGTTTGTACGATAAGTGAGAGAGACGGAAGACTAACACTTCCCTTCTGCTTCCGCTATCCCAGTCCTCTTCAGGGTCAAACCTCGGCGTCATTCTTAGACACCAATGTCGATCCTGGCTTACGGGAGTGTGTGGCGGGCAAAGACTTATAGGGATCGAACCCGGAACCTGTCACCTACAAGGTCGGCCCCTCTAACCACTCGTCTATTGACGCCTAATATTCAAATGCAATGTTGGTCTCCAGGCGCTTCACGACGACATCCTATCGAAGCAGCCACCGTTCAAACAGCTCACGGAAACCGCGTCAACCCTCATGGGGTTGGTCGGCGATGACGAGGCGACGGCGCTCGCTGACAGACTGCAAGCGGCCACCGACAGGTAACACTTTAGTTCTTTAAACCCTAAAGTTGTACAACGACAAATACCAATAGTGGTCCTGGGGAGGGGATCAAGCAGAACCTGATACGGTATTAGGTAGGCATGGCACATTTCATTGGTAGCTTGTTAAAATTCATGTGAATTTGGTTTTCATTCTTCACATATGCTACTAACAGATATAGTAACAGTGAAAAATGAAATCATAAAATTTTCACACGTCATCACGAGTCACGGCCGCACCGCGTCGTGCCGGCCGGCCGAATGAAATTTCATACAGATCGCTGTGTCGAGTCGACGTCACACGACGATGAAGTAGCTTGCTTTATCCCTTGCGCGCAGGCGCGTCACGGGGTGGCGGCCGCGGGCTGTTAGAGTAGTAACGAATGAGTATAATAATCTAACTTTAGCACGTGCGTGAAAAAGATAAATGCATTTCCGATGCGTCGTGCTTTATTTCGACTGAGTGAAATAGTTCGCCGCATGTACTTGCAAAATAATAAATAAAGGCCCTGTGGAGTCTGTTTCCATTTGACCTAAATTAATTTCCTATTATTATTTATTGGGATATAATAAAATGAAGCAAGTTTTAAGTAGGTATAAATAAAATACACCACAACGCTTCTTTTTCCTGAAGGGACTGGCAGAGGTCTGCTCTGCAATGGACCCATATTTTGTAGAAGACATTTAGATTAGCTATTTAATTCATCATTTATCTACATACTATGTTTTAAAAGAAATAGATAAAGCTATATGCCTATCATACCTAACTCAGTTATTTTATTATCAGCTTATTTAATTACTAATACTACTATTTATTTACATATTAACTAAAACTAATAATCATGCGTGCGCCACTTTTTAGTCGGATTCTATGTTTGGTAGATATTTGAATACATATTGGGTAATAGATAATCGATTAATGGAAATTTATTTTTATTTAAGAGAACAGGACATTTTGGGTACAATGGGAACAAACACTAAAACTGACCTATGTCCTTGGTTAGCATATAGAAGTGCAATTCAAACTAAACCTTAATGTAAGGACATAACGCTTTAATTTCCTTGATGTCTTGTTCGTTGACGTTGCTTGATACAAAATTATGCAATATTTATTATTATTATTTCCTAATTCCTATTTCACTTGTCGTTCTAATCTCGCGAAAGACACCTGTTTGCTTTCCATTTTCGTATTATTTGAAAAAGTAGTGAAAAGGAATTATTTATTATTACTTTTATCAAGTATTCACAATGACATAAAATGTCATAAAATGGTAGGTATTAATTAGAATAATAATATAGGCACCTCAAGTTTGCGGAAATAATTAATATACAGAAATTGCTGCCTCCACCAGCGCCATTTCGTGAAAAACATTAACGCACATGAACAATACTCAATAAATGAAGCTATAAAATAAACTAAATATACTATTTCATAAAGAAAAACGAAATAAATATTTTTGATTGAGTAGGGATTCGCTCCTACGGAATACGTATCTTACAGTCGTCTTCAACCACTAGGTCATTTGAACTTAATTTTGTCTAGCAAAATTATCAAGTATATGAATATTTTTATTCCGTAAACTCGTTCATCTACCAATAATAGAACTAGTAAGGAAAATTCATGGTGGCATAAAATCATTTGTTATGATAATTCACAGGTATGAACAGTGTGAAAAAAATAATAATATCATCATATGAAAATGAATTTAAAGTAGCAATCATTTCCATGCCTAGTATTAGGAAATAACACACGTATATAGGTTGAACGAAATCCAGGTTTATTCAACAATGACCCTTATAAAACATAGTACTTACGTAAATGACACGCGAACAAATAATCGCGATTTAACTCGACGGTAGCGACATCTAGTTATAAAAAATGCAAAACAAAAATAAAAGTACTCAAACAAAAGTGTTGCGAGCTTCTACGTAGATGTATAACATTTGAATGCTCCAAGTGTCGCGTTCCCCTTCGGGCAGTGGCGGATTTACAAATTTCCAAGGTTAGGGTGTAAAGTTTTTGCCGCCCTTGCCTCAACAATTGTCATGTCCTAGATTATTTGTACACTCCAAAAATTTAGTTGAAATTGCACGTTATATAATTTTAGGGTTTATGTTTGAGTTAATCAAAACATCAGAAAACCGTCATGCAGAAATCTTTCTGATTTCAATGAGGTAGCAAAAAAAAAAATCGGTCCCCAAATTTGCAACCCCAAAAATTTGCCGCCCTAGGCTCCAGCCTACTCAGCCTACTGGTAAATCCGCCACTGCCTACGGGTGGGTGTAAAACGCGAACGGCAATTAGTTGTTTATTTGCTACGTTTAGTAACACGTCAACGATAAGATGGTTTCATTTTCAGCCCTCCCTAAAGCCTCTGACATGACTTAACGGCTGTTATAACCTGGATGGACAGCTTAACATGCCCTCCGAAGCACGGAAACCCATTTCCCTCCACTCCTTGCAAGGGGGGCCATATCTGTAACAAGTTTTGCCCGCACAGATACCAGTCGCTGGTGGACCACAGCCTGAACATCGGCGAGCTGCTGGAGAGCTCCCGCAAGGGGCTGCGCCACCTGGTGCTGACGTACCAGGACCTGTCCGCGTGGATGGACGGCATGGAGCAGTTCCTGGCCAAGAGGAAGGTGCTGCCCGTGCAGATGGAGAAGCTGCTGAGGCAGATGGAGGAACTGGCTGTGAGTACACATAAGTTTGCTATGTGTTATAACTTTCCAGAATAATACAGTGTGTTATTTCCCAAATCAACTGGTAAGATTCCTGCCTAGGAATATTGATTTCTAAACATCCAACAAAGGAGTTTTAGTTTTCTTAAAAATTTACCTCATTGTTTCGGATTTCACCATCTAGGTCTATATGAAAAATTCACCCTGTACTCGTATACTGTAAAACACAGACCAACCACCTCTTGGACTCAGCGTTCAGAATAACTTCATCAAAATAATTCAGAATACTCGTATAGTTGCGGGGGCAACGTATTCTCATTGGTCTATTAAAAATATGACTGGATTGTAATTGGTCGTAATCTTATACGCATTAGTAAGCATGTGTGTGAAAATATACTCTAGCTAGAGTAAGGAGTCCAATAGTCAATAGGTGACGTGTCCCTCGTGCGGGCGGATATTCAACAAAAAGATCGGTTACGTCAGTCACACGAGAGCTCAACTTTGTCCAGCGGTCGCCTTAACCGAAATCGGCCATTTATGTGTAAAAAATTATCCTAGAGTGGAGAGTCAAAAGGTATACTCAAACGTTAAAATTATGCTCGCCCTAAACAGAAAAAGACAGAAGAGATCGCGGCAAAGCACACAGCAGTGGACAGCACGGTGGAGTCGGGGCTGGAGCTGATGAAGCACATCTCGGGCGACGAGGCGCTGCAGCTCAAGGACAAGCTGGACGCTCTGCAGCGGCGCTACTCCGAGCTCACGGAGCGCGGCGCGCGCCTGCTGCAGGCCGCCTCCGAGACGCTGCCGCTCGTGCGACAGCTGCACGACAGCCATGACAGGTCCGCCTTCTTTATTATTATCATTTTGTTCAAATACCCTTCGTTCAATTTATCTTTTCCCCGGGACTCCTCGAGAGTCAAAGCTCGACGTCATTATTGTTCACCATCACATATATAGATTTATATAGATAACGCGAGTATCACGATTTGTATTGAAACCAAGCGTGCCGAATTCTTAATAAATGTATAACACCTACTGTGACGTCACAGCCGATATTTAGTGACGGGAAATCCAAACCGATTCAAAGACACCGATGCCGCCGATGCCCCTCCCGCCCGCTACGATTCTCTCGAGTGATTATCTCGCTCATACTCATATTTTTTTATATCTGTGGTCCCGCTCGCTCACAATTTAGCGGCGACCAAACCTTGACGCTTGGTCGGGGTTCGGAAACGCGAAGTACATGCATTTGCGTTTTCTATGTAAATCTATGTCTGGGGTCACCATTGTCGATCCTGGCTTACAGGAGTCACAGTGGAGGGAATGTGTGGCGGGACTAGTGCCCTTAAAAGAAAGATACCCTTCGTGGGTCCCCCTCGGGGACTAGAAGGCGCATATACCCACTCAAAACAGACGGTGTACCACCCTCCGCCATGCGACGAGACGCCACTGGTCCACAAATTATATTTTCGCGGATTATTTAAGAAGATATTTGCTTTTATTTCCTTGCGAAATTGCAAGGACTCGCAAACGACCGGCTGAACTAAGTCAATGTCGCCGAGTCTGATCGCACGTCACAATAACGCACATTCACCTCTGATAAGAAAGCGATAGAGTTAAGGAAATTTAAAAAGCGGCGTACTTTAATATTTGTATTTGGACCTACTTATGCAAAATGGAACCAACCCACATGCACTTCTGCAAACTGATACCAACCTAGAACCTTTGATGAATTTATAAAATCTGACCCCATGTGTTTTTTTTATTTGTATTGTGTATCTGACCCATGTCTTTAGTGTATGTCGATTCTGAGCAAGCTAATTTCAGGTTTTGCGCAATTTAATAGTTTTCGAGATATATTTGTATTTTTATCATACTACGAGTAATATTAAAAAGAGGAAAACTTTGTTTGTTTGATTGTAATGAATAGGCTCCGAAACTACTGAACCGATTTGAAAAATTATTTCACTGTTGGGAAGCTACACTATCCCCGGGTGACATAGGCTATATTATATTTAAATAAAAATTAGGGATCCTTACTAAAACTCCAATAATGTAACCGTAATGTACCCGTGCGAAGCCGGGGCGGGCCGCTAGTTTATTTATAAAGATCCAAAAAACTAATGTCAATTACTTCTTGAATGAGTTTCAATTCAATAGGGAACGTATTGTTGCCACCATAATAAAGCTGTATTAATCATAAAGTACTTGTTGCTGATATTTTGGGATCATAAAATGCTCTAATATCTAGAAAAATTCAGTGTCAATACAAAAAAAAAATCGGAAAGTCAGAATTTTTGAAGTCTCAATGTCAAACCATTCCTATGTGGCGCCGCCCTGGTGGCGAGAAAAACAATCGTGGAGCAATTAATTGAAATATTTGTATCGTGCAGGTTGACTGAATGGATGTCGGGCGCGGAGGCGTGCCTGCAGGCGGTGGAGCCGCGCGAGGAGGACATCCTGCGGCTGGAGGCCGAGCTGCACGAGTCCCGGCCCCTGCTCGAGAACATCAACCTTATCGGGCCGCAGCTGTGCCAGGTAATATCACCTTTATATACTCACTTATACCGCTTACATTTCAAGAACCGCGTTGGATGGAATCGGATGAGTTTGGTAGATTCAGACAATCTTCGTATTTTTTTCTTGATTAGGTACAGGTATTGCCTTTGTAGACTCTGTCTTCATACAGATTTTAAAATCTTTAGCTTGGTTCCATTAATATTAAGGTTTTGGTTATAAAATATCGACAGAATATTCAAATTCTATTCTTACAATGACAACATATGACATTATTTTAGTTGCTGCTGGCAACCGTTTCTCTATTTAAAAACTATTCTAGATATTAATCTATCGATCTAACGAACCATTGAAGTAATGTTTGACTATTTGTTATTCGACCAAACGTCATTCGATGAAACGTAGTGCTCCCGTCGGTTTCGAATTATTTGCAGCCACGTTTTGTCTGTGACTCCACTTTTTATATTTATATCAGGTGATTTAAAAAGGAAGCCTTCGAATTTGAGATGTCTTTCAATCTTCATATAGACCTCAATACTGACTGAAAATGTGTACTTGTCAGATCTCCCCGGGAGAGGGCGCCACTCACATCGAGAGCATCGTAACGCGCGCCAACAGACGCTTCGACGCCATCGCCGAGCAAGTGCAGAGGAAGGCGGAGCGGCTGCTGCTCAGTAAGAAGGTAATGAGGACAAGAATTTTGTATTTCCATAGTTAGTTCGCCAGATGTCGCTTGATGAGACTGGACCAAGTGTATAAAGTTCTTGGACTGGACTGATGTTATCTGTCACTTACTACTGCGTCAGTGTCACTACAAATCACTCAGAGAGAGAGACTGCCAGAACTGTCAATTGTTAGGTCACTATAACATGACGCCGCCCTGGCGGCAAAAAAAAAACGAAATGTTACGAAGCGGTTTAAGTATCCTCCCACCGACGTCACCAAGCGAGCTGGATCGTGTCGGGCGTGTATCTGAGCTAGTCCCCCCCCCTGCCCCGCAGCGGTCCCTGGAGGTGGTGGGCGACATGGAGGAGGCGCTGGAGTGGCTGCGCGGCGTGGAGGCGGCGCTGCGCGGCGCGGAGCCGCCCGCGTGCGAGGCGGGCGCGGTGCGCGCGCAGCTCAAGGAGCAGCGCCCGCTCAGCGACGACGTGGCCGCGCAGCGCGTGCGCGTGCGCGACCTGCTCAGCCAGGCCAAGAAGGTCTGTACCCGCGTCTGTACTCTACCCTCACTGCATTTGACGACCGCTCGGCGCAGAGGTTCGACCGTAGGCCGCTCGGCTCCCCGCACCGGGTGGTTCGTCTAGGGAAATTTCGGAAATGGCCTTGTCGTAATTTGCCCAGCTCTGAGTGTCACCGAGATCGCCCCCAGTCCATTGTGCGGTACCCATAGTACAAGCGTTACTTAGTTTGGGTCCATATAGTTGGTGTGTCAGTCTGGCGATATTTATTATTTATACGGAACGATGCTAAAGTCGAGCTGTAGCTAATTAACTACAACTCGTATATGGGTCAGCTCGATCGGGGCTGTACCTGCCACCCCCTCGCAGGACACCGATGTAAAGTTACTATTATAGCTGCGTTTCGTGCGATAAGCAAGAGACCCGGTAGCCCAAGCTTTGCTTTGTAGTCGAAATTTAACTAGAAGAATTAATTTATCCCTTTTAAATCACTTCTTAAATGGCAATGTTTTAGCTGCCTAGTTTAATGAATAAATTATATCCAGGTCCTGCGCGAGTGCCAGTCGTCGGAGGAGACGGCGGTGATCCGCGACCGCAGCGAGGAACTGAAGGAGACCATGGAGGAGGTGGGCCAGCTCAGCGCCGAGCGACTTGCTGCGCTGGAGCAAGCCCTGCCATTGGCCGAGCACTTCGCCGACACACACCATGGGTAAGTCATTCATTATGGACCCCTGAACTTGGATCATAGTTGTACAAATAACCACAGACCAATTAGCCATAGACGCCGCATACCATATGCGTTTACACAAGTATAGGTGGCTGGATCCATTCTGCATTTCTAGTATATCCAATTACAAATACACATATATTCCGTCTGTTTGTCCAGCTTGTCGTCGTGGCTGGACGACATGGAGAAGCAGATCCAGATGCTGGCGATGCCCGCGCTCAAACCCGAGCAGATCGCTCAGCAGCAAGACAAGAACGAGGTGAGACTTGCTCATGTTGACACCATAAAACTGAAATTCATTAGAAAAACCTTCCATTCATACTATTTTTTAGTTTCTTCGAGACTATTTTAATATTTACTGAAACACTCAACTACTGTTTTGTCACCCAAGAAAGTCACAAGGATATCTAAGCATTGAATTATTGGTGGATGATCGAAGACTTGATCGTGTGAAATATAACTTATTTGTTATAAATTAATACTGTTTGTATCTGTATCTTTTTAATATACTAGCTGACCCGACAGACGTTGACCTTAAGACAGGTTTAGGTAGGTAGGCTTTCCGTTCAATCCGTTCAATTTTCTTAATTTTTTCTGTCATAAGAACCTTCTCCTGACAATAATAAACACAACAAAAAATAATTAGCGAAATGGTTCCATCCGTTCACGCGTGATGCTATGACCAAGGATTCTGGCTGGAGCGCACTTGCGCTCGCCCTCTGTCCGGTTGAAGTTGTTATGGCCACTCTGGCCAACAACATATACCTAGTCAATTAAAAAAAAAACAAGTAAATAGAGAAAGACGGCTATATATAAATGCACATTTATTTATAAAATGGTGAGAATGCGTCTTTGAATCACAAGGATACTACATCAATCAGTATTCAGTAATGATGCGTCCAAGCGTTATATAACAAGTGTTGTTATCATCATCAAAAAAATTGTGGGTTTTGTTGGGTTGCTCACAGATAGGTTTAAGAAACATTTCAAAGCGCCGTACATATATAGTCACTTCATTTCATATAGCTTTAAAAAATTACGTATTCTTATACGGGATACGTCAGTTTTGACGTATTGCGTATCGTGTACGAGTCGAGAGAGATGCCAGCGGTCAACAGAGTAGGGTCCCTGGTCATGCGAGGTGTGATTCAAACTCCCCCCCCACAGATGCTGCAGCAATCCATCGCGGGACACAAGCCGCTGGTCGACAAGCTGGTGAAGACTGGTGAAGCTCTCTCCAAGCTGTGCGGAGAAGACGACGCCGCCAAAGTGCAAGACATCGTGGAGGCTGACTGCGACCGGTACAACGCGCTGCGGGCCGAGCTCAGGCAGAGACAGCAGGAGTTGGAGCAGGTACACTGGCGAGAATTAGCACAACTTTTGATACAATTTGACGACCGCTCGGCGCAGCGGTTCGAGCGTAGGCCGCTCGGCTCACTGCACATGGTGGTTGCTGGTCCGATTCCCGCTGGGGCAAATTTCGGAAATGGCCTTTTCGTAATTTGCCCAGGTCTGGGTGTCACTGGTATCGCCCCCAGTCCATTGTGCGGTACCCATAGTACGAGCTTTGCTTAGTTTGGGACCGTGTAGTTGGTGTGTCAGTCTGGTGATATTTATTTATTATTATTATTTATTTCATTTATAGTCTTGTAAAAACGCCGCTCTTGTGGCAAAAAATACTGGTTATTCTCATTTTTAGCGCGAGCCCTTGTATTGATATGTTGTTGTGTGGTTGTGTGGCGTGCGCAGGCGCTGCAGGAGTCGTCGCAGTTCTCGGACAAGCTGGAGGGCATGCTGCGCGCGCTCGCCGGCGCCGCCGACCAGCTGCACGGCGCCGAGCCCGTCTCCGCGCACCCGCCCAAGATCGAGTACGTACCCCTTACTACTAGTGGCTAGCCGCTGACAGTAACTAGACACTGACAGTAACGAGACATTGACAGTAACTAGACACGTACAGTAACTAGCCACTGACAGTAACTAGACACGGACAGTAACGAGACATTGACAGTAACTAGACACGTACAGTAACTAGCCACTGACAGTAACTAGACACGGACAGTAACGAGACATTGACAGTAACTAGACACGTACAGTAACTAGCCACTGACAGTAACTAGACACGGACAGTAACGTGACATTGACAGTAACTAGACACGTACAGTAACTAGCCACTGACAGTAACTAGACACGGACAGTAAGTAGACGCGGGCAGTAACAAAACACTGACAGTAACTATACACTGACAGTAACTAAACATGGACAGTAACTAGACACTGACAGTAACTAGACACTAACAGCAAGTAGACGCTGACAGTAACTAGCCAGTGACAGTAACTAGCCAGTGACAGTAACTAACCAGTGACAGTAACTAGCCAGTGACAGTAACTAGCCTGTGACCGTAACTATCCAGTGACAGTAACTAGACACCGACAGTAACTAGATACTGACAGTAACTAGACACTGACAGAAACTAGCCACCGACGGAAACTAGACACTGACAGTAACTAAACACTGTCAGTAAATACCCACTGACCGTAACTAGATACCGACATTAACTAGCCACCGACAGTAACTAGACACGGACAGTAACTAGCCACTGCCAGTAACTAGACAGGGACAGTAACTAGACATCGACAGTAACGCCATGTTACCTACCCCACACAGGGACCAGATCGAAGAGAATAACGCCATAGAGGAGGACTTGGAGAAGAGGCAAGAAGCTTACAACGCGGTGCAGCGCGCCGCCTCCGACGTCATCAGCAAGGCTAACAAGAGCGACCCCGCCGTCAGGGACATCAGAAACAAGCTCGAGAAGCTGCACAAGTAAGCAATAATACTTTTCATTACTGATACTCGGAAAGTAGGTCTGAAGTTGCCTGAGGAGCGGGTTGAAAGTAAACTTTCAGCCATAGGGAGAATCACTTTCAACTGACAGCTGTCAAATTATAAAAAAACTAGTTCTATTTACACATTTCTATTGAACCATGTTCCAACTTTCTCTACAGACACTCAACTGCAGCGCGATGGAAAATTGAAATTGCATTAATTTAAGTATGTAATGGATGCACGGCATAATTTAAAATTTAGTTAATTATAACCTACATTGCCTCCTCTCTATGAGTTTCTTTGATTATTTGCGCATACGCGAGAACTCCACGACCGACCAATCATGGCGCGTCAGGAGAAGTCTTCCCGTGTGCGTTCAATTGTTATGTCGGGTTTTCATTGTTGAAACAATTATATCGTCTGATTCTGTGTAACCCTTGTATAGGTTTATTTTCATTGATATAGTGAATTATTAAAACACTGTGAAATAAACTGTGGTGTAATTAATTATTTACAAGTATGAATTCAAGAATATATTTTTTAAATGACTTTATTATAATTAAGTTTCAACTATTTCTTTAAAATAGGCAGCAATCCGAACCTCATTTTTTTTTCGAGTTGTAGAGTAGTTCATACTTCCTTGTTCACAAATTTTTTCTTTAGCTAATTCTTGTATTTATTTTTATTTCCTTGTATTCGTAATAAAAAGCACAGTGTTTACCTCGGGTTTAAGACTTCTTTTGTCTCTCGAACTATTATAACCCCGTCTCGGGACTAAATAAGTTACCTTCACCCCTAGGGTAACAATGTACTATTACAGTTCGAGAGTGGCGAGCATAGAAATTTTTTTTATAAAAAAATTATCGAAATTTGAATACTTTTATCAAATATTTTGTTTAGGCAATTTGAGAATATATCTCATATACTAGGACGATTTAACCACTGGATGCGCGATCTTGAAATCACGTACCAAGGAACGTTTAGCCCTGGTTTTTGTTACCCCGCCTGCTCTGGCATGAAGTGCTGTCATTCCACTCGCTGCCGTGCTGTCGTGCTGTTCCGGCTATTCCACTCATGGTAAAAAACGCAGCTTCTATAGCTACTTCACGCCGATTTTCAAGTACAGGGTGGTACCGTCGCGGTCGCGTAATATCGGCCATGAGTTTTAAGCCGGGCTATGTATCGCAGACTATGGGACGAGGTGCAGAAGTCGAGCAGCTCGCGCGGGCAGGCGCTGGAGGGCGCGCTGGAGACGGCGCGGCGCTTCTGGCAGCAGCTGCGCGCCGTGCTGGCCACGCTGGCCGAGCTGCAGGACGCGCTGGCCGCGCAGCCGCCGCCCGCCGCGCAGCCGCGCGCCATCCAGCAGCAGCAGGTCGCGCTGCAGGAGATCCGACACGAGATCGACCACACCAAGCCCGAGGTGAGGCTTTCAACTGTATTACTAGCTGTGCTGGGTTCAGTTTACATTGTACTGGCTGCACCGAGACCGAACTCACTAGGTTACACGCTTTTGTTTAAGTTGCAATGTATGTTTGTCCGGGTGGAATCTTGCAACTGAATTTTTAATCAGTTATCTTTAACCGATTGAGCTGAAATTTGGTATACGCGCCTATTTTTGATGACAATGCATGCTTAGCTATGTGACGTCATTTTAATTCCAAGATGGCGGGCTAGTAATTTTTTCTGCAGTACCAAAGTAAAATGTAAAAAAAAAAATTACGTAATTTCTTGTCGTATCGGGTTCAGCTTGTAATGAAATCGACCCTTTATAACGAGGTTGCATATTGATTCTTATATCTTTTCCCGTTGTGGCCAGCATCCAGTGAGCCCAAATATGACTGGCTCAAATTATACGGAGCGATTGCCAAGTATCTCCTCTGAAACTTTTGATTTTACGTAACCATTGTTGTTGGCTGAGGCAATATAGCGAATTGATGGCTTAACACGACTATTTAAAGTGTGTTTTGCAGTAAACGTTATCTAGTCCATCTATGCTTTATAGAATTTTTCGAAGATATTTTTATGTGCTTTTAAAAGAGGATAGCCGCATTTTTTTATATGGCCACTATTTTCACAATAATATTGTGCTAACATAGGTGGAGAAAGTCCGCAAGACCGGGTCTACCCTCATGTCGCTGTGCGGTGAACCCGACAAGCCCGAGGTGAAGAAGCACATGGAGGACCTGGACAATGCGTGGGACAACATCACCGCGCTGTACGCGAGGAGGGAGGAGAACCTCATCGACGCGATGGAGAAGGCCATGGAGTTCCACGACACGCTGCAGGTGAGGACTGGCGACTTCTTTAATCAGCGGTTCTTAACGACCGCTTGGCGCAGTGGCTCGAGCGTAGGCCACTTGGCTCACTGCACATGGTGGTTGCGGGTTCGATTCCCGACGGGGCAAATTTCGGAAATGGCCTTTTCGTAATTTGCCTTGGTCTGGGTGTCACTGGGATCGCCCCCAGTCCATTATACGGTACCCATAGTACAAGTGTTGCTTAGTTTGAGACCAAACAGTTGGTGTGTTCGTCTGACGATATTCATATTCATTAATTTCTACTCCCAGAACCTGCAAGAGTTCCTGGACACGGCCGAGGACAAGTTCTCGCGCATGGGTGCCCTGGGCTCCGACATCGACGCGGTGAAGCGGCAGATCACCCAGCTCGCCTCGTTCAAACAGGAGGTGGACCCTCACATGGTTAAGGTGGAAGCTCTCAATAGGTACGTAACTTTGGATCTTTTTATCCATATACTTATATTTACCATAAGTTTCACAGTTAAACCCCCCAAAATAGATAATTCTAATCGATATACAATGACATTATAAATAAACACTCCTCAAAAGAGTCTCTGGGATTTCATATTTTATGTGCGAATCACAATTATGGATTAAGGCCAGAATCCCTATCGCATTGAGGGGGGGTGTGCCCGATATAATGGCGATAAGCTCGCCCCTATAATATTGGGACCAAAATACCATGGCTTGGTCAAAATTTGAGTGATTATATGTTCACCTCTGCCTTTGGAGAATATAGGAATTATGAATATAAAACACTTTTATTTTTCGGAAAAATGCTTCTTAAAACCATTGTAAATGGATTAAAATTTCTATCAACAAATAATATTTTCAGTACCTGAATCTATGGCGGTTTTCTATTTGAGTTTTTGGAAATTTTTTTTTCGAGGAATTTGTTGATGTGTTGATAAACAATGGGTTTTCAAAATTTGGGTTTTGGTTTTTGGGTGTGTATGGGTTTTCAAAATTCGGGTTTGGGGTTTTTGGTTTCGCAATTTTTATCGGTTATTGAGTTATTTTTATACTGTATTGCATGGGTTTCAAATGGAGATTAAATATAGATATTTAGGAGATTCACAAATTACATACAATTTTCTATAAACTTTGGTGACGGTATTATTTTACTAAATCATTCAAAAAATATATCATAGATACAACTTATGAATGTTTGACAATAATTCAAGATTCTTCAGCTGTTCTGTTAAGACCTAAGTTGGTACACAAATGTAACTAAAAATGTATCGCCATGCTTGTCGTTTTCATAATGATTGAGCATCAAAACTAAACATAATAATTGGCACTACTGTCAAACATTTATAACTGTTACCTATAATTAGAAATTATATTGTGTTCCCCTTTTTAATAGCACATATCTCCCAAATGTCCCCCCCCCCCTCGTAATAGCACCCTCCCCCCACACACTGTTACTAATCTCAATTGTTTTCTATGCGTCTCCCTATCCGGACTGAACCAACAGGAGTCTGACGAGGCAAGGAACAATAACATTTACTTACGTGTTCGCTTATGTTTGAACAGGCCTGTAGTGTGCATCCAAATAATACGTTTGTTTGTCTGTGTGTGTCTTTTGTATGAAATCTTTAAGGCTAAAGCGCCCATCTAGCCCGACTAATAAATATGCGTTTTTTATCAGTTCAAAGATTATATATTTTTAAAGTTTACAAATAATAATAATAATGTACGTCTAGTATAAACGTTAGCTTCTTCCAGAGTGGCATCGGCTGCCCACGCGCACTCGCACATACATAAGCTTAGATCACTATATAACACCCCCCGCACTAGTTGGAAGCCCTTGTTTCTCGGCCAGAGAAAAAGGGCTGGCCCGTGTTGGCTGGAGCATCCACATCAGTGGAGTTTTCTGGTACCGAACGGTTCTTAGATTTTCGAGTCTTCATGATATATTTGCCAAGGTAAAAACAACCAATAATTAATAATATAATATAAATTGGAGTCGTCCAATAATAATAAGTATAATCTTGAAAATCTGCCAGATTTATAGGTTTTTCCTTTTCTATCAAAGCCTGGAGTTTATAAAGTTGGTCCAAGGGTACATTTTCGAGTTTCAGAGGTTGTTCAGCGTTTTCTATCGTTCTGTTGGATAGTTGAAAGGACAATAATCTTACTGGTTGTCCTTTGATTACGTTTTCGTAATTTTTGATGGTGTGTTCCTTTGTAATCAGGCTGCATCCACTCGGAATTTCCAACAGATAAGTCCCTTGAATTGATTGATAGGATTCCTGGTGACAGCTTATTTTAATTTTGGTTCCTTTCGAACAGGTCAACACATAATGGTAGTCATCTAACTTCTGCAGTAATTCTTCGGCGGCTTTATAGTGAACAAAGCGGCAAGTGTTCACAATTTCTTGTTTCAGAATTAGTTGATAAATGCAATCATCGGAGTTGGAGGTGGAGACAAAATCAACTTCTTTGCAATAGTAAGTTTCTTTGAATATTTCGCATTTCTTTTCCATATATTGATGCTTTTCTTCATTCATGGCCAAGTAAGGTTTGGGTGGAATCAATAGGGTATTATTGGTAGTTGGTGTAGGGAATAGGTGGTAATAGGTATATGCATCTTTATACAGTATAGGGAACTTCAGCATGAATACAACGTTATTATTTGCGTAGAAGGAACCACAGCTAATTATATCATAATAATCTCGTATTGCAGATGATTTGTCTACGAGCAATTCCTGTTCATCATAAAATCCTAACAAAATATTAGACATATAACGAATGTTTTGCTGATTAACGACACTATGATGAGTAACTCCTAATTTTGAAAAAGAAATAGCATTTTCCAACATTGTTACATATTCGAAAAGATACTGTAAGTTTGCCTGGATCAAGTTGTACACGCTATTAATTTTAATGTAATCTATTAATTGGTAATTGGTCATATTGATTTCACGAACGACTTCGTTTAATTTTGTATAAATTTTATACTCGTTAGATGCAATCTTTAAAAGAGTCATATTAAATGTTTCCAATAATTGTTTGTTCAAACTAATGCCCGAATTATACTTGTTTATAATAGTTTCTTGATTCCTTTGTAGGATATCAATAGCTTTATTGTAGTATATAGCATCATTGTGGTCAAGATTGCCGGTGACAAATTTTATAATAGAGCCTAACCCGTCAATAAGTCCTCGTTTACGTTTAGGGGAGTAGATGGTCATTGAACCAAACTTATCATGAATTGCTTGTAGCATACTAGTAAGTACTAGTTTTGTGTTTTCTTGTGTGTCGCTAAAGTACCGTGGGTCTGCTGAATTTATGTATTCTATATATTTACATAAATAGTTCTCAATATTATTAATACTATTTTTCAGTTTGTCCAAATCGAAGTAATGCAGGAACACATGTTCGGAATTTTGAATTTTAGCTGACCCAAGTTTAAAGGGAAGGATTCCGGGATTATCTTTCAGTTCACTCAACATTACTTGATGGGCCTGGGTCACGATCGGAAGGAGTACTCTGTAACAAAGGGTTTTGCATCTTAAGGGGTCTCCTTACAATTCTCTTATGATGAGCGATACCTCTACTATCTACTATCTTAATATCTAAATTTTTCTTAATTTTACGTCCTACGTATCTAGGTTTTGTCTTATGACGCACCGCCAAAGGATTCTTAACGTAGAGAACATGATTTTCTTCATATTGTATTGGCTCTGATCTACCTTTGTTAGCTTGGCTCATAGTCCTAACTTGATTATTCAGAAGTTTCTGATTAATGTCAGAATATAGTTTCTGTATAGCTAATTTATGTCTGTCTATATAATGCTGTAAGCATACGGCCTCTATGTTTATATCGAAAGGGTCACGAGTACTTAAATGTCCATTAATTACTTCTATAGGTTTTTTTCTGGTAGAAGAATGCACGCTGTTATTATAGCCTAATACTGCGTATAACATTAAGTTATCAGTAGATAATTCGTGGCTGATAGAAGTTAATATTCGGATATGCTCTAATATCGTAGAGTGGAACCTTTCTATCGCCCCATTGGATTGTGGATTGTTTACGCTAATGAAATGCAATTTGATTTTATGTAGCTGTAAATATTCTTTAATGGGCATATTTTTAAATTCGGTTCCTTGATCGGCGGTTATGCTTAGAGGAACTCCGTGGTGAGACATAAACAGAGATAAGGCGTTCACTACGCTTATTCCAGTGAGAGATTTTAAAGGATATGCTTGAGCGTACTTGGAAAATATGTCGATAATGGTTAAGAATTTCTGACCGTTAACTGTAAGTGTATCTATGTGCAGGGTATCGAATGGTTTTTCAGGAATTGGGGTAATCTGGAATACCTGTTTGTTTGGGTTTCTTTCGTATTTATTGATTTGGCAAATTTCGCAATTGTTAATATATTCGGTTACAGATTTTTTTATATTTGGCCAGTAGTAATTTAATTTAATCCTTTGTTCAACTTCTAAAATTCCCCTATGGTTAGTTTCATCTTCGTGCAAACTCTTTACAATTTGAAATTGTTTGTCATTATCGACTATATCTTCAACTTTGGTTTTACAAAATGTTAAGGAGTATGATGAATTATTAAAAGTTTTTTGTAGGCAGGTTGTGATTTTAGGAATTAAATTATTGTCTTTTACATAAATACCATACCTAATATTCGGCTTAACATATTCGGTAAACAACTTCCTTATGCTGTTATCGATATTATTTACGTCGATTTGAGCCATGATTCTTTTTTTCCCTGTGAAAACCTCTATAGTTTTCGGCGTAATTGGTGAATGATAGACTAAATCGATCACTAACTGATTATCGAATATATTTAGCTGTTTCTCAGATATTGGTATTTCTAATACAGGGTTTTCGATCTCGGTATGCACTGTACTCTGATTTTGATTGCGATTAATCTCATCAGCAATCGGTATTTCAGATTGATTAACCATCATTGAAAAAGCTGTATCGTCATTTTCTAAGGCACATGGTACGTCTAATTGATTTTTCAAAACCGACAGGGGCACGTCGTCCTCGTCGGAGCTATTTTTCCGTGTTTTGGTATATTTCGGTAACATTGAGAGGGGTACATTATCTTCGTCTGAGCTACTAAATTCCCGATATTCGCCACCACATAAAAGTCGAGACAACGGTGCATCGTCCTCAGAACTAGTAGTGGAAATGGAGTCAACATCATTGTTATGTATTTCAACCCTGGATAAAGCATCAGCAATTACATTAGTATTTCCCTGTTTGTAAATTATTTTGTAATCAAATTCTTCAAGTTTTAGTCTCCATCTTGTAAGTCTACTATTGGGCTCTTTAATATTCATTAAATATTGTAGTGGTTTATGATCAGTTATAATATTGAAACATCGTCCGAATAGGTAAGGGCGAAAATATTTCGTAGCCCAGACGATGGCAAGCAATTCCTTCTCAATGGTACTATATTTAGTTTCACTATCATTGAGAGTGCGTGATGCGTATGCAATCGGCTTATCGGAGCCTATGGCGCCTTGGGATAAGACTGCACCAACAGCAAAATTCGAGGCATCCGTCCGTAAATTAAATTCTTTCTGAAAGTCAGGGTACTGCAAAATGGGATCGTTTGTAAGTAGGTTTTGGCAATGTTTAAAACAGTTAATGTATTCGGGTGTTAATTCTATTTTAGCGCCTTTCTTCAGTGTAAGTGTCATTGGTTTAGTCAACTTTGCAAAATTAGGAATGAACTTCCTGTAGTAGCCCAATAACCCAAGGAAGGACTTTATTTCTTTAGTTGTACGCGGTATTGGAAATTTTAGTATGGCTTTGATCTTACTAGGGTCAGGTTTAACGCCATCCGTGGTAACTATGTGTCCTAAGAACGGGGTTTCTTTTTTCATAAATTCCGATTTATTAGGTTGGATTTTAAAATTTGCTTCTCGTAGTCTTTGAAAAACGTCCTGTAAATTTTGGATATGTTCGGTTAAAGAGGTAGAATAAATTATAATGTCATCCATATAAATCATAACATTCTTAAGGCCAAGTAGTACGTTGTCCATAACTCGTTGAAATGTCGATGGAGCATTTTTGAGACCAAATGGCATTCTGAGATATTCATAATGCCCTCGACATCCATCGCCATCATCGACACTGAAGGCAGTTTTTTGAACGTCCTTGGAATGGGTTTCAATTTGAAAAAATCCGGATGCTAGGTCTAGGACAGTGTAATATTGACATCGACCCAATTTGTCCAAAATGTCATTAATGTTCGGAATTGGATATCGATCGGTAATTGTTTTCTCGTTTAATTTGCGGTAATCAACAACGAGCCGCCATTTAGTTTCGCCGGATGCATCGAGTTTTTTAGGCACTATCCATATAGGCGATGACCATGGGCTGTTAGATGGCCTGATTATATTTTGTTGCAACATAGATTCTATTTGTTTTTGGACTTCTTTTTTGTGTACATATGGATATCTATAAGAACGGGCGAAGACTGGTATTTCATCTGTAGTGTTAATTTCGTGTTTGATTTTATTTGTAAAAGTTAAGGGTGTACTTTCGTCATAAAAAACATCTGAGTAGCAGTTGCATAAATTTAAAAGATTGTATTTTTCCTCGTCATTTAGATGATTTGTTCGAATAAACGACTGAATGTTATTAATTTTATCACTAAATGTTTCGACATTAAATAAATTAAAATGTTTGTGGAGTGTATGCGCCTTAAGAGGCGAGATAAGCCCTATGACAATGTCGTGGTTCGTCGGATTGCTTATCTGCAGGTGTGCATAGCCGTTCTTGGCTCGGGTTACTGTCGATGGAATTAAGCATTTGTTTATGTTACTGTGGGGTACGAAAATTTCATCATTTTGAACCGTAACTGGAATTTTAACGTATTTTGATGAATTTGACTTGATTAGGGCTTCAAAAAGGTTTTTTGTTCCCGAATTCATGATTTTTATCGGTATTTTAGCATTTGGTGTAATTAAGACTTTGTTGTCAAGGTCGATTTTAGCTTTCAGTGATTTTAACGTTTCGTAGCCTAAGAGTCCGTCGAAAACGTCATGGAATTTATAGATGTAAAATTTCGAAGTACTTTTTTCGTTTAGTTCGTTAAATGTTGGGATCTCTATAGAGTAGTTATTTCGCGTAGTACAACTTACATTAGTTACTGAAAATGGTTCAAAATTTAGTGCAATATCCTTATAATAAAAATCTATAACTTCGGGCGAAAGGAACGACTGATTAGCCCCTGTGTCAATAAGTAATCTAAGGGGTGGTTCCTTAATCTCTATATACGGTAACTGCCGTTTAATGTGGAAGTTAATTTCCATCAGGATAGGGGATCTTCGCTCCCGTCCTGTTGAAAATTCGGAGTATTTTCGGACTGTAATAATATGTTTTCTGTATAAGGTGTTAACTGCTCTGTAGAGGTCTCCTCGGTAAAGCGCTCGGCGTTATCGGGTTGATAAGCTTGTTCTAGGAACCCATTGCATACATGTGGGTTGTCATTGTAATCTCCTTGGTACAGTTCGTCTACGCTATGGTAATTGAAATTGGGTACATCAGGTCGCAATTGGTATTGTGCCGAACGATGCGAAATCCCGCTCATTGGCTCGGGTTTTGGAAATGTTTCGTATCGGGGTAATGCTTGCGATCGTGATACATTTTGTGATTGTGGTTTAAACTGATATGGGAACCTATTAAAATTTGGTGTATTGAAATTAGGATAAGGTTTAGAATAATAAGTTTGCCTCGGAGGTGGAAATTGTCTGTTGCCATACCCGAAATTATTTGGAGATCTGATAAAATTGATGGATGGTTTAGGCAACTGAATTGGCTTTGGTTGTTGGAAGTTGTTTCTTTTTTGGATGTATTGTATATTCTGCTCTTCTTGTATGTATTGTAAAGCAGAAGGTAAGTCAGTGGGTTTCATTGCCCTGATGGTGGTCCCTAAAGGTTCCTTGAGACCAGCCAAGAAGGTTTTTAGTGTTTGGGCAGTGAAGAATTGCCTCTTACATTGTATAACGCTCGCATCAGCTTCGTGAAGGTTAACATAATTAATTATAATACTTAGAATATGCATGCATCTGTTATAAAATTCGTGAGCAGATTCGTTTTCCTGACGCATTGATACTAGATCACGGCACAGACAATTTTCATCTCGTTGATCACCAAAATTCCTGAGAAGGACGGCTTTAATTACTTCCCAGGAGGTGACTCCATGTATGGTCACTATTTCCTCAGCTTTGCCCTTAAGTTTATTAAGAATACTGTGTAATATAAACTGATTACTGAAACTATCAGGAACGGCTGGGTTATAAAATTGGGATAAAATCATTTCAGATGATGAAATAAATCTGTAGAGTTGTTGGGGGTTTCCATCGTAGGAAGGTATTATTTCTATAGCCGCCTTAATAAGACGCAGAGTACTATCCGGATTATTAGCATTGTTAACATTATTAGGCTCCATCATAATGAGATTTCTTTCTTACGATAATAACTTTATAACTCTTTAATAACTATTCTTATTCTAGTTTAATATGACTCTGGAAAAGTTGGATCCACGTTATCATAGAATGTATATAAATCAGAGATTTGAAATTATTACAAACTATGTCAAATAAAAGTAAAATGATTACAAAAAAAAAATAACGCTAATATTTACTGAAGCTCCCGATAATACACAAAAATACCAAAAGTAGGCAAGGGAAATCGGACTCACAGGATTGGCATCCACTGCATCAGCATCTTGGAGCGAGGTTGAGTGCAGGAAACTTTTGATTTCTAAAAAGTTTCACTCCTGGTTCTTTGTAGACTGCGCCACTAATAAATATGCGTTTTTTATCAGTTCAAAGATTATATATTTTTAAAGTTTACAAATAATAATAATAATGTACGTCTAGTATAAACGTTAGCTTCTTCCAGAGTGGCATCGGCTGCCCACGCGCACTCGCACATACATAAGCTTAGATCACTATATAACACCCGCGAAGTTCAAATTTTTTGAGTTCTTTTAGAAATTTTTCAAAATCTGACAATAATAAAAGACAAATTTTGTAATTCGCGAAAAAGACCATGTGCAGTGCATTTATTAATATATCCAACTTACTCTAAAACATTTCAAGAACGACAGCTATCCAGATAATCTGGCAATTTTTGTATATTTAGTGATTTACTAGTATCATATCCACCGTGATAATATTTAGAGTAAAATAAATGTATTAATAAATGCACTGCACACGGTCTTTTTCGCGAATTACAAAATTTGTCTTTTATTATTGTCAGATTTTGAAAAATTTCTAAAAGAACTCAAAAAATTTGAATTTCGCGGGCTAGACAGGCGCCTTCACCTTAAGAAAAAATGTAAAATGTTTTTTTTTCATTAATATTAAGCTCTGTCTACGGTGCCACGTATACCTAGTTCGTTCATTTTACTAAGACGCACTGTGACTCTTATGACATTGGCATATAGGTCAATTTGCAATATTTCTTCGCGAAATGAATTGACTATACCGTAGTTTGAATCTATTTGCCCAAACCTTATTTAATATTTTCTTGAAGAAAATAGTTAGATACTAAAAACATTTTTATTGTATATTGATTTGGGGTTATTTTTGTATATCTATATATTATCTGTTTCCATATTCTATGCATCGAAGGTAGATTTGCAAAATGGAATCAATCCACAAGTATTCCTGTAAAGCAGAACCAACCTAAATGCGAGTATGTGTGGGTTGGTTTCAGTTTGCAAAACTATGTCCTTCATTATTGGGCTACTTACTTCTCGTTTCATTTCGTACTATTGTCTATTATCTGTAGTTATGTTGCATTAACACGTCACGCGTATTGCATTGTCTGTTTATGTTGGTTTATATGTTAAATATACAGGTGATCTGTTCAAGTGGGCGTGAATTATAGCCAAATCCGAAATTATAGTGAATAATATTAACTATAAAAATGCTTTAAAGACTCTCGAGACGGATTTTGATTGGAAACTAAAATGGAATTACGTATTTAATATTTGAAAACTTGAAAAATTCACCAAATCGATCTCAAGTCTGAGAGCGATCTTGGGAATGTCATTCTTATGTCATACCAGTACAAAATTACACGTCAAAAGCGGACTCAAGACCGGTCTCAGACTTGATATCGATTTATTAATGCGGGCCTAAAGCTGCCAATCAAAATTTAAGATTAACATTTGAATATTTCGGCACAAATCATCCACCAAACGCTAAAGGTCGCAAAATGGCTGTTAATAGCCAGTTTGCGAGTTTAACAGCTTCGGTCACCCATCCTTTTCTACACCTTCCTAACACGACTTTACACTCACAGGCAAGCTCAAGAGCTCACCGAGCGCACGTCATCGGAACAAGCGGCCGCAATCAAGGCGCCTCTTACAGAGGTGAACTCCCGCTGGTCGAGGCTGCTCCGAGGCATGGTGGAAAGGCAGCAGCAGCTCGAGAGGGCTCTCCTCCGGCTCGGGCAGCTTCAGCACGCTCTCCAAGAGCTGCTCACGTGGATACAGAACACTTCGGAGACCTTGGATACATTGAAACCCGTAAGAAACTTTTAGAATAATATGTTAAGATAGAGGTATGGTGGATGATTTTTTTTTCAGATATGTCAAGCTAGCGATGCAGATGATTTGTTTAAGGATACCTTACGATGAAGTATTTTTTTTAATATGACAAATAACCGTTCGGATGTCGAGCACACACATGTAAGTGCATAAGACATTAAATGTTATTTTACGACGACATAGAGCCCAAATTATAAAATGCGAACGCATTTGCGTATATTGGAAAATTTTAACATAATATCTTAATGGTTGCAACCGCTCATGGAGGGCTTCAGCGCCCACTGAGGGGCGATACTAATTCTTTGGGAACCACTGATTTGAATAAATACTGTCGGGCACAGGTCGCCGGCGACCCCCAGGTGCTGGAGGTGGAGCTGGCGAAGCTGAAGGTCCTTGTGAACGACATTGCCGCCCACCAGGCCAGCGTGGACACGCTCAACGACGCGGGCGCACAGATCGTGCAGCAGGGTACGGGTATGTGGCCGCCGCTTGATGCTTATCGTCTAATATATACGTACCATTTTCGAATGACAGGGCTCATTAAGAAATTTCAATTTTTATAGCAGTAAATTTAAATATTGTAAAGTCCTCGGGAGTGTCAGCAAGATTGTTCTGTATGCAAGTAGTTCGTAAAGTTTAAAATTCCTTAGCAAGAGTAACGGTAACATCTACACCGTAAGTATTATAAGTAAACGTTTTTGAAATGTGTTTTAGTAATAATGAGCCCTGTTACTCTCTAATTGGACGCAGTTTTGCAAAATGTAAACCAACCCACACATACTTTTGCAAACTGAAACCGACCTACAAGCAGTCGAACTAGGGTTGGTTTTGGTCTGCAGCAATGCATGTTCGTTGGTTTCATTCCGTAAAACTATGTCCAATCGAAAAAGTTCCTTGACATTGATGACGTAAAGTTGTTTTTAATCCTAGCTACGTATTTCTCACAAAAGTATGTCAAGGAGTTTTACTTATTATACTCGTTTGTTTAACTTTACTAAAGTCTAATAAATCTGTCTCTTTTAATAAATTGGCACACCATTTCCTAGACCATTTCATTCTGCACACAAAATTGAAGACACTTTTTATTAAATTAGGTTAACATTGCAATCAAATTTATACCTTATGTCTCTCAAAATTATGTTCATTTTCTTTTGATCTGTTGTCGTTATTTATCGAAATTATTGTTCAAATTTTTTGTTAAGCAATTAAATTTATATCTTATGTCTTTTGAAACAGTGTCCATTTCTTCTAATCTCATCATTACCAGTGTTCCGTGCAAAAAGCACTAATGCTTTACGCTTTTACATGTATGTGTTATGTACTCTTCTCGTAACGAATTAATCAACAAATAATATAAATTAATGGAAAAATAAACTTTTCATAAACAAACTTTCTTAGTTATTGGATTTAATGTGACGTATTAGTTTTCGTGTTCTCCTCAGCAAGCCCTTTCATTTGATACCTATACTGTGGTAGTGCAGAAAAATAACTAGTCCGCCATCTTGATTGATCCGCCATATTGGAATTAGAATGACGTCACATAGATAAGCATGCATTGTCATCCAAAATAAGCGTATATACCAAATTTCAGCTCACTCGGTTATAGATAACTGATTTAAAATTAAGTTGCAAGATTCCACGCGGACAAACATACATTGCAAGTTAAATGACGACCGCTTGGCGCAGTGGTTCGAGTGTAGGCCGCTCGGCTCACTGCACATGGTGGTTGCGGGTTCGATTCCCGCCGGGGCAAATTTCGGAAATGGCCTTTTCGTAATTTGCCCAGGTCTGGGTGTCACTGGGATCGCCCCCAGTCCACTGTACGGTACCCATAGTACAAGCTTTGCTTAGTTTGGGACCATACAGCTGGTGTGTCTGTCTGGCGATATTATTATTATTATAATAAAAGCTTGTAATAACAATTGCAGCTCGAGACAAACTTGTTGTAACAAGATTAGGTTTTGATCACGATAGCCATTGGGTTAGTTGAAGGCGGTAGAGCCGAGCTGTAGCCAACTGACTACAGCTCATATACAGGCTGGCTCTGGTGGGGTAGTACCTCCCTATCTCAGAAGATCAGCGAAAATTAACTATTATAGCTGCGTTTCGTACGATGACTGAGAGAGCTGGAAGCCTACCCCCCCCCCCCCCCGTCTCCTGTTTCACTCCCCTTTAGGTAGGCAACGTGCGAGCAACGCCTTAAGTATTGCACGCGACTAGTCCTCCCAGAATGTTATACCTACATTAGGAAATAAAGACTATTTAGGTACTGTAAAAGTTATGTCATATGAATGACGTCATAATTTTTATGATCGCAACACCACATAGGTACCGACGAGGCCGGCGAGACCGCGGATAAGTTGGCAACCCTGAACCGGAAGTGGCGTGAGCTGCAGCAGAAGGCGCGCGACCGCCAGTCCGAGCTGGAGGACGCGCTCAGAGAGGCGCAGAGGTGAGGATTGATGATATGACGACCGCTTGCCGCAGTGGTTCGAGCGTAGGCCGCTCGGCTCACTGCACCGGGTGGTTGCGGGTTCGATTCCCGTCGTGGCAAATTTCGGAATGGCCTTTTCGTAATTTGCCAAATTCTGGGTGTCTCTGGGATCGCCCCCAGTCCATTGTACGGTCCCATAGTACAAGCGTTGATTAGTTTGGGACCATACAGTTGGTGTGTCAGTCTGGCGATATTTATTTATTAGTCTGTATACAGGTTGTTTCCAAACTACGAAATGACCTATACTTAAAGATTTTTTGAATATCGGGCGTAGATCGTCCGTCGATAATTATCTATGCAAATAATTAAAATTAAAAAGTCTGTTTGTTACGTCTAATCTCCGAATCGGCTGGGCTGATTTTGACGGGACTTTCGCTGGCAGATAGATGATGTTACAAGCTACAGCTTAACAGCTTGCTAATTGATATTTCTCTAACAGCTTCAATGCGGAGATCGGAGACCTGCTCAGCTGGTTGTCGGAGGTTGACAGCGTTATCACCGCCTCCAAACCCGTCGGTGGACTCCCGGAGACAGCCACCGAACAACTCGAGAGGTTCATGGTAAGATCACATTTGAAAGTCGGCGCTAACCTCTCCTTTTTATGTGTCAAAAGTTCCGTTGTGCGTGTGTTCATAATTCTTCTACTCCTAAACGGCTTGACCGATTTGGACGATTTTTTGTATAATTATGGGGTCACATGGGTGGTTCTTAGCTTATTCGAACCCGGACAATAATAGCGAGTTCTTATTATATTAGTTGATCGTAAATCTTAAATACCTTATTGAGTGAATGTGTTTCGGATTTTTTTATCCTAGGCGCGTTTTAAGGGCATAGGTTAATTATTATGATTCGGTTTTCGTTTTAATTGTATGTTTTTTTATTATTAGCTTTTTATATAGTTTTGGGTACGAGCCCTTTAGTCCTAATTTAGTTATTTATTTATTGTTTTTTGTGGTTTGCGCCCGTGAAATCGCCAATCGGGCCCAATGGAATACCAGCGCTGGTTCTTGTCAACCAGCACATGCTGAATTGGGTCCGTTTGTGGCGAGCAGAATTTTTAATTATTGTTATTTCCTTTATATATATATATATATTATTTTATTGTATCTGCTAGTCACAATAAAGTTTTTTTCTTTCTTTCTTTCAAATAAATTAATAAACAAAATGACAGTCAAAAGCGCACTTAACCACCGGCCGCTCTCAAACTTGAGATCGATTTATTAATACGGACCCTAGAGTGCGGAGTTTAAAGGCTGTTTGGTCTATGAAAACGAACTTATCTTACACTAGCGGCCCGCCTCGGCTTCGCACGGATACATTGCGGTTACATTATTCGAGTTTTAGTAAGGATCCCTATATTTTTTGAAAATATATTATAGCCTATGTCACCCGGGGATAGTGTAGCTTCCCAACAGTGAAATAATTTTTCAAATCGGTTCAGTAGTTTCGGAGCCTATTCATTACAATCAAACAAACAAAGTTTTCCTCTTTATAATATTAGTATGATGATGACATTTCTTCCCCACAATAGGAGGTGTACAACGAGATCGAAGCCAACCGTCCAAAGGTGGAGGCAGTTCTGCAGCAAGGCCAGGAGTACCTGAAGCGGCAGGACAAGCCCAACCCCACGTCTCAGCTGCACCACAACCTCAAGAACTTGAAGTCCAGATGGGACAACGTCACCGCTAGGTATGGGCTTTGAACCTTCATTTTATTTTAGAGAACAAAGTCGGCAATAAAGCGTATTGCCTGCGTGATGTTAAGCAGTTACCATAGCCTATAGATGCTTGAAATACCAAAGGCATAGCTCGCACGTTGCCGACCTGAAAGGGAGTGGGACAGAGGGTTTGGCTCACTCATCGTACGTAACGCAGCTATAATAACTACTTTACATCGATATTCTGTGAGAGGGTGGTACTACCCCGCTCGAGCAAGCCCTTATATTCAATTCAATTCAATTCAAATCGTTTATTTTGTGTAGGCCTACGGGGGCACTTACAAATTGTAAATTTTACATATATTTTTTTCTTATATCTACAACCGGATTGGAACGCGACCTCGACTGAGAAGATCCGGCAAGAAACTCAGCGGGCTTGTCTTTTTACATGTCATATTTTTTTTTTATCGCCAGTTGCTTATATTCAATAATTACAAAGGGTAGTAGATATTAACATAAATATTATAATAGCTCCAGTGTGTTGCCTTTTGATGTTACCAAGAATTACACAAATAATTCGGACTAGTAGGGCAATACACGCTACGCCTTGACATTATTATTGACTGTCGAGATTTGAGCTGCTGATATGAGCTGTAGTCAATTGACTACAGCTGTAGCCGTTCTACCACATTCAGTATAGGAATACTCTTTGTACCAATTGTATAGCAATTATTATAATGAGTATTATTAATATTTATTTATTGTCATTTATGTTGACTAGCAGTGATAGCCGATTCACGAATCACGCGTCTTGCGAGCACCAGGTCCTGGGTTCAAACCCCGGCTCGCACCTCTGGATTTTTCTAAAATCTATGTGCGAATCATAATTTCTATATGATTATCAGTTGCTTACGGTGAGGGAAAACATCGTGAGGAAACCTGCATGTCTTAGAAGATCGAACCAATTTTCGAAAGACTTGTGAAATCCGCCAACCCGCATTGGGCCAGCGTGGTGGAGTATGGCCTGAATCCCCCTCGTGTTGAGGGGAGGCCCGTGCCCAGGAGTGGGACGTCAAAAGGACTAAATTATTATTTATTGTCATTTAATAATATCTTATATGTATGTGCGCTGCGCTCCTGCGCTTAATGAACTCTGGACCCAATCTATAATAGACTTATACCTAAGTAACTTGGATTTCAAATAGATATAAACACGAAAATGTATAATTCAGGGCTTCAGACAAGAAGATCAAGCTGGAGATCGCTCTGAAGGAAGCGACCGAGTTCCACGACGCGCTGCAGGCCTTCGTGGACTGGCTCACCAGCGCCGAGAAGACCCTGACTTCTGCCAAACCTGTCTCCAGGGTCATGGAGTCGCTGCTCAGTAAGTACTCGTATATTGACATAAGAGAGTTTATAAGTTAAAGAATAATCATCAGATGTCGCTTGATTCAACTTGACTGACGTTATCTGTCACTTCAATTCTGTCAGTGTCACTGTCAGAATTATAGAGACTGTCTGAGCTGTCAAGTGTCAACTGTCAAGTGCCAACCTACAGCATTGGACGCCGCCCTGGTGGTAAAATAAAACTAGCCAAGTGGTCAAACGTTAGGTTTGAAATACAAGATGGAGATTACTCCTTGTGATAGGTACCTGCTACATCATATTTAGCATTTATGATAGCGACATATCGTGCATTATTAAAATAAGACCCTGTACAAGGTCAAACAGAAAGGGTATGTATAATTTATTTTTGTAGTAGATTTTAAAGTTTCGGTTATGGGAGAAATTTTAAAGATTAAAGGTGGACTTATGAAATCATCGGACAGCTAATGTCCCTACAACACCATTTCTTTAATTTTTCTCCAAAGCCTATAGTTTTATAACAAATATACCAAAAAAATATACCTTTGCTGTTTCACCGTGCATATGCAGAGGCACTTCCAATTCCGATTCGATTGTAGACTTAAGAAAAATATGTAAAAATGTCAATTTTTAATTGAGTGTGAGTTTCTAACAACATCCTCCCTGCAGCCCAGATCGACGAGCACAAGTCGTTCCAGAAGGAGGTGGGCACGCACCGCGAGACCATGCTGCACCTGGACAAGAAGGGAACCCACCTCAAGTACTTCAGCCAGAAGCAGGACGTCATCCTCATCAAGAACCTGCTGGTGTCCGTGCAGCACCGCTGGGAGAGGGTCGTCTCCAAGGCCGCCGAGAGGACCAGGGCCCTGGACCATGGCTTCAAGGAGGCCAAGGAGTTCAGCGATATGTGGTCAGTATTCCATTACCTAGATATCATGTTTTTTTTTTATGTGAAACCTCTTTTGGCGCACGTTCGCAATTAAATCGACCAGATTGCCGTCACGGAAAATGGCATGATGCTCTCTCATGCCGTCACCGCTCTCGGCTCGCTTGTGTGCGCGCGCATACTATACATTACACATGTTTCACATCTGCCGGGCGTCCCGTGACGGACAACTTTATTTTTCTTTTTAAAGTATACCTAGCTATGTGAGTGTATCACATGATTAGTATTCCCGTTAGCCCTTCCAGCTAAGCTAATGCTTGTGTTAGGAGCGGGCTCACGTCAATAGTTTAATGGCTAGGATGGGGTTTGAACCCGGAACCTCTTAGCTACAAGATTAGCTACTCTTATGTAGTGATCAAACAGACAGAGTATGTAACAAACAGTATTTGACGACCGTTTGTCGTTGAGGATATCCTAGCAAAAATGTTATAAGCTGTTTTTAGTGTATGTGTTTCGGAAATGTTAGCCCAAACATTCGATGCCCCGTGATTGATCCGTAGCCAAAGAACTGACCTATAATACTTAATGCTAAACATGTATCTACGCATAGTAAGTACCTAATGGAATTATGTTGTCCCCCAGGAACAATTTGATGAACTGGCTGAACGATACCGAGAAGCAAATCGACGAGCTCAACTCTGAGGCCACCGTCAACGACCCGGAGAAGATCAAACAGAGGTACAACGAACAACATATTTTAGCAGCTAGCGGCCTGGTTCGATTCCCGGTTCGGTTATGGTGAAGGCGTCTATTATTGAACATAACCCCCAAGTTTTGAACAACATTACAAAACAGAAGGTCGATAAAGAAGAGCCTTAGGGCCGTATTAACAAATCAATGTCAAGTTTGAGAACGATCTTGAGTACGCTTTTGACATGTCATTTGGTACTGGTGTGACATAAGAATGACATTTCCAAGACAAGATCGTTCTCAGACTTAATCAAAACCAGCCTTAAATTACCGTGATACAAGTGCAATGCATTTTTTTAGTATTATTTCTTTACCTGGGTACCTAAACAGAGCATAAATGGGAATTTCTATGCACACTACATTTTTGAGAAGGGGCCATTTTGAGAACTGAATATTTAATTATCGAATCCTTGCATACCTCTACCACAGAGTTTCTCAAGTTCTTTTTTTTCTGATACAGACTAAACAAACACCGCGAGTTCCAAAAGGCGCTCGGCGCGAAGCAGCCGGCGTACGACCAGACCATGAAGACCGGCAAGCAGCTCAAGGACAAGGCGCCGAAGGGCGACGAGCCCACGCTCAGGACCATGCTGGCGGACATGAAGACCAAGTGGACCACCGTATGCTCCAAGGCCGTGGACAGGTAATAATAAATAATACGGTAGTACAGTCAAAATCATATTTACAGTATTACAACCACTTATAAACTAACTAAATTTCTTATTACACGATCAAAGATTTTATGACTGAAAAAATTACCTGAATATTTGACATTATTGCCTATTATCATAATTTATCTCCTTGTCATAACTGAATTTTGACTTATATAATTAATCTCGTTGACTATAATAATATATTGTTCCATTTATTTAGATTATTTGTAATTGTAATTCTAGTGATAAATAACTTATTTTTTATGTAATAATACACCCATAATTTTAATAACCATATTTGTACGCCGGAAACGGCAGAATATTATGATCGTAATATATACTTCACAAAACAACTTTGTACAATATTCACACAAATAAATGATTCTATTCTATTCTATTCTAAAAGTAAATATTTGATAAAAATAAATGAAGTCAAAATGATGGAGTCAACAGCGTAGGGGTTAGAGGGGCCGCCCTCGTAGCTGAGAGGTTCCGGGCTCGATTATTATGTTTGTATATGTATATTATACATATTGTATACCCAGTTGGAATTCCTTACAAATATATCTAGACACGCGGCAGCGTGTCAAGCCAAGTTCAAGCTAACAGAACTGGCGAGCAGCACCGTGTGTAATATTACATGAACCATTTGGATAAATAAATAACGAGCCACCTCTGTCGGCAGACAACGCAAGCTGGAGGAGGCGCTGCTGTACTCGGGGCAGTTCAAGGACGCCATGTCGGCGCTGCTGGAGTGGCTGCGGCGCCAGCAGGCGCGCCTGCAGCCCGCCGCGCCCGCGCACGGGGACCTCGACACCGTCATGGCGCTCATTGAACAGCACAAGGTAACAACTGACACGATAAGGCCCCCATTTACGTCATGAACGCTTGTAACATCCATGGCCTAGTGGTTAGAGCCGAACTCGTAGCTGAGAGGTTCCGGGCTCGAACCCCATCCTGGCCAAAAACAATAATTATAAATCGATCTCAAGTCTGTGAGCAGTCTTGAGGTACGCGTTAGACATGTAAATTTATACTGGTGTGACATGGGAATTATATTTCCAGGATCGGGTTTGAGATCACCACACAGTGTGTATGGCGTGATCACTTTTAATTATTTCTTCAAAAACAATCGTCGGGCCTGAATTCAGTGACGTCACACCGCTGTAAATGAACCCCCCCACCCCACCCCACCCCTCAAGGAACTGCAGTCATGACAGACGTGACACATATTTACTCCGGTGTGACGTCATTATAGATTCATCCAATCAACTTTCACTAGTTCGTATATTCAACTACATTTATTTTCTTTCAATACCAAATAATATTTATCAAATAAATGTTTGTTCCAGCAATTTGAGGAGGATCTTCACTCCCGCGAACAACAGATGCAGTCCGTCATGAAGACTGGCAAAGACCTGGAAGCGACGGTATGGCTAAATAATATTTTACAATAATCTTATTATATAAGTATTTTATAATAAACTAGCTGAGCCCGCGACTTTGTCCGCGTGGAATTTAATTGACAAAGTTTCATACAAACTTTCCTGCCCTATTTTATCCCCTTGGGGGTAGAATTAATCAAAACTACCTGCATGCCAAATTTCAGCCCGATCCGTCCAGTGGTTTGGGCTGTGCGTTGATAGATCACTATGTCAGTCAGTCAGTCAGTCAGTCACCTTTGAGTTATATATATATAGATTAATAGTAGATTGTACCATAAGGGAGCATATTATATAAATATTTTTTAGCGTTCGGTATTTCTAAATTACGGTGCCCGAGTAAGAAATAATTGACGACCAAATTATGAACTCTACTTTTTATTCCCCTCTATGAGAAAAAAATCAAGTTTTCTATTTCTTTTTTAAATTCAGCCGGCGCGCATCATCTTACCGGCCAGTAACTTATTCACACAATATTTTAGTTCAATCTATTTGGTCGCAAACTACAAAATAATTATATTCGTGTTCCAAATTAAAAACTCATTACTGTGCTCTGTAAAATTATAGTAGAGAGGGATAGAGAATATATCTGTTCGCTCTTATTGAAGGATACGTACTTTTTTATAACCAATCCAAATATCCTGGGCTCACAGAACAGTAAGTAAGTAGGTAGGTACCTACCTATGTCGTTTCGGTTTGTTTTTTCTAATAACCGAGAAAACCTACAATTAATTATTGAAATTGCTACGGAACCCTTCATGGTGCCTGGTCCGACATGCACTTGGCCGATTATTTTTTAATGGACGGGATGAAAAGTAAATTGATGGTGATGTTCCATTGTGTTTGTAATCAGGTGCCGCGCGAAGACGCCGCCAGCATCCGCACGCAGTGCAGTGATCTGCAGGCGGCCTGGGAGGCTGTGCACTCGCTCAGTGAGAAGAAGGCACACAAGCTGGAGAGCGCACTCAAAGAGGTAATACACTACCAACAGAATACTTAAAGGCTACCTTAATACTCAAGGCTGGTAATAACAAATAGATTTCAAAGATCTCCAATCACCAAAGCTAATCTAGCTTTACTACTCTTTTAAAGATAAAAACCCTTTCATCGATTTTGCTTGATGATTTAGGGATGTATTAATAAAATCTTTATCAAGTCTCAAGTCAAGATCTTGAATACGCTTTTGACGTATCATTTTGTACCTACTGTTATGACATAAGATTGACATTTCCAAGATGAGATCGATTTATTAATGACACAGGTTCGGTATAATTGCATAACTTGGCCTCCATTTTGGTTTTCCAAATTGGACGGTGAAATTTTTGTATTGTATTATTACTGCTATTTGTTACTTGACACTGGCGAAATACCTATTAACTTGGGTGGGCCATATTTTTAAAGAAAGAAGAAGAATTGCATACCTTGACATGCAACGTCACATGTTTCACATATCATTGGATGGACTATAGTTTTTTTTTTCAATCTCTCAGGCGGAGAAACTGCACAAATCGGTGAACATGCTACTCGAGTGGCTGTCGGACGCGGAGACCAAGCTTCGATTCTCCGGCCAGCTGCCGGAGGGCGACCAGGAGACGCAGCAACAGATCCGCGACCACGAGCGGTTCGTGCGCGAGCTGAACGAGAAGCAGATAGACAAGGACGAGACGATCGCGCTCGCTCACTCCATCCTGAGCAAGGCGCATCCAGACGCGGTCAACGTGATCAAACACTGGATCACTATCATCCAAAGCAGATGGGATGAGGTATGTGGAATATGTTTTTATAAAATAAAAATAAATAAATATCGCTGTGCTATGGGTACCGCACAATGGATTGGGGGCGATACCAGCGACACAGACATGGGCAAATTAAAAAAGGTCATTTTCGAAATTTGCCCTGGTGGGAATTTAACCCGCAATCACCATGTGCTGTGAGCTGAGCAGCCTACGCTCAAACCACTGCGCCATGCGATAGTCAAATTTCGTTAATTATTTCAAGATGTATCGAAAATTGCATACAATTCAATTTGCATACAATCTTATTTGAGGCACGTAATAAATCAGCAGGAAACACATCTGAATAAAATAGATTAAATTATTACATAGATAATCAAATCTGTACTTATTAAAAATATTGCATCGCAAATTTAAACACTGCACGCACACATGACGCAGATAAGTACAGATAACAAATAATTAATCGATTTATCTTATCGATTATTCTCATTTGAAAACTCGTGACAGTCGAGGGTGACGAGTTATATAATTATGTGTAGTTTCAAATGCGTAATATTTATTTAAACAATGAGTAAAGACAAAAGACATTTGGTCGCGACTGTGTTGCCAGTGATCAGAATATTCAGTAAAGTCACTCCTGGGCAGGTAAAATGTACTAATACAAGTTGTGTAGTAATTTGAATTTTTAGTATTTTAACTTTTATCCTTGTTGTAAACGACAAGCTTTCATCCCTCTTCTAATTCATATGCCAAATAGGTATGGGAGCTTGTCCATGGTGAACACACCTAACTGAATTGGACCTAGTTATGCAAATTGGGACTCTTGTGCAAACTGAAACCAGCCTAGAACCACTAATACAAAGAAACACGCACACTCTTGTGCAAACTGAAACCAACCTAGAACCACTAATGCAAAGGTGGTATTGATCTACAGCAGTGCATGTGGGTTGATTCTGTCCTGCATAACGATATCCAATTGACGACTGGCGGTCACTAACATTTAATGAATAGAGCATACTTGAAAATATCGCATAATATAAATATGTATCCAAATACATTACGAGATTCTAAACTCTCTAAAAAAGAACTATAAAAATATAGGTAGTTTTTTTTTTGCAAAATATTAAATACTTTGTCCGAAGTTTATTTAGTATTAATAGTTAATTTAGTTCTCGTCAGTTCGTTATTGAAACCTCATGGTTGCCTCATGGTTGGTCCAGGTATGGCAATGGGCGATGCAGCGGGGCGGCAAGCTGGAGACGCACATGCAGAGTCTGAAGGACCTAGACCTGGTGCTGGAGGAGCTGCTGCAGTGGCTCGTCGGCCTGGAGAACACCCTACACTGTGAGTCACATGCATACAAAATTATATATATATCGCCATACTGACACACCAACTGCATGGTCCCAAACTAAGCAATGCTTGTACTATGGACACGGTACAATGGACTGGGGCGATCCCAGTGTCACCCAGACCAGGGCAAATTACGAAAAGGCCATTTCCGAAATTTGCCCTTGCGGGAATCGAACCCGCAAACACCATGTGCAGTGAGCCAAGCGGCCTACGCTGGAACCACTGCGCCAAGCGGTCGACATAGAATAAAGTTCTCTGTTAAGTGTTTTGCATGCGTAAAATTAAAAGATTTATTGTTAAAAATAAATTTATTAAATATTTGGTAATAATTAAAAAAAATATTGAATAAGAAGTAAATCTAAGTAGTTAATTTGACTCTAATCCCATATAAGTTCACTATACAGACCTGAATAACTCACTTATGCCGATATAGTTGATTATTTGAAAGAACTTTGCCACAGTGGACGGTACGAAGTAGTTTACAAAACAAAACTACTAACAGATGGCTGGAGGGGGCGTAACGCTTTTCAAGCATGACGATTTCTGCCATTTAACTCCTATCGCAAGCCGCGTAAAGGAACTTCGAACCAAAAATAAACTAAATTAATGCCCGTATTAATAAATCGATCTCAAGTCTGAGAGCGGTCTTGAGTTCACTTTTGAAATGTAATTTTGTACTGGGTTGACGTTGGGATGACATTTCCAAGATCGCTCTCAGTCTTGTGATCGATTTATTAATAGGTGCCTAAGACAGCTATTCATAAATCGATCTCAAGTCTGAGAGCGGTCTTCAGTATGCTTTTGACATGACGTTTTGTACTGGAATTACATTTCTAAGGTCGCTCTCAAACTTGAGATCGATCTATTAATATGCAATCTATATCAATATATAAACGTTATATAACTTTGTCACAGCGCTCGAATCGGAACCGTTGCCAGAGTCCATAGAGCTGCTTGAGGGTCTGATTGAAGACCACAAGGAACTGATGGAGCACACCCAGAAGCGACAGAACGAGGTCGACAGGGTCTGCAAGGCTTACCAGGTAAGTCCCAATACTGGGCGCCGGCCTCCTCTCCATGCGAGGGGGGTGCCATAATTAATCTTCAATACAAATAAGGTTCATTATAAGCCGATGAAGTAGTCTTGTAGCTCAACCACGTGACCTAGCTGTCACGGAAAGATAATTGTACCATGATTGTACCCACGAAATGATAACGATGCTTACAATTACCAAAGGCATAGTACGTTGCCGTCATGAAGGGGAGTGGGACAGAGGGCGGGGAAGGGAAGGGAAGGGAGTTGGGGATACATCTGCGCTGTGTCTAGTTCTTGTATCACAGTGGGAATTATATTGTACCCAGGTCAAGAGTCAAAGCCAGGGCCGCGAGAGCACGCCCCGCAAGGTTTCAGCGAAGAGCGCCATCAAAGGAGCACCTGGGTACGTAACCATAAACAATTCGCCTATTTTTCATTTTAATACGTGTTGTGTACATTTTCAGCGTGAAAAAACCTTTTGTGTGTAAATTTTCTGAAAAAAGTTCGGCTTAATGTTATTTTTTGTTGTCTATTTTTGTGAAAAAAATACAAAGATATAATAAGAGAAGAAGAATAAACGTAGTATACTCTGGCCACGGTATGTTGGTTGTTTTGACAGATCCATTCAAATTGTCAAATAAGACGTAATAAGACGACTACTCTGTTCCTTGTTAACTATGGCAGCTATAAACTGTTGACCTACTACTTACATCATCATGTTTTAATTCCGTTTGTTTAAAAGTTAAACACGCGATAAACTCAAGTTCAAATTAACTATACCGCGTCCTCAGTATAGAAGCAAAATTATTATATTCTGTTCTACTTAAAATATCTTTGTGTTAAAAAATCATTTAATTTTGTCTATTGTTATTATGTTGTGTATTCATACATTCTCCCATTTTTATGTTTTTCGTTTTTTGTCTCTTCCCCCTTTCACGAATCATGCACGCCCCGTCACCGCGCCTCCGCCATATTGTGACGTCATTGCATGGTGTTGCCCGCTTGCGGAATGTGTCGCCAACACGAATAAATTAAATAGTCGAGGATCCCAACACGATCTTAACAGGGAGAGATCGGTGTCGCCAGACTATTATGGTTCTAGGCGATTCAGGTGTGTTTTTAATTTGTTTTTTTTTATATTTTGTCTCCTTTTTTTTTCTTTACACTTTGTTAACTTTTTTGTGGGATATTTGTACCATTTTAGAGAAATGATTTTTGTAAAAAAAATCCCTACTCGTCAAAGCGAGTTAAAAAATTCTTTAAATATACTAAACCGTGGTGTAGTATAAAATATCCAACAAACACAATTAATTTTATTTCACTCTAACTATATAATGCTATAGTGACTTAATTTCAATTTTCGTGAAAATAATGACGTCACTACTGCATAAAATAGTTAAAATATTAATTGATGGTGGTTATATAACTTTCATGTGCTTTGACATGTCATTTATGTAACAATTTAGTGTTGTTAAAGGACTCGATACATTTTAAAATCATTGCCAAATGTTTGCAAGCACTGTCCTTTGGCAACGCAACGTATCAACATGGCTTCGTCCCGCTCTAACACGTGTAAACGTTGCTTTCTGTCTCGCTCGTATGTGGCACACACTTCACCACGGGCAGTTCCAGAATACAAAGTCGAAGTAGGAGAGGAAGGTTTGATTCATACGTTATATCTTTTGTGTGTTGTAGACTAGTGCCTGAGGCTTTTTGTAGTTTGTGTCAATTTGAATTTAGAATTTCAACTTTTTAAACAATGTATGAAATGTTTTTATGGCACTGGAATATCTCGCCATTAATCCAATGGTCTTGAAAATCCAAAAAGGATTTTTGCTCGGAATGATTCATTAATGAATTCCTTTCTCCTTCTTGCGTACGTTTGATTGCAGTCGTTCTGGATTCTACTTTAGGTAACTTATTTGAGACGTTACTTGATATAAATACTAGTGTTGTTTGATTATAAACCTTAGATCGACTGCCTTGAGTTATTTATTGTGTGTGTTAAAATGTATCAGAGGTTTATAGATGTTTTTTTTTTAACACAAGCAAAGAGTTTAGTGGTTTGAGCGTAGAGCGCGCGGCTAACTGCTCTTGCAGGTTCGATTTCCGCCCGGGCGAAATTCGGAAATATTGTCACTGGGAACTCCCCAAGTCCATTGTACGGTACCCACATTACAAGCATTGCTTAGTTTGGGACCATACAGTTGGTGTCTAGGTATTATTAAATATTTTATTTGACATTTAATGAAAATATAAATTCTGATACATTTTTAATGCTTACGTAGACACGTTGTTTGCTATGCTTTTTATATTTACTGAAGAAATTAAATAAGAGCAATGTTCAATGAACTATTTACATAATATGAATATTTATTCATACTTCGTAATTTTTTTACTTGAAATTAGTGACGTACGTAGCTGTATTTGACTATTATCAAATACAGCTAACTATGTCTATTACATAGACTCTATGAGATGCATGCATCAAAATCTCATTAAAAACAACCGATAAAATATATTACTATTAATTTCAATTAATATATCCATTGCTTATACGTTTTGCTTCAGTAAAGATACTATATAACGCATGGCCTCGGGTTGTCAATCACTGGAAACTAACCAGACCTAGAGATAAACACGCTTTTCAAATAATCAAGAAACGAAATCTCAATCGGAAACAGTCTTTAGCCACATAAAAATAAAACTCAGTTTAAAATACGGACTTCAAGCACAGTAGACTAAACACTAATAGGGTTGCCATTCTAAAAAAACTAACATCCACGCGCGAAAACATCACCGTTCTAACGCGACTAACCAAAATGTCCACACGACAGTGTTGCCAGCTACACGAACGATAATGTAAGTTGTCGTTTACTAGTCACAGATGATCTATTCGGCCGCATTTAACATCCTACTTATAAAAATATTGGCATAAACAATATGACTGGTAAAATCACGATAGAACAGTACCTACCTATAAATCTCAATATATTTATTATTGGGATGTAAGTAACTACTCCATCGACATTTCTATGATTTTGCCAGGTTCATATTTTTAAGTGGTTAGTTACATAAACGCCAAAGTAAGCTAGTATTGTGGCGCTTTAAGTGAAAGTTGTAGTGAAAAAAAATTTGTTTTTCCTGATATTATTTTATAACCGAATCGATATTCTGTCACTGGTTTGACAGCTACAGAACAGTGTTGCAGGCTACACCACGGTGTTGACACACAAAAACCGGTGTTGCCACTAACTGGAGTGTGGTGTTACGTTCGTTTTCCGTGTGTTTATAACGATGCGTGTGCCTCTAGTCGCGTGAGCCCCGGTCGCGAGACGCCTGACCGCAATCTGCCGCACTACGGCCCACGGTTCCCGCCGAAGGGAAGGTAAGGCATCTCTGAATTGGTACAAGCTCAGATGAAATAAATATCTTCGTCTGAGGTTACAAAATATAACCCTCCCTCCTACCCCTTTTCGCCTTGTCTTGGCGTGTTAAGATGTCGAGAGATTTGTGACAATTTTACAACTAAATTAGCACCAGATTCATTGGGTGTCTGTCAAGTTATGTAATGTAAGTAAACCGCAATACAAAAAAAAAACAATTAAGAATTGCACTATTTCGTTGAATGTTGCAATGACATTGTCTTGACAGTGACAGCTAACTTAATTTACGCGACTTGATCATAGACATTATAGGCATAGTTAAGTGGCTTAGATCGTTGGATGGATTATTAGGAAACACTCGACGAACGCGTGTCTAGTCACTACTTGTGTAAGTTAACTAGTCGCGCGTTCATCGCGTGTTTAACTTTATTGTTATAAGGTTGTAGATATTTAAATAGTTTTAACAGAATACCAATAGAAGATCAAGCGACTAAATACAATGTTGCAGAATTGTCATAAAATCTTAAAATCGTCGGTTACAATCGCTTTACAAAAGGGTCAGTGTTATGCGACACATGTCATTTAAATCGCATTTTCATATCAACCATTGGTACTAAGGGTTTCGTATCATTTTAAATAGTTTTTTTGTCATGGATATTGTGTGTGACAGCCCTATTTACTTTTTTATTTAATTATGGTGTTGCTATAGCTAAATTATGTAGCTATTTTTATCAGCAGCATGGCAAGCTACTGGCATGTTGGAAATCCAAATGCAATATTATTTTGCATAGTAATACCTAGATATAGTAATATTTTGTGTAGGTTTTAAAAAATAGGCAATCCAGTTATGCTTTGTAGATTATTATTTTTGTAGATATATGTAAGTGTTTAAAAAAATGAAATAATGAAAAGTTTCCTAATTTTCAACTTTATCAAAATAATAAAATACCAATTAATATAGCTATCTCTGAGTCCTCTTAAAGAAATACATAATTGGCTATTAGTATGCCATAAACTATGACTTTAAAAAACAGACTGACACCTTTCTTTTATTTTTACAACTACCCTCATATTTTCAAATTACCCCCAAATTACCTCAAATATTAATATTACCAATTCCCAACATCAGCAAAGGCGCCGAGCCCGAGTTCAGGTCGCCCCGCGTCAAGCTACTGTGGGACAAGTGGCGCACGGTGTGGCTGCTCGCGTGGGAGAGACAGAGGCGGCTGCACGAGAGGCTAGTGCACCTGAAAGAGCTGCAGAGAGTGTCCAACTTCAGCTGGGACGACTGGAGGAAGCGGGTGAGATGATAAGCAGTATTTTAACAACTTAAACTCATCTTATTGCCGGATCTTCTCAGTGGAAGGAGCATTCCGAACCGGTGGTAGATTCTAAATATTCAAAAATGCTTTGTTGGCTTACGTGAATAAAAACAATTTTGAGTTTGAGTTGAGTTTAAAACATATTCTTTTAGAGTACCACCCATTATTTAGTTGGATGTGATGTGCCTTCTTCAGGGGATTACTACACAGAGTCACAGCGTCAGTGGGGAGTACTAAACTGCCAGTAATATCACTAGTATCCTATCCATATGACAGCGATATTGTACAGGCCGCAGTATTGACGACCGCTTGGCGCTGTGGTTCGAGCGTAGGCCGCTCGGCTCACTGCACAGGGTGGTTACGTGTTCGATACCCGTCAGGGTAAATTTCGGAAATGGCCTTTTCGTAATTTGCCCTGGTCTGGGTGTCACTGGGGTCGCCCCTGGGGGCGTACAATGGCGTACAATGGTACCGTACAATGGACTGGTCCATTGTACGGTACCCATAGTACAAGTGTTGCTTAGTTTTGGGACCATACAGTTGGTGTGTTCGTCTGGCGATATTTATTATTATTATTTAATTGGATGTGATATGCCTTCTTCAGGGGATCACTACACAGGGTTACAGCGTCAGTGGGGAGTACTATACTGTCAGTAATATCACTAGTATCCTATCCATATAACAGCGATATTGATGAGCGAGATATGCGCGAGAAAAAATATTAAGATTTAACATTATGTGGGCCAATTACACCCTCACATCACGGTCTACCATCCCACACTACTTATTCGACGAAGGGAAAGGCGGGCGTTGAACGACTCCCGTCCTTAATCCTGTAAACTTTAAGTTTAACTTTGCGTGATTGTCAACAGTTCCTGAAGTTCATGAACCACAAGAAGTCGCGCCTGACGGACCTGTTCCGCAAGATGGACAAGGACAACAACGGCCTCATTGCGAGGCACGAGTTCATCGACGGAATCATCAACACCAGTACGTATCTGTTACATTATTGCGGTAACACCTAGTACGCATTTTACCTTTAAATATGCGAGCTTCGATAGATGGCGCTAAACCCAAGATTGAGAATGCAAGATGATCATTTTCGATACAATTCTGAATGGCAGTATTTAAGTTCACATACAGGTTTTAAGGTGAAACAAAAACAGCGTGTATTATTATGTCAAGTTTTTATTAAACTTGTATATCGACAAGCTTTGGGGAAAAGTTGATTGAAGAAAAAAAGTTGTTTTAGAGTTACAACTGTTCTAATTTCACAACCCTATCATCATCTGTGTTTTACATTTAAATTAAAATACACGTTAAATGCAAGCCTGTCGTAGATAGTAGGTACCTACACCATTTTGGTTTCACCCTGTTTTATACAGATCCCTATTTCAACCCCGAACCAACCAGCATACTTTCGTATTAGAATATCAGGAAGTACTAACCTAGGGATTAACATAATGTCCCTTTTGTTAGAATTCGACACGTCCCGGCTAGAGATGGGCGCCGTGGCCGATCTGTTCGACAGAAACGGCGGCGGACTCATCGACTGGGAGGAGTTCATCGCGGCACTCCGCCCTGACTGGGTGAGTACTGAGTTCACAGGAGCTGTAGGCACTGGAGATATTTAGCACGACGTGCCCATCACTAAAACGCCTATGGCTAGGACATAGTGACGTAATATGTTAGCACTAGCTGTGCCCGCGACTTCGTCCGCGTAGTATTTAACTTTAAAAAAAAATCGAGATTATCGGGATAAAAAGTATCCAATGTGTTAATCCCGGTTTTACACTAGGTATGTGTGTTCCAAATTTCATCTAAATCCGTTCAGTAGTTTTTGCCTGAAAGAGTAACAAACATCCACACTTACAAACTTTCGCATTTATAATATTTGTAGGATATAGGGTAATTACAATGCAGGGTTAATTTAATGTTATAATTATAATCTCTCAGGTTTAAATAGGCCGTCCTCTTGGTAAAGTTCTACTGAGAAAATGCACTGTTAAGCCTTATTGGATGCCGGTGGCCTGAGCAACCTGACACCATTTATCATAGGAATAAATTGAGAACTGATAATCTCCCAACTAAATGTTATCTGTTTAATTTTTATCAATTCTCTCCATGAAACTTGATATTCACTTATCAGTATGCTTGATAATCTAATCGATATATTGCAAGCATAATCATAACGAACGGTGACAGTGGGTAAAAGTATATCTACGTATATAAACGTATTCTAGGTGAAACAAAAAGGGTATAGTATTTTTTTGCAACTTAACTTTGTAAATCTCATACTATCGGCTTTGTGGGACAGTTGAAGTAGTACAGGTTTTGTAGACTTGTGAAATATGTCACCAGCTGCATTCCTATAACACCTTTTGTTTTTCATGTTTCCTCCAAAGCTGATAGTTTTAGAAGTACAAAGTTAAGTTTTGAAAAAAAGTATACCTTTTCTGTTTCAAGAGGTTTGATTAACTGGTGATTAAATACTTAGTTTTTGCCTCGGACAAACATATTTGATCACCTCTATTTCGTTCAAAAATAAGCCTGTTCCTGCATATAACCAGTAGGTTAATCTTTTCCTTCATTTCAAGTAGCGTTCATCCCCTGTAGTCGACGATTATGCTATAGTTATTAGGTGACGTATTTCGATTTTTTTTCAAATAGATATAATAATATATATCTAAATATATATAACTCAAAGGTGACTGACTGACATAGTGATCCATCAACGCACAGCCCAAACCACTGGACGGATCGGGCTGAAATTTGGCATGCAGGTAGATGTTATGAGGTAGGCATCCGCTAAGAAAGGATTTTGATTAATTCTACCCCCAAAGGGATAAAATAGGGGATGAAAGATTGTATGAAATTTTGTCAATTAAATTCCACCCGGACTAAGTCGCGGGCACAGCTAGTAATATATATATAATACCAACCTGTAATAGTGTTTTTTCAAACCACACTGCGATCTAAATACCATCGGCTATATGTGGGTGTACCGCTGTCTCTACCTTTACCCCCTTGGGTATATCAATATGGATTAGCGGGCTAATAGTTACACAGCCAACTATCTCTTTTTGTCATCAGTAATTTTACATTCGAAAGAAGACAAAGTATGGTGTAACTACACCACCGCTAATCCACGTTTATAAATAAAAATAAAAGAAATAAAAATAAAATAAAATAGCCTTTATTTCCTTCTAATACATGTTTTAAGGTAACGTAAACTTACAAACTACATAGATGTTAGGATTTTGTAGAAGTCGCCTCTTCGGCGTAGGCCTCCCCCATGTCTTTCCATTTACCTCTGTCTCTAACTTGTTTCATCCAATCCCGTCCGCGTACGTTTATAAATAGGGTTTATTAATAGCCAAGAAGGTAGTTTAAGTAGTTTTTAAGTGATTATTTCCAACTTTCCGCTTCTGTAACCTGTCCTAATGATCACGTCTGGTGTGTGAAGGTGGAGCGACGCGGTCCGCCGACGGACGCGGACAAGATCCATGATGAGGTAAAGCGCCTCGTCATGCTGTGCACCTGCAGGCAGAAGTTCAGGGTCTTCCAAGTCGGCGAGGGCAAGTACCGGGTGAGTTCACTGCCCTTTTGTAATCTCAGAAAAGATATATTAGGGCTGTTCTGGCCATTGTTGCCACAACAATCGATTGACTGACGATTATTTTTTATAATAATGGCCTCTTTCAATTGGGTCAGGCCCAATGTGATTCTGACAATGTCGAGTAACACATAGCAATAACAAACACAATTAATAACAATACAATACAAAAATGTGACCGTCCATTTTGGTTTTCCACGACAGACCACGAGACCAGATTATTTTTTGAATATCTTTATTCATGACCATGGATGCAAAGTCCTTCAGTCTGGAAGTCGTAAATTCAATAAATAGTAGGGTGTCATCATAACAATCGATCGATTGAACGTTTGCTCTGTGTAGAAACTCGATTCATTGTACCATCGATCCATGAATCGATAGTCGTAAAACGAAAGTTTTGAAATATGCAAGGTGTACTTTTAATATTAACTGAAGTTACCACTGTTTGAGAGTCCAAAAACTCTAAATCGCTTTCCTATACACAGGGTCTTTGAAAGGTCGAAAACAATGGTAATAGTACCTGTACGTAGAGTAGTGTTCGAATGTTGTTTCCATGCCATTATATTGTGAAAGTTATTTCGGACTTCTAAATCATCATGTATAAATGGTCCTACTTATGCAAAATGGAACCAACCCACATGCACTACTGTAGACCAACCTTGTGTTAGTGGTTCTAGGTTGGTATCATTTTGCAGAAGTGTGTGGTGTGGGTTGGTTCCATTTTGCATTAGTAGGTCCAAATGTTTAGTAGTTTCTACAAAGATGATGACTACGGATATGAATATGATTATGCCTTTACTACATTTATCTTTTCTCCCCCCCCCCCCCCCCCCCCGCCATCTAGTTCGGTGACTCCCAAAAGCTCCGGCTGGTCCGCATCCTCCGGTCCACGGTGATGGTGCGCGTCGGAGGCGGCTGGGTGGCGCTCGACGAGTTCCTCGTCAAGAACGACCCGTGCCGAGGTATGTACTGTTCTATTACGGACACGGGACTGGGGTGATTACGGCCGGTTACTGCGGGAATTGGGGGCGAATGGGAATGCGTTACTTGAGGGTTGCATAAGACCATAATATTATGGGTTTTTTTTGTCAACCGCCTGACGAAGGAGACAACAGAAATACGATGCACTGTCATCTCACTGTATTTTTCTTGTACGTAGTTGTGCAAAGTAGAATCAATCGACACGCACTCCTGCAAACTGAAACCAACCTAGAAACACTGAAACAAGGGTCGGTTTTAGTCTGCAGCAGTGCATGTGGGTTGATTCCATTATGCACAACGATATCCAATTATCGGAACATGTTTAACTGATCAGAGTGGAGAAAGATGACGTCACCCAGATCATAAAACCTATAAGGGGCCATCCATAAATTGCGTCACACGAATTTCATGTTTTTTTGACCCCTCCCCCGTGCTTGTCACAGCTGGTCACATTTGTGAGACCCCCCCTACCTAGTGTGATGTCACATATTTTACAATTTTACATTTAGAAATTTATTAAATTAAAATAGCAGTGTTTCGAAATGATTTTTATTGCCATAATTTTTTTTTTTAATAAAATCCACATCAAATCAAACATTATTTTTGAAAAAATGTGATGTCACAAAATTTGGGAGCCCTCCCCACCCCTTTTCACACAATGTCACACTTCGTCGACCCCCTCCCTCCCCCTTAAAGTGTGACGTAATTTGTGGATGGCCCCTAAAGAGTAAACATAAATATGTATAACGACATACGAATGAACTGTTTCAAGTAGGTAAGTACTTAAATGATTGCTTCTATATTTTAACAGTCGGTAAGTGCGATAAAATTGTGTAGGTAGGTACACAATTTCTGGTCGTTTGAATTGGGTGACGAATATATTTGGCATTCAATTTGTCATCGTAACATGGTGTAAACTCTTAAACGTTTCGATGATTTAACAAATGATTTAGGTAATAGATAAGTTCCCACAGTAACCGTCTCGTGTGCAACATGATAATCTTCGTGACATTTTAGGTTTTACTACTCATGAAAATTGGACACTATTATCGCAATAATTCATAACTATGTCAAATAACCTAATTGAGACATTTCTAAATCGTATTTATTGCATAATGCTGTCCAGTTTGGATGTTGTTGAGATTTTCCGTGATTGATCTTAATAAAATAGGGATGTCAGTAATGGAAATATCTCGAGTAATTAATTTGGAACATTCAATAATGATGAAGAAAATGCGATGTGGATATATATTTTCTTAATATAATATTGTGGGTTAGTTTTTTCAGGGATATTATATTTTTTAATACTTAGTAGTTTTAAGACACTTTCAACCAACTAAAAACCATTCACATCGCATTTGAAGTTATGAAGCCAATTCATTATATTTATTAATGATGTTTTGAAGTTGATACATGATGTAGGTCATTGATAAAGGAAGTTGTATGTAGACCTGTGGTAGGTGTTACTGACTTTCATATTGCATTTATCTTGTCTCTGGCTTCATGACAGATGTACCCCTCTACTTTCACTGAGCTTTTTATTACAAAAAGCTTAGTAAAAGTTGTTTCTAATGTTGTCGTTCCGATTTTGAGGCAAATTATTAATAAATAATCGGGTTTTTGTAATTAATTAATGAAATAATGTTGTTATATTTTTCTAATTTGCCTCTGGACCGGAACCTTTTTTTTTAATAATAGGGATGGTAATATTCAAAGTGTCAATCAAACGTTTCGGGATATAATGCGTAATTAATTAATGTGTTAACACCCTAATTAGGGGAATTTGACTAATGTGTGAACGTCCTAACTTTGCAGGCAAATATTTCTAAACTGATGTCTTAATGAATTAAGGTGATCATATAGAAAGAAGGCTTTCTTAACTTTTTGTCTACTATGAAAAATATGATTGCTTTAAAAGCCTTTATGTTTTCCCCTTAATAAATTGAGATTTTTTAATACAAGCAAAATATTTGTCTTTACGTTTCAAATAACAAAATAACTGGTTTTTTAATACAATTTTATTATACGAGTACAAATATTAACTACAGGTTACAAAATTAAACTCACATTTAACTTACAATTATTTGTATAAATTATTAAGTAGCTGGCAATATCGTTTAACATTAATAAAACTAGCAATACTGTTTAAAAAATGCAAAAACTTCAAAAATCACAGAATTTAAGTAACACACTAATAAGGTATGGCATATTTTTGGAAGCTCCGACTGGTAGAGCCAAGGTCGGACTACCTGTTTTATAATATAAATAATAAAACATGAGTCAGTGCAAAATCTTAGCTGCCTAAACGCCTTAAACACGCTCTATCTTCCGGTCTCGTTCAATCATTTCTTTCGCATACTGCGGCAATGACATGTAAAACTATTAGAATTTTAAAAAGGAACAGTAGAAACGTTCCAAATGCCGATTTCACTAACAATCCATTCACTAAAAAATGCATAGAAAAATAAATACATAAAAAAACATTAAACAAGCTTTGAGTCTTTATAATTTATTCTTATAACTAATGGCTATATATCGACATTATAGGTATCGGCCTAACCAGCGATACGTCTATATAAATAATGAGTACAGTTTTCCTGTCAAACATTCGAGTATAATATTTGTTCGGCGATACAATGGACTATATCTATAGATGTCTAAATACGGAGATACTGTCATACTACTAATGAACGCCTACGATAAACCCAAATGCGTGCAAAGTACCGGCCGAAGCAATAATCGTAAAGTTTTTAAGACTTTATAAAGAGAATTTCAACGGCCGATTACGTAATCGCCTGCGCGCCTGATCTAGATTAGCATATTACAATTTACATTCTGGCCAATGTTTTCTGTCTGCTGCAAATAGGTTTTTGTTCTTTACCCAACATTGGGGCCAATTAATCCGGTCATTGGCCTCAGGCTTATCCCAACATGTAACAGATAATCAATACAATAGCAGATCTAAAATCTAGCGCAATTTAATCAATAGTTGCCTTTCTAATGAAAGAAGTCAGCGACGATATCTCGCTGCTCGCTCTCTCGCTCGGCAACGGACTGAACTCTATCTCCTCGCTCAAATGTTGGGTATCCGATGTATTCTCCTCAACCGCCCACCGCTTATGACTCGGTGCATACAGTACGAGCAATGCAAAGATGTAAATATTCCACATTCCATAAACGCCAGTGAAAAACGCCGACGTATATTCGATTTCAATGTTCTCGTCCCATTTCCATTGTCCTTCGGCAACTTGGCCCAGAATAAACCCAATGACAGTCAACGCAGCACACAGCAGTGTGGCCAACATCAGAAACTTGAACCGATAAATGATCCCTTCATAATGCAGACGTCGGACGGAACACATTGTTGGTAGTGCCTGACGTTTCTGTGATATATTGATGAATACTCGCCACACCATGTAGCATAGGAACAGGAAGTAAACACATGTTGATATCCCAGCCAGTATAATGAAGGTCAGAGCCAAATTAGTGCCAACATCTGTTACCCAGATAGAGTAGAATGGATTACGAAGTTGTACACCCCTTTCACACATATCAAAAATGAACAAAGACATGCACCCTATAGCAACTGCACTCAAATGTCGCCAGTACTGCTTCAAAGAGCTCAGTGACGAAGTATCTTGTATCAACATGTGTTCCCCAGCAAATACGAGCCAGAATGAAAACAATGTAGCGTAGAATAAGCCCTGACGTATATCTCCCAATAGCAACATGAATGGCAAGTCAAAATGTAGTGTAAAATACTCTATCGGCATGTTCAATAGGCACAGTGCCAGTCCCAAACACAGAAGCATCTTTTCTAACAAGACCGGCTTCCGTTGGAGCATGTGAATCCTCCGCCAGAACCACACAAGTATGGCAATGATGCCGGGAAAGAATACGGTCTTCAAAGATAGCCACACTTTTGTGAATCCACCATTTTGGTTGATAACAGTCAACCACATGTCTTGTATATGGCCAATATGCATGTTCATTAGAGGTGTGTCAACCGGTAACCTAACATTTAACAGATAAAAGTCATGAAACAAAGAACCAAGTTCGAATAGAGGTATCGCTGAGCAATTGTACAAATACTCTTCACTTTTGATATCAATATCACAGTCCATGTGGCGTTTTTCCACCGACTGTGTGTACAATTTCCATCCGTCGTCGGGATCTTCTTTGTTGCGATACGCTAGCCGGGCGTCTATAGTAATCGTACTGCGAGGTTGCACTTCGATCTGAGAATGATACTTAATATCTACCTGCAGCACGCCGATCAGGTTCTGCTGCCATCTGGAGTAGTCCAGGATCCTATTCTGGCGAGGAATCGGCATTTGAAACGCGAAAACGATATCCCTCTCGGACAAGTCGCTGTGCGTGTGGGCGAGGTCCACCGCCTTGCAAGACCCATTGCCACGGTTGTAGAACCACGTCGTCGTGTCATTCTTCACAGTTGTAGTGTCCCTGCAGACTGTTGCGAGGATGATTTGGGCGTTTGCGGGCATGGGCGCGACCAACCCGCCGATCAGGAAACATGTTAGTTGACACAACAAAAGAAACGACACTAGAACGGCGAGTTTTCGACCGCTGAGATTCTCGATTATTGTTCCGGTCATTTTGCGGGCGATTATCGCGAGGATCACATCGAAAAACAAAATTAACACGAGCTAAAATCGACCGGTCGTGGTTTCCATTGTTCTTGTTTTCTTTTTTCGACGCGATTGACGCGATGTATTTGACATGCGCAGTAAGCGGTGTTGCCAGCGAATATAGTAACGATTTTAACGAAATAACGATATCGTTTTATAACTAGTTATTTTAAATAACGGAGTAACGATAACGAAATAACAGTTATTACATATTAAATCAATATAACGGAACACGGAATGATACAAATTAACAAAACGCCTTCGAAATAAATATGAAACTTGTAAACAGAACATTAATTCTCACACAGCCACATTATTCACTTGAATGCCATTGTGAAACATGCATCAACAGCTAGAATCAACATAAGAAAAATATGCTAAAGTAATTATCGAATTATGTCCACATAAATTTTGATGTTGCTACTAATTTACTAATTCGTATTCGCTTTGCCCACTCCAATTCCTGTCTTCCTCTATAAAAATTCGTTACTTTTTGTTTATTTTATTATTATTTGTCAAATCCCTATAAAATCCCTTTACATAAAGTAGTATCATTAGTGCTACCGCTGCCTGATCCGAGCAAGCCGGAGCAGCATGAGGCTTGTTGCCCGCTCGGTAAGATTACGACCTGCTTTGGAACCTTTCAAAATTAATTTAAACACTTTGAAACTGCTTGTTCTTAATTCACATATTGACATGGTTCCTTAGCAGACCGTTTAGTTGGTGTGGCTTAGATTATAATTTTGCGGTGTAGTAGTATTATTTTGCTAAATAAATAACATTTTACACGTTTGGTGCTTCAGTCGTGAAATAGCTTTATTTTATTAAATTCATCAAATGTGTAGAATGCTTGCAGGTACTTTGGTTATTACTAATATTTAATAAATCTATAGTAGTGGTTATAAAGGTTTTACATTATTATGACTGCTTAATATTATTGATGGCATGAAAATGGTTCTTTTTTGCATACGTTATTTTTATAGTTTATTTTATATAGTAGATACTAATTGTGATATTATAAGTCAAGTGCAAGATGATGTTGAAAACTCACTTTACCATTTTATATACTTCCTAAAATCTTATCATTGATAGAAGAATTATGTTTTGACAAACATTTTGGTTTGGACATAAATTTAACTGGTGGCGAGCCGTGGGAGTGGCCTTCACCTGGCAGTTAGCTGATGATGTTAATGATGATGCATCTTTGTAATTTAGTTTCAAGTACCTAGGTACTACTTTGGTGTAATCAAGTCTTGCCCTTGAATTATATATATTTGCATAATATTTGGTGAAATAAACTAATTGTATTTTATTATTCCTATTTCCTAACTGCACACAAATACAATCCTCCCCCCCTGATTATTTTTAAATGTTGTGTTATGTTTGTTTTTGTTTGACATGTTCTGATTTGTTTGTTGTTTTTTTTTTCTTTTCCTCACTACCAATGCACGCTCTCCCGTTTTTTTTAACACGTTGGTGTTATTTTTGGTCCTCGTCCTGTTACCGAACGGTTTTCTTTTACGCCCGTCCCGTCCCGTCCCGTTTGTACTCCCGCGCACCGGACGCCGCCCGCATGCAGCCAAGGGACGCACCAACATCGAACTGCGAGAACAATTCATACTGGCCGATGGAGTGTCACAGAGCATGGCAGCGTTCAGACCGCGTACGCCCCGCTCTAACACAAACACGCCGCCATCCACCGGACCCATCACCAAGGTAAGTGCTCGAGCCGCTATGTTTTTTATTAATAAATATCTTCTCTCCTACAGGATAGAACTTAGATATAATTTCGCACAAATAAAAAAGCGCACAGTAGTTGTTGGAGGGAACATTCGGTTTGGGACTCAATTTTTTCGCTTTGTTTTTTTGTCATTTGCACTTTGCACATGGATTGTACGCATCCATATGCAAGGTTCATTGTCGTGAGTGCCGCATGTGTTGAGCTCGTAGAGTTTGGTCTGTTTGCATTAGTGTTCAAGCTATGCATTGACGCACAGGTCCGTGTAGTGTTTTTGGTGTTGTTTGTTAGTGTATTTTCATTGGATCCACTGCATTGGAGAGGTGGCACGCCAGCGCCTATGGATGTTTTGGTAATGTATTTCGTTTCACCCATCCCGCTAGTCCCCAATCATATCCGCATCGGCAAAATTCGCTCGCGTTCGACTTAACGTGTGGACTAATAGTAACAACGTCTCGGCTCGTCGTTAAAAATCGCGGTTCCGGTTAAAACGATTGGCACTATGAAGGAAAAATAGTTATTTTTCGTTGTGACGGCTCCCTCGTTCCTAATTATAAGTGTCCCGGTTTTTGTATTGGTGCGTTTAGCTGAGGAGTTTATGGAGCAGCTGAGGCCTATATTTGAGGCTCTGCGGCAGCGGGAAGAGCTCCCGTGCTCGTATCCTCTACACGTCGGTTCCACACATGGCACAAAGCAGGCGTTCATATACGGCCACTCAAGATCTCAAGGTTCCACGACCCCCGGGGCCCACCACTATACCCATCACCACGGATACCAGCCCTCTCCAGGATACCATTGGGTAATGCTACGTAGGCTATGTGAAAGTGTCGCGATCGATTGCACTCTCGATTCATTTGAGGTTTCATTTCATTATTATGTTATGTTACTTTGTCCATTGTGTATTTGTTCTGTTACAGTATTGTTATATCGTCAAGTAAATTAGTTAAGCATGCCATAGTCAAATTGTCTGTTCGTTTTTCATTAGGAACTCTATTTTTGCTTTGTCATTTGATATGAGTTATATCGAGAAATTATTTTGAACAAATTAAGCTCCAAATTTTTATTATAGTGGCTGCCATTAAACTCTTCTTCGAGTTACGGTAATAATGTATTGTTACACATAGGTGAGGGAGCGCACGGCTCGTTCAGTGCCAATGTCTGGTACCTTAGCTGCGGGCAGAGCCTCGAGGTCTTCGCTGAGCGCAGGAACGCCTGACTCTCTGAGCGACAACGAAGCTGCCAGCGGACTTGGAGCAAGATATAGAAAACCCAGTGTGCCACGGTACGAAAAATATTGAGATTTCAATGAACGAAATGTGAAGCTAAAGTACTTTAAACTAAAATGATTAATGTGAATGCTCTTATTTTCTCTATAGATCTACATTAACACCTGGAGGTTCAAGACCTGGATCGAGGCCAGGGTCCAGAGCAGGATCAAAAGCACCATCAAGGCATGGATCAAATCTCTCTCTAGATAGTACAGGTATGGCCTTTTGTGTTACAAATTAACATAAAGAAAACATTGTAAACGATTACATTTCTTTCAATTGTTCTATACCTACGTGTATATTCACAAAACCAGATGATGTATCAACACCATCGCGTATACCGATGCGCAAAGTGACAAACACGAAAGCGTCTATCGCCCGCGCGGCCGCGACGGCCAGCAAGCTCGGCGTCACCACGCCCAACGGCGGCTCGCGGCCTCGCACACCCACCGGCTTCTTGACGCCGGCTAGCGGAAGGTACGTTCAATAGTTCATTTTGTATCTCGACATTGATATCTGAATCACACCGGCCTTGCGGTTGGTTTGTGGATCAGATGTCGAAAATATGCATTTGTTGGCATTTGGATAAATTGTTGCATCTTATTTGTAAACTGAATTGTCCTGTTCAAACTAAAACTGCCAACAAACTGTACACATTCATTTTACTTGTGAAGAAATGAATGATGAGGGCGCTGTGAACAATTTTAATTTGAGATAATTAGTTCATAAAATGTGGTAAATCAGACATTAGATGTTAAACGACACTCATTTCTTCATAAACGCCCAAATAGCAGCGACACACCGATGTATAAAATGAAAATGTGTACAACTGATATGCGCACGGACAGGTATCCTAACGGCGCGATGTACCGCACCTCGAGTATACCGACACTGTCACCGGTACCGGCGCTAGTGAGGTACACACACTGATTGAAGAGTTTGCCCTTGAGTTTGTCTTGTTCGAGTACCTAGTTTTGCGGACGAAATTTGATACATGATTTTCAGTAAAAAACTTTTTTACGATACTTTTTAATGTGTTCTTTTTTATATTATTCATATTTATAATCATTAAATTACGCCCGTAAACTAATGTTTGAGGTACACTAATTTAGAGAGAGCACGTCACGCTTTTGAAGGTTTAAAGGGTATAGTGACGTCACAAGTGCGTCTAGCTAGAAATGTTGCGGTTGCACTTGTATGGGAGAGCTCACGAAATTGTATTGTATTTTCTTGAATTGAACAATTTATGAAGTGGTTACGGGTTGAATAAGTATTGGTGAACAATCGAACTTAAGAAGGCATGTTATAGGTAGTAACAACAGCTAAAACACGGCTTATCACAGTGTGGGTTTTACTAACAACTATACTAGGATATTATAACGAGCATACAACTAAATAATTATTATTTCTCTCCTTCCCGCATGCGAATCCGAAATCGGAATACATAATACAAACAGCTCGACACATTCCCAGCCATCCTCGATGGCGTCCGAACATCCCAAATCCCTATCCCACACTCACCCGGCATTCCAAACACAAGGTTCCACGAAAATTCCAGTTTACGTCGGCTCCCATTCGCAACGATCCCCATCCGTTGACAGACGGTTGAAAATATCGAGAAAATCTCACTCGCGAGAGACCTCCCAAGAGCCTAGTCCCACGTCCCAAGGTCCAGGGAAATCTGAACAGAGAAGTCCCGAAGACGACTCCTCGCTATTCAGCATATCGGGAATGACGAGCGACAATGAATATGAGAGTAATATAAGCGAATCGAGCGGCGAAGCGTCAAAGCCGACCCAGCGCGACGTCAAAGGGTACAAGCTTGTAGAATGCTAGCTTCCGATTTATGCTCGACATTGTTTTTTGATTGATGCTCTTTGAATTTTGGAATTTATTTTATCACATCGCAATGTACATCGCCGCAAACATGTCATGTTCCCATTCATCATTTTGCTTGTCAAGGGAGTTACTCGCTCACAAAAACGATCATCGCACTATCTATACATAATTAATGTGATGAAATATTTATAATTATATATTACCTGCATTAAACTAACACTTTCCTATTGATGACGTAACAGCTTTGCACATAAAAAGGACTAATTAAGCAATCCCTATGCTTCATTATCATGTAGTTTCTTCTCTTGATCAATGCACTACACCATGTTTACTCATACCACGTGCCTTCGTCATTTAAACGGCCACTTTTGCAACTTGCCTTTTGTATTGTATTGTCTGGGTAAGAAAATGTACAAAGTATCAAAATACATTTCAAAGGTTCGAATGTTATTGTTATATTATATTTTTAATCTAAAAATTCACATCCTAAAAAATTGCTATGTAACTCAATTCCACACGTGTTGCATCTGGTTTCCCTCAAATATTTAATATTATTTTGATACATTGTAATATTTCTACGTGGTTTATATTGTATGACTATTCTTGTATATACTTCGAAGATATTTATTTACTTATTTATATTCCTTTGTTTCTGTTCTTATTGCCATTAGACACGTGTTTTATTAAATAAACCATAGTTTTATTTTATAAAATTCGCGTTTATTGACTACAATATTCTCCTTGTCTGTCGTCCTGTAACTAATTTTCTGTATGTCTGTCCTTGTGCTCGCTAACATCATCGTAGGAGTGGGTCGTTTGCTTCGACCGAAGGACAAACCCCCGGCCGCAGTCGCATCCCAGTACTTAAGGACCACTCTACTAACAGTAACACCAATAGGTAATTACTAAAACTTTGTAGTGTGAGCTTCTTACTTTGTTTTTGATTTTTTTGTAGTAAAATTCACGTATTTTAGGGGTACACAAATAAAAGTTAGAACTATGGCGGTTATAAAGGAAGTATGGCTGGTGTTTTTTTTGTTGTTGTTGGAATTTATATTTTATTGTAGTGGTTTACGCATGGTGTGTATGCAGTGTATCGAATATGTATTAACATATTCATTTAAAACAGGCAAAGGACTCCGTCGGGAAGCACGACGCCAGTACGATCTGGTCAACAGACAGCCGTCACTCGGCTGCTGAGGAAGCCCTCGGACGCCTCCGACTCCGGCACGCCGACCACGCCGGCCTCACGACGCGGCACTCCAGCATCATCTCGAACGACGGAAAAACGCGAACCATTCCGACTTTAGACGACTTATCTTTAAATTACGCCAATCCTTTGGACTTGATCATTTTGAAAACATGTGCAAGTCGAGGATATCAATTACCTGTGCTGTGCAAGTCGTTCTGATGATATTCCGCTATTCAATGTTGTTAAATTTTCCTATTAAATTTTACCCATCTTGTAACTCAACGTCAGAGCGGCTTGCGCGAGCGCAGGCAAGTGCTGACATAATATTAATAACTAACATACTATTAACCACGCGCGAATTAAGCAAAGCTTAATAAAAAAATATATGCCAATACGGCTTCTAGTTTAAGTGAGAACAATTATATAGATAATGGTATTAGTAAAACTTAAAGTCTGCACTTGATGCCTTGTATTTTTTTCTAAAATCCGCGCCAGTTTTCGCAATTCGTAATTTACTTTATATTTTATTTATTTTGTGCCGTCAATACATTTACGTACAGTTTGACGCAACTAAGTCGATGTGAATAAAATATTTCTCTTATTTATTGTCAACGTTGCCATAATTGTTAGTGTACCTATGATTTTTGTATGTAATATGCGTATTAATTGTCTCTTCACAGGGACTGGTAAAGTGTGATGTCGTTTTTGTAATATTTTCTAGGGACCATTTGGTTTTACGATTGTTGAAGATAGGCGATCGCTGGCAAACGTTTTCTTGTTGTCACATTCTGCGCGTCGCATCGCCAAGCTACACGTTTTGATAGACAACTTTAAAATTGTTGTTGGCAATCTGTTAAGGTGATAATAGAGTACTTTTTCTTTTGTAATGCACAATTATGAATGTCCCAATCTTACTTTAAGCCTTATTTTTTGTAATTAAACAAGATTATTGGTTAATCATGAAACTTTTCCAACGTATATACATTTCTGTATATGTTGTTTTTTATTTATATTTATCACAACAGCACAATCTTATCAAAAGTAGTATTTTGAAAAATGAAGGAATATTCGCGACTGTCGCCAGAGTCGAGATTGTTTTTTCATTTTTAATAAAATCAAAAATCAGTTCCATGATAAGAAAAATAAAATCGATAGATTTTTTAAGTACATAAAGTACACTGTCGCAAAAGACATTGTTTAAGAAAAAGCTAAGGATATTTTGATATTTATTGAAGTAATTGCTTTAAAATGTATAACCTCTTTCAAAATGTTAACCATCGCTCACCAATTATTTGTAAGTTTAATATAAAACTTTCCCTGTTATTAAATGCCTAATTATAATTATGAAGGGAAAAAATATTAATCTGGTCATTTTTATTTAAATCATTGTTATATTTGTTATGTAAAATCGTGGCAAATCTACTAAAAGGCTTATGATATTTTTTTTGTAAACGATATCGTTACATTACGTCAGTATAAAATCTCATAACAAAATACCTATCAAATAAAACGAAAAGTAACAATTAACGTTTGTTTTTATTTATGGACCATTGAATTATGCACCTAGTAGGTACTTTACTAGCAATGCATAAATTAGTAGGAGCTTTGAGGGTACCTAGTCGGTCATAAATCCTAGTGACCTAACGGGCAGTAATAGAAACTATTGTATTGACATGATAAATAAATAAATAAACTCCGACTGAACTGGATCGAAAAACCAACCAGTCCCGAACTATGCAGCGCTTATACTATGGGTACGTTACAATGGATTTGGGGCGATCCCAGTGACACCCAGACCTGGGCAAATTACGAATAGGCCATTTCGAAATTTTACCACGTCGGGTACCGGACCCGCAACTACCCGGTGCAATGAGCGTAAGACGTTCGCTACGCTCAAACCACTACCCCAAAGTTGTCAAATAATACTTTATGAAATTTTGAAACGTGTACGTACGTGCGTACTTAATGATTGGAACATCTTAAACAATTCGCCAAACGTTGCCATAAAGGCTGTCACATCAAATCATTATACTATATAAAAAAAATATTGAGGACATTGAATAAGCCAGTAAGACCCATGATATTGATGACTAGTCTGGTCCTAACTTAGACCATTACACCTCTCTGGGTCCTAAGCACGTTTTTCTTCAATAAATAAAACCGTTTCGTTAAGTGATTTTAGCATAATTATATTGTATTTCGGATGCATCTAAGTAACGAAGAATATTTTTTAATCTAGCAATCCTGACGATCATTGTTACACCAATGAAAAAGTTATTACTGTCAAAACAAACGTCAGTTTTTATAAAACGTCGTAGTAGGCGTGACTCAGGAAAAACAATAAACAAAAAATCAAACGAAATCATTAAAATACCTTAAAAATACGATATAATGGTAGGAATTAACATGGATGCTGCGGCGAGAGATCGTGTGATGCAACTTATTCAAGAGAAAGATAGGTTAGAAAGTGAAATACGGGACCAGAATTTAATTCTGGAGACCGACAATGTTGGTATGGACGAGCCGCTAGTGGACCAGGACGGGTTCCCGCGCACAGATATCGATGTTTACAAAGTTCGACATGCGAGACATCGAATTATATGTAAGTACCTATTACGACTGTGGTTATTTCCGTAGAGAAAACTTTTTAAGTGTCTGCATAATTCAAGTGCAAAGTGGTGTACCCAAGTACGTTGTCAACGATACACAACTCGGTTGGAGTGTAGCCTTAGGGGCGCTATGACTTAGGTTTAGGTTAGGTTAGAACAGTGACCAAAACGCGCGAGCCGAGCGAGCGAAGCGAGCGTGCCGCGGCAGCGGCCGGCGAAGCGCCAGAATCTGAATGTGTCATTAGGTTATGTTAGTACCCAGTTACGGGGGCTATGGAGCCAGGACTTAGACGAATTTTCGAGAAAAAATTTTTTTTCGGTTCACTTTTCATCACTGTTCTAACCTAACCTAAACCTAAACCTAACCTAACCTAAGTCATAGCGCCCCTAAGGCTACACAATGACCCACAACTCACTACCTATTTATTTACCTTATCGAATCGTGAAGTTAACAATAATTAGTTCCTAGTTATACACTGAAGTTAGTTGTGGATGCTTTAAATAAATACATCATCACATTTACATTCCTGAAAAGGACACTGGCATGATCTCCCAACATCATAGGGGGCTTGTTGCCAGTATAGATACCAGATTCTGACCATAGTCCACCCTGCCATGCCATGCCATGACATGCCAGTACAGGTTGGCGACATTCTCAAATCTTTCAAAAGACTGAGCCTTTTTACTCATGATATTTTTCTTCAGCAAGTGATTGTTGTATTTGGATGTGCGATGTAGCATTATCCATCCCAAGCACCATAAGTACTCACTCGAGGAGCAATGTGAAGTTGTTACAGAGAATATTTTACCTCAAGGTTGAATAACTATGTACCAAAATATTCCAGGCCTCCAAAATGATCACAAAAATATAATGAAGTCAATTGAAAGAGGTCTTGCCGAGGTGCATGCAAACCTCATTGGTTCTAATGGTGAGGGGCTGTCGAACCGTAATGCACCTGCGTCTTCCTCAAATGGACACATGAACGGAACACACAGTGGAGACAGCGTTGCCGTAACGGACAGTGAACAAAGTTTTGCCGTTGTTGGTTTCGTTCATGATGGGTCTCCTGCTGATTTGGCTGTAAGTCTGATAAACTTTTAGCCCCAAATCCAAGTCCTTCCTACTTACTAACTGTTTAGTAGTGAGTACTATTTAATTTGCCCCTGGAAAGAGTTTCTGTAATGAGGTATTTGTTATGGAAAAGGAATATCCTAACATCTTGTATACACTGACAAAGCATTGGTTTACATCAATTTAGAGTTTATTCATACACCCCTTCAAAAATATTTTCAAATCTTAGGCTGAGTGAGCACAAAAAAGTATAACACAAAAATATTTTTTAAAATTTCAGGGTCTCTGTGAACATGATGAAATCCTACAATTCGGGTCTGTGAACCACAGCAACTTTGAGGAGATTACGCAGATACACGACATAGTGGCGCACTCTGTCGGCCAGCGAGTGACCGTGAAGGTGCGGAGACAGCACCAGACACACAGCCTAACAGTGGTGCCCAGGCCGTGGCAGCAGCCTGGTCTACTGGGCTGTCATGTACAAAGAAAATCATAATTGTCATGGCCTTTCCATTTCTATAATCTTTATAAGTTGAATAAGGGCCAGCATAGACAGTGTAGCACACGCGCGAATTTTCGATAAAAATTAATAAAACAAACTTTAAGTAGCATAAGTTTTAGAGCTCAAAATAGCCTGAAAGCTGGTTTTGTTGACCGAAACTTGTATTTAAGCCTTGTCCATACTATTTTACACTCTAAAACAATAATTATATTTTATTAAGTTTTCTCGAATATTTGTCGTGTGTACGCTGCGTTCTGTCTGCGGCGCAGCCTCGTAAGGCAGCTCCAGGTTAGATGGAGAATTTGTCGAACACTTACATTGAAAGGTGAATATCGCCCTTATCGTATTAAAATAAAGTTGTAATTAAATGTGCAAATACGAACGCCGTTGGCAATGTATTTCAAACTCTATTCAAATTGGCTTGGGACGATATTTCACTATCACTAGATAAATGTAAATTTCTCCAGCTAATATGTAAGCAGACCTTATTTTTATGTTACAAGAGCATAATATGCTACAGTGCTGCCATCTAAAACTCGGAATAAATTATCTGAATGAAGCAAATTAAATTTGTGTTTTATATTTACTCACTAATATGTTTATGTTAAAAATTGTTTCGATTTATCCAAAAGAGGTAGGTACTTTAATTTATTTGTTCTTAATTGTATTACTTTGAAAGTTGCGTGTGTGTCTACTAAGGGGACGTGTATTATGTCCTTAAAAAGTTACAAGAATAAAAAATAAGAATGTTATTAGGACATAATCGTCTTACAAACTAAACATAAAAAGCTGTCTTTTTTATTAAAAATAAATCTTGTGATTTATAACCATTGCCTTTGATTTTTTCTTCGGCAATTTTATTTTCACCTGTTTCTCGTCGCATTTGTGTGAAATGCTAATTATTTTCTCGGCTTCTTCAACTTCTTCAGATTCCTTCTGAATTTCTTCAACCCTCCGTTGGCATGTGTCGTCATCATACAAGTATTTCATGGAGATGTCGAAGTATAGCTTATCTTCGACCAAGCGGTAGTCCGGCTTGCTGACGGTGCCTCTCAGACAGTCGTGATAATGGCAGACTACTTTCTCCTGCTCGTAAGTTTCGCATGAACCTGGAAAATTTAAAAACTTACCTACAATTTTCTATTAATAATGAAAACAATTTAGTGATAATGCCAATAGTTGTGACTCGTAGGGCAGGCGGCAATCAGTCTTCTTATATTGCTCGCGTTTTCTCGGGGTGGGAATCTTTGAAGTACCATTCCGCCATTGTCAAAGGAGGAAGAAACTCCGTACAAATCTAAGAAACATGGTCTAAGTTTCTTCTTTAGTTTCTAAATAGAGAATATTTCAACTTTTTTAACAGTCAGGTCAAATGGACGTTTCAGACATTTTTGGCGGGCGACTGACGACAAGCAACACTTTTTAAATTGGCGGGGCGGGCGACTGACGACAAGCAACACTTTTTAAATTGGCGGGAATTCTCTAACTTGCTTCCGCGAGGCTTGCTCTATTTCATCTCCATAAAGACTATCGACGATCCCACTATTTCCATTGCAATTGTGATTTAGATTAGCGTGCAATGACCTAAATGGAAATAATAGACCAGGAAGTAAGATATTATGTCCCACTATCACACTCTTAGAATTCCATGGAAGTAGTGGGATCCACTAGGTGTTGGCGGTGTGTACCTGGTCTCTGCACCCTGACGGTGAGCACGGCTCGCTCGGGCGCCATGCTCTGGAAGTGCACAAGATAGCACGCCAGCATCGTGCCGGTGCGTCCACGCCCGTGCCGGCAGTGCACGCCCACCACCTGCAAATAATATAAGTATAATGATTCTGGTTAAATATTAAATACTTATAAAACTTAGGCGTAGAGCGCCGCAGCTTTGACGTGTAACGTGTAACGCTACGTCATCTGACGATTTGCACGGATTAAGTGGCCGGGCGGCGAGCACCCCAAGTATTGCTATATTTATGTTAAGCCAAATTCTCTTTGGCTCATGAGGTTCTCAATTCGGACTGTTCGCTTTATCCATTAATTTATTTTTTTAGCCTGAATAATCCATTTTTTATAGCTTTAACAATTGGCTATCAAATAACTCCAAACAAAATAAGCAACGCATCTAACCAACTTAGCATACAATAAGTAGGTATATAACCGAAAGAATGGCAAATTAGGATAGGTAATAGTTCCGAATATGCCCTGTCCTAGTAAGCTAACCTCGTAGAGTACATAGTTAATAAATGTTTTAAACCGTAATAGGGTATATATCCAAACGATAGCTAAATTTCCCCAAAAATATAAGTTAAAATAACACATACCTCTCCCCTTATTTCTGCTCTCTCGCATATCTCAATAAACTTTAAAATTTGTTTCAAACTCGGCACACCGAACTCCTTCACCCTGATTTCAGTCCATTTTAGCTTCTTCTCACAGTCCAAAATAGGGGGGACCCGTTCCGGAGACAACGTTATCAAATGATTTACGCCGACGTCCACTAGATAATTCAGATTCTCGACAGTTTGAGGGCAACCCATAGCCGCTATTTTGTTGTCGATGAACCACGAAAAATTATACGGCGGGTAGGCTTCATATTCCTTTTTTTCTGGTACTTCTTCGACTTTTTCCGGTTTTTCTTCATGTCCTTTCGGCTCCTCCCTATATTTGTACCACAATCTCGCCAATTTGACATTTGGCCTGTTCGGTACGGTACTCATATTCACAACACTATTATAATTGAACGATTTATTTAATATAAAATTACCGACGTAAACAGCACTGGGTTTGGTAATTCGTGTAGTTTATTTTTAATCGTCAAGCGTAAGCCGCTGTTGGTAGTAAGCCAAGCACAATTGGCACATAAATTGGCAGGCTAGTGCCGACATTTTGATATTGTATTTATAGAGAAAATGTCAATTAGGAATTAGGACTATTATCTCTATGTAATAGGTACCTACCTGTACCTTGAAATTAAGTAAGTAATAACTTTATTATTTAGAATGGGTAGGTAGGCACCCAAGAAGTATATCCACGGTAATAAACAGGTAAAAAAAAAATGGCCGATTGAAAGAGACTTCATGGCTCTAATAATAAGGAACACTCGCGTGCGTGTGTGTATAAAATTAGGAAGGTTTAGTAGATAAGACATTCATTCATAAGTTTATGAGAATTTCCACCTGTTGCTACTATAATTAATATATTAGACGACCGCTTGGCGCAGTGGTTCGAGCGTAGGCCGCTCGGCTCAGTACACCGGGTGGTTGTGGGTACCATTCCTGTCAAGGTAAATTTCGGAAATGGCCTATTTGCCCTGTCAGTCCATTGTACGGTACCCATAGTACAAGCGATGCTTAGTTTGGGCCCATACAGTTGGTGTGTTCGTCTGGTGATATTTATTTATTTATTTATTATCATGTCTTAATTTACAATTTTTTATTGTTGACTCGGTATTTCTATCATTTTTAATAGGTATCTCTAATCTTACCTCATTTAACTGCTAATTTCTTACTTGCATTTTATGCACTGCGCTCACCTAACTTACTTGTCAAGCAAATAATTACATAAAATAAATTTATAAAGGTTAGTTACTTACTAAAATGTTGAACTAACACTACTGGGCTTAGAAAGTGGAAGGTAAGTCTGAATTACATTTTTTGTACTTACCTACCTCTAAACTTACCTGTTTGGAGGTAGGTAACTAAAGGCGCCAATTTTCAAATTTCGAACACAACATCTACCAGTACATTTTTATAAACAGACATAATCTTTTATGGGTAAATTAAATCTCATTTTTTTATTGAAACAAAATAATTTTATTGCATTTTCAGGTACTTAATAAATAAACAACATACTTATAGTAAATCACAGACTACTCGACCACGTTTTTAGTGCTCTCTTTGGCCGTTTGTATAAACTCCTCCATCACGTCACCGCTGACCCCGAACCTTAAAGGATTGTCCTCTGTCAAATATTCGAAGTATCTGCCGACTGATTCTTCTTGTTCCGGGAAATCTATTGAACCTGGAATTTTGATATTTATATTAATACCTACTTAAGTACTGGAGAATATAAAACTGTTTAAAATAAAACAAACAAATCGTAAAGCATTATGACGTCAGACATTGACAGCAAAATAGCAATTTATTTTAGTTGAGGTGACTTTATGTACATCCTACGTAAATAAAGTGATGATGTGAAATCCAAAATTGTACCTACTGAATAAACTTCCTGAAATATCTTAAATATATTATATATGTAAGTTTTTTCACGAAGACTCTTGAATTATTGCAAATTGACCCATATGCCAGTGCTATAAGAGTTACAGCACGCGTCTTTGTGAAACGAACCAACTAATAATCTCATGATTCTTTTCATCTGAGGTTGTGTTCACTTTATCTTGTACTAAATTATTTTAATTCCAATAAATTATATTTGGTGCCACAAATAATTCTACATACAATAATCTAGTGCAATATGTATCAGTGTGCCAAACTCGTGTAAAATTTGAAAGAGATAGATGTCTAAATATATTTATCAAGCTGTAAAACAAGAAAACATATTCTCATAAAGTCCAGCCATTATTTTTGATGTCTTCCCGTATGCAATAAAAACGTAACGTTGTGAACTACCACAAGCTTTATTACGTAATGCACCAATTTACGCGCAAAATAAATGCTTTGAAACCGGCTGTTTGACGCAGACAGATGATTTGTTATTGAGCCGCGATGCTTCCTTGATTTGTGTAATTTTCTATAACATTTTCTATAAAATAGTATCTACTTACATTATATTTCATTCGTTTTCTTTATTTGTTTTATATTTATTTCATGTATTATTTTCTTAAAAGTATCTCAGAGAAGTATCTGAATAACTTCATTAAGCCTATTTACCATACCTGCACTAACTATAGCTACCTATCTTCAGTGTTTCCGTGTAGGACTCGACATGGAATTAAATACTTACATAAGTACTTACGTCAAATTCTTTTGTCCATTTAACGTAAGAATTGGTCTTTACTTTTTCTTGAGATCTTTACTTGTAAATTATTATTTTTATCTTCGTAAAATCAAGTTAGGTAGACGAAAAAGCACGTGTACCTGGCCTCATCATCCTGATGACGTTCATGGCCTGGTCAGGCAGGAACCTGTGAAAGTGCACCAGGTAGCAAGCCAGCATCACGGCTGAACGACTCCGACCTTGCCGACAGTGGACGCCCAGCACCTGTAAACAACCGGAAATATTTATTTGGGCAAGCAAGCATTGTATATATTTTATACCCTGGGTGGTTGTTATCAAATGTAACTAAAGATTTATTCTCGATTTTTCGAATACTTAGTTCTATTCTAATGACTGAATACTCCTAAAACAAATAGTGATCAATCATCACGCGCACGTGGTTTTTTTTTTAGTTTTTTTGTTATAAGTGTTGAAAATTTTATAATTTTCACGGAATCGTGGTGAGTGAGTCTGTAGCATTATATTATGGCAAGTAGCCATACAATGTTAATGATAATGCCAAATTAAATAGACATTATCAGGTAAGCTTCCGCCTAATTATTATAAATAGGTACACTTTACCTACTTCTTGTTTTTACATTGGTATTTTGCAGTTGTTTTTACCAATGGTAAGTAGGTAAGTATATTTTATGATATGTAAGTACTACCTAGGGAATGTTTGCTTTTTAGTGTCGAATTTTATGTATTTAAATCACACAAAAATCTAAATCCACAGTAAAGGTTTGCTGTTTTCTTGCTTTAACATTTATACTTAGTTTCAATATTTAAAATAATTATCACTAGAAGTAGAAGTAAAATATAACTCACCTCTCCATTCTTATCAGCCTTCTTGCACACATCAATGAACTTCTTAATCTGTTCCAAAGAGGGTAGTTCAAATTCCTCTATAGGCACTTCTGTCCACCTCAGCCTGGGCATATCATCGACTGGAGGCTTCTTCCCTGCCGTCAACGTCACCAAATGTGTGATACCCTGATTCACGAGGAACTTCAAATTCTCCTTATTCCTAGGAAACGCCATCGCTGCAACTTTTTTCGGAATCACCCACGAAAATTTTAATGGCGGATACGCGTCCACCTCTATGTCCGGAAACGGATTTTCCGGAATTATAACGGTCAATTCATTTCTTATTTCTTTTTTCGCTCCGGCCAAACTTCTGTCGTCTTGTTCGGTGATATCTTCGAACCTTGTTGTAACTTTATATTCGTCATCCATGGCTGTTTGTGATGTCACTGATTCAAGAAAAGTATAGTTATTTTTTTAAATATATTTGGAGCATAAATGAAAAAAAAAATGTTTAGTACGAACACGAGCACTTTTCGCAATGGCAGTTATTCTGACGGTTGACCATCGAGCGCGATTTTTGTTAACCAACTGAATGTAAGCGCGGGAAAAAGTTGGCACAAAATTATACTGGAGGACGTAACATGTATTTCTGGAGTCCACGTTTACGATGTGTTATTGGCACGACTTTGAACCCTAATGGCAAAATAAAGTCGGACATTGACTAACTAGGTATTTCGTGAGGTTAATTCTCCCGCCAACTGATGACAGATTGTTGAAATAAAATCGTGTTAGGTACCATAAAGTAAAGTCAGAGGCAGGTACACCTATTTATTTATACTTATTACTAGCTGAGCCCGCGACTTCGTCCGCGTGGAATTTAACTTAACAAAAAAGCCAGCTCCCGCGTTCTGAGCCCGCGCGACAGGTCCCATTTTTTTAAATTTCGTTTTTCTAAAATAAAAGTAGCCTAAGTTACTGCTTATAACTACAGCTATCTACCAGTGAAAGTCCCGTCAAAATCAGTCCAGCCGTTTCGGAGATACTCTTTGATTTCATGTGTTTTTATTTTTTTACGCGGAACCCTAATTGTTTTTCTAAAATTAAAGTAGCCTAAGTTACTCCTTAAAACATCAGTTATCTGTCAGTGAAAGTCCCGTCAAAATCGTTCCAGCCGTTTCGGAGATTACCCGGAACAAACACACAGACAGACAGACAGACAGACAATTTTAAAATCGCGTTTTTGTTATAGGTGTCGTATGTACTTTCATATGCATTTAGTGAAAAGGTGTTATTTTGAAATTACAAACAGACACTCCAATTTATTTATTTGTATAGATTGTAGGTATAGATAGGTCTACTCACATAAATATATGTTTTTAGAAATATTCCCGATAAATACCTATCCTGTTTCAAGAGAATACAGCTGAGTTATCGATTTTAGTAGTGACGCACTTGGATGTTATTGTGGACTAGGTAGGTAAGTAGGAACGTAGAATAGAAACAACGAAACGATATTGTAAACATTGGAACATCTAATTCCAGACGTTGTTAACGAAAATTATTATGGAGAATGAAATCACGATGCGCACTATTGCGTTGCGACTGCCTGTTTGTTATTTGAAAATTAATATGGATATGATGAAGTTTGCTAGCTATTAGTAGCCATGAATTTGTCAATACCTAACCTTAGGTTAGTTTATTTTGACATACACCTGTATGTCAAAATAAACTGACTGTTGACGGAACCACGCCAAAAAAATTTACCTAAGACCCACAATGGATAGTAAATCAGGTTAAAATAAACCTTATAAACAATCAAACAACGTTTAAAATCATATGCAATTTTTATAATATTTCCACATTGCTTCAAAGGATTTTAAACTTTATTCTTATATGCTTAATGGAGAGTTTTGTCTATTGAGTTTTAACTAGATTTGTGTGTGACCGTTGAACCCCTTAGCTAGTTCAAGGAGTGTCTTTGAGGTTTCTTTGGACGCGATCAGACATTTTGACGCCTGAGATGTGTGCCAGGTATGTAGCTATATATGTATAATTCGATAATAAGATCAACAAGATCTACCCTACAGAATAATAAATAAGTATTTATTTTCCTTTGGCTGCTACCCTCATAAAAATGCGTTATTCTAATTCATGACGTCTTTAAGGTGAAGGCGCCTACCTAGCCCGCGAAATTCAAAATTTTCTAGTATTTTTATAGTTTATCCAAAATCTGAAAACATTTAAGACAACATTTTGTGATTTGCGACAAACACAGTATGCAGTGCGTTTATTAATACATTTATTTTACTCTAAATATTATCACGGTGGATATGATACTAGTAAATCACTAAATATACAAAAATTGCCAGATTATCTGGATAGCTGTTGTTCTTGAAATGTTTTAGAGTAAGTTGGATATATTAATAAATGCACTGCACACGGTCTTTTTCGCGAATTACAAAATGTGCCTTTTATTATTTTCAGATTTTGAAAAATTTCGAAAAAACCTCAAAAAATTTGAACTTCGCGGGCTAGATGGGCGCTTTAGCCTTAAGACAGATTCAAAATAGAATAAGGTAAAATAGAGAAATCATTTCTACATGAAATTAAATTACACGTTCTAATAATTTTAAGCCGTATAGCTAAAGCAATAAAGTTAATTTTAAAATGCGTCGTGTAATCTCACCTGACCCACGCGCGTGTCCAGAATTAGACTGATTAGGTAGTTTTTGGGTCACGCACGACGAACTTGAAACATATTTCGTAATAGTTTATAGCGGCTGCTTAATTTATTTTTGACGCCACTACTAGTTAAACTTATTAGGTAAGTACTAGGGAAATAGTAGTGAGAAGTAAAAATCTAGTTTAAAGCCGCCTGCAGTCGGCTGATCCACCATTCTATTTCGATCAAAAACTGGCATAAACCCACACTCTGTCAATTCGTCCCAGCTCATTAAGAAATCGTTTGCTCCATATTAGTTTTCCAAAGTGGACGGTCACATTTTTGTATTGTTTTGTTATCAAATGTGTTTATTATTGCTATATTACTTGACACTGGCGAAATACCTGTTAAACTGGATGGGCCATATTTTTAAACAAGGCGATATAATCGTTTAATATGTATTACAATATGATTTAAATAAATAAATAGGTATTATTAGCATAATAATTTTCAAAAACGTATTTTTTACAGCTATCTTGTCTAGAGGGGGTTGTTTCTAGAGCTCTCAAAGTAAATAAAAATAACGGCACATTTAAATATAATATATTTTATTATAACACAAGTAGGTATACTAGCTTACACATGTAAATATCTATCCGCTAAACTATAATCGTTTGACTATAACAATCTTTTGGACCATATTTTGAGCCAATCAGCAAAAAGTAAAAAAAATACGATTTTTTATTCATTTTTTTATTTAACAATAATTTCTATTAACATGATTAAAGGCATCATGTGATTAAGTACCTACATTTCTTTCAGGATCACAGCGTGTAAAAATGTCATAAATATGAAAACAAAAAAAATACTGAACGATTGAAATACTTTTATGAAGAATACTAAAAATGGAATGCTGAAAAAGCTAGTATCTAAACGTGAAAAGAAAACAAACATAGAGACTCCTCCTTTTTTTGCAAGTCGGTTAAAAAGTAAAATGCCCAGCGCGCGTGGTGTGGCAACCCTAACATTTTCAAAAGAATATCTACAGATCGGCATCGAAATCATTGGCAATAATTTAAGTTGTGACTATACCACAGCCAACGAGAAGCGTTACGCAATGGCAATAATGTTCGAGTTCATGTCGGTCACCGCCCGGCTCGCCAACACGTTCTGGCGGCCATTTTATACATTCGTAAGTCACTCTATGTCGAAAACCATAATGTTAATTAAAATTAAACGAAGGCGAAAAGTTAAAAACAATAACTTAATAAAATAATCTATTAATTTTGGGCGTGGTATAGTTTGACTTTGAATTATTCACACTCAATGAATAGGTATGTAATTTAATTTATTTTATTCGATTCAGATTATTGTAGGAACATTATTTATTATGATTCCCTGAGTGATCTAGTGTCAATAGTTTATTACCTGCTTTGTTATTAAAAGGTTTACTTTAAACTTATTTTTCGTTGATCAATTGATTCATAAAATAATCTTAATCATTTGTTATAGAATCATAGCTTAAAATATTACCAACCATTTCGGTCACTCTGTATAAAATACCTAATTGATATATTCATATAAAAGGAGACGAAGGGATGAATGACAAATTTGATATGTTGTTGAATAATATAAAAAAAGCTTGACAGATTAAAGAATACTTAAGAATACATTATATCAGCTAAATAATACATTCAATATTGGATTTAACGTTACAATATTTAAGTTAAGCTCGCATACGTTAAAATTAATCCTTTGATCTACAATATAATAGTTTCACCTGTAAATGTTAATTACAAAATATAAAATAATTGCAAATTATCATCTCATTAAGTTATGTCTAGTTCGCAACGTAAGAAAGTAAATTGATTTTATTTTTTAAATCGAAATATCTGCAGAAAACTCTTGTGTTTAACCAGGGGTGCTACTCTTAGCAACGATACTCGATATATCGTGACATTTGTATTGTCGAATCCTACTCTAAATTCCATCTTTTTTGCCGTCGTATATCGTCTGAACGAACGATCATTTTGTATTGTTCGTTCAGTAATCGATACGACGACGGAAAAAAATATGGAATTTACAGTAGGATTCGACACTACACATGTCATGATAATATATCGATTATCGTTGCTAAGAGTAGCACGCAAGGACAGACTCTCTTGGTCGAAACATCTACGGCGGCTCTCGAATCAGTCGAGTTTGCATCTTATTGCCGCGTGACGAGGGCTTTTAATTTTTTGTATTATTTCAGATTTACTCTGACTATGAATTCTATAATAGAAGAGAAGCGTTATATACGAATTATCCAATGACCAAGCTTACTATATTTTTATCAATAATGCTAAAATAAAACAGCGTAATTTAATTTTAAATGCCTAAAATATGTTTGATATAAATTGGGATACCGCAAGGCACAATTTTAGGCCCACAAATGTTCAATACATAAATATCACATAACATTTTGCTGGTAAGCGAAAATATCTACATTATATAAGCTATACGCTTCAAAACCAATGAGGGCTTTTATTTGTCACCAGGGCGGCGCCACTCACGAGTGGGCGACGACGGACACACACTACATGTGGGTGTGTGTGTGTGTGTGTGTCGATTATTTGTATTCAGATTGACACTGACAGAAGTGAGGTGACAGTTTTTTTAATACTTAGTTTAACGGCCCTGGGTACAAGCCTTTTGACCCTAAGAGGTTACAGATAACGTCACCCAGTCGAAGCAAACGACATCTGGTGGGGTGATTTTTGTTGTAGCCCTCGTTGCAATAGTATATTCTCTCTATACAATTCTAGGAGTAATTACTCCTATAATAACTAAATCAATAAGCATTATAAGAGATTCAAGGCACGTTGTCTTTCATTAGAACTGGAATGTGTAGCTTCGATAGCGATATAATATAATATTATACCTAAAGAAGATGCAATGTAAATTAAACTTTATCAAGCTTTTTACAATGCATAATTTCATTTTAAAATATTGTCTCTCAGCTTGAATTTTTACGAAAAGATTCGACTTTTAAACATTTCTAGGATGTTTCAAAAGTTTACTAACCCCAATTATTGTTGAGCAGTGCGAATGGCTGTCGATTTTATTAAAAAACTTAGATTTCCATCTTTAAGTTCATAACATTAGAGGCGATATTCCACATCGCGACTCTTGAATTCATAAAACTAACACCATTTGCTTTTTTTCACAATAACAAACAGCCTAGCACTAAAAGGCATTTGAAATTTGAGGACTGCATAACTTTGACCCATAAAAATGCAAGATAAGGATGTCTCAAAACAGGACTTTAAACATTTGAGTAAGCCTTATTCCTTACTTATAAATTGCGATTATCAGCTTTTAAATCCTATAGTAATAATACATTACAATTGACAACTTCTTCATAATCTATACTTAATTATATATTTATAACTACGTGATAAACAAGAATTTTGATTTCAATTAGCACCTTCCATAGGAAGTGGGGATTAACTATCTAAGTAATTAATACATGGATTAACCACAGCAGAGGTTCTCAACATTTTCTGGACTTATAGCCCACCATGGAGGACTTATGCGCCCATTTGGGGGCTATACCGCCTGTTGGGAACCTCTGAACTGCAGTATGCCGAAGAACATCTCAAGCAAACCTAGTTTTACAGAAAAACACAATCGTCAGTCGAGATCGATTAATCGATATTATCGATCTTAGACTGTCCCTAAATGTCGTTTGAATTAAAATGATAGTCAGAACTGCTAGCTTAACTCCCTCCCGAATATGGTGGAGGTAAGCTGCTATAATTTCAATATAATATATTGCCTGACGGGTTATAGGCCCAGGACGTAAGGCCCGTTTATTAATAAATATATTTTAAAGTCTGTCCATTATTAATTTTTACCTTGCCTTGCTTCTCTCTGCTCATAATGCATCAGACAACACAAAAGATGTTCTCACAGCTAAGTCGACGAATTTGGATGGAATTTGACACTTAATTTACAAAATACTTTATTGTCACTAAAGTAAAATATGGAATGAGTATGTAATACATGATTCTGGAATGTTTTGACAATATTTACAAGTGGTTAAAATGGTAAACAGGGCCGGATAACCTAGCCATGTCGGGGCCCCTAGGAAATGCCGGTCTCGGGCTCCCATTACCTTTTTCTAACTTCTAATAGTATATTTTTCTACTACAATGCAATTTTATTCATAATTGCGGTGTTTTTTTCTAAGGTATAAAATGCCAAATTCATTAAAAACAATTGAAACAACTAAAAGGAAAATATGCGTTTTTCGTATAAGCGCGGGCCCCCTAAGCAGTTACCTACACCGCCTAATGGATAATCCGTCCTGATGGTAAGTTGTGAATGCCCTGACGACGAATATGTGACTTTGATACCTATCAAGTCCATAGAATAACCCCCAAGATTGTAATAAATTAACAAACAAAAATGCATTCTAATTCTTCTTCGAGTAAATCACATTTCTTGTTCACAAAGTTAAGGAGCTACGCAGACGTGCGATAAAAAATAATGTATACACAGTGTTCTATCTTCCTCACTTTCTTCGCTGATTATTAGAAAGAGACATATAACACGATGTTTCCGATGTTTCTGCCGATTTTAAAGATGATCGGACATCTGCACATCCCATAATTAGATACTTCTCATCATTCCCAATTAAAGTAATACAGTAGTAGTATTGAGAATGAATGACGGAAGGAATGTAAAGTTGAGGATACACCTACAATATAAAGTTTTAAACATCTTGCAATGACATTACAAAGCACTTTAGTTCAGAAACATGTTTTGTAAGATCATTGTAAATTGTTTGTAAACGGGGTTCGAGTTTAATAATACATAAATCTATGTTCAAAACATGAGCAAATACCTAATACAACTGTAATCAACATTGCTTGCTTAATCTATCGTGAAGTCTACCACGACTATTTTGACACTTATTGCGACCAGCTTAAGGCATATAATGGAATGTTCATATAAGTATTAATTGTCCGAGTCAAGTAAGGGGTGTTATACACTGATGCGATGCGGATTAACGCGAAATATTTCGACAGAATTTTGACACACATCAAATAAAATTGGAGGTGACTACCTACTACAGGCCACAAGAAAAATATAAGATGTGACCATAATAGTGTAAAGTAATTAAAATCACAATCCCAGCTAGTAAATAAATAAGATTATTAGATATTAAAGAAAAATAACAAACGTACTAGTGGTTAGGATTGCCTATTAATAACTCTAAATTGAAAATTTAATAACCCCCCGTGCGACTACTTAGTAAACTACAAAAGAGCTGATAATTTTCTAACTGCTTAACCGATTTTGATGAAACATACCTAAGAACACTTTCGATCAGAATACCTTTCTAACATAAAAAAAAAACAAATTTAAATCGGTTCATCCGCTTGGGAGCTACGATGCCACAGCTGTCTGTGGCATCGTAGTGTGTCTGTTCACACAGATACACATGTTTAACTAATAAAACCCCTCTTTTTTCGTCGGGGGTTACAAATAAAAACGTTTGGCAGCATTGGATATGATGAAAAATTGTAAATTGCCTTCTTCTATATCATACTCAATTAGAAATATAAAAAAAAAACTCACTAAAACGGTAAAGCTAACTAAAATTTACAAGATGATGCAATGATTACTTACGATACTGGCGCAATTTGGGTGCACCGCGACACACCCCTGTACACCCTTGCGGGGAATAAAGGCGTGATGAAGATTCTTGCCGCTCCGCATCAGTGCACAAACACCATAAACATTCAATGATTCACATAATACAACTGTTTGCACCATAATAATACCATTCTTCAATCATGTGTTGAGTGTCTTGTACTAGCTATGACAGCTCACGAAAACTAAATTCAATTTCGACCCTGTGTGGAATTAAATTAGGGTTATCGCCTGACAAACACACCAACTGTATGGTCCCAAACAGCTCCCAGATCCCAGTGACACCTAGACCCGAGCAAATTACGGAAACACTCACGCAACCACTCGGTGCAGTGAGCCGAGCGGCCTACGCTCGAACCACAGCGAGAAGCGGTCGTCAACAACAGATCGATCTCTTCGATAGTAAGATTATCGATGTCGATGATCGAAAATGTTGTGAAAATGTCGATCACACGTCACTTCGACCCTTTCGTGTTGGACTCAAGATATTAAATATCGGTCAACGGTTTAGACATCTCTCGATCGGTGTCCAAGATCAACGCTCGAACGACGACCGACTGCGTATTGATCGGCACGGCAAATAACTTTAATACTAGGTGAAACACAAAGGGTATACCTACAATTTTTTTGCAACTTTACTTTGTAAATCTAATACTATCGGCTTTGTGGGGCAGTTGAAGTACTACAGTTTTTGTAGACTTGTGAAATCTGTCAACAGCTGTATCCCTGTAACACCTTTTGTTTTTCAAGTTTCCTCCAAAGCTGATAGTTTTAGAATTACAAAGTTAAGTTTTGAAAAAAAAGTATACCCCTTCTGCTTCATCCTGTATAAATAAGTAAAAAATACTCTATACATTTTCGATGTAGCATCGCTCGCATCGGTGTACAAACACCTTTACGCGTCGTTCGCACAGATTTACCATCATCACATTAATATTTTTGTTTCTATAATTTGATACTTAAAGAAAAGAGACAACAACACAAATCGATACGAATGTTTCATAAGTGCAAGCGAGTGGTTCAACCTTTGCCCCCTTATTAATAAACTTGGTTTAGCGGATGTATAGTTACACCATGCTGTCTTCTTCTTTCAAATGTCAAATTACTGATGACAGAAAGATATGATTTAGTGTATAACTATTCCTCTGCTATACCACGTTTATATATATAATTATAACGGGGTAAGTGGTGGAAATTTGACGACCACTTGGCGCAGTGGTTCGAGCGTAGGCCGCTCGGCTCACTGCACATGGTGGTTGCGGGTTCAATTACCGCCGGGGCAAATATCCGAGACGACCTATTCATAATTTGCCCAGGTCAGGGTGTCACTGGGATCGCTCCCAGTCAATTGTACGCTACGAATAGTGCAATCGTTGCTTAGTTTGGGCCCATACAGTTTGTGTGTCAGTTTGGCGATATTTATTTATTTAATTTCGCGGATCTATTTTCGTGAACTCTCAAACTCGTACCAGACTACTGTCAACCTTCGCGGAACATCACCATGACGGTGTTAAAACTTAACAGTGTAATGTTCGATCACTAGAGGTGTCCCGGGCGTGTCTGAACCGGCGTATGATGTACTAGAGGTGCAGCACCTGGCCGTCGTCCTTGGCCGGCGGGTGGGGGGCGGCGGTCTCGGGCTGCTCCTGCAGGGTCACGGCGGTCAGGTCCACGATCTCGTCCTGCTCGTCTTGATCGAATCTGGGGGGCAAGAGTGTTCATTAGTCCTGAATAAAGGGTAAGGGGGTTTTTTATTTGTATTTAAAAGGTACAACAAACGGCTACATTTATAAAGTGGTAAAAAATTATGATAAACACAGTGTGCTTCAAATGCAACCCACCCCGTTGTACACAGATTGATTCGATTACATAATTGGGGAGGTACAAGAATAAGAAGGAAATAAGTTAGGTAGACAGAGTGAAGGGTTAGAGGTGTACATAGCCTAGTGGTTAGACGAGCCGCTGAGAGGTTCCGGGTTCGATCACCCATCCTGGCCTTTAAACTATTGACGTGAGCCCACTCCTAACACAAGCATTAGCTTAGCTGGAGTGGCTAACGGGGATACTAGTAATATGATCTAACTCACATTGCTAGTAATCGTTCAGAAATCTCACTCAGATTTAGATATTTAAATTAGAAAGCTAGTTAATCGAGGTGTACATGAGTCATGACTCTAATTTGAAAATTTAAAAACCCCGATGCGAAGGCTTATTAAACTACAAAAGATCTCATAATTTTCAAACGGCTGAACCGATTTTCATGATACATAGCTAAGAACACTCGCGATCAGAATACCTTAACAAAGATAAAAATAAAATCGGTTCATCCGCTTGGGCGCTACGATGCCGCAAACACATGTTAAACTTATAACACCCCTCTTTTTCCGTCGGGGGTTAACAAGAAACTCAACGATTACTATTTTCAATGAATCAAAAATGGTGTACATTCTCAGGAACAGCAACAGAATGTGAGCAGGCTCACCATTGTCACTAAATAAGTAAATTATCGATAAAAAAAAACCTATATAACAAAATGTAAAAGACAAGCCTGCTGAGTTTCTTGCCGGATCTTCTTAGTCGAGGTCGCTTTCCGATCCGGTTGTAATATAAGAATAAAAAAAAGTGAAATTTACAAATAGTAAGTGCCCCCGTAGGCCTAAACAAAATAAACGTTTTGAATTTGAATTAGTAATCAAATCTCACACAGATTATTTAGGTATTGAAAGAATAAAGTTAGTATAGTGACCTGTCCTCGTCGGGCTCGCTGGCGGCGGGCGGCGGCGGCGCGGCGCGCTGGTTGGCGGGCCGCACCGTGATGATCAGGTTCGAGGAGTTGGCCACCATCATGTCCGTCACCTGCGAGGCCATGCACGTCATTTATTTATTTATTTATTTATTATCAGATGCTTGTTGTGCTTACAGCTTAGCCAAGACGCACAACAAGCTAAATTAATACTACTGATCGCTCAAGAAGCTTATACACTTTTTAATGAATACATGTAACTTAGTATTAAATATATCAAGGTCTGGTTGCTGAGCAATTAAGGCGTTGATTAATTGACGGCTTGGGCAGTTGGGGCGAAGTTACGAATAGCGATGGATACAGATATGGGTAATAGCCGAACATTTTCCTATAAAGAAAACGACAAAACTTCTTATGCACTTTCTCGACCATTAACTTATATTTACCCTCATGGGGATTCCAGATTGTCAGTCATGACAAAGAAAAAGAAATTAAACCGACTACAAAGCAACCTGGGTGCACTTAAAAGCTAGAAATAACTAGGGACCTCTTATTTTATTTCAATCGCAGTCAATGCCAATTCAAGTAAGTAGGGTCATCGTACCTAAAAAATTGTGCTACCTAACTAAGACCCGTATTAATGAATCGATCTCAAATCTGAGAATGATCTTGGAAATTTCTTTCTTATGTCATACCAGTACAAAATGTAACGTCAAAAGCGTTCTCAAGCCCGCTCTGAGATTTGAGATCGATTTATTAATGCTGTAAAGATCGGTCCCGGGGAACCACTGGCCTGGTCCTGATCAGTCATTGTGGATGACTTTGGAGAGGCCTTTGTCCAGCAATGAACGCCTTTCGGCTGCAATGATTATAATTTGACGACCGCTTAGCGCAGTAGTTTGAACGTAGGCTGTTCGGCTCACTGCACTGGGTGATTGCGGGTTCGATTCATGCCGGAGCAAATTTCAGAAATAGCCTTTTCGTAATTTGCCCTGGTGTAGATGTCACCGGGATCATCGCCCCAGTCCATGGTCCGGTATCCATAGTACAAGCGCTGCTTAGTTTGGGACCATACAGTTGGTGTGTCAGTCTGGGGATATTTATTATTATTAACCCCTAGAGTGTCATGATCACCTACATCGATGTATAAGATTTAAAACGGTCATTGATTGTTTATTTGCTACATTTAGTAACACGTCAACGATAATAGAGTTTCATAGATAGTTTATGTCAGAGTCTATCTGTTTTAGTATCGATTCTTGTAAAAAAAAGTACTGATAGGGAAAAAAAAAGTGGCGTCTAGGGACGCCTGAAAGACACGACGCCTTATAGTATAAAGCGTAGGAACTAGCGTTAAAACCAGCTGCGACACGCGCCACTCTGTATACCTATATGTGTCGTGTAACGCTACTGACGCTAAACACGGATAGAGTGGTCGCGCGGCGAGCCCCCCGAACGTCCGTATAGAAGCTATGCTGCGAAAACCAAAAAAATAAAAAATGTTTCGAAATATTGCGACACTTCGGGCAGAGGGCGCTCGGAGGTGGGGTTTTCTATTTTTATTTTTTTATTGTAATCGTATGGGTTAACGAACCTGGTCGAGGGTCTTGTTGGAGACGTCGATGCCGTTGACCTCGAGCACCTCGTCGTTGACGCCGAGCAGGCCGGTGGACTCGGCCAGCCCGCCCGGCACCAGCCGCGAGATGAAGATGCCGGGGGACCGCTCCACGCCGCTCGCCGTCACGCGGACCGACGTCCCGTCCCTGCGGGGGGAGGGGGAGCAGTAGCCAGGTGGTTAGAGGGCCCGCCCTCGTAGCTGAGAGGTTCCGGGTCCGATCCCCATCCTGGGGTGCTACTCTTAGCGGCGATAATCGATATATCGTGACATTTGCCGTGTCGAATCATACTCTAAATTCCATATGTTTTGCCGTCATATCGATTACTGAACGAATGATGTAGATTTATCGTACCACTTCCGCTGCCCCACTCCGCTTTACGCCGGCAACTTGCGAGCAATGCAATTTATTGTTATTGCAAGTTACTACTATAATTGTTAATACCCGCCTGATGCTAAGTCACCGTATACATGTATCAGGCGGGTAGTAAGCTTGTATGCCAACTTTGTCATATGAAAACCAAACCCGCCTAGAAACTCAATGGTTCCTTTTTCCAATTGGAGAAAAAAAGTTGCGCGTACATTCTCAGAAACGACAACGCAAGGTGAGCAGGCGCCACCATTGTCACTACTACATAAGTACAAAAAAAAAAACGGTAGTAAAGTTGAAAAGAGGGGACAAAGTGACAATGTCAGCCCACTCTGACGTGGCGCCGCCCTAGTGCCGAAAAGTCCGGGATTTCTACATTAACATGAGAGGGGAAAGTTGCTAAAAGATCAGGGTTTCTCAAACTTTCGGCTACACGAACCCCTGTTAAAGTTTCCATGTGACAGCGAACCCCTTAACTAATGAATCCCCCCCCCCCCCCCGAAAGTAATAAAATTGACCGTTGAAGAAAATACGGTTTTTATTTCAATTGTTTCTTGACGCAAATGGAGTCAATTTTAGGAGTTATTAATGACAATATTAACCTTAATTCTGACTCGGTATCAAGTCGACTTCTGTATTTAGTTTTTATCATGACCAGGTGTGAATCACAATTAGTCATCAAGCCACCATTACGTAAATCATGTCGCGAACCCCCTGCCGTCGAATGGCGAACCACTTAGGCCCCCTTAGAACCTCTTCGCGTACTCACTTTGAGAAACCCTGCTATAGATAAATGGGCAACTCACCTAATGAAAAACCCTAACGGTCTATCAGAACCGTGCTTCAGTAATTTCACCCTCCTGCACGTTTCTGGGACTATATCCACGTCTATGATAGCTGAAACCTGAAAAAAAAAAAATTTTTACTCTTCAAACAAGTTTGCAACAGATCAAACTGAAAGGGAGTGAAGAAGAATAGAAGATTGCGACTTCCGGTTCTCTCACTCATCGTACTATAATAGCAACTTTACGCCGATCTTCTGTGAGAGGAAGGTACTACCCTGGTCGAACCAGCCCGTACATGAACTGTCGTCAATAGGCTACAGCTTGGCTTTACCACCGTATGGTGTGTGTAAGCACTATACCACGGCCAACGAGAAGCAATACAAAATCCTACTTATATAATATTATAAATGCGAAAGTTTGTGAGTGTAGATGTATGTTTGTTACTCCTTCACGCAAAAAGTACAGAACGGATTTGGATGAAATTTGGAACACTGATAGTTTATAACCTGGATTAACACATAGAATACTTTACTTAAGTCTACGCGGACTAAGTCGCGGGCAGACACTAGTACTAGATAATTATATTAAACTAGCTGTGCCCGCGACTTCATCCGCGTGGAATAGTGTCGTTGGGTAGCAATTTCATCCCCCCCTTTCAACCCCTTACACCCCTTTTTTCGCACTAAAATGTATCCTATGTCCTTTCTCAGGCTCTAGACTATCTGTGTACCAAACTTCATTTAAATCGGTTCAGTAGTTTTGCCGTGAAAGCGACAGACAGACAGACAGAGTTACTTTCGCATTTATAATATTACTAAGGAAGTAAGGATTAGTAGTTTAACGGCCCCGTGAAGAAAATACTTCAAATCCTTATAGAAGTACTCCAGTGAATACTGACCATTCTAAAATCGTGAGGGTTGGATATAGCGAGGCCCTTGTTCTTAGCCGGCGTGCCGCTCAGTATCGACGAGATGATGTTCCGCGGACGCATCGTGCCGTACCCATTGAGCTCCTCCAGACTGTCGCCTGTAAAAAAATAATATATTATGTTAATGGGACTAGTCCCGCCACACACTCCCACCACTGTAACTCCTGTAAGCCAGGATCGCCAATGGTGACCAATAATGACGTCGTGGTTTGACCCTCGACGAGTCCAGGGGAAAAGTTAAATTGTCTTGGAACCCGCACGAATTTCATCGAAAGAAATAATAGGAGTTGGAAGAAAAAAATTCCAGCGGTCGTCATATATCAGATAGCATCTTAATATATATAACTCAAAGGTGACTGACTGACTGACTGACTGACATAGTGATCTATCAACGCACAGCCCAAACCACTGGACGGATCGGGCTGAAATTCGGCATGCAGGTAGATGTTATGACGTAGGCATCCGCTAAGAAAGGATTTTGATTAATTCTACCCCCAAGGGGATAAAATAGAGGATGATTGTTAAGTTAAATTCCACGCGGACGAAGTCGCGGGCACAGCTAGTGTTTCTATAAAGGCATACGCATAAATATGCTTTTGATAACTAGTTATATATGCTATCTATACAAATAAATAAAATTGGAGTGTCTGTTTGTAATATCAATATAACAAATTTTCACTAAATGCATATGAAAGTACATACGACACCTATAACAAAAACGCGATTTAAAAATGTTTTGTCTGTCTGTCTGTCTGTGTGTTTGTTCCGGGTAATCTCCGAAACGGCTGGACCTATTTTGACGGGACTTTCACTGGCAGATAGCTGATGTTATAAGGAGTAACTTAGGCTACTTTAATTTTAGAAAAACAATTAGGGTTCCGCATAAAAAAATAAAAACACATGAAATCAAAGAGTATCTCCGAAACGGCTGGACCGATTTTGACGAGACTTTCACTGGTAGATAGCTGATGTTATAAGCAGTAACTTAGACTACTTTTATTTTAGAAAAACAAAATTTAAAAAATGGGTCCTGTCGCGCGGGCTCAGAACGCGGGATCGGGCTTTTTTGTAAGTTAAATTCCACGCGGACGAAGTCGCGGGCTCAGCTAGTCTGATATATGACGACCGCTTGGCGCAGTGGTTCGAGCATAGACCGCTCGGCTCACTGCACATGGTGATTGCGGGTTCGATACCCGCTGGGGCAAAATTCGGAAATGACTTTTCGTAATTTGCCCTGGTCTAAGTGTCACTGGGATCGCCCCCAGTCCATTGTAGTTGTACGGTACCCATAGTACAACCGTTGCTTAGTTTGGGACCATACAGTTTGTGTGTCAGTCTGGCGATATATCTAGCGAAAATTTCATCAAAATCTATCCAGCCGTTTAGGAGCTCAATGACAAACTTCGTACCGAAGTATTATACGATAAATAAGGATAGGTATTTATTATTTATACCAAAAATATAACAATGACAACAAAAACTTAAGAGAATAGTTCCGTATTTTTCCGCGGGACTTCTTATCTGAAATAGACAGTTAGTGTAAACCCAGTTTTGAAAATAAAATAGTCGACATAGTTTAACCAAGATAAGTCAACATATTCTGAAAGTGAATGAAATCATTGCAACATAGCGGAAACTGTTTCATTCACACAAAGGAATGCTCACTGGTTTCTGAATATGGAGTTGTAATTTTATCCTAATGGCAATGAATCCAAGTGGTCTGTTAGTCATTGAGAGATACAGTTGCTTTTAGTGTACATTAACTATTCCTAGTATAACTTAATACACCACCGTAAATTTATATTGTTAATGTATTTTTCATTACTCATACTCTGAAAGTAGGTCTGAAGTTTCCTGAGGAGCGGGTTGAAAGTAATACTTTTCTGGCCCGGGAGAATCGCTTTCAACTGACAACTGTCAAATTAGATTTTTTGTCGTAGAGTATTGTTCATTCTTCCTTGTATTATCTCTTTAGCCAATTCCTGTTTTTATTTTTACTTTCCTTGTATTCGTAATGAAAAGCACAGTGTTTACCTCGGGTGAAAGACTTATTTTGTCCCTCGAACTATTAAACCCCGTCTCGGGACTAAATAAGTCACTTTCACCACTCGTGTAACAATGTACTATTGAATCATAATTTCAATGTATTAAGGTATTTTTCAATAATGAAGTTTTTTACCCCACTTACTATGGAGCCATGCATAATATCTTGAATTATTGAAATAAAAAAAATTAATATATTTTATTTAAAGAACAAAGTCGACAAACATGCAGACGAGCTACCGCTTATGCAGTTACCGGTGCCTATAGACTCTTACAATACCAATGGTATTGCTCGCAAGTTGCCCATCTGAAGAGGAGTGGAACTGCAAGAGCGGAAGAGAGGAGCAGAGCTTTCGGCTCTCTCTCTTATCGTACGAAACGCAGCTATAACAGCTACTTTACGCCGATATTTTATGATAGAGTGGTAATACCCCGGTAGAGGCAGCCGTGTATAAGCTGTAGTGGTTTGGTTTATTTTTTTTGATATGACTATATGTTGTTGGCCAGAGTGGCCATAACAACTTCACCCGGACAGAGGGCGAGCGCGAGTGCGCTCCAGCCAGAGGGGCAGGGGGGCAGCTGGCTCAAGGGCGCCACAAGGGACACGACCTCGGCTTGGGCCGCTGCCAGGAGAGGTGGCGAGGGTAAATCTACCACCGGATCGGAACGCGAGTAGTCATTTGGCTAGAGCTTGAATCTACCACCTACTCTTAATCACCTATTATTGACGTGTAATTGATATAACTTTTCATAGAGAAGTGGCGATGAAAACAAAATAATTCCGAACGCACGGCGCCAATCAGTGGCGTATATACAAATTTCCAAAATATAGGCTGTACAGTTTTTAGATTATTTTTACAATCCACAGATATTGAAGTTTGCTACACCGAATGTACTGCTACACTTGTATGACAGATGAGAGGGGAAAGTCATCGGCAAAATTTGTTGCAGAGTTCTATCTGTAAAACATCAGAAAACCGTTATGCAGAAATCTTTTTGATTTCTATGAGTTAGTAAAAAAAAAATCAGTCCCCAAATTTGCCGCCCTAGGCTCCCGCCTACTCAGCCTGCTGGTAAATCCGCCACTGGTGCCAATATAAATTAGATATCGCTTCAACCCACATGCACTGCTGTAGACCTAAACCAACCTTGAAATAAAACTATTTTTCGGATTTTATCGCGTTTATTAACTTTAAGTTCCCGACGTTTCGGTTGGTTTACAGCAGCCATGGTCACGGGGGACTGAGGTGTTAGACGTCCTGATGTCATAGTTAGTAATTGGGTACCCTCATATTTAGTTGTTGTTTGCGGTCCGATCCACGCAGAAAGTGCTCACAGTGTTTCGAGGCTGCTGTAAAGCAACCGAAACGTCGGGAACTTAAAGTTAATAAACGTGATAAAATCCGAAAAATAGTTTTATTTCAATGTGTAGTATTCGCGTAAATATAAGACAACAATATGTAAACCAACCTTGTGTTAGTGGTACTAGATTGGTTTTAGTTTGCAGAAATGTGTGTTGGTTGGTTCCATTTTGCATAACTACGTCCAATTATATTTAATGGGATCAATGCCGCAAATCCTTTGGTGCGATGCATCGATGGCGGGCGCTGGGGCGAGACGACAGGTGGCGCACGTGATGCGAGCGATTGGGACAAGTTACAAGCGACGAGTTTAACGATAGAACAACGAGGCATATGCAAACGATAAAGCACCTTAAAGCCCACAAAATCGGCTCTTGGAGACATTAAGATTGGAGTGGAAAAAAGAAATATGTAAAAAACTAGCTCGCTATTTGTGATAATGAAATAGGTAGCTAGGAAGAACAAGGATTCTTCCTGGCTTTTCCTTTAACTTTCTCAGATTTGGTTGCAAGCAAACCTCGAAAGTACTCAGTGGTGCTACTCTTAGCAACGATAATCGATATATCGTGACATTCGTATTGTCGAATCCTACTCTAAATTCCATGTTTTTTGCCGTAGTATATCGTCTGGACGAACGATAATTTTGTATTGTTTCTTCAGTAATAGATACGACGGCATAAAAGATGGAATTTAGAGTCTTCTAAGTCGTTACGCTCTTGACAGAGCGGTCGTGGTCGTCATGTATTATTTTTTCGGGGCAGATGTTGTTCGCCTCACGATGTCTCGGCATCTCTCCCTATTGGACGTCATCCTGGTGCACTCGTGCAAGGGATCGCCAATGGCAGATTTAATCTGATCGGTCCATCGCATGGGTGCCCTTCCACGTGGTCTGGTACCCTCCACTCGGCCCTGTACAACTAACCGTTCTATGGAGTCGTTTTCTTTCCGTGAGACGTGTCCAAAGAATTTTAGAATGCGAGTCTGTACTAACGTGGATAAACGCTGCTTGATACCGAGTTCTTCGAGTATGGATATATTGGTGCGAAACTCGGTCCACGACACCCCAAGTAATCTTCTCCAGCACCAAATCTCTAGAGCGTTTATCCTCTTTTTCTCTATTTCTCGCAACGTCCACGTCTCTGACCCGTACAGGAATTTAGAGTAGGATTCCACAATACCAATGTCCCAATATATCGATTATCTTTGCTAAGAGTAGCACCACTGAGTTTACTCATTACTAGGCTTGATCTTATTCGCTTTCCACTCCTAACTTATGGTTTATTGAAACCATGATCTCTTTATAAAGCCTATGTTACGGTCATGGGTTATGTTGTGTGTACATGTACCTATATCAATGGCGGCCGTGGGAAGTGACGATATCAGACCTAGGGTTTTAATTTAAAACTTGTACTATGTGAATAAAACCGTAGTTTTCAAGGTTCAGTTTTGTTTAACACATAGGTACTTATATTACACATTATATTCATGCCTGTATCCTGTGGGGGTAGGCAGAGACCACTGATGGCCATATGCTACGACTCTGAACGTCTTTAGCTTCATCCATATTTTTATGCATAATTATAAATATTAAGGATAAATAATATTAGCCAAGGTAAGGTTTTCCTCATGAACTTCCAACCCGGGGCCCATCTATGAATACGACAGTTTTGACAGTTTTTCTAGATGAAAACTGACAAGTGATGTATTCCGGTACGTGATATGTCAGTTTTAACGTTAACAGAGTTGGGCCCCTGACCTTTCTGCAATCTTTGTAGGTATAATAAAACCAGATAGGTACTCTTCCCAAGATGGCCCAAGAATACGTCACGACCAGCTTTTTATTGATTGACATATTCAATACTAATAAGGAGCATTATTAACCGCATCATAGCCGATGACGTGGCCTTGGGTCAATCACGTGACTTAGCTGTCACGGGAAGAGGCCATCTTCACGTCTATAACGTTGTTTTTTTGTATTATGTGTCCTATCATATATCAAAGTGTTTAATGTTCTATATTTTCGTCAATGGTACCTACTTAAAGCCCTAAATTTCATATCACCTAGAATAAGGAAAAAACTATTTGACTATTACGTAAGAATGTATATACTGGTTTAGGGACTAGTTCCGCCACACAATCCGACCACTGTTACTCCTGTAAGCCAGGATCGACAATGGTGTCCAATGATGACGCCAAGGTTTCACTCTCGACAAGTCCCGGGGCATTGCTAAATTGTCTTGGAATCCGCACAAATTTAATTTTAATAAAAAAAGGAGGAGTTGGTGGAAAAAATACTGGTTAAAAAAAATAAGTGTGGGTAATGTGTTGGAAGTCGGTTAGGCCGTCACGCGACGTCGCTTACTGTTTTTATTTGGGCTGTATGCGTTGCACCGTGACCGCTGGCATGCTCGACTCACGTGAACTGGTGAAATTTCGAAATATTATACACTTGCGAAGCGAAAGACGTGTGCCAGGACCAGCCTAGAGAGCGTAGCAAATGGCAAACACCTTTATTTTATACGACAAAGTCGGCGATCAAGTTTAGTTGTTCATTCGAGTACCTATTGGCGGATAGCCTAGTAGAGTTAACGCCCTCGTATTTTCTGGCTGGATTAGTATCTGGATTATAATTACACCACCGTTCACAAATAAAGCTAGGATTTGAAATCATCCAGATAAGATTACAGAATTAAAGGGTTTTAAATCGTCCAAAACCGAAGTGCTTTGTAAATATAACGCGTGCGAGATAACAATGTATGATATGTTTGCCGGAAATCTTTCTAACAGTCTATAGTTTCTATCTAAGTATGCAGAAGGTCAGACAGAACAACCGATATGTCGCTTAGGTAAGGGTTATTTTTATGATCACCTACAAATCCTACTAATATTATTAATGCGAAAGTTTGTGAGTGTGGACGTATGTATGTATGTATGTTTGTTACTCCTTCACGTAAAAACTACTGAACAGATTTGGATGAAATTTGGAACACAGATAGATTATAACCGGGATTAACATATATGATACTTTTTAAACCGATAATCCCGAAATTTTTGCTAAGTTAAAATACTACGCGGATGAAGCCGCGGGGCACAGCTAGTGCTAAATAATTATAATATAATACTTTAGTCGTTTGACGTTCCGTTAAATGGACTAAAGGATGTCGACGTAAAAATTTGCTTACCTACACTTCTGCTTATTCCTTTGGGTAAAAAAAGACGAGCCACCAAAACACCTGCATTATAATACAAACCATATTCTTATACCCGTCCTTATCGTGTCCTAAAAAGTTATCGTTATAATCAAACAATAACCCACTCTACACATAGAATAATAAACCCTACGGCCTTGACATAAAGACCGTTGGCGAGCGCCGTGGGAGCATTCTATGCTAATTAAGTTCCATAATCAGTACAATGGATGAGGTGTGACGGTACTGTGGTGACATTGTCGGTTTTGGATAGAAGATGATGGTCCAAACCATGGATCTTTGGCCCGTATTAATAAATCGACCTCAAGCCTCAGAGTGGGCTTAAGTACGCTCTTGAGGTGTTATTTTGTATGACATTTCCAAGATCACTCTCAGACTTGAGATTGATTTATAAATACAGGGCTTAGAGCTCTATCATTTGAAATACGCCGTTTCTGAAGCCTTAGGAACAGTATGTTACTTACATACAATGGGGTGACCACCTTTCAAATTTTATTTGGTGTTATTATTTTGGGATCAACCATCTCAGTGTGTCAACCATCAGTTGATCAATCAATAGGTGTGGTGACATTCCTTTGATCAATTCAGGTACAAGTGGATAAATGTAGTCAACTTTATGACTTGGCGAGAATCATAATTTCTATATGATTATCACTGTCTAACGGTGAAGGTAATGGTTTTCGAAAGACATGTGTAATCTGCTAACCCACACCGGGCTAGCGTGGTGGATTATAGCCCGAATCCCCGGCGTATTGAGGGGAGGTCCGTGCCCAGGAGTTGGATGTTAAAAACGGTAAATGTGTTATTATATTACTTACCCCAGACAAATGTTAATGTACCACCAGATCTCACTACAGGCAGGTGCTTCTGCCTAGTTTTTTAAACTTATTGATACACAAAACAAATCACAATCAGAATAAAATAATATATTATTCATTTAACTCACCTTTTCTCTGTATAATGACCCTGAGCAGTGGTCTCGCGGTAAGCAGCGCCCTCGCCAGGTTGTCGTCATTATTGATGGGCAGCAGGTCTCCGTCTCGAGGGTCTGTGTACGAGATGAGGAAGGCCACATCGTGGAGCCGGTGCAGCTTCTCAATGAGTGCCTTGAAGTCCTCATACTTGAGCTTCTCTGTGCGACTGAGGGAGAACCGGCGGAATTCTGCATCAAACTGCAAGGGAATGTTTTAATTAGAATTTAGTAATATGTGGAATGACTATACACTAAACACTATCAGGTTTTAAAATCCCTTGCACACTTTTTGATATCAACAATATTTCAAAATGTTCCTAATAATTTGTTTGGACAATGCATGCACACCTCCAAGTTTTTTATTTATAAAATAAATCAGTAAACAGTCATACAACCTGCTTGATGTTATACTGTTACCATAGCCTATGGATGCATGCAATACCAAAGGTGTTGCTTGCACATTGAGAACCAGAAGGGGAATGAAACAGAGGGAGCAAATGGAAGGGTATTTGAGCTTCCATTTCTCTCACTAATCATTAATGCTATGATTGCTAATTCATGCTGATCTTCTGTGACTACCCCGGTGGAGCCAGCTCATATATGAGCTGTAGTCAGGTGGCTACCACTCAGGTAGGTTCTACCACTATCCAAATTCTCAGAGCATTCCAATCAATACAATATTAAATCTGTATTACCTGTATTTGAACATACATAAATAATTAAAATAAATTGTAGAAGAAACTGACTCATTGATCTATCAACATACAGCCTAAACCGCTGGAGTCATTAAATTTTGACATATGGTAACTTTTATACCATAGGCCTACTAAAATACCTACGTTATGTGGGTACCAGTGGAATAGGGGATGTTTGTACAAAAATATATTTACTAGATCCATTTTGACGAAGTGTCGTGCCAAAGCCAGTGACTAATAAATATTTTATAATATATTAAAACCAATTTACTTGTAGTGTGAGTAATTAACAAACAATAACATGTGTGAGTTAGTCATACAAACCTAACCTAATAAATGGTGGGTTAATTCTACTGGTGATTGTTATTGCACATTCCTTGCACGAAAACGGATGTTAGGTATGCTTGCAAGGAATTATTATTCCAATAATCTAGTTCAATGCGAATATAATGTTTACATCTACTTAAGTGTTGTGTGTAAACTTACTGATAAATACACAAATGGTCGAAAATTTAATTAAGTCTTTATTAAATCATTATGTGTATAGAATTATCTGATCAACATAGCATATTAGTTGAAATTGCAAATAATAATCGAGAACTAATGTTGATTTGTTTCAACATGGTATTGCTGTTATTATTTGCTTTCGAACTTAATCCCTACGAGCTTTGTCAACAATTCTCAACAAAAACTCATTTACAACATCCCGGCACCATACATGTGCGGAAGTTCGCGTGACTCCTCAACTATGGTAAAGAAATTAGAAATTCCTTCCCACTTACCTTAGTCTTAACTTCCACAGTTTGGCTATCAATGCGCGCCGCAATTTTATTTTTCGACATTTCGAAAGCATTTATTATAAAGCACTAACACTATAAAAACAATTCTCAAAACATTTAGGCACTTAATTTCAAACACAACATTGTACAATATCAAAAGTTTTATTAAATTATTGATATCACGGTAACCATTCCGCTCGCGTCGTAATTTTAGTTAACCTATTCTCGTTTACAACATATTTGATGCATTAGTAATCCTTGAGGTCTAATTCACCAATAACAGAGTAGATACATTTATTTTCCCTGATAATATTATTAATTTCATTGGACGATTTTAGTGCACATAGAGAACAAACAACGACAGTTGTTAAAACGTTCCATTTTAAGCAGAAACTTATTTTCAGTCATTTTATCCAACTAATCGGTAATTTCCAAGAATTTTATACTTGGTTATTTCCTACGAGTCAGTGTGTGGGTTATATGCATGCTGTACGATACTCATCATCATCATCATCTGCCCTACCTTTTCCCATTATCTGGGGTCGGCGCAGTATGTCTTTTCCTTCCATACATCGCGCTTTCCTGTCATACTCACATCCACTCCAACCTCGTTCATATCACTCTTAATACAATAGATGCTGTACGATACTGATGATCTTAAATCTTTCCTTTATTAAAGGCATCAAATCTGATAATACTGGGTACTACTGACACTACATTTGTTGTGACACCAATATCATACGCACTCAATTGATCTTCTTGTTGCTTAGACTACTGTCTTGTTGTCAACATAACATGGCATTGGATATCGGTATCTGCAAGTACTCAATGTTTGGTATCGTTATTGTATAAACGCCCATATTGACTAACTTCGCTCCAATATCCGGCCATACGCTTCGCAACACTACGGAATTGGAATGTCAAATCTGTCAAACATTTACACATTTTTATTGACAACACATTCAAAACAATATTTACGTCACAATTTACGTAAACAAAATAACCAAAAAAATATTAAATAAATCAGTTATAACAACGGAATTATAGTTAAAAATGACGAAATTAACAAACAAAGAGGCAGAACGTCTAAATCCATGTCTGAAGGTGCGTATTTATAGTTTATCGATCACCGTACTTTGCAACAACAAATTTCTCGGATTTTATAAATTATGTAACAAAATATTAATATTTCAGGAGCAAGAACTATCCTACCAATGTCTCAACAAGAATAACTACGATCAAGAAAAATGTGAAACCTACTTTGACAATTACAACACTTGTAAAAAGTTCTGGGTAAGCCGAATCGTTTTTGGGTTAAACTTACATTCTATGAAATTCAAGGGCAATTTTTTTGTCCTTCAAAGCATAGGGTACTTAATGTATCCTTTAATAGTGTGTTTATATCTTGCATCGTATTCATAATGTAAAGGCTGACCCTTCTATAATTAAAAAACATAGGTACTTTATTTTTCCTTTTTTTATCCTACATCATCCTGATGAATGGAAGGAAAAGACATACTGCGCCGACCCCAGATAATGGGAAAAGGTAAGGCAGATGATGATGATGATGATCCCACTGCTGGGTAAAGGTCTCACCTACAATAATAAATAAGTAATTTCTCGGTCTGCCAATAATGCCAATTCTGTTGTTGTCAAATTACTATTAAGATAATCTATACAAATAAATAAAATTGGAATGTCTGTTTGTAATATCAAAATAACACCTTTTCACTAAATGCATATTATGAAAGTACATACGACACCTATAACAAAAACGCGATTTAATTTTTTTTTGTCTGTCTGTCTATCTGTCTGTCTGTGTGTTTGTTCCGGGTAATCTCCGAAACGGCTGGACCAATTTTAATGGGAATTTCACTGGTAGATAGCTGTTGTTATAAGCAGTAACTTACGCTACTTTTATTTTAGAAAAACAAAATTTAAAAGAATGGTTCCTGTCGCGCGGGCTCAGAACGCGGGAGCAGGCTTTTTTGTTAAGTTAAATACCACGCGGACGAAGTCGCGGGCTCAGCTAGTGTCAAAATAAACTTCAAGTATGTCTGTCTTGCTCATAGGTTACATGCGTCATATGGATGCCAATACAGAATTTTTGGATTATCATTTAAAAAAAAAGCCTCACCTACCGACTTCATAAAACTCTGTTGTTGGCAAAATCATTGTGTACCTAATGATGAAAGCCAAAATATATAAACAAAAGTGAAATGAAGATTATTTGTTTAAATTGTACACCAGCAGAATAGGCACTAATGTTTATTGGGCATGTCATAAAGGTGTTTTTTTTTATTTCAGGGTAAAATATATAGGGACAGGAAAGCCAAAGGATTATATCCATACCTTCCAGAGGGCGAAGACAGAGAAAAAATAAAAGCACAATATTTCAGTGCTGTTCGAAATAATTGATCGAGGCCAATCTAATTTGGCCACTCTGAATCTAGGTTCTATGAACTTAGGCAGAACACATCCAAGCTTGCCATTAATAAGTTTATGGTGACCACGGCATAGGTTTCACCACAGACGGTCTCACAGAAATATACTATATCTTAATCAACAAAAAATAACTATCTGAAAGTATATTTGTAAATGGGCTGAGTAAGTAATTAATAACTAAAATTACAATACTTAAATAGATTTAAAATTTCAATTTTGGCCAACACATAAATTATTTAAATGAAGAAATGTTATTATTGGTAATTGAACAATATAATTAGGTACTAATAAACAAACTGTATAATATAATGTTTTTGTTAACACATACATGGGAAGCCCCACATTATTTTCCCAACTTGCGTTCCGATCCGGTGGTAGATTTATCCTCGCCACCTCCTCTGGCAGCGGCCCAAGCCGAGGTCGTGTCCCTTGTGGCGCCCTTGAGCTGGCTGCCCCCCTGCCCCTCTGGCTGGAGCGCACTTGCGCTCGCCCTCTGTCCGGGTGAAGTTGTTATGGCCACTCTGGCCAACAACATATAGTAAATTAAAAAAAAAAAAAAATATTTTCCCAACCTTTGATTATTTAGGTAGGTAAGCCCTAACTTTACACATCTTTCTCCTCTGAACTTAGGGCGAATTTGTATGGGTACCATGGAGCTAGGATTCAATATGGTATAGCGCCCCTAACACCGAGTTAATGAACATTTAATAAATCCCAGATGTACAGTGTACAGTGTGATAGACTTTTTAAATTACAAAAGAGCTGATAGTTTTCAAAAGGCTGAACCGATTTTCATGAAACTTAGCTAAAAACACTTGAGTTTTCTTAGCCTCAGGATACCTTTCTAACAAAAAAGAAACAAAATTAAAATCGGTTCATCCGCTTTGGCGCTACGATGCCACAGACAGACACACATATGCACTAGTTAAACTTATAACACCCCTATTTTTTCGTCGGGGGTTAGAAAAAGCATTTGCTTGGTATTGGTATAATAAAACACAGATATTATCTAATTAGTTTATTGTGACATTGTGGAGAAGCGGTGACAGTGTCACGTGTTTAAGCAGATAACTAGTACTAGTTCACAAGGCAATAAGGGAAGAACAGTTCCTCTTACTATCATTATTTTACCAATCTACCGTCCGATTACCGAAAGGCCTTTAAGTGGGTAAGCAAAAACACGAAATGACTACCATAAAATTGTGAGGACAAATACTAAGTGATAGGAAAATATGACCTCAGACTGGCTACTGGTGAATATAACTCAAAATTGGCAAAATGCCGTTACTTCATGTAACCATAGTTTGCAAGACAGAACCTTCTTAAACTAATATAAATAAATATTGCCAGAATGACACACCTACTGTATGGTTCCAAACTAAGCAGCGCTTGTACTATGGGTACCGTACAATGGACTGGGGGCGATTCCAGTGACACCCAGACCAAGGCAAATTACGAAAAGGCCATTTCCAAAATTTGCCACGGCGGAAATCGAACACGCAACCACCAGCTGCAGTGAGCCGAGCGGCCTACACTCGAACCACTGCGCCAAGTAGTCAAACTGGCGTTCTATATTGGTATACCCCCGGCATTTTAGTAATCGGACGGCACCATTACACTCTACTCCATACATCTGATAAGAGACAGAGCTACACGAAGGAAGGGGATGCATTTTCATCATTACAGTATTGTCCTATAGCTCATAGTTTTTCACTCACTTGTTGTCGTAGTGAAATGAGCGAGTGAGCATCGCGAGCCTTCCTTTCGTGTTGCAAATTGTGGAATGATCTTCCATCCTGCATTACAAAATGGGGTTATTCAAAAGGCGTAGACTTGCCTTTTGAAGGTCCCTAAAAGGCCGGTGCGTCTGCCCCCCTTGAGTAGTACATGTCCTGGGCGACCACGGTTACCAATTAGGGCCTGTGCACACCACGTTTTTTTAACGCGCCGTCGACGCGCGTTTTAGAAACGTGCGTCGACGGCGCGCTTATATCCTACTAAAGTCTACAGGCTGCGTCTGACTCGCGTGCGTATCGCGTCTGTATCGCTACAAACACGCGTTGAAGGCGCGTTTAAAAAACGTGGTGTGCACAGGCCCTTATCATGACTCATCAGGTAGACAGTCTACCAGTGTGCCTACCTAGGCAAGGAAAAGAAGATATTTTTTGAATTACATCCCCGATTGTCAAACGCGTTTGAAACTATGTATTAGAATAATTTTACAGCTACGATGTCCGTGTGAAAATACTCTTCACTAACGCGAGGCACTTTGGAATTTTGCTGTGACTGCGATAACGATATGTGGTCTTAGTACGAGCTCACGCATACGAATACGATACAACGGTGCGTTTAATAAATACTAGCTGTGCCCCGCGACTTCATCCGCGTAGTATTGGATTATTGGGTTAAAAAGTATCCTATATGTTAATCCCGGTTATAATCTATCTGTGTTCCAAATTTCATCCAAATCCGTTCAGTAGTTTTTGCGTGAAGGAGTAACAAACATACATACATACATACATACATACATCCACACTCACAAACTTTCGCATTCTACTAATATTATAAATGCGAAAGTTTGTGAGTGTGGATGTATGTATGTATGTATGTATGTATGTTTGTTACTCCTTCACGCAAAAACTACTGAACGGATTTGGATGAAATTTGGAACACAGATCGATTATAACCGGGATTAACATATAGGATTTTTAACCCAATAATCCAATACTACGCGGATGAAGTCGCGGGGCACAGCTAGTTTATAATATTAGTAGGATAACCACATCAGCGCCCACGCGGAAACGTGTAGAATTGATTCGATACCGAATTCGGTTTTCAAAATGAAACTTGTAAGCACTACTAAGCCCTCACATATATCAATAATCGGAACTCAATAAACAAACTAGAATTATCCGGTTCGTTTTTCGCATAGATAAGATGGATTGTTTATTAACCTGATTGATTTTCTATGGTATTAATTAGATACTATACAAAAAAAAACAGTACGGATTAACATAGTTTTATGAGTCTGATTATATTGGGATTGCGTATACGGAAATATTTGGGTAAAAGACGGAAAAACTTTCAATTAAGGTGAAGGCGCCTGTCTAGCCCGCGAAATTCAAAATTTTCGAGTATTTTTATAGTTTATCCAAAATCTGAAAACATTTAAGACAACATTTTGTGAATTGCGAAAACACAGTATGCAGTGCGTTTATTAATACATTTATTTTACTCTAAATATTATCACGGTGGATATGATACTAGTAAATCACTAAATATACAAAAATTGCCAGATTATCTGGATAGCTGTCGTTCTTGAAATGTTTTAGAGTAAGTTGGATATATTAATAAATGCACTGCACACGGTCTTTTTCGCGAATTACAAAATTTGCCTTTTATTATTGTCAGATTTTGAAAAATTTCTAAAAAACCTCAAAAAATTTGAACTTCGCGGGCTCGATGGGCGCTTTAGCCTAAATAAGGTTAATCAATATGATTTCTTAAATCCAAAAAAATATTATTCTACCTTACCGGTAAGCGGAGAGACTTGAACGTAAATACGTAAAGTATTAAATCGGGCATCTGTATCTAAAAGTGTAAAGTAAAACTTTAATTTTAAACACATACGCCCTTATTAATACACGTGGTATAGCGGGAGAATAGTTAAACTCCGAATTAACTATTTCCGTCATCAGTAATTTTACATTCGAAAGATGAAGACAGAGCATGGTGTAACTATACAACTGCTAATCCACTTTTATTAATAAGGGAGATTAATATGAATTTCTTATAAATTATAGTTGGAAGTTTACTAAAAAAATGTCACTTGATATATTTTAGAAATGAAAAACGCGATTGGTGGCGATAACACACAGTGATAATAATTACAAAAAATAAAGTATTTAATTAGGTAATTACTTATTACAAAGTCTAAATATAAAATATACAAGACAAATTAATGGTACGGCACGGCGCGGGCAGTGCTCCCGCTAAATCGAGCCTGATTCATTATTCTGTGATTAGAACATACATTTACATATAACTTAAACATAAAGGAATAGTTAATAATTTCCGCTTAAAATCTCATTTTGTTTCACTTAAAAACTAAGTCAAGATGTTGTTTTAATTATTTTATTGTAGAAAAAAAAACATATAAATATAGCAATAACTAAATTATTAATTAAAAACAACAACTCTTATAACACTAAGGAAATAAACGTTAATTTTGGTCAAATTTAATATTAATAAAATACATAATAATTAGGTCAAATAGAGGAATGGACTACTGCTTTTAACACTTATTTCTAAACTTCTAAACGAGGACAAACAAAAATATTTCACCAGATGTCGCTGCGTTGGACTGGGCTGACAGTATCTGTCACTTCGCTTCTGTAAGTGTCACTACCAATAGATACTAATTAGAACTCAATTTTTATGTCTTGCAAGTAGTATTTTTAGGTATTGTTATTTACTTAGCCAACATGACTAAGGTTTGTGACACCAACTTCTTTTTCCTATTGACCGTGTAAATTTCCCTGTTTTATATATGTTGTTGGCCAGAGTGGCCATAACAACTTCACCCGGACAGAGGGCGAGCGCGAGTGCGCTTCAGCCAGAGGAGCAGGGGGGCAGCTAGCTCAAGGGCGCTACAAGGGACACGACCTCGGCTTGGGCCGCTGCCAGGAGAGGTGGCGAGGGTAAATCTGGCAAAATCCTACTAATATTATAAATGCGAAAGTTTGTGAGTGTGGATGTATGTATGTATGTATGTTTGTTACTCCTTCACGCAAAAACTACTGAACGGATTTGGATGAAATTTGGAGCACAGATAGATTATAACCGGGATTAACATATAGGATACTTTTTAACCCAATAATCCAATCCTACGCGGATGAAGTCGCGGGGCACAGCTAGTAACTTTATAAAACAGGCACTCGTAGATTTAATAATTTATTTATCGTCTCTAATCTAAGGCAGTTAAATAATAAACTAATTATAACGAATTGAGTTCGATGCCCGGCTCGCTTTAATCAATTTAATAGGGTGTCTCAAAAATCCGAAATTTTCTATTCACCAAGTATTATTTCGGACTTTTGAGACACATGTTAATCCAAATCTCACTTTCAACAAGGCAAACAACGTGAGGAAACTTACATATCTGATACAATAGATTCTAAAAAGACATTGTGAAGTCTTATGTAGTGATCAAGCATGGTGGGATGGCTTGTATCCCCCTCGCATTAAGAGGAGGCCCATATCTATAAGTGGGATAACAGCTACAATCATTATTACGATCTAACGTACTACAGATCTACAAAAGAGATTTTTCCTTATAATCCAGGATTACTGGTAATTCGGCCTTACACTTGAAGGGTGTGTTAGAAGCTAATATGCAATAACATTTACTCCACCACTTTGTTATACGAAATGCAGTATTCTTCGTCATAATTACATATTCAAGCGAAGCTTCTATACGGACGTTCGGGGCGCTCGCCGTGCGGCCACTATCCGTTCTAAGCGTCAGACGTCAGTAGCGTTACACGATGTATATAGGTATAGAGTGGCAACTGCCGCGCCCTACGCTTTACACTATAAAGCTTCGCTTCTTTTGGGCGTCCCTAGACGGCACAGTTTTTTTTTATCTAATTGATCACCAAATACATCCAAATTTAGCGATAACTGCTAGGTATAGTTTTGGACATTTTATTTCTAATACCGATTTATTATGGTGTCAAAAATAAATTGCTATTGAATTGAAACTTATTCAATGAGTTTTTTTTCTTTTCAATTACTCATTAACTGTTTTTTTTGTGTATTAATAAAAACATCCTAAACATGGAAGTATGTCGAAACTTAAAAAAATCGCGAAACATCAACAACAGGGGGTAGGCAGTTTTGTTGCATTTAGCTATATCGCACCGAATTTAATAGAACCCTGTATAAAACCAAATATTTTTTACGCAAAATAATCTCACATTAATACTGTTAGGACGCAGCCTCCGATGTATTACCGAGTCCATTCCTCATATTTGCGTAATGGGTACCTCCCATTGGTCAACGCGGGATCGGCTAAAGCCAGATATTATGAACTTTATGTCAAGGGAATACGAACTTTAGGTTATTGAGACCCGTATTAATAAATCGATCTCAAGTCTGAGAGCGATCTTTATATTGTCATTCTTATGTCATACCAATACAAAATGTAACGTTTAAACTTTATTCAAGACCGATCTCAGACTTGAGTTTGTTTTGTTAATACGGGCCCTAGGTCGTCATTTTAATGTCGTTCCATTACAATATAGCAGCTCAATTAGTTTACTAAAGTTTGGTCTCAATGTTGAGATTGATTTATGAGTCCCGCCTTAATATCACAGCGCTTGCGTCGGCGAGACGCTCTTATCCACTTGACATAGAGCTTATAATATATTCTATAAACGCATAATAACAATTTTGCGCCCATTTATTTCTGCACACCAAAATCAACCCTATTGCGAGTAGTTGTAGGTTGGTTTCAGTTTACCGTTCGTTGGATTCGGGTCATTTCATGTATTTTAATAAAGTGGTTTAAGAACCGTAATAAGTATAGACAATGCGTGCCATAAACATTTCAAGATAAAGACGTACACAGAAGAGAAATATTATTGACAAAATATAAAAATTGTCTATGTTAAAAAACAGAACAAACATCTAGACTGTTTCAAATATGATTAAAAAACAATATACCAAATTATTAGGAAAAAAATAAGTTAAACACGTATTATAATCTCGTGTTTATAATTTGACACTAAGGTTAATACTAAATCTATCTCAAGTCTGAGAGCGATCTTGAGTACGCTTTTGACATGTCATTTGTAATGAGATGATGTTTGAATGACATTTCCAAGACCACTCTCAAACTTGAGATCGATTTATTAATACGGGCCAAAGACAATTCATTTAAGATTGTTTTAAAGTTAGATTTTGTAGTGTTAATTTTTGTTATTGTTAGTTATTTTTGGTGCATATCTGATAAAGAATATATTTACTAAATGGCATGTGTACAATCTTTATATAACATAACATTATTTTGAACAGAATTTAAAACAACATAATGCACTCCAATCCGTCGTTTACTTTCGAACGAACTAAATTTGACATAACCACAGACCAATAAGACACGACACCGCTAACTTCCACTATTGTATGAGAATGCAAAGGTCAAAAGTTGTCGGGATATTGTGGAAGACTGCGAATTTTGATTGGTCCGTTTAAGGTTGAGCCATGAATGGACCAATCAAAATTTCAAGTGCGGTCACACATAATATGCAGTGGCAACGCATATGATAGGCGAGCGGGGGTGCCCAGCTATGCGGCGTCTATGGCATATTGATCTGTAGACTTAAATAAAAAATATTGCTCTCTTTCTCGTACATTATGACCGTGAGAGAGACGGCAATACATTTACTTTAGCATGTGTGCGAAGTGAATTTCAGCCGAAATATGATTTCATATTATATGGATATTTGTGATTGCATTCATAGTGTTGTTTGTTTCATGTAGAATTGTTACAGTAAATGCCTAGGCGTGAAGGAGACGCAGTCATACAACATTTACTTGTCGATATCGCGCTCTCGCTTTCACGCAGGGCTTACGGAGGCGGGTTGTGATGTTTCCATCGATAACATTAATAGTCTGTGTATTCTTTTTTTACTGCCATATACATTTTAACTCTGTATTTTGTAGTGCGGTAACATTTAACTACTCGATAATTATTTTCCACTATTAAGACAAGTGTTGCCTGCTCACATTGTGACCAACTTTTATTCAATTGAAATGAGTAACCATTGAGTTTCTTACCGGATCTTCTCAGTGGAAGCAGCATTCCGAACAGGTGGTAGATTCTGGCTATTCATAAGCTTTTAGCCTACATGAATAAAAAGGTTTTTGAATTTTCTTTTAATATAATTGTACGCACTCAGCGCTGTGCGAGCTGAATTACACTTTATTGTGTCGTAGAAAGAGTCGCTTTTTATTTAATCGCCATTGTTGAGTGACGTTACACTTCGTATTCAATCTGTGATTGTGCGTAACATTTGTTCTACGCCTCCGACTGCCATGTCTTGGTACTTACTATTAACAATGGTACATATGTATAATACAATGTTATGTTATGTTATATCTAGCACGCATCGTCGTCTAAGAGTCAATCTGAACGTTGCTTTATATGGAAACAGCTTATTCGGAAATGATCGCACATTTGTCGCACCTGTTGGAAAAATAAAATAAATTAAGTATCTGGCGGAAAGTTTGAACATTTATTATGGGACGGAGGGGAGGGGAGGGGGGGGGGTGTGAGAGGGGGGGGGTATTCCCATTTGACGATATCGGCAACGATATCTGCCATACTTCTTTTACATATGAATTAGATTACATTTAGAAAAATTACTAGCTGACCCGACAGACGTCCTGCCTTAACTTTGAATATTATTTAATTCGAATTGATCCGCTCAACTTTTTTAATTTTTTCTTCCATAAGAACCTTGTCCTGACAATAATAAACACACTAAAAAAATAATTAGCTAAATCGTTCCATCCGTTTACGCGCGATGCGATGACCAAGGAAATAGAGATTAATTTTTATATAATGTTTATAAATCACTAGCAATGTGGCACACATTACTAGTTCTCCCTTTAATAACCCCTTCAGCTAAGCTAATGCTTGTTAGGAGCGGGCTCACGTTAATCGAACCCGGGACCTCTCGGCTACGAGGGCGACCCGTCTGCCCACTACGCCGACTCACCACGCAAGTCCCGTAGTGCAGGTGCGCGGCGACGGTGATGGCGGTGACCGCGTAGAAGAGCGCCAGCTCGTGCTGCGGGGCCAGCGGGGCCAGCGCCGCCGCCGCCGCCGCGCCCGCCGGCGGCCACGCCAGCCAGTTCACCGCCTCGCAGCGCTGCCCGCTCATCTGGCTCACTATCAGCCGGCACTGGGGACACCACATCATTACATCAAGAATAATAACTAGCTGTGCCCCGCGACTTCATCCGCGTAGTATTGGATTATTGGGTTAAAAAGTATCCTATATGTTAATCCCGGTTATAATCTATCTGTGTTCCAAATTTCATCCAAATCCGTTCAGTAGTTTTTGCGTGAAGGAGTAACAAACATACATACATACATCCACACTCACAAACTTTCGCATTTATAATATTAGTAGGATATGTATATTTTTTTGTCTGTTTTTTTTTTTTGACGACCGCTTAGCGCAGTGGTTCGAGCGTAGGCCGCTCGGCTCACTGCACCGGGTGGTTGCGGGTAAATGGCCTTGTCGTAATTTGCCCAGGTCTGGGTGTCACTGAGATCGCCCCCAGTCCATTGTACGGTACCCATAGCATAGTACAAGCGTAAAGGTTACGATACCCAAAGTAAATTTGGGACCGTATAGTTGGTGGGTCAGTCTGGCGATATTTATTATTTTTTTTTATTTATACTTAAAAACATAAATTATAAAATTCTAATTAAAGACAAAAAAAATAATCGTCTTCAACAAAACCTGCGTGCGCTGAAAAGCTAGAAACAACCTTGTTGACTACATTTATTTTATTTGGAGTCAACAATAAAAAAAAAACAATGTCATATACTACGGGTGGAGGGTACCAGACCACGTGGAAGGGCACCCATGCGATGGACCGATCAGATTAAATCTGCCATTGGCGATCCCTTGCACGAGTGCACCAGGATGACGTCCAATAGGGAGAGATGGCGAGACATCGTGAGGCGAACAACATCTGCCCCGGAAAATAATACATGACGACCACGACCGCTCTGTCAAGAGCGTAACGACTTAGAAGATACTACGGGTGGTCTTCAAGGGGGAAGGGGGCCAAAAATGGGTCACGTAGTGTGGGTACGTGCCCTATACAGTGGTTGGGTGCAGTATCCAGTATAATAGACTCACGGCGACGTTGCTGAAGAGCGTGCCGACGAGCAGGAACAGCGCGCGGGGGTCGGCGGCGGGCAGCGCGGCGGAGCGCTGCACCCACAGCGAGGCGGCCGCGAACACCGCCAGGAACGACCACAGCGGCCGCAGCGCCTCGCGCCAGCCGCGCATCGCGCCCGTGCGCAGCTTGTACGAGCTGCCGCCCCACACAAACACACTAGCTGAGCCCGAGACTTCGTCCGCGTGGAATTTAACTTAACAAAAAAGCCCGCTCCCGCGTTCTGAGCCCGACGACAGGACCCATTTATAAAATTTTGTTTTTCTTAAATAAAAGTAGACTAAGTTACTGCTTATAACATCAGCTATCTACCAGTGAAAGTCCCGTCAAAATCGGTCCACCCGTTTCGGAGATTACCCGGAACAAACACAGACAGACAGACAGACAGACAAAAAAAAATTAAATCGCGTTTTTGCTTATGTGTCGTATTTACTTTCATATGCATTTAATGAAAATGTGTTATTACGATTTTCGGCATGATGTGTGTACTTAATCCAAACAAAGTAAACACTATGCAAAGCCAAACTAAATGCAATAAATACGGAAAAACATAAAGACTGAATTTGTTTCTTTAAAAATATGGTCCACCCAAGTTAATAGGTATTTCATTTACACACTGTGCCATCCCTGACACCGTCTGACATGGGATGCGTACATGACATAGAAAATATGGCGGTACTGTGCCGAATCCTACTAATATTATAAATGCGAAAGTTTGTGAGTGTGGATGTATGTATGTATGTATGTATGTATGTTTGTTACTCCTTCACGCAAAAACTACTGAACGGATTTGGATGAAATTTGGAACACAGATAGATTATAACCGGGATTAACATATAGGATACTTTTTAACCCAATAATCCAATACTACGCGGATGAAGTCGCGGGGCACAGCTAGTATTTTATAATTATAACATTGTTTATCACGACAATCCGAATTTTGCGGATATGTGTTCTCGACTCGAAATCTTTATTTTTTTATGTTTTATTATTCTGGTAACGTTTCAATCGAGTCTACCTTACCCCTTGACGGAATTATTAATATAGATTTATTTATTTATATATATCCGGTAAGTTGTAGAAAATTATCTACAGCTCATTATCCGGGCTGGCTCGATCTGGGTACTACCACCGAATCTCACAGAAGATTGGCTTAAAGTTTAGCTGCGTTTTGTACGATTGAGAGATCCGGAACCTGCCATTTAATATTGCAACTTTACTGGCTGCAATATTGTAACTTTTGTTATTAATTTTCTGGCGACCGCTAAAACTGCTGGTAAACCTTTTCCTCGGACCCCACGATACAGGCTAGGTCAAGTGTGAGATCCACAGACAATGGTTTAATTGGAATACTACCACTTGGTACAACTTTGTTCTTATTACTTTTCATCTTTATAACACCATGTGTACTTTGGAAATATTTTTTTTTATTTTTTTTATTTAAGGCTAATCACAAAGAAGACACCGTTTACATCCACTATTATATGAGAATACAATCGTTTAAAGTTGGCGGGGTGTCGGGGAAGACGGCGATTTTTATTGGTCCTTTCAAGATCGAGCCGTGAATGGACCAATCAAAATGTTGTATACTGTCATACATAAAAACTTGAGAGGTGTCAAGGGACACCCGGATGGAACGAAGTTGCAATATCCTGAACATGTGCAGAAGCACAGTCAGGATTCATTATTGTTAATATTTTTTATTATTTATTATGTACAAAAAACCTGTGTACACTCGACCGACCGACCGACCGACCGAGCGAGCGACCGACCGACCGACCGACCGACCGACCGAGCGAGCGACCGACCGACCGACCGACCGACTGAGAGAGAGAGAGACAGACAGAGAAACACGCGCATGCCGCACGGCTTACAACTATAGCAAAACGTGTCGCCAAAATGTGTCGTTATAACAAAATGTGTCGGTACACACTTAATTTTTTCCGTCTAGCCCCCTTTCGCAACGCGCGATAAGGAACTTCGTTCCAACATGCAGTGGCAATGAATATATAAGGCGAGCTGGGGTGTCCGGCTGTGCGGCGTCTATGGCTTATTGGTCTATGAAAGTACCCCAATTGAAGAGTATACTCACCGGTGTATATTGTAGAGCGCGACCGGCAGGTTGGTGACCACGCCAGTGCCGTATATAATCCATTCGAACACGTTCGCGACGGTGTATCCCGCGAACATATACTTTTTATAGAAGCCAGTGCCTTTCACACCTGTCAATAGGAAGAAAGCCGTCGACGCCTGTAGGAAGATTAAAAAAAATAAAATAAAAAAATTGAACCGAAATCGGAAGGTAGGCAGTTTATTGAGACTATTCTAGTGACCGCAAACACCACATAAAAGTCACAGGAAAACAAATTAAGCAATTTCGTTTACTTGAATGATGTATTTTTTCCACTTATTTTGATTTAAATGCCAAACTACTGAACCGATTTTGGTGAAATTTTAATGGGACCAATCTGAAGGATCATCCTTTCGGATGCAAAAAATTTTTTTCAAATCGGTTTATAAATGGCGGAGATCTGAGGTAACAAAAATAAAAAAATACACACGAATTGAAGCCTCCTCCTTGTTGAAGATATATAAATATATTAAAACTAGCTGACCCGACAGACGATGCCCTGTCTTAACTTTGAATTTTGAATTCGAATTGTTCCGCTTAACTTTATTTATAGTTTCTTTCATAAAAAACTTCTCCTGACAATAATAAACACAACAAACAAATAATTAGCGAAATCGTTCACGCGTGATGTGATGACCAAGGAAATAGAGATTAATTTTATATAGTATATATGTCGCCGCCAACTGGCTTAATTCGCCGTTCAATTAACAGCCTAGCCACTTAACTAAACGGCGCCGTTCAACTAACGGCCTAAATGATATTCAGCCGTATCGTCTATTACAACATTTAATAAACTGGCTGGCTAATGCTTAGGCAACTGGTTGACATTTAAGTACTACAAAACTTTTTCAAAATACTACCCAAGCAGAACGACATGGATGGGTTTAGGTTAGGGTTATTTTTTTTATGACCCCACAGAAACCCCACCCGGCAAATAGATTCGGTGGATCTAAAAAAAAATCTTAAAAAACCTAAGTACCTAATAAAATTATACCATCAAAGTTGTTGTTTTCCGACGCCATATTGACCAAAGAGAATATGGAATATAGAGATATTGACAGTTTGGTGAGTTTCGGCGCTAGGTGGCAGAAAGTTGAACTAAATTGAAATGAACAGGCTAGGCAGCTAATTAAACGGCTAGGCAAGTAGTTAAACGTCATCGATCCAAGTCATTTGCCTAGCTGTTTGATCAAATGGCTGAATATCATTCAGGCCGTTAGTTGAACGGCGCTGTTTAGTTAAATGCCTAGGCTGTTAATTGAATGGCGGATTAAGCCAGTTGGCGGCGACATATAGATAAAACTATATCATCCTCATTAATAACTCTAAATTGAAAAAATCCCCGATGCGACGACTTTTTAAACTACAAATGAGCTGATAATTTTCAAACAGCTGAACCGTTTTTTTATACTAATATTATAAAGAGGAAATCTTTGTTTGTTTGATTGTAATGAATAGGCTCCGAAACTACTGAACCGATTTGAAAAATTTTTTCACTGTTGGGAAGCTACACTATCCCCGGGTGACATAGGCTATAATATATTTTCAAAAAAATTAGGGATCCTTACTAAAACTCGAATAATGTAACCGCAATGTACCCGTGCGAAGCCGGGGCGGGCCGCTATATGAAATATAGCTAAGAACAATCTCGATCAGAATCCCTTTCTAACATAAAAAACAATATTAAAATCGGCTCATCCGTTTGGGCGCTACGGTCCCACAGACGGACACGAGTGGGACGATAAAAGGACCAAATAAATTTATAATATTGCTATAACTAAGGCCAAACACCCCTCAGACTTAACACTACACACACAGCCATAATAGTTACTTTTCGCTGATTTCTGTGTGAGGGTGGTACAGGGTAGCATGATAATGATAATATCGATACTTTTGCTCGTCATCAATAGTATTGATAATGATTTTCGATAGACACAATCGATAGTACTGTCAATGGAAGTGGATTTTTTGTCTTCCAGCTCCTCCTATTATTTCTTTCGATTAAATTCGTGCGGGTTCCAAGACAATTTAACTTTTCCCCGGGACTCGTAGAGGGTCAAACCTCGACGTCATTATTTTCGATCCTGGTTTACAGGAGTAACAGTGGTCGGAGTGTGTGGCGGGACGAGTCCCATTAAGAGTATTGTCAATGGATAGACCTATCGATATTACTAGTTTGTGAGGTCACTATAGTATTTCGATACTATCGATAGTTCGGCAACACTAAGTGATACTACTCACCCACATACTGAAGTCATATCCCCACGGCAGGAAGAGAACGCCGGTGTTATACTTTTCCCAATGGCTTATGTAGAAGTTGAGGAGAAGATTCCACATCACGTAATACATTCTGTAACATCATAATAGAAGATTATGGTAGATCTAATATATAAAATTCTCGTGCCGCGGTGTTTGTTGCCAAACTCCTCCGAAATGGCTCGACCGATTTTCATGAAATTTTGTGTGCATATCGGGTAGGTCTGAGAATCGGTCAACATCTATTTTTCATACCCCTAAAAGACAGGACAACGTCTGTCGGGTCAGCTAGTAGATAGTATAAAATTCGATTGTATTACTGTTTACTTCCGTTAGTGCTTCGAAAGGCATGTTAAGCTGTCGTCCCCGGCTGTCACAGTCGTTAAGCCATGTCCGAGGCGTTCGGGCGATTGGCCGCCAGTTCATATAATAAGAAAAAATAACTCGCTAGACTGAGACACCAACTGCATGGTCCCAAACTAAGCAACGCTTGCACTATGGGTACCGTACAATGGACTGGGGCGATTCCGGTGACAACAAAACCCGGGCAAATTACCAAAAGGACTAATCCGAAATTTGCCCCTACGGGAATCGATCCCGCAACCATCCCAGTGCAGAGAGCCGAGCGGCCTTGGCTTTCCCTCAAACCATAGCTTTTTTTTTTTAAATTGACTATATGTTGTTGGCCAGAGTGGCCATAACAACTTCACCCGGACAGAGGGCGAGCGCGAGTGCGCTCCAGCAGGAGGGGCAGGGGGGCAGCTAGCTCAAGGGCGCCACAAGGGACACGACCTCGGCTTGGGCCGCGGCCAGGAGAGGTGGCGAGGGTAAATCTACCACCGGATCGGAACGCGACCTCGACTGAGAAAATCTCAAACCATAGCGCCAAGCGGTCGTCGAATAAACCTGTATACAGGTTGAAACAGAAAGGGTATACTTTTCTTTTCAAAACTTAACTTTGTAATTCTAAAACTATCCGCTTTGGAGGAAACTTGAAAAACAAAAGGTGTTATAGGAATACAGCTTTTGACAAGTTTCACAAGTCTACAAAACCTTTAGTACTTTTAGCTGTCCCACAGAGCCGATAGTTTTAAATTTACAAAGTAAAGTTGCAAAACAATGGTATATCCTTGAAATAAAACTATTTTGCGGATTCTATGGCGTTCATTTATTTTCTTACGTTCCCGACGTTTCGGCTGCTTTACAGCAACCATGGTCACGGGGGGACCGAGGTGTTAGACGTCCTGATGTCATAGTTAATAACTGGGTACCCTCATATTTAGTTGTTGTTTGCGGTCCGATCCACGCAGAAAGTGCTCACAGTGTCTCGAGGTCTTGCAATGGTACGGTTGGTTTTGGATACCCTTTTTGTTTCACCCAGTATTTTACCTGATGGGTGGAATGGAGTAGTCAAGCCTGCCGAATATGGAGTAGAGGCAGGCTGGTATGAAGAACACAGTGTACGAGTCCAGGCCGTGGTCGAACAGCTCACCCAGAGGGCCAGAGGTCTGAGTCCTGCGGGCCTGCTTGCCATCGATGCCGTCTGGGAGACAGAAAATAATAATAATTTATTTAATTTAGAAATATGTTGATAATATTGAGCCTTTTGTCAATCAGTGCGAGTTTATCAGGACTGGTCAGCTCTTCTGTTCTGGCAATATTCTGGGCATATTACTTCATTATTTGTGATGCCTTATGCATTAACCTACATTGTCCTCACACCTCTAATTATACCTATTGTAAACATAATTTCAAAAAGAGAAAAGAAAAGATGTATCTATGGAGTTTCTTGCATGTTCTTCTCCATAGTATATTTTTTACCTAGCTCTTGACTTTTAAAAGTGCCAGTTAATCTGGCCTATTTGAAATAAAAATATTTGAATTTAATTTGAATAGAACATGCATAACCACATCGTCACTTACCATCAGGTGAGATTGTGGTCAAATACTTGCCTATAAAGCAATAAAAAAAATGCAGTATCCTCCCAGATTAGCGCAAGCTGTGGCCTAGGAGACAGTTCCTTCCCAGTTAAGTGCTACTAGTTCTATATTATTATAGGAGTAATGCCTTAATATTAAACTTATTTAATATCCCACAATAAGGATATGATATAATAGACCAACAATGGTGGTGAAAGAGGCGAGCTGATTGACTATTGCTCATAGCTGGCTCGTCGGGGTAGGACCATCCTCTCACAAAAGACCGGCTTAAAGTCGCTCGATTGTGTCTGTGTTTCGAACGATGAAAGAGCGAGCTAGAAGCCAAACTACCACCACTTTCCCTCCCTTTGTTCCACTCTTATTTAGGTCGCCGACGAGCGAGCTAAGCCTCTGGTATTATAAGCATCTATAGGCTACGATAACTGCTTAACTACAGGCGGGTCGTACACTTGTTAACGTTAAACTATGTAGTTAAACTGCGTTGTTAAACTGTGGAAGGAGTTGGAAGAGGCCTATGCGTCTTCAGGAAATTCGATGTGCAACTACTATATGTATAAAAACTTTGATATTTTTTACTTTATTATTTTGTTTAACATTTTCTGTACATTTAACTAAAGGCGTCAATAGCCTAGTGGTTAGCGGGGCCGCCCTCGTAGCTGAGAGGTTCCGGGTTCGATCCCCACCCTGGACATTAAACTATTGACGTGAGCCCACTAACACAAGCATTAGCGTAATGTGATAAACTCACATTGCTAGTAAACTTTAAAAAAAAATACAGTATTACAGTACAGTATTATTACGCCGGCTTAGTTATCAAACTTACCCAGAGTATAAGCGAGGAACAGGAAAATGCCGATGATGAACCATAGCGACTGGGGAATCACCTCGGTGTGTCCGTTGAGCGGCGTATCGAGGGTCTCGTTGTACATCGGCGTACTGGCCGCGTAGTACGCGTAGTCGTAGTACGACAGGAAGAGGAAGTTCAGCACTATTAGTAGGAACCCGCTGAACGTCAATACGTTGGGAGCTACCCATTTTGGTACGAACTGTAATAACAAATTGGAAGGCATCACACCAATGCCATTACGTTTCTTATCCACCTCTGTGTTATTTATTTTTGTTTGTAAACATTTAAATTGACGTAAAGTGGGTATGTACACTTCCCTAAACTAGTTTTCTAATTTAAAAACCTAAATCCGAGTGAGATTTGATTCCCATTTATTCATTAAGTGACAATGGTGTTGCCTGCTCACATTTTGTAACTGTTACTGAGAATGTACACCATCTTTTATTCATTGAAAAGAGTAACCATTGAGTTTCTTGCCGGATCTTCTCAGTGGAAGTAGCATTCCGAGCCGGTGGTAGATTCTGACTATTCATAAAGTAATTTGAGTTTTTTTGAGTTCTATATTATAGTCTGGGAGGTCGTTTATTCAGGGCACTTTTCTCTGATTTTGAACCTTATTTATTCTCAAAAAGTGACAATAGCGCGGATTGGCATGGATTTCGCATAGCTTTCGAAAATTTGTTACAATTGTATATATAAAACAAGCAGGTGTCCTCACAATATTATCCTACCCGTAAGAAAGTGATGAACATATTTAAATACCCAACGATTTGCACATAGATTTCGAAAAATCCAGACATACGAATTTGAAGACTCGCAAGACGCGTGCTTAACCAATCGGATATACCTTTTGCTGTTTGTTAAAAAAAAAGGTTTGCTTCTACAGCACACACTAAATAATAAATTATAAGCATGTTCAACTGACTTATAACTTTAAGTGATAACAGATACAATTCAGATTGATTATATTACGCCTATACCTATTATGTTTTGATTTGATTTCCTACTTCATTTATTTAATAACCTACATGATTTGTTAATCTCCTTATCACTAGTTGTATGCTCGCTTATCATAGGTGCTCGCCTATCACTCACGTGAGGAACTAACAATTTGGCATACCTAACCTACATAGGTATAATTGGACCTACTTTTGCAAAATGGAACCAACCCACACACACTTCTGGAAGCTGATACCAACCTAGAACCACTAACACAAGGTTGGTTTTGGTATACAGTAGTGCATGTGGGTTGGTTGCATTTTGCAAAAGTAGGTCAAATTTTCATAAACGGTAGCGACTGGCGAAGGCGAGAGAATGCGTGACGTCATGTAAGAGGATATGATCTGACGACCGCTTGGCGCCGTGGTTCGAGCGTAGGCCGCTCGGCTCACTGCACATGGTGGTTGCGGATTCATTTCCCGCCGGGGCAAATTTCGGAAATGGCCTTTTCGTTATTTGTCCAGGTCTGGGTGTCACTGGGATCGCCCCCAGTCCATTGTACGGTACCATAGTACAAGAGTTGCTTAGTTTGGGACCATACGGTTGGTGTGTTCGTCTGACGATATTTTTTTATTTATTTTATTTATGAGAGCACATACCTAGGTGCTACCGTGTTCTTTACCCATTTTAGGTAAACAGGCATCAAGTTAATATAACTTAAATAACACCAATGACCCTCGTGATAAGAGTTGCATGATAAAGCCTTCATTCAACACATCAGCCAATGCAAATTGCACTTTAAAAGAGATTAATAAAGACCAATACCATATCTCATGTGATATTTGACACGTTTTTTATGGCCATTGAAAATTACACCTTATTGGAAAATAATAAAGGCTAGAGTGCCGGAATAAATAAGTAGAAATTCTATTGTGATAAGGGAATCATACGATGTTTAATCCATTGTTTTTATAAATTGTTATTATTTTGTCGGTCATTGGTCAAAGTCTGGTAATGTGCATGACAATTGGTATGATTACTGACAATGCATTAATTATATCTTTATAAATAATATAAAAAATAAATGGTGTGTTTTTAATTCTTCTCCTCCTAAACAGCTTGACCGATTTTGATGTTTTTTGTACTTAGGTATTGGAGTCACCTGGATGATTTTGAGCTATAGTTGGACCTGATAAATGGTGCTGTAGGTGGCAATTAGGAAATAAAATCTACACTAGTGACACAGTGAGAAAAGTGCTAGTTTTTTATAGTTCTTGCCCAGGTGTTCATAGTTATCTTTATGTTACCATGATGAAATTGTAATTGATCGGTCTGTACCTACTCACCTCCACAACTTTGTTCCAAAAAGGATGCATAACATACACGCTGAGTGGGCTGGTGTCTATTGCCATATACTAGAAAAAAAAACAATCAGCTCAATGGAAAGTACAATCATTATAAAAAAACTTCCAGGTAGTGAAGTCTTCCGAAGGTAATTAAAAATTAAGACTGCTTCGAATTAAAATAAAATAATTACAGAAAAAATACATAAAATATTATTTTAAAACTGCAGTAAGTAAATGTTCTGGCACTGTAGCAGACTAGGATGGGATGGATGATCTTATAAGTGATTCTTATATAGGGACTATGGATTCTTCTTTTACTAAATAAGGTAACTAGATAAAACAAAACAGACTTAACAATCCTTAAGACTCAAACAACACATAACAGCAAAAGAGAAATGAGATTGTAGATATAAGAATAAGTATTTTATATGTGATAGCGGGCCCGCCCCGGCTTCGCACGGGTACATTGCGGTTACATTATTCGAGTTTTAGAAAGGATCCCTAATTTTTTTGAAAATATATTATAGCCTATGTCACCCAGGGATAGTGTAGCTTCCCAACAGTGAAATAATTTTTCAAATCGGTTCAGTAGTGTCGGAGCCTATTCATTACAATCAAACAAACAAAGTTTTCCTCTTTATAATATTAGTATGATAACAATAGGTATAAGTACATTATTTGTTTATAAAAATTATACATCTATATTTTGACAATATACTTACTAAGTAGGTATTATAAAGAAATGCTTATAAAATGGAAGGATAAATTTAAAATTAAACTGGTAAGTACTAAAAGATGACCACTACAAATAGCCAATCAACTAATAGCCTAATAATAAACCAGAACCAAACCCATTAAAACCAGTATTTATGTAAAAGAACATAATTTACAACGCCGACTTCCTGGTAAGCGGAGTTGCGTAAAAAAATCGATTATTTTATAGGTTATCACGATGAAACGTGAAAATAGTTAAGAGGACGAAAGTTTTAAGACTTCGCAATCATTTCTGGGATCTAATTTATAAAATGTTGACAAAAATCGTATGTAGTTTTTACCTTATAATTGTCGAACCCTTCGAGGTGTTCACGACTGAGATATTTATAATTAAACATTTTGTACTGATTACACTTACAACACACAATTAATATATAAACAAATCAATCACTAATAGTTGTAAATAAAGTATACGTCCATTACATAAAACATTTTTGTATGAAATTATGATTTTTAAAATAAAATTAAACGCAACGCAAATAAACCATCGAAACACACAGTTCGGTAATCGGATGATCTAATTAATTTGACGTTTAATAAATTAATTTGACAGTGACAGTAGTTTATTTGATTTTTCGACGATGGTCCTTTGACTCAGAATCTGGATCTCAAAATCTGGTTTCTCGACGACAGGTCTTTGCGACAGGTACTTTTGTTTGGGCCATTTAGGGTCATGATTGATTTGGGTATTACCCTGAACTTGCCCTGAACTGGCCTTGAACCTATAATTCCATGTAAATCACAAAGTACTTAGGTGATGACTACTGTGTTTTTTATATTATTTATTATTGAAGAAAACCAAATAAATTATCGTAATAGGTATGATTATTTCTTGTTTTGAAGCGAAGCTTCTTTACGGACGTTCGGGGCGCTCGCTGCCCGGGCACTAAAACGGTGAAAAGCGTTACGCGTTACGCGTTACGCGTTACACGATGACGTCAGGGCTGTGGCGCCCTAAGCTTTATACTAAATATGATTTGAAGGTTAGATAGAACATTGTATAGAAATAGTAACAGACGTGGGTTTGAACCTTCACACAAGCAATTGAATATTTTTTATATAAGATTTAAATATTTTTTCCCTTAGAAATTTTGCTATTTATATTTATATTTTATTTATATTTGCAATTTATATTATTTAAATTGAATATTTGTTTTATATAAGATTTCAATATTTTCCCTTAGAAAATTTGCAATTTATATGAAATTTTAATATAATTAATTGAACACCAACGTATAATGGTTTAATTTACCATAGAAAAGGACAAAAAAGGTACAACGATATACAACTGCAGATAGGTACATCAACCAATCACTTTAGATGTCTGATATGGCTAAATAGGTACTTACTTACTAACAAAAAAAGATGTCCCATTTCGTTCAATAGGTACGATAGCCTAAATGAAAATCTGGAATAAGCTAGCGAGACATAATTCAAGCTACCTACCCAGGTAGGAGGGTACCTATGCCTAATTTCATTTATTTTATGTTACACTTTGCCTACCCTGTTTCAAAACTTTATGCACGCCACTAATAATATACCTAATATCTTCTGTAAAGCTTCGCTTCGAAAGCGTAACGTGGGTAGGCCTCCCACAAGTTGGACTTATGACCTGGTGAAGGTCATGGGAATGGGCTGGATGCGGGCAGCGCAAGACCGGTCATTGTGGCGAACCTCGGGTAGGCCTATTCTGATAGAAGCTTTAATATAGAACTCCCACTTCCAATTATGAAATGGCAACATTGAATTTGATCTGAACTCTGAAGTGAGTCACATATTACAACTCTGTCTGTAGTCTGTGGTCATAACTCACAGGCAGTCAAAAGTATAGTATAGTAAGTAATCTAAGTCAGCTCCAATAAGTTTTAAAGGTGATAAAACACGGAGTACTTTGTGTATTAAATAAAGGTAAATGAGGGGTATATGATCATGGCCGTTAGAATTGTGAGATTCTGTGCAAAGAAGTCTTTATATTTATCACTATTTAAGATTCTCACTAGATTTTCCTCAAATCGAATGATGAAATACTTTTTGGCGGGAAGTGGAACATTGGTATTGTCGTTATTGTTATAATTTCCTAAACTGGTGTTTCTTTTAGTAATGTGTAATGTTGGTAACATTTGACCATCATTATGTTCGTAAATGTTTGTTTGTGATATTGGGCAATTGGGCAAAAAATGTCAACACTTTTATGCCTATCGGGATTACCTAAAAAGTGTGGTAATTTGTCAGTAATGTATCCGTCATTTTACTGAGGATTTCAAGGGGTAAGGACTTATATTAGGGTTAGCCTTTACTTATATGCTCAACGAATAATAAAATTTGAAATGTTTTTAGTAGGGATGTATCCTAATTATTATTATTATTTATTGTTTATTTATTAGAGGCGCTATGGCTTAAGTTAAGTTAGGATAGAAAGAACAGTGCGCGAGCCGAGCGAGCAAAGCGAGCGTACCGCGGCAGCGGCTAGCGAAGAGCTAGAATCCGAATGTGTGATTAGATTAGCGTCCCTACACACATACACCCCTATTGTATGGACATATGTGGAACATTGTATATTTTGTATTATTTTGCCCTGCCCTTGCCCTGCCCCGATGGGCACATGTGACATTAAAGTCTCGACTTTTGCAATTACTACGTCATTCTGAAGGATGAGCGTAATATTTACTTATACTTACTGAACACTAGTAGGTAATAAGTAAGTACCTACCTTAAACTGTTAGCAAGTCACTCAATCCCAAAGCAAACTACTTACCTACCCTTAATAACGCCCCTGTATTAAATCCTCTCACGATGATCAAAACTTGTATTGTTTTAATAATTTTTATTATAAGCTTTATATTAACTTGCAATGTATGTTTGACCGGGTGGAAGCTTGCAACTGAATTTTAAGTCAGTTATCTTTAACCGATTGATCTGAAATTTAGTATACACGCTTATTTTGGATGGCAATGCATGGTACGCTATGCCATTCTAAATGGCGGATCATCCAAGATAGCGGACTAGTAATTTTTTTCTGCAGTACCACGATATGGGTATAAATTGTAAGGGCTTGCTGAGAAGAAGACGAATTTTATAAATATTTGGTAATAATAAAATTAAAAGCTTCTTTTTGTAATAGTACATTGTTACACGAGTGGTGAAAGTGACTTATTTTTCCCGAGACGGGGTTTGGCGCCCGAGCGTAGCGAGGGCGCTAATAGTTCGAGGGACAAAATAAGTCTTTCACCCGAGGTAAACACTGTGCTTTTCATTACGAATGCAAGGAAAGTAAAAATAAAAACAGGAATTGGCTAAAGAAATAATACAAGGAAGCATGAACAATACTCTACAACTCGAAAAAAAAAAGATCGGATTGCCGCCTATTTTGTTTTTTTTTCGTTGGCCGGCCAACTTCATTATTTAGCCAGTATTTTTAATTTTCATTTTTAAATATTTTGACCAAATCTATGTTATTTTAAAGAAATTGTTGAAACTAAATTATAATTAAGTCATTTAAAAGTATATATTCTTTAATTAATACTCAACTTTATGTTATTTCAATTTTACATCGTGCTGTAATTGAGTGACTGTAGAAAAAGTTTGAACATGGTTCCATAGAAATGGAACTAGTTTTTTTTTTATAATTTGACAGCTGTCAGTTGAAAGTGATTCTCCCGGGCCAGAAAAGTATTACTTTCAACCCGCTCCTCAGGCAACTTCAGACCTACTTTCAGTGTATGAGTAATGAAAAAGTTTTTTAAACCATTCACTTTTACTATTTATGTACTTGAGTACTTATCTTATTGATTCATTATAACTTAATTATTTTCGTCTAAGATAGGTATACCTACCGACTTAATGGGGGACATGGTAATAATGGAGGATTTAATGAAATTTATAATAAATATCGCCAGACGAACACACCAACTGTAAGGTCTCAAACTAAGCAACGTTTCTAATATTGGTACCGTACAATAGACATGGGGTGATCCCAGTGACACCTAGACGAGGGCAAATTACGAAAAGGCCATTTCCAATTTTCGCCAGCCGGGAATCGAACCCGCAACCACCATGTGCAACCGAGTGGCCTACGCTCGAACCACTGCGCCAAGTGGTCGTTAATGCCTTAGATAGATTATCAATTCAAGAAAAGATCTTAAAATAACACCTCTGGGGTGATTTCCCTCAAGAAATGAAATCACTTAAGTGATCATAATAATTTTAGGGATTTGATCATGGGGATACCTATTCACAATCGGCAAAAAGGTTCCGATGTAGGAAATAGAAGCCTACTTACACCTTTCTTTTACAATGTTCCGTGAATTCATCATCTACATTGGGGATTTGATCAAATTTCCATTTTCATCAAACTCACTTTTGTGAGCTTTCGCCTATGCCTCGGCCTATACTATCACGCTTATTTCCTTACAATTTTCCGGCCGCGGCAGTAATATACCTACAATTTATTTTCTAGAGAGCCAATGACCGTTTTAACCAAAAGTAATCATGGATAACGACGAAACATACTACCAAAACTACTCCTCCTACGAATACGTGTCCAGAAAACATAAAAACAAGAAAACAAGAAAGCTAAGAAGCAATAAATTTGAAATGAAAATCAACAACGAAGATTCTGACGCATCAAACGCACTGGAGTCGGCTGGAGATTCGAATTTAACAGATTATAATATTAGCGACGTGGAATTGGACAAAAAAACTGGAAATCCTACTATTACAGATGATACATTCGTGAACAATAAGGATGGAGTATCAGTAGACGGTACATTGAAAGCGCCTCCCGAATTACCAAATTCAGAGGGTGACGCTGATAGGAACGAAGAACTGACGTTACCTATTGTTAATGAGGGTAATCAACCATTTGAAGTGAACGCAGAGACACGTGTATTTCAGGGACCTAAAGAAAAGTTTATAAATCATAGAGCTTTGTCAAAAAACGCGGCCACGTATAATTTGGAGAAGTTTGAGAAGAAAGTGTTGCTCATTTTCAATCAGGAGAGGATTGAAGGATACGAACGCAGGCTCGGTACTGAAAAGGATGTGGAAGCTTTGACGAGGACTTTCACAAGCTTCGACTTCGAAGTAACTGAACATAAAGATTGGACGAAAGATGAAATTTTTAAGGAGCTTAAGACCTGTAAGTATAGTTTTTTTCCAAATACGATGGTGACAGCCAATTGCCGTTTTAACCAGACAAGTTAAGACTAAGAAGGGCCTTCTGTTCTCACAATTATGGTTTCCATCTCGCGGAGCAAACTTTCGATTTCGTAATGAGGGAAAAATAGTTTTAGCTCACTAGACGTCGCTTTATTCGACTGGGTGACATTAGCTCTTATTTCACTTAAGCCAAATTGTCCCGCCATACACCCACAAACCCACAAAGGAAGGTACCTTGTATAAGGTCACCCTCCGGGTGGCATCAAAAAATTCGGAATACATAATTTTTCTCCAAAATTTTAACAGTTACCGAGACACCTTGTGGTTTAGCCACCGTTGCACTAAGTAGAGTAGTTAACTAACTTAGCAATTTAAAATCTAGCGATATTCGGGGAAAGGCTGCAACTGGCATAAGTCTCGCCATTTTATTAGACTGACCGACTAATACGGGGCGAGCTTGTCAGGCTAAAATCATTCCTATTTGTTAACAGTTAATGAACAACAATTTGCGGACTACGGTTGCGTGGCGGTGGCAGTGTTGACGCACGGGTCCAGCAACGGTCTGCTGAGAGCAAAGGACCAGCAGTACAGTGAGATCGATGTCATCAATCATTTCAACCGGCCAACTCTCTTTACGAAGCCTAAGATCCTAATTATTCAGGTATGTCAATGTACGAAGTGTGAGGTGGTTGGGAGCCTTCGTCTTCATCAGTGCCGGATTTCCTCTTTTCTTTAGGCCACTTCACCTTGTGATGGTACAAGGTGGCACAAACGGATGGCCCTCTGTCCCACTCTCTTATAGGGCGGCAACGTGCCAGCAATCCCTTTGGTATTGCGAGCATTTATTGGTTACGGCAACTGATTAACATCAGGCGAGTCGTGCGGTTGTTTGCCGACTTGGATTCTATGAATACGGAAATGTCATTGTTGTTACGCAAAGACCCACAAGAACAAACAATAGTTTATGCTTTTCAAATAATTTCAGGCGTGTCGAGGTACGAACAGCAGTCATGGTGCCCCAGTGTTCCAGACTGGCAAGATCAGGAAGGACTATGACGAAGATTTAGAGCCCTATTTCCTGCCTCCGGAGGCTGACATGCTGATCTTGCATAGCTCTTACCACGGCACACCTTCCTACAGGTATATAAAGGACCCTACTGCGGCATCTCTATCGACTCGCCTTACGCCAAAACGGACGTATCTGAATAGGCATACGTCAGGTTTGTCAAGTCTGTTAACCACTAGCATCTCGATCGACTCGCACTCGACTCGCAATCGTCTAAACTATCGTATCGTGCACCTGAATATACGTCGGTTTGACAGATTTTCTATAGGAAATCTGTCAAACCGACGTATATTCAGGTGCACGATACGATAGTTTAGACGATTGCGAGTCGAGTGCGAGTCGATCGAGATGCTAGTGGTTAACAGACTTGAGCCTCTGGGGGGCAATGTCTGCTAACAACCCAAATGACAATCGAGTTTCAGTTGCTCGGTTTAGACAGATTACCGTAGTCCACTAACCACTGGCTAACCCTAAAGCCCCATGAGTGCTTACCCAGTTTAAATGTCGTCTGCTAGTCATTGAATTTTGGATTGCGCTGTCAATTTGGCAGACATGGTCTCTAAATAAACAAGAAGAACTTAAGTCGTCAGTTAGGTAGTCCGCATTTATTTATACCATCCTTTCCCAAAGTGGGCGATAACGCCCCCTTGTGGGCGCTGCAGGCCTAAAGGGGGCCGGTAAGAGACCCAGAAAAAACAATTAATTTAATTTGACGTTATAGTGGTTTTTAAGTAGGTGAAAAAATGGGGGCGCCAAAAAATAATTTATTCTCAAAGTGGGCAGTATACAAAATAAGTTTGGGAACCACTGATTTATACCAACTAGGTACCTGACGGCCGGTCCAATCAACCATGGCCGATACGGAACCCTTGTTTCGCCACTCGCATAAGACAGAATTTTTAACAAGTTTTCTCCACCCGATCCAGGGACGAACTCGACGGCTCCTGGTTTATCCAGACCCTATGCAGTAAGATCGACGAGCTGGCTCCGAACCATGACTTGCAAACTATCATGACTGAAGTGCAACGAGACGTAGCTATTGATAAACACGACGAAGAGTTGGATCTGACAACTTATGAGATGAATATCAGCAAACAAATGCCCGTCATGACGTCCACCTTAATAAGGAAACTTTTTTTGAAAAGATTCTGTGGTGAGGTCGTTATGACAAGTTTAGGTCGGCCACCGGTGGCGGCTAAAGGAAGGATCGGTGATGAGAGTGTTGTGACAAGTTCAGGCAGGCCCCCGGTGGCGGCTAATGGAAGGTTCGGTGAAGAGAATGTGGTGACAAGTTCAGGTCGGCCCCCGGTGGCGGCTAATGGAAGGTTCGGTGAAGAGAATATTGTGACAAGTTCAGGTCTGCCCCCGGTGGCGACTAATGGAAGGTCAGGTGAAGGGAATGTTGTGACAAGTTTAGGTCGGCCACCAGTGGCGGCTAACGGAAGGTCCGGTGAAGATAATGTTGTGACAAGTTCAGGTCGGCCCCCGGTGGCGGCTAATGGAAGGTCTGGTGAAGAGAATGTGACAAGATCAGGCCGGCCACCGGTGGCGGCGCCCGTGCACGATATGTTCGATGGTCCGATGCCGAATACGTCCCTGTCAGTCCAGTTTGGTCGGTGCTCGTGTTACCTAGACCATTTTATTTATGTCAGGAACTGTTTGAGGTAGGTTAACTATTTTTTAAATTTTATTATAGAATAGTTTTAATTTCTCGAATTTCACTAGAATGATAAGTTAGGAATTATAAATACCATTAAACACACTAATCGTATGGTCACAGGTGGAGTTGACGCTTGTTGCATAATATAATATTATGTTCAGAAGAGTTGCAAACACAAAGAATTGAAAGCTACTCTCGGCTCGCGCTAATAAGGTGCATTATTCTTTATACAGTAAAGTCTTTGCAAACAGACGACCTGGCCCTAACCACGCTAGCTACTCAAATCGTAATAGAAAAGCAAAGGCTTGCGATTACGTTTCAAACGCTTCGCTTTTGACGTTTTGCTAACACCATACCATATCAATGTCAGTAGAAATCGTGAAGCTCGTGTCAGCAAAACTTCAAAAGCGGAGCGTCTGAAACGTAATCGCGAGCATTTGCTTTTCTATTACGATTTGAGTAGCTAGCGTGGTTAGGGCCCTGATGTTAAGCATTTATCTCACTGCACTTGGTGGTTGCAGGTTCGATTCCCGTCAGGGTAAATATCAGAAATTGCCTTTTCGTAATTGCCCTGGTCTGGGTGTCACTGGGATCGCCCCCAGTCCATTGTACGGCACCCATAGTACAAGCGTTCCTTAGTTTGGGACCATGCAGTCGGTGTGTCAGTCTGGCGATATTATGATTATTACCCTACTGTTTATGTACTCGTTTCCAGGTGTTTTGTTGAAGGGAACCCACAGGACAAGACTGCGAGTAGCTATTTGAAGATCGCCAGTACATTTGGGGCGGATGGCGAATTCAGTACTACCCAAAAAGAAGTGATGAAAGCAATCTTTGAACATCTCATCGACAACGGTCGAAGCTGTCATTATTGTTAATAATATCTATTACCTTTTAAGCAACTCAAACTCTAAGTTGTTTTTAATAATGTAAGCCAACAAAGCATTTATGAATAGTCAGAATCTACCACCGGCTCGTAATGCTGCTTCCACTGAGAAGATCCGGCAAGAAACTTAGTGGTTACTCTTTTCAATTAATGAAAGATGGTGTACATTCTCAGGAACAGCAACATAATGTGAGCAGGCAACACCATTGTCACTAAAATAAGTAAGAAGCACTGCCGACAATAGTGCCGGCTCGGCAGTACTCGTGAAAGTATTACAATATAATATAGATAAGTACTAGCTGATGATCGCGGCCCCGCCCGCGTGGTACGTCGATAAAACAAAAGTAAATTACTGCTGATAACATAAGCTATGTGCCAGTGAAAGTCCCGTGAAAATCGGTCCAGCCATCTCGGAGATTCGGATTTGGTAGGATTAGGATTCGGAACAAACATACAATCTGACAAACATTTAATAATAATAGTTTTGTCTCAAAGTACTGAATATACTCTCATATTTAAGCATTTACTAAGAACTAGACTAAGAAGCTATTTTGATATTACAAATGGTCGCTTCAATTTTATTTATTTGTATAAAGACCACGGCCAACGAGAAGCGATACGAAATGGTAATAATGTTCGAGTTTAAGTCGTTTATATGCCGTTTTATAAATTCGTAGTTCATTCGGTGTTGGACACCGTAAGTAATATTGATGAAAGTAAATGAATCCGAAATTATAAAAAAAACAAATTATTTAATGAATAATATTAATCTATTCATTTTCGTATCGCTTCTCCTTTGCCGTGGTATACTTAGGTGATATTTTATTAATTAAGGAAAAGCAGGCAATAGCCCTAGTTCTGTTGATGCACAATCAAAACCTAACCAAGATAAATCAACCACCATTCTTCTATTTTCAGTTATTCATTTATCTTGCTCATAAGACGGGAATATTTTCAGCCGTGTCGAATTTATTTCAGTCGTTTGAACACAACAGAATTAGCAACCATGACAATGATGATAAAGTTAGAAACTCATCTGTTTTGTAAAATAGTTAAAAAAGTAGCTTAGATTAAATTAGTAAATTTAGTTAATAATCAGAATGGTGCATTTAACCTCACTGGTAGGAATAAGCGCACAATTCAATACCACTTAGCCTCCCTGGAATGAATAAATGGACAATTCAATACCACTTAGCCTCCCTGGAATGAATAAATGGACAATTCAATTCCACTTAGCCCCACTGGTAGGAATAAGTAGACATATCAATTCCACGTAGCCCCACTGGTAAGAATAAGTACACATATCAATTCCACTTAGCCCCACTGGTAAGAATAAGTACACATATCAATTCCACTTAGCCCCACTGGTAGGAATAAGTGGACAATTCAATTCCACGTAGCCCCACTGGTAGGAATAAGTAGACATATCAATTCCACGTAGCCCCACTGGTAAGAATAAGTACACATATCAATTCCACTTAGCCCCACTGGTAAGAATAAGTACACATATCAATTCCACTTAGCCCCACTGGTAGGAATAAGTGGACAATTCAATTCCACGTAGCCCCACTGGTAAGAATAAGTACACATATCAATTCCACTTAGCCCCACTGGTAGGAATAAGTGGTTATATAGGTTATAGTATTATACTTAAGGGTTCGCGGTGCATGCTAGTGCGATCCCGTGGCTCCTTCCAACGACGGATGATGGTACCCCGTTGGTTTTTAGTGGGTATGTGGCTCTGCCGGGACTCCCCCATACCCCTTCCGTCTCCCCCGAGACGCAAAGGGCCCAATAAAAGGTTTTCCATTGCAAAAAAAGATGCAATGCGTGCTAGTACCATGTGAGTCTGATGATGGAGTAAGAAAGATAATTGGGGATAAATTGGTGAGGGATAGTTGCTTTCACTTGTTCAATTGATATGAAATTTTGGGATACGATGTTGTTGGTAACCTTAACCTGATGCTGCAAAATGTCACCTGGAATCTGCAGGATACTTAGCTCCTCACCAACTTACATCTGAGGTGTCATGTTTAGGCTCATTGGAATGGTCTCAATTAATATTTATAGATAGAGAGAGATATATATATATATGGTGATTAAAGACTGTCGTTCGTAGTGTGTCTGCTAGTAATAAGTAAGTAGGTAAGTATAAAATATATTAAAAGTAAAAAATCAAAATAAATTAAAAAAAAACAAAAAAATATTATAAGTAGTTTTTAGGTTTATTATAAGTAGTAATATATTATAAATATTGATCAACGCGACGTTAATTCGGTTTTTATTAAATTTATTGTTATGTTAGTAAATGATTTTAATAGTCGAACAAGTCAAACTTTTTGTGATTAAAAATAACAAAATATCTTTTAACATCTGCTTGCATTTACAATGTTATAAAATTAAATACAAATACTCCAATGATATCGAGTTTCATTAGACTTGTCCACCACTAAGCTGTACCCCACTGAGGGAAAAAAATCCTGGTGTCTCAGTAGTGGGCAACAAGGAAAATAAATGTCGTCATCACTCGTCCCTATAGCTATCATAGCTGCGTTTAGCGAGATCCTGAAGCAACACCCTTCCTATCCCTTCCCCCCGTCCCACTTCCCCCTCAGGTCGGCAACGTGCGAGCAATGCCTTTGGTATTGCAAGCATCTATAGGCTACGGTAACTGCTTAACATCAGGCGAGTCGTACGCTTGCTTTCCGACTTCGACTTAATACCAAAAAAAATAATGGATATTTACAAAAATGACCGACAGCAAATTAATGTGAGTTACTAGTTTACTATTATTTAATTGCCTTCACAAGTTACCCGGATTTCGATGTAGGTACCACAGCAGGTACACAGCCAAGGTCGCGTTCCGATCCGGTTGTAGATATAAGAAAATAAATTTATAATTAACAATTAGTAAGTGCCCCCGTAGGCCTAAACAAAACGATTCGAATTGAATACAGTAGATAATAATGATTCTCGCTTCATATATTCGAAAGTCCTAAGGGGTATTTCAAAAGCGATCTAGGTACCACCTCTTACCCGTCTTCATAGACCCATAGTATCCTAATTGGAACACAGATAGTTTATAGCCGGGATTAACACATAGGATACTTTTTATCCCGATAATCCCGATTTTTTGTTAAGGTAAATACTACGCGAATGAAGTCGCGGGCCACAGCTAGTTCCTATATAAAATTGTGTAAGTAGAATATAATAACTCTTTATTGTACCTACACCAGAGTTTTTATTTGACAAAACGAAACATAATACCTAATACAGTAGTGGACATTTGGCGGTCTTATCGTAGCCTGTGATCTGTTCCAGACAACCTATGGATGGACATCATTTTGTCATGGAAGTATGTCATCACAATGAAATGTATGTAAGTACAATAATACAGGTAGGCATAGGTAGTTCATTTCATTCATATTAGTCACATCAATAACCTTTACATAGATATCTATCATTGGAATTTTCAAAGCATTTACTAATAAAAAACACACCGTGATGTCACTCTGAAAATTCCCCGTCCATGGATGCAGTATCAGACCGATAAGATAAAAACAACAGGAGTACGTTGATAATATCGATAGTGTAACATAAAACAGTGTTCGATAGATAATATTGTGAAAACCACGATACATTGTTCAAAATAAAGTTTAAAAGTTATATTAATTAAATATTATTGCATTAGGAACAGCTAAGAATGTGTGAAACACGAATAGTGTCCCGTTAGAAGCTGAAGAGTGTAGTGCTGATGATAGGTATATTGTTGAGGCAACAATCCATTTATCAGATTACTGGCATGGTTCTTGGTGTTGGTTATTCCGTCTGCATCGTTTAAAGGGTCTATTCTAGACTTTTAAGACAGTACAATAAAGAAAAGTGGTTAAAGAGAGTTATTAATAACCAAATCTTACACTGAATAGGGAAAATATCCAGTAATCAAACAAAAGGAGTCATGGATAATGACCAAATATATTACCAAAACTACTCTTCAAACGAATACGTATCCAGAAAACGTAAAGGCAAGAAAGGAAAGCAAAGAAACAGTCAATTGTCTTCATTGAAAATCAACAACGAAGAATCTGATGCATCAAATGCAATGGAGTCAACTGGAGATTCGAATTTAACAGACGATAATACTAGCGACAAGGAATTGAACCAAGAAACTGGAAATACTAGTGGTACGGAAGTTAAATTCGTAGATAATACGAACAGAGTATCCGTAGATGGTATGATGATAGCTCCTCCACAAATGATATATCCAGAAGGAGTGGACGATGATTATGAGGCCAAAGGACCGTCCCCTGCGGTTAATGAGTCTGATAAACTAGCATTTGAAGAGAAGGTAGAGACACCTATAAACCAAGGAGCCAACGAAGAATGTATATTCATAAATAATAGAGCTCTAACAAAAAACGCGTGTACATATGAATTAGAGAAGTTTGCCAAGAAAGTGTTGATTATATTCAATCAAGAGAAGATTGAGGGGCATACACCAAGACTTGGAACAGAAAAGGATGTGGAAGCGTTGACAAGGACGTTCAAAAGCTTCGATTTCGAAGTAATTGAACATAAGGATCTGACGAAAGATGATGTTCTTAAAGAACTTAAAACCTGTAAGTATTTTTATTTTAAATAGTTGTCAATGATTGTGCTTCACTAACCAGGAGCGGTATTCAAAGTTTACAGAATGTTTCAGATGACGGAAACAACAGCTTCCATCCTTCTTTTACATAATATGAATTAGAAGAATAATGGAAGCTGTCGTGTCCGACGACTATGAATAGGTACCCCCCTGAATAGCTAAGATCTTTAGTAGAGCTTATGGTAGATTCTATCAGGTAGTTTAGATGTCTTTAAACAAACTTTTAATAATTGACTCTGGTCTGCTGCTTGTGGTTGGCAAACAAGCTTGCGACCCGCCTGCCCCCCTAGCCAAGTGGCTTCGTCTACAATGTTTCTACAAAACGCTACGCTTAAATGTATGGAAATGACATTACAAGTCGATAAATAGATCACGTGACCTATGTCATTACCATACATGAAGCGTAGCGAATTGTAGAAACGAAAGTAGACAAAGCCACTTGGCTAGAGGGGCAGATGTCAAGCTGTTACCGTAGCCTGTAGATGCTTGAAATACCTTTGGTAGTGCTCGCACGTTGTCGACTTTAAGGGTAGTGGGCAGAGGGAGTGGAATTGAGGAGAGTTTGGGCTTCCGGCTCTCTCAATCATCGTACTCATCGTAGCTTAGTTGTGTGAGAGCATGGTACTACTATTGACCAAAGTGCAAGAGACATTAGCAACAGTTAAATAAATTCTGAATAAAAACCATACGTACGTCTGAACCAAAGTATGTAAGAACTTTTGAGCCTACATAAATAGCCCAATTGTCTGAAGGGATATGTCCTAATTAGATGGTTCATTTGTCCGGGACTGCTATGATTGTTGAGCTGAATAAATTTTATTATTTGTGTACAGTTAGTGAACAAAATTTCACGGACTTTGGCTGCGTGGCGGTGGCAGTGCTGACGCACGGGTCCCATAACGGTTTGCTGAAGGCAAAAGACCAGCAGTACAGTGAGATTGAGATCATCAACCATTTCAAGGTGTACGATAAACCGACCCTCGTTACGAAGCCTAAGATTATTATTATTCAGGTACGTGAACAAAGGAAGAAGCTCCATTGAATTGACTGACTCAGACGTGTTAGGCCCGTATTAAGTAATAAATATATCTCAAATCTGAGAGCGATCTTGAGTACACTTTTTAATTTGTACTGGTGACGTAATATAATGCCGCTTTCAACATCCCTCTCAGACTTGAGGTTAATTTATTATTTTATTTTATTTTATTCGGAAAACTTAGTGTTTTATTTCTACATAGCAACTCATTATTAAGGTACCTTCGGGTCTTACATCGCGGAAATCAATTGGATATCGTTATCCAAAGCGGAATCTATATATATAAACTCAAAGGTGACTGATTGACTGACTGACTGACATAGTGATCTATCAACGCACAGCCCAAACTACTGGACGGATCGGGCTGAAATTTGGCATGCAGGTAGATGTTATGACGTAGGCATCCGCTAAGAAAGGATTTTGATTAATTCTACCCCCAAGGGGATAAAATAGGGGATGAAAGTATGAAACTTTGTCAATTAAATTCCACGCGGACGAAGTCGCGGGCACAGCTAGTCAACCCATATGTACTGCTGTAGACCAAAACAAACCTTGTGTTAGTGGTTCTAGGTTGGTTCCATTTTGCAAAACTACGTCCAATTGTAAGTGATATGATATGATTTGGTGCGGTGGTAGAGCCAAGCTGCAGCTCTGATCATAATTATACGGTCTGGCTCGACCAGGGTAGCATACCGTCTCATGGAAGATCGGTGTACATAGTTGGGTTTCGTGCGATGAATGAGAAAGCCGGAAACCAAATCGGCAGTTGAAAACAGCTAGATAAATCTGTCAAAATTACACCTAAGTTATTATGACAAATCAATTAACCCTTAACACGCATGAAAGAAGGTTTGTTTTGTTTTGGCCCGATTACGCAAATATTCGTGCGAATACGCCATGTGAAGTGCCACCATATCTTTTAAGGTGTTGCGTATTTGTCGAAACACCTACTTTTATGATCTTAGATCACTCACGGTCTTGCAAAATCTACTTTATCATAAGCAGATATGCCCCAGAGAGAGATTACTCATCGCATAACTATCTGTATCCTCTAGATGCAAAGCTATTTGATACCGTATTGTTTATATTGAGTATCCGGAACTGATCGGCATGCGTCAATGGGAAAAAGATCAAGTGTTTTATATTTAATAAGATCATGGAGGATGGATAAATTGTGATAGGTAGGTACCTGAATTGGGATAGCTTCATGAAATGGTCAAGCAACAAACCAAACAACAAATAAGTAGATTGATTGTCGACTTGTCGTACTAACATAAGTCTTCCACTTGCTCTGTTCAATTAAAATTTTACTAAGGGTTGATAGAAAAACTCAATGATATCTGCAACTGCAGCATCAATCAAATACGCGACCTTTTATATGGTGTTACGGGACTAGGCCCGCCACACACTCCTACCACTGTTACTCCTGTAAACCAGGATCGGAAATGGTGTCTAATGATGCCGCCGACGTCTTGCCCTGACATTATTTTAACAAAACTTATTACAAGGCAATTAAGACAACATTATAGACGACCGCTTGGCGTAGTGGTCCGAGCGTAGTCGGCTCGGTTCACTGCACATGGCCGTTGCGGGTTCGATTCCCGCCGGGGCAAATTTAGGAAATGGCCTTTACGTAATTTGCCCAGGGCTGGGTGTCACTGGGATCGCCCCCAGTCCATTATACGGTACCCATAGTACAAGCGTTGCTTAGTTTGGGACCATACAGTTGGTGTGTTCGTCTGGCGATATTTATATTTATTACTAGCGGCCCGCCCGGCTTCGCACGGGTACATTGCGGTTACATTATTCGAGTTTTAGTAAGGATCCCTAATTTTTTTGAAAATATATTATAGCCTATGTCACCCGGGGATAGCGTAGCTTCCCAACAGTGAAATAATTTTTCAAATCAGTTCAGTAGTTTCGGAGCCTTTTCATTACAATCAAACAAACAAAGTTTTCCTCTTTATAATATTAGTATGATGAATAATAGGAAGATTTCGATCCTGCATGTATTAACAATACCCAGGTATTAAACTTAGTTATCAATTCATGTCAGGCGTGCAGAGGAACGAAGATTGTTCAAGGTGCCCCAGTCTTCCTGACCAGCAAGATACGGAAGGACCACGATGAGGATCTGGAGCCCTACATCCTACCCTCGGAGGCTGATATGCTGATCTTGCATAGTTCTTACGTTGGAAGCCCTTCCCACAGGTACAAACATCTTTATAGGTATAAAACATACCTATGTGCTTGTGTTCGTAAATCTTCACGGCTTGACCGATTTTGATGATATTTACTATTAATTTTTCGGTGCGATCCGTGTATTGAACCTGCAATTTTTGTTTTAAAGCGTACGTACGTCCGACCACTGACAATTTTGACCAAGATTTTATGATACTTATTTTTTAACACGTATCCTACTTCCATGTCGCCAGAGACGAACTCAACGGCTCTTGGTTCATCCAAACACTCTGCAGGAAGATCGACGAGCTCGCACCGGACCACGACTTGGAAACCATCATCACTGAAGTGAAACGCGACGTGGCCATCGATAAATTCCACAAGGAGTACAACAAGAGGACTTTGGAGATGAATACCAACAAACAAATGCCCGTCATGACGTCGACATTGATCAGGAAGTTGTATCTGAGAAGGTTCGGCGATGAGAGTGTCGTGTCGAGCTCGGATCGGCTACCGGTGGCGGCTAGTGGGTCGTCCAAGCACGAAGTCTTGGACGGCCCGATGCCAAATACGCCTCTGCTGGTCCAGTTCGGGCCATGCTCATGTTTCTTGGACCACTTCGTTTACATGAGGAACTGTTTGAGGTGATTCCAACACTCATTTATATTTAACTTCATATAGGTAGTCATCTATGAATGTATATGTCGCCGCCAACTGGCTTAATCCGCCGTTCAATTAACAGCCTAGGCACTTTACTGAACAGCGCCGTTCAACTAACGGCCTAAATGATATTCAGCCGTATAGTCTATTACAACATTTAATAAATTGGCTGGCTAATGCTTAGGCAACTGGTTGAAATTTAAGTACTACAAAACTTTTTCAAAATACTACCCAAGCAGAACGACCTGGATGGGTTTAGGTTAGGGTTATTTTTTTTATGACCCCACAGAAACCCCACCCGGCAAATAGATTCGGTGGATCTAAAAAAAAACGTAAAAAACCTAAGTACCTAATAAAATGATTCCATCAAAGTTGTTTTTTTCCGACGCCATATTGACCATAGAGAATATAGAATATAGAGATATTGACAGTTTGGTGAGTTTCGGCGCTAGGTGGCAGAAAGTAAAACTAAATAGAAATGAACAGTCTAGGCAGGTAATTAAACGGCTAGGCAAGTAGTTAAACGTCATCGATCCAAGTCATTTGCCTAGCTGTTTGATCAAATGGCTGAATATCATTTAGGCCGTTAGTTGAACGGCGCTGTTTAGTAAAGTGCCTAGGCTGTTAATTGAACGGCGGATTAAGCTATTTGGCTGCGACATATATACTCTTCTTCTGATTCTGAAAATAAGGATTCTTATTTTGGAATTGGTAGCTAGACAGACATTTGGTGGTGGAAGTGTGCTAATAATAGTAATAAATATCGCCAGACTGACACACCAACGGTATGGTCCCAAACTACGCAACGCCTGTACTATGGGTACTGTACAATCAAAGAATTAGTAATAATAAATACAAATTCTTTGCGTGCAATGGACCTGGGGCGATCCCAGTGACACCCCAAATTACGAAAAGGCTATTAACCTTATAATGCGAGTATAATAAAGTCGCAAAATTATCAAGAAGCATAGGTATCTATATCGGTTATAATAATATTACTCGCGTGAGCCTGGAGGGGATCAAAACACCCCCACCCCTCATTCTCCTCTCGTGTTTCCGCGCCAGGGGCGAGCAATTTCATCGGCGACCGAGTTAAACAGCCGAATAATTCACCTCAGAACTTGTTTTCAGATATTTCATTGAAGAGAATCCAGAAGACGACACGGCCATAAACTATTTGGAGGTCGCGAACGCATTCGAGGAGGGCACGGAGTTCAACACTGCCAAGGAGAAAATGACGAAAGCGATCTGCAAGCATCTGATCAACAACGCTCGCAGTTGCCACTATTATAAATATTTATATTTCTATAAACACTGACAACACTGCCCCCCTAGCCAAGTGGCTTCTGCTTTTGTCATTTCCATACATGAAGCGTAGTGATTTGTAGAAACGAATGTAGACGAAGTCACTTGCCTAGAGGGCCTGGTTGATATTGTCGTGCAATCTAGGCCCCAAAGGGCTTGCACCCAAAGCCGTTAAAACAACTTAAAAAAAATTACATGGAATCGATGAATGTCTTAAGTTTGGTTTGCCGGTCATTCTAGAAAAATTGCGATTACCCGTATTAAGAAATCGATCTCTAGACTAGGAGAGCTTCATCTTTTTAATGGGAGGGATTATAATTTTTAGTTAGTCGTAATTTATTTCGTTGCGTTAGAGCGCCATCTATTGATGTGGTCTGAAACTAACCACAGAAGATGACTACTAAGGACCTGTACAACTAAAATAATGGAATACTGTTGTACAATAAGCGAGTAGAAGGCTCCTGGTGAGAGTGTGTCCCTTTCAACCAGCCAGCATGTCCACGGGAGACGATAGAAACGAGACGGCAGGGGTGGGAACTGCCAGTTATAGAGATACACCCCTACCAGAGCTAACTTCCTCGGCTCGCTCTTCTGCCTACAGAAGTCTTACAGTAAAATAGACCTAAACATAAGTTGGTAAAAAAGAAAAAGAAGTCTGCGATCCAGTTTCGTTAGTTAGTTTCGGGATACGTCAATAGATGGCGCTATAACATTGAAAGTTAGAAGTTTTGTAAATAAAATTGGATTTAGAAATAAAATTGAGGATTTTTTTGCGTGCGACACTAGCTTATCTAGTTCTCTACGAATCATGATGGTAGAGCCAAGCAGTAGCAAATTGGAAACAACTCATTTACCTACTAGCTCGACTTGGGAACTACAACCCTCTCACAGCAGGTCGGCGTCAATTAGCTACTACAGCTGCGTTTCGTACGATGAGAGAAAGCCAGCCCAAACCCCCCTTACTACCTTCTCCTCTCTCTGTCCACGTTGTCTGTGTAGGATACGCTAAACACAAAAAAAATAATGGAATGAAACTCAGTAATCCACGGCTAAACTGCTAAAGTCGACTTTAAAAACTCGTTTGATCTTCTCTTACTAATTGAAACTCAATGCCACGCCACGCATTGACTCGATACATCATTCAAACGATGTAACTTCATTGGAAACGTCTTATTCGTATAAACAACGGGGGAACCTTTTGGTATAATCAACATTACATATTTATACGAAGGGCATCCAGTGTCTTTCAGAAATAGTATCTATGTTTTTAAGGTTCCGTAGTCAAACTAGAAACCCTTAGTTTGACGTCCATCTGTCTGATGACACAGTATTTGATTCCGAGACTACCTATTAGGGCTAGAAGGCTGCAATTAGGCACAAAAATAGTTTTTTGGTCCAGCTATAAAGGTATCTTTGACAGCTTTAAAAAAATAATTCCCGTTTATGAAATATTGAGCTCCAGAGTGGCCTTTTTTTACGAGAGCTCCACGCTTTATACTCTTGGGAAGTCCAGAAATAATTTATGTATAAATAATTCAAATGAACGTTAATTTCTTTTCAAACAATTTGGTAAACATCAGTGCTTACACTGCTTATTTTATCATGTACTGATTACAACCGAACGGAACTAAATATAACTGAAGTCTAATGAAAATGAAGACTGATTTTTAATGAGACGACATGTTGCTAACGATATAAATAGAACAAAATATAAGTTTCAAATTCTCTGAACAGTGATATTTCTAGTTTAGATAAGTTAAGACTAATCTTAAGTCTTGCCCTTACATTACGGGCATGAAAAGGACGGCAATACACTTAGTTGAGGTCAAAGATTACAATCCCTTAGTTGAGGTTTAGTTGGGCAATACTGAGAAAAAAAAGTTACGAAAATAAACTAGTTTTAGTAGGTAGGTCCTCTTAGTTACATATTTATTGTAACTATATATTAGTATAATGTATGTTAGTACTCTACTTGCCTATTTATTACAAGTATTTCTTAATAGGTTAGCGTTTTGTGAATACAGCAAAGTATTCAGTAATGGCTCGTACTTATCCATAAATTGTTACCTCCGGTGGAGCTATAGGATACGAAGCGTTACATCTTAGTTAGTAGCGGCGCGTCTTTAAAAACGAATTTCAAAATATTGTTATCTACTTGAAGTCCAAAGACCTGCCACCTGAATAGATATTTCGATCTATGTCTAACACCCATTGTTATAGAAACATTATGTTATTTACACAGTTGTGTTACGTACAAATAGTGTCAAATATACATATATACCGGTAAATATTTATCTCAAGGAAATTAAACAATAGAGCGGTCCAAGCCACCTTACATTTGTTGGAACTATTAATTAAGTAGTATACTACATTATGGAACCAAAAAAATACCCACCCGTATGCTTCATCAAGATTTTAACTTACAGTGCCTCGTTAAGATATGGTTAATGTGGTTCAGATTAATGGAATATAGCCTAGGATGATAAATCGGTCTAGAATATAGCTCACCGTATATTTATTTATTTATGATCAGGCAACGCAGGTCCATATTTAGGTATATAAGTGCCTTATAATCTAACATACATATTCATACTTATACTAGCGCCACGCCGCGGCTTCGCACGGGTATTTTTATCAGTGTTTCTCAACTATATTATGCATGTATTATACATATAAACCTTCCTCACTCACTCACTCAATCACTCTATCTATTAAAAAACCGCATCGAAATCCGTTACGTAGTTTTAAAGATCTAAGCATACTTAGGGATATATAGACAGCGGGAAGCAACTTTGTTTTATACTATACTAGCTGTGCCCCGCGACTTCATCCACGTAGTATTGGATTAGCGGGTTAAAAGTATCCTATATGTTAATCCCGGTTATAATCTATCTGTGTTCCAAGTTTCATCCAAATCCGTTCAGTAGTTTTTGCGTGAAGGAGTAACAAACATACATACATACATACATACATACATCCACACTCACAAACTTTCGCATCCTACTAATATTATAAATGCGAAAGTTTGTGAGTGTGGATGTATGTATGTATGTATGTATGTATGTTTGTTACTCCTTCACGCAAAAACTACTAAACGGATTTGGATGAAATTCGGAATACAGATTGATTATAACCGGGATTAACATATAGGATACTTTTTAACCCAATAATCCAATACTACCCGGATGAAGTCGCGGGGCACAGCTAGTTTATAATATTAGTAGGATAGTTTTGACGTATTTTGAGTCAATCGAGATGCCAACGGTTAACACAGATGGATCCCAGGAATTGGCCGTAGTTATTAATGGGTCTTGTTACTAATACCTAAGGTGCATTTGGTTAACGGTACTCTTCAAACAGGAGCGGTAAGTTGGTAGGTAAGAGGTGTCCTTTTAACACCTAATGCGGCAGTTGTGTAGTATAATTTGACACTTAACAAATTTGTGAGCGAGCTGTGAGCTCACCTTTGCCAGTGAACCGTCAAGATTATTCTCATGTAAATAAATGTAAACAGTGCTTCAGTGAATAAGTGTACCTATTTTGAAAATCAGCCGTGATCCAAACGAGGTGTTTTACATACGCATGTTAGCAGTGCTTGGGATATATTCTATTGTCAGTCAAATAATATGTGCTTTGTGTTGTTTAAAGCGTGCCTTTTTAAGTATGTTAACCTCATGCGAACTGAGATAAATATCGCTAGACAGAATTCGCCTTGCAATACGTCAAAACTGATTCGCATTTAGTTAACATCTCTCTGATCGCATTGATGCATAATACAGTTTTGACAGTTTTTCTATGGGAAAACTGTCAAAAGTGACGTATGACTGGAAAAGCCATAATAACATCAGCTACCGGTGATTCTGCCAAGTTTATGGGACAAGTTAAGTAGAGATACAACCTTAGTTTTCCTATAGAGAAACTGTCAAAACTGACATTTTCATTTACACGACGATAGATCAGTTTTGATGTATTGGGAGTCCAATGTTAGTCAAATCGAGCGACAGTCGTTAACAGAGTTTGGCCCAAGATGGTCCCAACCCAATCTAAGGTTGCAGTATATAGATATACATAGATCACCACGGCGTTTCCAGTGACGACGGTAAATTTACCTCGATGGGAATAGAACCCGCAACCCGCAACGAGCCGGCGGTGCACAGTGCTGATAATAAAAAAAAAAATATTGCGGTGAATTTTTTTTTTGTACGTAATCTCTTTTAAAAATATTTGGAGAAAATCGCATTGAAAATGGGTAATTCCAGAATGAGACGACAAAATGAGCACAATGATTGCACCACGAGTATCTTGGTACCACCACTTCGTATTAATATGCTGACGTCATCAGATTCTGGATCATATCGGGCGCTGTCAGGGTTGGCTATTTCGATATGAGATGCCGTTTGCTGTTTCCCTTCACAATTTAATTCTGTTAAATTCTTTATGTATATAGTATTACTAGCTGAGCCCGCGACTTCGTCCGCGTGGAATTTAACTTAACAAAAAAGCCCGATCCCGCGTTCTGAGCCCGCACGACAGGACCCATTTTTTCATTTTTTTAAATTTTGTTTTTCTAAAATAAACGCATCCTAAATTACTGCTTATAACATCAGCTATCTACCAGTGAAAGTCCCGTCAAAATCGGTCCACCCGTTTCGGAGATACTCTTTGATTTCATGTGTTTTTATTTTTTTACGCGGATCCCTAATTATTTTTCTAAAATTAAAGTAGCCTAAGTTACTCCCTATAACATCAGCTATCTGCCAGTGAAAGTCCCGTCAAAATCGGTCCAGCCGTTTCGGAGATTACCCGGAACAAACACACAGACAGACAGACAGACAGACAGACAATTTTTTTTTAAATCGCGTTTTTGCTATAGGTGTCGTATGTACTTTCATATGCATTTAGTGAAAAGGTGTTATTTTGATATTACAAACAGACACTCCAATTTTATTTATTTGTATAGATGGGTTTATTCCATTAACTTTAGCCCCGTATTAATAAATCGATCTCATGTCTGTGAGCGATCTTGAGTACGCTATATTGGCATATCATTTTGTACTGGATTAGGAATTACATTTTCAACATCACTCTCAGACTTGAGATCGATTAATTAATATTTATGGGCCCTGTAGCCGCTCTATTGTCGTTGTATGGCGAGGGCGGTTTTTTTTTTTGATATGACTATATTACGTTGGCCAGAGTGGCCATAACAACTTCACCCGGACAGAGGGCGAGCGCAAGTGCGCTCCAGCCAGAGGGGCAGGGGGGCAGCTAGCTCAAGGGCGCCACAAGGGACACGACCTCCGCTTGGGCCGCTGCTAGGAGAGGTGGCGAGGGTAAATCTACCACCGGATCGGAACGCGACCTCGACTGAGAAGATCCGGCAAGAAACTCAGCGGGCTTGTCGGGTGCCAAGGTGCGTCTAGGTAAGTAGACGCACCTTCTAGCGGAAGCGGGGGTTCGTCGACCTCGCCGGCGAGGTGTCGGTGTCTGGTGGGGAGTGTGCGTGTGTCGTTCTCCTCGACATCTGAGTCTAATGGCGAGGGCGGTGCGACCAAGAAAACAACAGCTGTGGCCTGTATAAACAAGGTAACACAAAAGGCGCGAAAAACTTGAGAAAAACAAAAGAAGACAGGCGGGAAAATCTTTTCTTTTTCATTAATTCTTTTTTTACATTCGGTCGGAAATTTAATTAAAAGAAACTTTGATGTTGCTAGCAGGCCCTTTATGAAATACTGAGCCAATTAGCATGCACGATTTAAAAATGTGAGGTATCATTGACTAGTATTTAGCGTGATAATCTTCTTGCAACTCCTCCTATATTTTTTTTTGTTTTAATTCGTGGGTGTTCGTTCCTAGAATATTTAGTTCTTCCCAGGGACTCGTCAAGGTTCAAACGTCGGCTTCATTGGACACCACTGTCGTTCCTGCCTACGCATGCCATGCCGTCGTGCAGTCCTTTTTTCTACTGTTCGGTGACTTTGCACACAAAATGCAGGAAATTGAGTGGCCTTAGTATATCATCTCTGGTATGCCTGTATCAACGATTTGTGTTTTAGAATTCTAAATCGAATCAAGAAAAAGATTGTCCCAAATACACGAGCTGGCGCCCCAATTTGAAAGCTCTAAAACCTCATTACTAGTATAATAAAGCCAATCGTTATAACAGACGCTATCACACAGTTGGGATATTTTAATATCTTGTACACATAGGATCAAGATGTTAAAGAGATTATTCTCGTCTTTAACAGATTTAACTCCGAAGTGATGCAGTCACCTGCATTTTTTAGGTGTTGACTCCAGCGATATTTTAAATCTGGTCGAAAATTACCTTGCAATACAGCCGTATTATTATGACACTACAGTTGTAATTGCGTTGGCAAATTTTTCATATTAGCCTTTCTAACTAAGGTGACTTTTAGGCTTACTTATATCGTTGTAGTTAATCTAGTTATGGGAGACTGGAATGCTAAGATTGGAAGAGGTGAGGTCCAAGGAGTGGTTGGAAAATTCGGGTTGGGAGAAAGGAATGACAGAGGAGACATACTGGTGCAATTTTGTCAGGAAAAGGAACTAGTTGCTGCCAACACATACTTTCAACTGCCTGCCAGAAGACTGTATACTTGGACATCACCGCGGCACACTCCTCATCATGTAGTGCGTAACCAGATTGATTACTTGATGGTGAACAGCCGCTTCAAAAACTGCATCAAAAGTGTCAGAACATACCCAGGGGCGGATATAGGCTCTGATCATAATCCAGTTGTAGCCAAAATGTCATGTACCCTCAAAACAATAAAGAAAAAGCCCCCAAAGAATACAATAGACATAAGGAAAATCAAAGAGCTACAAATAAGAACAAAAGTTTCCAATGACATTAATGAATGGGCCGTAAGCTCGGAGCGGGTGGAACATCAAGAATCAGTTGAGGAGAACTGAGAGATAAGATGGTTGCTGTCAACAAGGATCACCTGAAACCTGACAAATGGGTGCCTAAACAAGTGTGGATGACAGAAAAGATTTATCGCCTTATGGAAGAACGGAGGATGTACAAGAACACAGATAGTACCAAATATAATGACCTAGAGAGAGAAATAAGGAGAGAGGTACGCTACTCCCGTGAAAAATGGTACCGAGAAAAATGCGAGTATGTGGAAAATCTACATGCCAAACATGACGCATTTAATCTACATAATGAGATAAAATCAATGGTCGGACACAAGAACTTGACACATCAACTGCTAGATGACAGTAACCATCCAATACTGGACCTGGAAAAGAAGAAGAGTACTTGGAAAGAGTATATTAAGACAATGTTTGCTGATGACTCCAGAAGTGAAGAGGTATTTGAAACTCGTTCCGAAGATGGACCCTCGATATTGAAGGCAGAGGTCAGTAAGGCGCTGCGTAACGCGAAGATAGGGAAAGCAGCTGGACCTGACGATACTTATATCGAGGTACTCAAGCTAGTTGAGGATGACCACCTGGGGAGTTTAACACAGTTCTTCAACCTTATATACGACTCAGGACAGTTACCAGCCGACTGGTTGAAATCGGTTTTTATCACACTGCCTAAGAAGAAGAATGCAAAGAAATGTGAAGAATTCAGAACGATAAGCCTTATGAGCCAAGTGTTAAAACTGTTTCTTAACATCATTCATGCGCGAATAAGGGTTCGGTGTGATGAACAACTAGGCGACAGTCAATTTGGATTCAGAGCTGGAGTGGGAACAAGGGAGGCTTTGTTTGCTGTACAGGTTCTGATTCAAAAATGCAAAGATATGCAACAGGACGTTTTCCTTTGTTTCATTGACTATGAAAAAGCGTTTGATCGAGTGTTACATGATCGCCTTATTGCAATTTTGAACAACATTGGATTGGATAGCAAAGATGTGCGTATCATTCGGAATCTGTACTGGAAGCAGAGAGCGACCGTTCGTGTGGATGGTGAAGAAACTGAGGAAGTAGAGATCAGAAGAGGCGTTAGGCAGGGTTGTATACTCTCACCAATACTCTTCAACTTGTACTCGGAGGCAATTATTGCTGAAGCACTGGAAGAGCTTAATTGTGGCATCAAGATTAATGGGCGCTTGGTCAACAATCTTAGATATGCAGATGACACCGTCTTGATAGCTTCCACAGAGGCTGAATTGCAAGAAATTGTTAACCGGGTCAATGAACACAGTTTAGGAGCGGGTTTGCGTATGAACGTCTCCAAGACGAAAATCATGGTGGTCACAAAGAAAGAAGGTGTAAATCCCGTGATTTCCGTAGAGGGCAAGGTATTAGAACGTGTGCGTAAATATAAATACTTGGGCACATGGGTTGATGAAAACTGGGACAGTGACACAGAAATAAAAACCCGAATTGAAATCGCCCGTAGTGCCTTTAATAACATGAAAAAGGCACTTTGCAATCGCAGCGTAAAAGTACCTTTACGCATTCGTCTACTTCAATGCTATATATGGCCCATACTCCTATACGGATGCGAAGCCTGGACCCTTAAAGAGCAACTGCGAAAACGTATAGAGGCATTTGAAATGTGGGCATATAGACGCATGATGGCCATAAGCTGGACTGACCGAGTGACCAATGCAGAAGTTCTGCGTCGAGTTGGGAGGAAGCGCGAACTGATGCAAACCATCAAAAGGAGAAAGGCCGCCTATCTAGGTCATATAATAAGGCACCCAAGATACGCACTTTTAAGGGTTATTTTGATGGGAAAAGTGGCCGGTAGAAGAGCTGTTGGGCGCAGGAGGAAATCATGGCTGCGAAATATCCGAGAATGGACGGGAGTCTCAAGTGCAGCGGAGCTTTTCAACCTCGCCAAAGACCCAGAGATATATGCGGAGCTGACTGCTAACCTTCACTAGTTGGAGAGGCACTATGAGAAGAAGATATCGTTGTAATAAAGTTGCAAATTCCTTAATATGGGTACTTGTAAATGCAGTTTACACTTTTTTCTAGGCAATTGGGCTGTGTTCTAATGTGTGAGTTATATAAGCAACTGGCGATAAAAAAAAAACTAAAAATAATAAAGTAAAAAGACAAGCCCGATGAGTTTCTTGCCGGATCTTCTCAGTCGAGGTCGCGTTCCGATCCGGTTGTAGATATAAGAAAAAAAATATGTAAAATTGACAATTTGTAATTGCCCCCGTAGGCCTAAACAACATAAACGCTTTGAATTTGAATTTGTGACAAATATTCAACGGTCCATTACTCAGTAAGTATGGTATTTACATAGTCTGTCTTTACTATGCGTCTACGTATCAGCTATTCTCCTTCCTCTTCCTCTGTCCCACTCCCCTTCAGGTCGACAACCTGCGAACCATGCCACAGGTATGCAGGCATCTATAGGCGACGGTAACTACTTAACATCACCGACTTTGTTAGTGTATAAAAATATGTTACATGCGGCTACGCAACGTGGTCGCCGCAGCCACGCGTATCGTTTAGAAACTTATTTTTTCTGGTGCTTGTCAGCAAACTAATATATAAGTAACTAGCTGACCCGACAGACGTTGTCCTGTATTAACTTTGAATATTGAATTAGAATTGTTCCGCTCAACTTTCTCATTTTTTTCTTTCATAAGAACCTTCTCCTGGCAATAATAAACACAACAAAAAAAGAATTAGCGAAATCGTTACATCCAACGCGCGATGCGATGACCAAGGAAATAGAGATTCATTTATATATATAGATAATATATGAAAGTATACAGGGTGTAAGGGGCATCGCAACGAAAAATGATACCATGGATTCAACTCATGGTTCTGAACCCCCCATGACTTGAGAATGATAATTATGAATAATAAAAAGCTAAAAAAATAAAAAGTGTTGAAAAGTTTTAGCATAATTCATGAAAATATCGACGGATAATTCCAATTCAATAATATTATAATTAAAAAATATCTAAGTATAAATATTATTTTATAAATCTATGTGCTTAATGGAAGAATTCTCAGAGTTCTGTTTTCCTTGAATACTGAATATTACCTATGGTGTTTATTATGAATAATACAATTATGAATAATACAAATAGGTCATAAGCTATAATTAAATTATCATTTCGTATTAATGATGACCTCAATGTATTTATATTTTCACGCAACAACAATTAATTATTTTTAATTGTCTTAGAATACATGTAAGAGGTTGTGGTAATCTGGTATAATTATGAAGAACCATAGTTATATTATTAAAATATTATACCTACCTATAGTTCTCGTGTTAGGGGCGTATTCCTGAACTGATAGGTAAGTATAATAATGGTTTATATTGGAACAAAAAAATTACCTAAATAAAGAATCAACCAAAAACATAAAGGCAATTAAGCTGTGTAGCTACGTGTAAGATAAATGCAATTGAACATTTAAAAATCCCCTAGGCAACGTATTTTTTAAACTACAAAACGGCTGCACCGATTTTCATGAAACATAGCTAAGAACACTCTCGGTCAGAATACCTTTCTAACATAATAAAAAAGTTGAACCAACTTCAAAAAAACCTATGTGCACTAAAAACCTAGAAATAACTAGATTCCACATAATTTCTTTAATTTGGAATCGGCGCTACTATCTTTACACTAGGACTTAACTCAAACTACTGAACCTATTTTTATGAGATTTATATGGTATCACTAAGGGATCCTGACAATCAAGGCCTCAAATAGTATACCACTTATACGAGTATATATGACACTTATAGCCAGAATGCATCTTATGACAACTCCACTGAGCCCAAACACGACAAGGTTACATTGTGTTATTACGGAGTTCCGGCGCCTACCTTCCAGTTTCTTCATCATCTGATGATGAAGCCGGTAGGTAGGCAGTTTACTGAGACTATTTTAGAGACCGCAACCACCACTGAAAAGTCACAGGAAAGCAAATCACGCAATTTCGTTTACTTGGATGCTGTATTTTTTCCAGTTATTTTGATTTTAATGCCAAACTACTGAACCGATCTTGATGAAATTTTTATGGGACCAATCTGCACGGACATCCTTTCATATGCAAAAATATTTTTTCGAATCGGTTTATAAATGACGGAGTTATGCGCTAACAAACATAAAACAAGAACATACACACGAATTGATAACCTCCTCCTTTCTGAAGTCGGTTGAAAACTGGGCGCTACGATGCCACAGACAGACACAGATACACAATATGTTAAACTTATAACACCCCTATTTTTCGTCAGGGGTTAAAAATCTAACATATTATTATGCAAATAATCCACCACTATATAAGTACTTAGTTATGTGTGGCGCCAAACAATTCATTGATGACGTCGGTACTGAAAACCGATAGGTACGCTGCGTCACAAGATACTCTAATGTTTCTCGTTTACACAAACGCAAATGCCTGTGCGTGTGTTCACATTCCAATTGTAGGTATGTAGAGTATTTCATTGGAATGAAATGATTTACGCACGTTATATACGAATTTTCTAATTATAACCGTCGGCTCAGCGATCGGGATTCCATTGCTAAAGGTAAGCATTTATTTTGACGTGTGGCAACACAGAACTACAATTTGACACAATTGCATTTGATACTTTTTCTTTAAAAAAACGCAAGGTTTTTTTACGGTAGAGACAAGCTGTAGCCAACCGAGTACAGCTCGTATACGGGCTGGGTTGACCGGGGTAGTACCACCCTCTTACAGAAAATCAGCGTAAAGTATAGTTATTATCTCAGCCTAACCAATGCTACTGAAAAAACTATAAAAGTTTATTAATTGTTAAAGCCTCATCCTCCCTACCGACCAAGAGTCTCATCAAAATTGGTTGTTGGCAAAATCATCGACTAGGTAAGTATATAAACATTTTAAAATTCGTTTTAAATAGTATTTAGTATATAGATAGCTCTCTACTAAATGGAGATTCGCCAGGTATTAAGGAGATTATTAAATCTGTAACTCCTACATCGCCGCGATGCCCGCGATTTAGTATTCAATTAGAGTTATTTAAGTATCTACACTAATAATCTAATAAGGGTTCATCTAAGTCAAAAGCATCGCACGATTTTAAGTAGTAGGAGGCATAATTCTACAAAGTCTTCAAAATACCATTTGCAAAAAAATATTATATAAATTAAATTATAAAAGCTTTTAGGATGCCTACCTACATGAGCGTTCGACGCCGAAATTCAGTCGCCGAATCACGTTTTATCGAATCGCTATTTATTCATTTTGTACTTAGAAGACCTCTTGATCGATATATTACTGTCTGTCTACAGACGGATTGGCCATCACGTCTTCAGTGGCTGAACATTCAAAATACCCAATTGATGAAATGTGACTCAGTTCAATTGTCTAATCATGCGTCGCAATTTTTAAACTGAAGACTGTTAACAATGGTTAACATCAATAAAAAAGGTCCTGTGGTCCTGTCTTAAATGAGTTCGGCATTAATTTAATCCCCGAAGATATGGAGAGGGATGTTCATACCATAACGTTTGTGGCGACCTCACATTCACGTCGCCGACAGAAACGGACAGATGGCGCTAAATGCAGCGCCTCAATACAATGTATGGATTCTTCATAGAAAAACGGAATCACGATATTAAGTCTCGCAAGCATCGTGACTATATACAAGACCCCGAGAATAACCAGCGGGGCATAGCGGCCGCCCTGCCAGGCATAACACCCGCCTGGCTGGAAGATCTTCCCTATTCCGCTAAACTGGTGACCCCGACAACGAACCTACCCTCTGAAGAAGTCAACTCAAGCACGGACATCACATCACCGCCCTAAATTCGATGGTCAGCACCTGCAGTCACGCTCACACAAACAATCCACTGCCACCCAGGACTACTACAGCCGACTCATCGCGCTGCCAGTCCTGCAACGCACACAGCACGCCAGCAAATGTCACCTAGGACTACACCACAGCCGACTCACCGTGCCAGGTTTGGTTCTACGACACACGCTCATCAGTCTCGACTCACCGCAGACCACACGAGCTTTCTGGCATCCTTGCAAGGGCACTCGCACTCCTTGGTCTCGACTCACCGTAGACTACGAGCATATTGGAGCATCCAACCTTGCAAGGACAACGCACCTCGAGCAGAAGCAGCAATTTACAAAGACTATCGACCTCCGGTCTTGGAGGGGAGTCCTGTGGCGACCTCACATTCACGTCGCCGACAGAAACGGACAGATGGCGCTAAATGCGGCGCCTCAATACAATGTATGGATTCTTCATAGAAAAACGGAATCACGATATTAAGTCTCGCAAGCATCGTGACTATATATACAAGACCCCGAGAATAACCAGGGGGCATAGCGGCCGCCCCGCCAGGCATAACACCCGCCTGGCTGGAAGATCTTCCCTTTTCCGCTAAACGTTCTTTAGGGCCATCTAAAGTAATGGGCTATCTCATCTCATGTCTGAGAGCAATCTTAACTTTTGACATGTAAACGACGGCTTCTGAAATTGGTTCTCATTTCACACGTAGTATCCCTAAGGAGTTTGTGATCATTACGTCGCTTTCAATATACCTACACTCATCGGAGGTTTGAGAGCGCGTTTTGTAAATCAGTTTTTATTGACCAACAGGAGGCTTATTCGTGTTGCCTTCGCAAGCATCAAGTACAATAATCAACAGTAGGTATATATTAAAATTCAAAGGAAATCAAGTCATGGAAATAATACGTAGGTAAGTACGACTACGTCCATGACACAAGTTTGGAAATTCCAATTTTCCACGTTCAGTCAAACCATGAGTCTTGGTTCCGTTGTCTACAGTACCTAATAGTTTTTAGGGTTGATGTTCTTAAAAAAAGTTGTTAAAAAAATGATTGTGATTATCTTGATTCGGCAAGAGTAGCAAATTACAATTTGGTAGATGTTCCGCTTAACAAATTGGTATGTCCTCTCGGTATTGTTAATTGTTTAACAACTTTAATTTTTACTATAAATTGTGTGATATACCGACAATGTGAGTTGGTCGTCCTCTGTTCCCACGCCGATGTAGCTCAGATCGGAGGTTATTGTGTAAATGTAACATTTTAATTTTGAAGCGAAGCTCTACGAGGATACGGACGTTCGGGACGCTCGTCGCGCGGCCATTCTATTCGTGGTAAGCTTTGATAAAGGTGCTAAGCGTTAAAAACGCTTAGTTCCTACGCTTTATACTATAAAGCTTCGCTTCTTTCGAGCGGCCCGAACGGCACTGTTTTTCTATAAGATTTAATTTATATATTTGAGAAAGCTGTTTAAAAATATAAGGTCTTAATGTACGATACCTAAAGATGATGTATCTTATCTGCTGTTAGCTTATTATTGTGTGATAGGTAATGTAAATGAAACCATCTTCTCCACCCTGTCAACAAAAAATATATTATATCTAATCTAAGGTGCATTTACTAAGGCACCATACTAAATATTGTGTAGATATAGATATTATTAAAACAAGACTTGTTTAATAGTACCTAAGTAATATAATTACTAAGAATTAGTGAAGTACTTCGCTAAAGTCTGAAGCCTTGATTCCAAGAAAAGTTACGGGGCGGGAGCGGACCCAAAGCCATTGTGATTGGTCGGGAGCGAAGGTAACGCATTGTGATTAGTTTATCGAAAATAATAATGAATTGCGATTGGTCGATCGCAAAATCTTATAGACCTCCCTAAGCGTATGTGTTTCGGAAACTTTTGTCCTTTGGTGCGGATTGTAAAATGTGTTTGGTCCCTGCATGATGCCCAGAAAATTATCAGCAGTTATTTCGAGAACGTTATGTGAATTGTCTCATATGTTTTAATTGATTTATCGTTTGGCCCTTGGTCCAAGCGTCAAATAAATAAAGCAGCGGTATGCGATGCCCTCATCCGTCCGGATGGACCGACCGAGATTCTATTAAATTTAAATTAGATAGCAAAAAACATTGACGCTTATTGCTTGTTAGAAAAGATTTTACGTGTTTCTATACTTATATTGGCACTTATTGGGTTTCCTTCAGTGAAAGGGTTATATTACCTAGGTCAACTTTCTACATGGGTCTGTTAAAAATATTTACTGTAACGGTTATTTAAAGATGGTAAGTACTTGCACTGTATTATTTAAGGTAGGTACTTGTAGCTTTTTCTATATTTAAAATTAATCGATACATAACGGTGGCAGGATTCAAGCGGGTACAGACCTTTTAAAAATATCGCTTAGTTCATCTATGGTTTATCATGATGACAGTATCGGTAATAATGACAGATTCATGTTATTCATTCGTTCGGTAATGAATGACATTACTAAATATCCCCAAACATTCCAACCATCATTGATCATTCCATGAAATATTACGTAGGTATACTCGTAGGCAAGGGATAGCAACAGTACATAGATAGCACAAATATCAGAATTATAAATAAATAAATAAAAATATTAAAAAAACCTTTGGCGCCGTATGGACAGTTGATCTGAATACGCCCAATTGGCACAATTTAGTTGCCAATCAAATCGGGTCGTTTGGAAACCACTTTATCGAAAAGGACAGTTCCAATGAAACCGCCGACAAAAAATCCAGTCTCCAGCTGGCTAAAGGAATAAGGAATAATGATCACTGAAATATTTGGGGCATATTGTGAAAATACGGTTTTGATCTTATTTCAGTTCGCATTGTTATTGGAGAAACAAACTTGGAAATGCGTCATCTACTTTAGGGTTTCTCATGAAAACCCTGAAATTTATGTGGAGGGATCATATTGTGTTTACTGAAAAACTGAAAATAGATTTAACCTCTTGGCGTAGTGGTTTGAACGTAGGCCGCTCGCTTACTGTACTAGGTAGTTGCGGATTTAATTCCCGTGGGGCCAAATTTCGGACATGGCCTTTTCGCTTTTTTCCCAGGTCTGGATGTCATTGGGATCGCCCCCAGTCCATTGCACGGTACCCATAGTACAAGCGTTTCTTAGTTTGGGACCATACAGTTGGTATGTCAGTCTGGCGATATTTATTTGTTTATTATCAAAATGAGACCTTATGGCCCTTGACATACGGGGCTCCGGCTGCCAGAAGATATTTCGGCGTTAACCGCTTTCCAGCTATGTACTCTAACCTACGTTATTTTAGGGCGCGCAAACTCTGACCGACTGTTGTTCGCTTTTCATCGGTATTTCGTTCATTCAAAGGGAGGCCCAGATTCCGTAGGTGTTAAAGAAAATAAACACAGAATAAACTATTTTGATAGTTGGAGAGATGAGATGACTTGCGAATCGACGCTGGCAATTGCAAAAGCTACATACTTACACTAAATCCTTCTTTTGATATAACAACGTCTGCGAACAAGCGTACGAACCGTCTCATGTTAAGCAGTTACTGTGTTCCAACGCCTCCTATTATTACTTTCGATTAAAATCGTGCGGGTTCCAAGGCAATTTAACTTTTCCCCGGGACTCGTCGAGGGTCAAACCTCGAGGTCATTATTGGTCACCATTGTCGATCCTGATTTACAGGAGTAACAGTGGTGGGAGTGTGTGGCGGGACCAGTCCCAAAAAGAAAAATGCAGTTACTGTAGCCAATACAAGGTGAAACAGAAAGGGTATACCATATTTTTTTCTAGTTAACCTGAAAGTATCGGCTTTGGGAGAAATTTTAATAATTAAAGGTGATGTATAGCCTCGAGGAATAATTGGTTAAGTCGAGGGGCTCATAAAATATAGTTGTTTCTTGTCTGAATTCGCTTGGTGAAAAGAATTGAGGCCAGTGTTTAAGTGACCGCACATGAAACAGCTCTGGTGAAGTCCAATTTATTTTTATAAAGGAAGGAATGTACTCGGCATTCTTGTGGGCAAGAGATGTTACTTAAGACGGTTGCAAACTAGTGTACACTGGCACGTGGCAACCGGTTGCTCAATCAAGCCTCATCTTGATCTTCTCACCGAATACTCCAATATAGCTCAATCAGCTAAGCGAGACTTAAGTATTTGAGTATCAATTCCGACGATAGAGACGCAGTAATAAAAAAGAGATGAAGAAGCAGAATCATTATTATGATAAACTAGTTTCTGCCCGCGACTTCATCCGCGTAGATTTAAGTAAAGTATTCTATGTGTTAATCCCGGTTATAAACTATCTGTGTTCCAAATTTCATCCAAATCCGTTTAGTAGTTTTTGCGTGAAAGAGTAACAAACATACATCCACACTCACAAACTTTCGCATTTATAATATTAGTAGGAAGTAGGATATATATATATATATAAACTAGCTGTGCCCCGCGACTTCATCCGCGTAGTATTGGATTATTGGGTTAAAAAGTATCCTATATGTTAATCCCGGTTATAATCTATCTGTGTTCCAAATTTCATCCAAATCCGTTCAGTAGTTTTTGCGTGAAGGAGTAACAAACATACATACATACATACATACATACATTCATACATACATACATACATACATCCACACTCACAAACTTTCGCATTTATAATATTAGTAGGACTAGCTGTGCCCCGCGACTTCATCCGCGTGGTATTGGATTATTGGGTTAAAAAGTATCCTATATGTTAATCCCGGTTATAATCTATCTGTGTTCCAAATTTCATCCAAATCCGTTCAGTAGTTATTGCGTGAAGGAGTAACAAACATACATACATACATACATACATACATACATACATACATACATCCACACTCACAAACTTCCGCATTTATAATATTAGTAGGATAGTAGGATAAGATAGGATAAATGCAAAATTGCTTATGGTACTCTTGACCGAGTTTGCTCCTCCTTTTATAAAGGACCTAGTTGATCTTTTATTGTTCCTATTGTAAAAGGGTGTTCCTATTAAAAAGGGGGTGATTATTATTATTATTAGCCAACCCGCCCTGGGCAAGTGCGATTGGACTATAATATCCCAAGTCTTCTCGCTATAGAATCACCCGCTGGGACGGTTGAACCCCTCGGCGGATTGTGGGAGCATACAGTGGACTTACAAGTGGTCTTCAATCAGCTTTAACAGTCTTGCTTCTATGGCCCCAGCCCATACCAGCTATTTTTTGTCTCCCGCTTTGCACCGGAGGGAAGTGGAATTGTTTTCTTCCAACTCCTCCTATTATTTATTTCTTTTTAATTCGTGCGGGTTCTAAGACAATTTAACTTTTTCCCGGGACTCGTCGAGGGTCAAAAACCTCGACCGACGTCATTATTGGTCACCATTGTCGATCCTGATTTACAGGAGTAACAGTGGTGGGAGTGTGTGGCGGGACCCATCCTAAAAAAAAGAGCACACAGTAGACCCCAGGCTAACCTTTCGAGGAATACCAGGCCTAATGGTGTATTACACAGCGTTGGTTAAAACGCAGCCTAATCCTCAATCGCAGCTTTTGCTCTGGTCCAAAGAGTTTAATAGCAACTTAAACTTTTATAGCATTTTAATTTTGTCTGTCTGTAGTTTGGATTTATGAGGTCATAAATACTCCCTCAAATGTGGTCGTTTAAAGGTCGCAGTGTCCTTTGTAAGTTGAGAAAAAAAGGTCAACAGTTGTGAGATGATATCTATGTGGTTAGGTTAGTACCTAGCATGGATTTATCTCGTAACTGGAATGGGCACTTGATTTTTACAATGATATTGTACTTTATTAAGTCCAGTTAAGGTTTATTATACTTGAACACATCTGTAGGCTGAAAAACGGGCCGAGAGAGATAGGTAGCTAGAGCCAAGCTGTAGCCAATTGGCCACAGCTTATATACGGACTGGCTCGATTCGGGTAGTACCACCCTCTTGCAAAAGATCGTCGTAAAGTCGCTGTTATAGTGTTTTGTACGATGTGTATAAGAGAGACGGAAGCTCAACTTCCCATCCCTCTGCGCCAGTCCTCTTCAGGTCGGAAACGTGCGAGAAATGCCTTTGGTATTGCAAGCATCTACAGGCTACGGTAACTGCTTAACGTCAGGCGGATCGTACGCTACTTTGTCGACTTTATATAAATATATATAACTCAAATGTGACTGACTGACTGACATAGTGATCTATCAACGCACAGCCCAAACCACTGGACGGATCGGGCTGAAATTTGGCATGCAGGTAGATGTTATGACGTAGGCATCCGCTAAGAAAGGATTTTGATTAATTCTACCCCCAAGGGGATAAAATAAGGGATGATTGTTAAGTTAAATTCCACGCGGACGAAGTCGCGGGCACAGCTAGTTATAGTATAAAAAGGTGATCACGATTGGTCAGACGCTCACCTTAATGACAAAGGGAAACAAGCTTGTCTTACACGGGTGGGCTTCTGGAATTTAAATAATCTGTTACCAAGTTCTTACCACCATCGTTAACTTTGTAATACAAAGTCACTGGCTCTCAACGTTTCTCGATGGTGTAGTGTAAGTATTACATCATCCCATCATTTGAATATCGAATAAACATTTGAATATGGAACAAAGCTCCTGCGTGCCACTGGCATTCGCAATAACCGTTTGGCAACAAAATGGCGTCGTAAACCGAGCTCCAGGTGAAGCGGCTTGTAAATACACTAAAATCCGTTTTAGACGGACCGCTGAGGTATTTATTGTTCCATTATGTGTGCGTAATATTCTCTGACATCTCACTGACCGACTCATGAGGATCTGGCGACCGACTAATAAAATATTTATGAGAACATTTGATAATAATACCGACAAAAGGACTAAAACAGTGATCACAAACAAACTAATCGAGATAAAAATAGTAAAGATAAATTAATCTTCTTCTAAAGCCTAGTTAGCTATGAAATATGTGTATGTGCAACATAACACATATTTTATCAACAATTTATGATCCTTGTAAGTAGTAATTAGTGCAATAAATCTTAAAGATTTTAAGAGTAAAAGTGATGTCAACAAACGATGTCAAGGTGGACCGATTTAGATTATGTGCCGGTCTAATTAATTGATGGGGCAGGTAAAATTTGTGCATTGTTTGTGTTATTTTCAACGAGAGAGAGTGAATTATTACATTTGTTCAAAAACGGATTAGGTACTTACAACGATGAATGACGAAATTGGAATATGAAATGACGAAATACAGCAAATTTATATACTTCTCTGACGCTTAAGTGAGTAACAATTTTCATAATACGATCAAACACATCGTTTTAATGATGTAAGAAAATTTTCTGAAGAATCTATGTAATTATAAACATGCTTGCGACAAATTTTCATGAGCATTTGTAAAGTTTGATTATTATGAATACAGTATCTGTGGGTATCACAGAATAAGTAATTACTTACCTATGCATCCATCCTCACACTCCTATTGGCCATCGCTAAAACCTAAGGCACCACGTTGACAGTCCAGTAGAAAGAGACACAGTCCCACCAGGTGCATCACTCGCCTGTTTTTAAGCTTCGCGGGTGCCGTAGTCTTCACGGAATGTGTTGCTGGCAGGCTGAAAAATTGAGAAAAAAAGTTGTCAATTGAAATGATTTTTTTTTATGTTTTTTTTTTGTTTTTCTACGATTTAACCAATGTAAGGCTGAGTCATACAGACCTACGAATTGTACAAAATATATGAAGAAAGTGGAGCAGTTTTTCTGGTATTAGGTAAGTATCTGTGTAATATATTTTTTAGATACCTATTTGATACTTTCACTGCTCACAAATCACTCACAATCCTTGTTTCATTTTTGGTTGAAAGCGTGACCTCGTCCCGGATTCGTGGCAGATTGAAATTCGGTCACAAGATGCCAACTAAGCAAACACAGGCTGTCTGAAGCTAGGAAATTAATAAGAAAATCCTTCGACAAAATTCAGCACAGTGGATTTTTGGCTTCGTCGCAAGTGTAAACTTGAGTTCAGGTTTTTAATGAATTTTCCTATCTTGTTTCATACAATTCAAATGTGTGGCATTCATAATAGTGACGTGTTTGCCATTAAACAAGGAAAATGCGTACTCTTATAAGTTCTGCCAAAATAACCGGTATTTTTTTAAGTTAAATTTTCACCACTCACATTACCTACTTGACTATTAAAATATAATTAACAATAAGCATGAAATATTACGATACCTAGGCCAAAGAGAAGCGATGCAGAATAGTTTTGTTCGAGTTCAGTTCTGTTACCGCCGCGCTGGGCTAATAAACATTCGGGCAGGGATTTTATAAATGAAGGAGAAACGTAAAAAGTACGTACCTAAATAATGTAATTTTTTTATTTTTTTTTATTTGACTATATGTTGTTGGCCAGAGTGGCCATAACAACTTCACCCGGACAGAGGGTGAGCGCAAGTGCGCTCCAGCCAGAGGGGCAGGGGGGCAGCTAGCTCAAGGGCGCCACAAGGGACACGACCTCGGCTTGGGCCGCTGCCAGGAGAGGTTGCGAGGGTAAATCTACCACCGGATCGGAACGCGCCCTCGACTGAGAAGATCAAAGAATTTAATACAGTAATCAATTAATTTTCGTATTGCTCCCTTTTGGCCGTGGTACTGGTGGCGGCAGTGAATCAGACGAGTGTAAAAAAAACAAAAGAATTTTTTGCAGAACAATGTCGTTAGATTATTCCAGAAATTCGCCCCCTAGGCACGTAAAACTGTAGCTATACGTCCCGCCACTATCTGCCAATCCCGGTAGGTACCAACACAAATACGATACAATAAAACATATAATAGGTAAGTAAATATAAATATAAAATGTTATAGCCCGTTACTAGGAAAACAATATTCTTTAAATAACCACTGGCCCCCAAACTTTAAGCGTTACCCTTTATACCTGTTTATCGTTTGACATAAAAATGTGTTGTTTATAAAAACAAACGATTGATGGCAACCTTAACTCTCGAATATGTGTGGAGAGGATTAATTGTGTGGCTCTATTTTTATATCTCACTAGCGGCCCGCCCCGGCTTCGCACGGGTACATTGCGGTTACATTATTCGAGTTTTAGTAAGGATCCCTAATTTTTTTGAAAATATATTATAGCCTATGTCACCCGCGGATAGTGTAGCTTCCCAACAGTGAAAGAATTTTTCAAATCGGTTCAGTAGTTTCGGAGCCTATTCATTACAATCAAACAAACAAAGTTTTCCTCTTTATAATATTAGTATGATGAGCCAGTCGTGTCGGAAACAAAGATCTTAAAAATTTCGCTTCATGGTCGGAACTTTGGAATGTCAACTATGTAATTCTTATATATGCGTCTGATTGTCTTTACGAAATCATTGATAGGAAGAATTAAAAATGTTTTCTCGCGTTTCACATTTATACAGTGTCCAGTGACATAATATTTTAAGTTTTATATAAGTATTACGAACCAACTGCGATATTTGTATGATGGGAGTGAGCCCTAATAAATCGATATCAAGTTTGATAGCGGTCTTGAGTTCGATTTTGTATTAGTATGACATAAGAAAGACTTTTAGAAGAGCGCTCTCAGACTACAAATTGATTTATTAATACGGGTCTAAGGCCCGTGTTAATAAATCAATCAATCTCAAGTCTGAGATCTATCTTGAGTACGATTTTGACTTGTAATTTTGTACTGAGATGACGTGAGGATGACATCTCCAAGTTCGCTCTCAGACTTGAGATCGATTTATTAATAAGGGCCTTATGAAATCATTTTTTTAAACAATTTAATATTTCACTATTTAATATCAGGTTTGTACCCGTCAGATAATAAACATCCGGGAACGGATGAATGAGGATTGCGAATTAACTTTCAACTAACACATTTCATTTCATTCTCTATTGATGAGTAATGAAACTCATGTTGTATTTTGGATGTAATATTCTATAAGAATAATTTCACACTTCTATTTTCCAGTTTGCTTAAACTTGCTTTTCAATCTAGGTGTTGACCGTCGATATTTGATTTGCATACAGCGATTTCGTACAATCCGAAACACGAGATGCACATGTAACACGGAATGTAAATTGGTTGATGATGATATTGTTTTCTTATATTTACGCGAATACTACACATTGAAATAAAACTATTTTTCGGATTTTATCGCGTTTATTAACTTTATGTTCCCGACGTTTCGCTTGCTTTACAGCAGCCATGGTCACGGGGGGACTGAGGTGTTAGAAGTCCTGATGTCATAGTTAGTAACTGGGTACCCTAATATTTAGTTGTTGTTTGCGGTCCGATCCACGCAGAAAGTGCTCACAGTGTCTCCAGGTCTTGCAATGGTACACTTGGTTTTGGATTTAATTATATTAATTACTGGATCCCAAGTTGTCAACAAGTCAAGTAACACATTCCTCTACAAGATGCAGGGGTATACAAACTCGATTGTGAATGTGGGCTCTCCTACATACGGCAAACTAAAAGATCAGTAAAAACCCGCGTAAAAGAACATATAGCTGACGTGAAACACCGGCGCTCCACGAAGTCTGCAATCTGTGAACATGTACAGGACCGCACCCGCCATTATATCAGATTTGATAAACCACAGATCCTCGCAAAAGAACACCGATTCCGACCAAGGATGGTACGTGAGGCCATTGAAATTAAAAAAACATCCTAATTTCAATAGGGAAGATGGCTGGGTGCTACCACCAACTTGGGATCCAGTAATTAATATAATTAAATCCAAAACCAAGTGTACCACTGCAAGACTCCGAGACACTGTGAACACTTTCTGCGTGGATCGGACCGCAAACAACAACTAAATATAAGGGTACCCAGTTACTAACTATGACATCAGGACGTCTAACACCTCAGTCCCCCCGTGACCATGGCTGCTGAAAAGCAACCGAAACGTCGGGAACATAAAGTTAATAAACGCGATAAAATCCGAAAAATAGTTTTATTTCAATGGTTGATGATGAGTTTTTGGTAGATGTAGTATGATATTGTACTTTATCAATTCATAATCAGGTCTATTATGCTTTGACACTTTTGTAGACAGAAAAACGAGATGTAGAAGATAGTCGTTGATGGGTCTGTGTCCCTCACACTCCCAGGCGCCATCCTAACTAATCCTACTTAGCTCTACCTTTTACAATACGTCGTAAAAAAAATACCTTTTACAACTTATTCATTGCTGGGTGTGATATAGGTGCTATGTTGTCATTCGAAACATGGATGCAGTATGTTTTAAGTCTGCAATCCAGCCTTCAAAATGACTCATTTTGGGTAAACTGGGAATCGGTCTGGATTCCTCAATAATACGATGGTATTGAGAAATCGCATCGAAATTTCCTCGAACGCGCTGAGAGTAACAATATGACACATAATATATTATGTACTATATACATTGTTGTCGGAATATATAATATAAATACCCAGGTGATTGCAGCTGAGCGCGCCAAGTTCATTCGCGCGCGACTCTCAGACAGACCGAACGCGCCATCGTGAAATAATTTCCCGCGCGCGATATTCTAAATTCGAAACCTCAGTGACGTTTTTTTTTTTTTTCAATTGAAGTGTTATTTTTTATATTATGACTCCATGTAAAATGGGCAGTTGAATTTATTGTTTAAATTCAAGTGTTAAATAAATTATTGTATACGTTAATACTTTAATTTGACTGTATTTAGTTCTTAGTGTTGAAAAGATGACTTACAAGTAAGTAACATTTGCATATTAGGTATTATTGTTATAAGCCGGGGCGGTTGTATTTCACACTGTTTAAACCGTAACCGTACATTCATTAGACTTTTAATTTCTTGCTTCATTAGTTAGATGACGAAACTATGAATCTAATGTTTAAAAATATTATATAGCAAACAATACCAAACTACCTATAGGCATAGAATATATTTTAACACATTTTGTTAAGCTATTCTGGATGTTTTAAATTTTTCGATTTGGAATACCTACTTATGTAGCAAATTCCTAAAATAATAATCATTATATTAGCCCCTTTATTGTCCCGCTTTTGGGCACGGACAGCTCCTCACTGTGAGGGAGATTTAGGCCATAATCCACTACGCTGGTCTAGTGCGGGTTGGTGTATTTTATTAGGCGTTTCGAAAATTGGTTAGATTTTCTAAGACATGGAGGTTTCCTCAACATATTTTCCTTCACCGTAAGCAAGTGATAATCATATTTAAATATATGATTCGCACATAGGTTTCAAAAAATCCAGAGATAAAAGCCAGCGTTTAAATCCTGGACCTTAAACAATTTGCTATCATTGCTTGATAAGGGAATCAAAGTAAATAGGAAGGTACTTATTAAAAACTAGCTGAGCCCGCGACTTCGTCCGCGTGGAATTTAACTTAACAAAAAAGCCCGCTCCCGCGTTCTGAGCCCGCGCGACAGTACCTACTTTTTTTTTGTTTTTCTAAAATTAAAGAAGCCTAAGTTACTGCTCATAAAATCAGTTATCTACCCGTGAAAGTCCCGTCAAAATCGGTCCAGCCGTTTCGGAGATACTCTTTGATTTCATGTGTTTTTATTTTTTTACGCGGAACCCTAATTGTTTTTCTAAAATTAAAGTAGCTTAAGTTACTTCTTATAACATCAGCTATCTGCCAGTGAAAGTCCCGTCAAAATCGGTCCAGCCGTTTCGGAGATTACCCGGAACAAACACACAGACAGACAGACAGCTAGACAGACAGACAGACAGACGGACAGACAGACAGACAATTTTTTTTTTAAATCGCGTTTTTGCTATAGGTGTCGTATGTACTTTCATATGCATTTAGTGAAAAGGTGTTATTTTGATATTTCAAACAGACACTCCAATTTTATTTATTTGTATAGATTAAAACATTGGTAAAAGATCGTAAACATTTCTCTGTCATCGGTTTCTAGGCAACGGTTTGTCATTGAGTATTCCAATCGAATTTGGCTGTAGTATATCCATAAGTACGGTGAAGGAAAACATCGTGAGGAAACCTGCATGTCTTAGAAGATCTAACCAATTTTCGAAAGACATGTGAAATCCGCCAACCCGCACTGGGCCAGCGTGGTGGATTATGGCCTGAATCCCCCTCGTGTTGAGGGGAGGCCCAGGAGTGGGACGTCAAAAGGGCTAAATAATTATATCCATTAGTAAGTTTACGATATTATTTTCTTAAATTATCAACCGTTATTTCGTTCGTGTGTCGAGTTTTATCTTTAAATAACTGACCTAACAAACGTTGTCCTGTCTTAACTTTGAATATTTTTTAATTCAAAATGTTCCACTCAACTTTCTTATTTTTTTATTTCATAAGAACCTTCTCCTGACAATAATAAACACAACGAAAAGAGAATTAGAGAAATCGTTCCATCCCTTCACGCGTGATGCGATGACCAAGGAAATAAAGATTCATTTTTATTTAAATGTACTTATAGATATATTTACCATTATAGTTGATGGCTACCTAAATTCACATAACTACTTATGTCAAATCGGCATTGGCCGGTTGTTTTAATAGTAATAATGATGAGATAATCAAGAATAAAAAGAAACCCGTTTTTTATTTAAACAAGGCAGCAATCATTTCTTTATAGACTCCCAGCGGAAGTTAATGTGATAAAATATCATGTAAAGGAATAGTTCTTGGTTTTCGGTCGTATTCTTATCGGCCGATAAGACTTGCTAATGAGTTTATTAAAATAATGTAAGGTTTTATTCTAATAATGCCCGATATCTTGGATGGGGCTTTAGTGAATGCTGAAGATGATAAACCCAGTACCACAAAAAATAATCTAATGGGTTTCTTTCTAACAGTTTACCTTTGTTTAAATTAAATTATTATTATACCCTGCAAGGAGATGAAACTCAAAGTACAGTAACCATCTTATTGTTTTGTGATAACACTGAACTGAACATGATAGCTATTACATTTTATGTAAGTAGGTTATTTATAAAAGCCTGTATGTAAAAACACAATCAAAATGACAATAGTTGAGGCGTGTGTGTATGAACTCACCTTGACGATATGTTAAATATTTAAATTTTGACGTGCTTGGAAAACAAAATGTATCCAAGAACGGAATATCGTTCCTACTTTAATTTTAAATACAATGAAAAAAATATGAGTCTGTATTTTTTTTTTACTTGTCTATTACTAGCGTCCCGGCCCGGCTTCGGGCTTTCTATATTCTACTATTTATAAAATACTAGCTGACCCGACAGACGTCGTCCTGTCTTAATTTTGACTATTGAATTCGAATAGTTTCGCTCAACTTTCTTATTTTTTTCTTTCATAGAACCTTCTCCTGACAATAATAAGCACAACAAAAAAGGAATTAGCGAAATCGTTCCATCCGTTCACACGTGATGCGATGACCAAGGAAATAGAGATTCATTTTTATATAATACAGATTATTAAGTACAATGTATTATAAGTTTATTAAATTTAATTTGTATGCTATCAGCAACCAAGTAATATCGTTGCATAGTAGCTATGCTTGGCATGCGATTCGCGGAACAACAAAACACAAATAAAAGATCGGATCCTTGGAAATATATAAATCATTTTGTGTTCGGAATAGCGCCCAGACTGAGGCTGTAAACACAATGTCAAAGAAAAAAGTACTACACAGTTCTATGGAATTATATTTTATTCTAGTTATAGTTGTTTGCATAACAGCCGGGCAAATGGGAAAATGTTTAAAACAGAGTGCGTTCCTAAAGATTGAAATCAGCGCCGCGGTAGGCTTAGTAAGAGATGGCATGACGATCTTGATGCATCGGGGAGGACGGGCTAAGAATTTAAGGGTTCTTAAAAAAATACCGAAAACCAAATACAATTTTTGAAAAAGTAAAAAATATATATTTCTTAAGTACTGTGCACAAGTTTTGCAATAGATATTATCTTTCTTGATAATGCTGGCTGGTATCAAAAAATGCAGTTATGAAGCGAAATTTCTATACGGACATTCGGGCGCTCGCCGCGCCGCCACTCTATACGTGCTAAGCGTCAGACGTAAGTAGCGTTACATGATATATATAGGTATAAATACAGAGTGGCAGCTGCGACGCCCTACCCATTATACTATAAAGCTTCGCTTATTTCGGGCGTCCCTAGACGGCACTGATTTATTTATACTGTTATCAAGACCAATCGATATGTTCTTAGTCCACAACAAGAAAGTTGTGACAATACACACAGTATACTCAGAATATATTATAATACTTTAGTTAGGTACGCATATAGTCTATTTAGATCTTTTCAAAACAGATTTGTGTAAAATAAATAACTACAAAAATACATGCCTATATAGAAAAACAAATAAATTAAATCATTCTCTGTACTTCCATTAACAATATGTATACTTAAATAAGATTTGATTTTAAATCAGGCAATGTCTAAGATCCTAGTTTCGTACCTAGCCCACTGGCCTGTTCAGCTTTTATTAGCCCAATAGAGCCGGCGTTTAGTGGTTAATAACATTTTATTACTTATGTTCTTTCTGCGTTCGAAATAAAAAGTTTAGATAACAATATATACTGGAGTGCTTTGTTGCTAATTGAAATTTCACATTAAATTGTATTTCCCGAGTGTTGAGGATGAACGGCCTCGTAAAAAGCGGCACATCAAACTGGCTCAAACCGTGGCCAATCTCATAACAATGCGGTCATCCACACAGAGAACCCAGCACGGATAATTAAAGCAATAAAATGTTAAACAAATTATAGTCAGTTTCTTCGGTATCAACTGTACCAACTTCCAACCAACAGAAATGATTAATGCCATCAGATAATTTTTTGGATTGTATCCTACTAATATTATAAATGCGAAAGTTTGTGAGTGTGGATGTATGTATGTATGTATGTATGTTTGTTACTCCTTCACGCAAAAACTACTGAACGGATTTGGATGAAATTTGGAACATAGATAGATTATAACCGGGATTAACATATAGGATACTTTTTAACCCAATAATCCAATATTACGCGGATGAAGTCGCGGGGCACAGCTAGTTTATACATAATATAAGTAGGTAATTATAGGGGTCTAGGCCACTCATTCTCAACGGTGGTATCTGACGAAGACGTCGAGGTTTGACCGTCTACGAGTCACGAGAAGAAAGTAGTTTATTGTATTTCTATTTCTGTCTATCATTCAATCCGATCGCGTTCATAAACCACACTGTGCCTTATCCATCAGTGAAAGTATCGTCCTGATCCGGTTGTCGCTACTCAGCAAAAAAAAATTCGCGAGTCAGTCGTTTTGTGCGTTCCTTGTATTAAAAACAAAACAAAAGTATAAAATTCGCGTGACTAAAGTTGTTCTGCGTTCCTTTTAGATTGAGACAAGGATACCGTTCCGTTTTTGTAGCAACCCACTCGGAAATAACAACCGGTTTTTCATGTCCACCATGCTGTCCGAGCGAGCTTAGTTATTATTCCGATTGTACCTATGTAAACTTATTGTTTTAAAAATAATAGTCTTAGACCATCACGCCTTTATTTCCTTAAGATTTCTACAAATGATGAAAAAGAAAGAGAGAGAAACTGTCTGTACTGTCAAGTGTCAGTGTCATCCCACTGCAACGTGACGCCGTGGCAAAATAATCCTGATTCCATTCTGGTATCCGGGTTCTTATATGTCGTTGGTGAATTAGTTTTTACAGCTAAAATTGAATGAACATAATAAATAACTGCTTTGATTTCTTTTTATCGGTCAAGTGGCATCGCAAATAATCGATACATGTTATTAAATACCACCTTGGCTCCGTTTCTAATCGTATTAATTTTTTATCGGCGCTAAAAAAGTTGTGAGTTATTGACCAGCATAAATACCTTTTAAATTTCGAATTTGATTGGGTTCGTAGAGCAAATGCATTTTGGCGGGACCGTAAAAACTATTATTATTATCTTTGGCGGGATTGACGTATAACATTATTGTTATTAAATGAATTTGAGTGTGTAGGGGGCGTAGTAGGTACTTATAAGTCTGTGGCAGGGGAGCTATTTAATTCATGTAAAACTGATTAGAAACGAAATGAGGTATTGATTGATACCTAAGTACAAATAAAAATTAAAAAAGTAAATGTTCAGAAGAATAGTGGTACACATAAAAGAAAAAAAAATATTCAGTAGAATGGGTACAGCTTATTTTTTATAATGTACTTTTGTTATTATCTATGTTATCTAGGCAAAGGTATCTCCTTTATTTGCTTCATTATCAACCTCAGCGGTAAATAACAGCTGATTACATTACTAGAGCAAGACTCGAGTCGCACTTGACCGCATTTTATTTTTAATCTACGATTTATTATTATGTTTGGACTGCTTATCTATGATTTAAACATTCGTGATTTGAAATGCATGCAATTAAATATTAGTATGACCGTATTGTACAAATATGTATGACTAGTTATTGCTTGCGGCTTCGCTCGCGTTTTTGACTGAGCCTTAAAATTCTACAGAACATTTCTATAACGACCTAAACACTGATTATAAACGTCAAAACTCATGGCTGACACCATAGATGGCAGCGAAGTTTGTCTGACACGGTCATAAATCATTTGTTGACGTCACACTCTCGATTTCACCTGTGGGTGGGTGTGGTGATGCCATGTCCAATGCCTAGACACGTCATATATAATCATTAGACCTGTCACCTGTGAAGACAATAAGGCTCGGGGTAATAAATCGATCTCAAGTCTGGGAGCGATCTTGGAAATGTCATTCTTATGTCATGCCAGTCCACAATGACACGTTAAAAGCGTACTCAAGACCGCACTCAGACTTGAGATCAATCTTTTAATACGGGCCTAAATTCTAGTCACCCCAAAAGCCAAAATATTTGCCATAATATACCTACCTGAATATTTGAGATCAACTCTAGCTAGCGGCGAACTTTAATAATAATAATAATTTAGCCCTTTTGACGTCCCACTGCTGGGCACGGGCCTCCCCTCAACATGAGGGGGATTCAGGCCATAATCCACCACGCTGGCCCAGTGCGGGTTGGCGGATTTCACATGTCTTTCGATTGTTGGTTAGTTGTTAAGACATGCAGGTTTCCTCACGATGTTTTCCTTCACCGTAAGCAAGTGATAATCATATAGAAATTATGATCCGCACATAGATTTCGAAAAATCCAGAGGTGCGAGCCGGGATCTGAACCCAAGACCTGGTGCCCGCAAGACGCGTGCTTTAACCAATCGGCTATCACTGCTACAGCGGCGAACTTTAGTGAACTTATAAAACCATGGTAGAGCTATAGTTCTAAACGGCAGTTTCTTCGTGTATTCGTTGATAATTACATTAATCAGTCACGTTCTAAGAAAATTCGAGTCACATTGCGTATTAAAAGTGCGCAATTCTCGGAAACAAAACTCGCTTCAATGGTACACTTGTTACCACACACTGATGGGTCATCACGTAGGTACTCATACCTTTATCGTGAATAAGCGAGATAAGAATATCTTAGCAATCGTATTTCCCTTTCATGCTGATGTCGTCACCTCCGGGAAAAAAGCTCCAAAATGGCTACCTAGGCACTTAATCTTTCTTTAAAAATATGGCGCATCCAGGTTAATAGCTATTTCGCCAGTGTCAAGTAACAAATAGCAATACAAACACATTTAATAACAATAAAATACAAAAATGTGACCGTCCACTTTGGAAAACCAAAATGGAGGCCACCTATAGGCACTTGTTTTCCGACCTTGATTTTCGATTGAACTTTTGACAGATGAATGGAAATACGGATTCGGTGAAGGAATCTCGATACATTGCCCAGCAGCGCCCCTAGCGGAAACGGCCAGTTTTACTGGGTAATGTAATATGTATGGAAATGTCTCTTCTTCTCCTTCCTACCTGTGTACAAGGTGACACATAATGGGTATACTTTTTTTTTCAAAACTTAACTTTGTAATTCTAAAACCATCAGCTTTGGAGGGAACTTGAAAAACAAAAGGTGTTATAGGAATACAGCTGTTGACCGATTTCACAAGTCTACAAAACCTTTAATACTTCAACTGTCCCACAAAGCCGATAGTTTGAGATTTACAAAAAGTTGCAAAAAAAATAGTATACCCATTTTGTATCACCTAGTATAGGGGACACTTGGCTATCGGAGTTCGGTATTGTTGGCCTCTACTATTATTGATCAACTATTTGGTTTATAATTTTGAAGGTTGACAAGCCCAAGGTCAGGCCCAGGGTCCTTCTCCCGAATCATTTTTGTAGAACAGGCTTGATATCGTGTTGGTAACTCAACTCAACTCAAACTCAAAATTGTTACTATTCATGTAAGCCAACAAAGCATGAATAGTCAGAATCTACCACCGGCTCGGAATGCCGCTTCCACTGAGAAGATCCGGCAAGAAACCCAATGGTTGCTATGGTAGGTATACTGGGTATATTATGCGATATGTGTGTGGTATAGATAACATGACCAAGAATCATAAGTAGGTACTAATACCTTATCTATTCTTTAACTGAATTCGTTGACGACTAAAATCTGACCGTTAATTAAGTTTAACCGTCACCGTTATCAGTTTATAATTGTGTAACGGTTCACGAATAAAAACGAACGTCGATTACGTTTGCGTAAAGTGAAATTTAAAATTCGAACTGTCAGTTTTGAATTGTCTGGCGCCATGTGACTCTGGTTCTTTGATCTCTGGTTACGACGAGGAACGTGAGGATTTAAATTTCGAAAGTGAGAATTTTTAAAGTTTGGGTTCCGTCCCATTAATTAATGTAAATAAAATAATCTACCTTAATTAATAAATAGATCTCGAGTCTGGGAGCGTTCGTGGGTACGCTTTTAACGTATCATTTTGTACTGGAATGACATAAGAAAAACATATCCAAGATCGCTTTCAGATTTGATATCGATTTATTATTACGGGCCTGAGATTTTGATAATGTCATCAATTATTCTCTCTAGTAAGAAATATCATCTAAAGAGCGAACTTAAGTTCGATCTCAAGAGTTGAGAATACCTTACAAATTCGTTTGGAATAAGTATAATAATGATTAATAATACAGGAGGAAGGGTATTTCTGTAAAACATCATCAAACACATTCTATTTATGATATTTTATAACCGAAGATTTTTACGTGTCTTGTCATGGAGACTAGGTATGGTAAATTAATTACCTCAGGTAGAGCAAACAAGTTATGACCATGAAAAATTTATAAAATATTTATAAACCTTATCGTAATTATGTATTTATCGTGGAATGTAAACATAATAAATTGTACAGAAGACCGCGGAAGACTTGGCGACTGAGTAGCAGACTGTCATTTTATGCGTAAATTCTATTTAATACTTCCTTGTTTTTGTGTGTTAACATGTTTTCAGAGGCATCGGACTAAGGAGTTTTTTCATGGTTTATATTGGTCAACGTGTCCCCATGCCCCATAGCTTGAGGGAGACGATAGCAGTTTTCTCACGACTTCTTAAAAGACACGACATAAAATTTAAATAATCACAAATTAAATATACCCAACCCTAAAATACCGGGCCGTGTTCGAATTTCAAATGTTTAAAAGTTTATAATGTGACGTCTCTGGCGCCGGCGCCGATCCGGCTTAACGGTGCCGCCGCGAGCGTAAATGTCCGCGCAAAAAGATCACACGTCTACCTTTTTTCTGATGACAGTAAATTACACGCTGATATGGAGTGTAATGTTTAATATGTTTTTTAAATGCTATCAACGGACGTATACGTTTTTTTAGAATTGGTCGGACTTCCACCACTATTACTCTCTGTATAGATAATGATGTCCAATGATAACGAGGAGGGTTGACCCCCGACGAGTCCCGGGGAAAGCTAAATTGTCTTGGAACCCGCACGAATTTAATCAAATGAAATAAGAGGAGGAATTAGAAGAAAAAATATTAAAATGAGCATGAGGTCACTTTATATTATACAATCAAGGCTGAATTCCACAGGAATTTCAGTGTCTCCAATAAAATTAATCTACTAACTACCGTCAAAAGCGGTTCTCTTGAAGTTCCACAGCAGTCTGATCTTTGATCTCATACCGAATTGGTTTAGCGAAATCGGCACTAATTAATTTAAGATCTGCCGATAACTATTAGCGAGAAAGCTGCCAGTTTGAATATTTAATTAGATAATTGGAACATCTGTGATCAACACTTGTGTTTGCTACATAAATATATTTATTTTAAAACTAGCTTCTGTAGCGTAGATTGTGTATTCTGGATTTATGTCGACAAGAGTGTCACCTGACGGGTTCAACTATAGATAAGAACCATCCAGGTAATCTTATAAGTACAAAAAATAAAACATCAAAATGGGTCAACACACGATGCGCTTGTCTGCGAGCGCCGAGCACCCTTTGATTCGCGATGAAAAACCGTCAATCTTCAAACAATCACACCGACAACCTGCCGCCCTTGTAACTGAAAGGTTCTGGGTTCGATCTCCACCCTGGCAATTAAAATGATGACGTGAGACCACTCCTAGTACAATTCAGCTTAGTTGTAGGGGCTAAAGGGGCTACTAGGCATTATGATAAACACTGAAACATGTTATTGTCTCGGCTTGTGACAACAAGAAATAAAGATAAGAATATATAATACTAGTTTATGCTCGCGACTTCGTCGGCGTCGACTTAAGTAAAGTATTATATGTGTTAATCCAGGTTATAAACTAACTGTGTTCCAAATTTCATCCGAATCCGTTCAGTAGTTTTTTGCGTGAAAGAGTAACAAACATACATCCACCATCACAAACTTTCGCATTTACGAGTATAATATTAGTAGGAATTTTTGTGTAAATGTTGCGTCAATGCAAACCAAGGGTAACATAGCGCTAGGAATATTTTTTACAATTAAAAAAAATCCTCAATTGTTTCGTCCCTAAAGCTTTGATCCAAATGTCCCAGTGCAATCATTTTACAATCTCAAGTGATCAGGAATGCCAAGGTCTATTGAGTTGGCGTCGTTAATTGCTGCGATAAGTAATCTTAATCGTAGGATCACATAGCCGCCATTTAATTACGTTATCTAAGTACTTCAAATTAATACATGGCATCTTCTATAGTCACTTGAAGGCAGGGCTAGGTACTTACATTTTTTATTATTGTAGAGATACTTAAAAATGTATCTAATTCACAAATTGTTATGGAGTTTTTTTTCCCATTCTACTCTATAGAAAATGCTCTTTGAAACGGTAGTACAGTCTTACCACATTCTTTTTTTAATAATTTGGTTCATAAATTAATAATAGAAATATTCTGTTGCAAACCATAAGGACCATATTAACCTTAATTCTGAGAGCGGTCTTGAGTACCCTCTGGACCTGTCATTCGACGACCGGTTGGCGCAGTGGTTCGAACGGAGGCCGCTTGGCTTGCACTGCACTTGGTGGTTGCGAGTTCGATTCCCGCCGGGGTAAATTTCGGAAATGGCCTTATCGTAATTTACCTTGCTCTGGGTGTCACTGGGTTTGGGACCATACAGTTGGTGTGTCAGTCTGCCGATATTTATGTATTTTGGACTGGAATGACGTGGCATGATATTTCCAAGATAGCTCTCAGACTTGAGATCGATTTATTAACAGTGGTTAACTTATTATTTTATTAAAGTAGTACCTCCTCATGAGAGGAAAGATAACAAGCCGGTGCATTGTCAAATTCCAAATTCATATCAAGTTCTGTGCAATGATGTCCTTGCACAGTGTAACATAACCCGTACACATGCATGCGTCAGTCTACAATCTTTTGTTTAGTCTGTGTCTCTGGTGTCAACATTGATAATGCCAGCGGTATTTCCCAGGAATGTAGAGCCTACGAGTCATGTCGGCTAGACACATATATTTACAGGCTTTATAGAAAGTTCCAACCGATTAACAGCACCATTATAAAGCTCTCTAGTTCGCTGTGAAAAGTTCTAAAAAAATAGAGTAGTAAATATTTGTATCGGTTTGAGCCATTTCCATAAATTTTCTGTTAATCAATAGTCATCTCGTCATCTAAGAACTTTATTAATTTGGTTTGAATTCGTTTATATCGCACATGTATGAATATCCTAAAATAAGCAACGGTTCTGTTGAAGATATCCTATAATAGACTGGGGATGATCCCAGTTCACCCAGACCCAGACAGAAATATTGTTTCCGAAATTTGCACTGACGGGAATGTAATTACCTGGTGCAGCGGGTCCAAAACTGGGATCGCCCCGAGTGTCACCGGGATCGCCCCCAGTCCATTGTACGATACCTGTAGTACAAGCATTGCTTAGTTTGGGACCATACAGTTGCTGTCAGGATGGCGTAAAAAAGTTTGATACTTCCATGTCTATATAACTAGATGGTATTCTGTAAATAAACAAGAAAGTGATCATTGCTTATAAATATGACTACGTAAATTAAGATAGGTATAGTTATAAATTCACCATACATCTCGGGTACATTTCAAATCATCTTAAGTCTTTAATCATACATCTATTAATCATAATCACTCTACATTTATTATCCTGATTGTACCTGAAAGCTTTAAACGCTCGCTCAACTCATTCTCAATTCCAACACTCCGGAATAGAGTTCAAATCTTTATTTTGTTATTGAAAAACGTTTCTGCAATGTGCATTTTATACAATTAATCTATATTGAGATCAGTTTGGAAGAGATAAGATTGAAAATGGTTTGAGAAAGGTCGATCGAGATGGGGGCCCTTAATTATGATTAATGGCGTTTTCAAAGACGCTTATACCTAACTAGCGACCCACCGTCTTCGCACGGTGCAAAAAAATGTGTTTATTTACGACATTAGAAACCTCTAAAATTATCAGTGTTTCTCTACTATATTATGCATGTAATATATACCTTCCACTTGAATCCCTCTTTCTATTAAAAAAATACGAATCAAAATCCGTTGCGTAGTTTTAAAGATCTAAGCATACATAGGGACATACAGACAGCGGGAAGCGACTTTGTTTTATACTATGTAGTGATGCTTTGATTTATTATATTGGACATAAATAGGTACTTACTCTACAAGTCTTTGTATAGGCACTTACTCGTTTTGATATTTCCCGAAATACCTACTTACATTCTAATATGCGCACGGTGAAGGAAAACATCGTGAGGAAACCTGCATGACTTAGAAAATCTAACCAATTTTCGAAAGACATGTGAAATCCGACAACCTGCAGTGGGCCAGCGTGGTAGATTACGGACTGAATCCCCCTCGTAGTAAGGCGAGACCCGTGCCCAGGAGTGGGACATCAAAGGGGCTAAATTATTATTATTATTTATTATTTAAATTATAATACGCATATTTTGTAGACATTTACTTAAATACCGAGATAACTACAAGACTGGCTGGTCTTTGGCTGGCTTATCCAGAGTACCTAAACCACCGTCTCACAGTAGATAGACCTAAAGCAGTTATAGCTGCTATTCGCACCCTTTCCCATGCTATGCCTTCGGTTTTGCAAGCCTTGTTTGCCGACTTTTTTTAAAGATTACTTAGCAATGTGTGTTTATCAAATTTCTAATATTCCTTTTAGCCCCTCCAACTAACCTAATGCTTGTGCTAGGAGTGGGCTCACGTCAATAGTTTAATGGCCAGGATGGGGATCGAACCCGGAACCTCTCAGCTACGAGGACGGCCCCTCTAACCACCAGGCTATGGATGCTTCAAATATCTATACAAATAAATGAAATTGGAGTGTCTGTTTGTAATATCAAAATAACACCTTCTCACTAAATGCATATGAAAGTACGTACGACACCTATAGCAAAAAAGCGATTTAAAAAAAAATTGCCTGTCTGTCTGTCTGTGTGTTTGTTCCGGGTAATCTCCGAAACGGCTGGACCGATTTTGACGGGACTTTCACTGGCAGATAGCTGATGTTTTAAGGAGTAACTTAGGTTACTCTTATTTTTGAAAAACAAAATTTTTAAAAATGGGTCCTATCGCGCGGGCTCAGAACGCGGGAGCGGGCTTTTTTGTTAAGTTAAATTCCACGCGGACGAAGTCGCGGGCTCAGCTAGTTGTTACATAAGAAAAAATCTGCAGTTACTTTGTGCTTGGTATATGTCGTATAAGGTATATGGAGTAGTCAGACGAGTGAAGCCACCAGCAAATCCTAGTTACTTAATTGGAATTTAAAATATATTAAGTAAGTACCATATTAACTACCAATAACTTCATAGTATATTGGTCATAGCAATATTGAGTCATATTTGCATTTAGTGAAGGGATAAAGGTATTTGTTTGAATGTCAATGGACCTATTCAGAGGCAAAATACCTATGTCCCACTTACCTACGCGTATGTTACTAGATTTGTGTAATTTTAAACACGTCATTATTGAATAAGTAGGTAGGTATGTACTATCAAAAAATACCATAAACCCATGATTTTTTTGTTATCAAGAAATAGAGACAACACCATTTAAAAAAAAAGTGACGTCTAGGGACGCCCGAAAGAAGCGTAAAGCGTAGGGCGCCGCAGCTGCCACTCTCTATATATCTTGTAACGCTACTGACGCTTAGCACGGATAGAGTGGCCGCGCGGCGAGCGCCCCGAACATCGGTATATCTAGAAGCTTCGCTTCTATTAGTGTAAATATTACGTCTGCGAAAGACTGCAGGCAGATGCTGGATGCGGCAAGCTGAAGACAGGGCGCTATGGCGCTCATTAGAGGAGGCCTATGTCCAGCAGTGGACAAGCATAGGCTGATGATGATGATGATGATGATGATGATGATGATTACGTCTGTGCAAACTACTGGACCAATACGAAAAGACACCGCTTACTTCCACTTTCGTGATCTTCTCAGTCGAGGTCGCGTTCCGATCCGGTGGTAGATTTACCCTCGCCACCTCTCCTGGCAGCGGCCCAAGCCGAGGTCGTGTCCCTTGTGGCGCCCTTGAGCTAGCTGCCCCCCTGCCCCTCGGGCTGGAGCGCACTTGCGCTCGCCCTCTGTCCGGGTGAAGTTGTTATGGCCACTCTGGCCAACAACATATAGTCATATTAAAAAAAAAAAATCTTCCACTATCGTATGAGAATGCTATCGTCAATACTTGGCGGGGTATCTGGAATGACGGCGAATGTTGATTGGTCCGTTCAAGGTCGAGCCGTGAATGCCAATCATAATGCAGCATCATAAAAGCAACTGGCGATAAAAAAAAAATAACATTTAAAAGACAAGCCCGCTGAGTTTCTTGCCGGATCTTCTCAGTCGAGGTCGCGTTCCGATCCGGTTGTAGATATAAGAAAATATATATGTATAATTGTCAATTTGTAAGTGCCCCCGTAGGCCTAAACAAAATAAACGATTTGACTTTGAAAATGTCATGTGCGGTCATACATATGCTGTGGCAATGCATATTATGCTAGGCGAGCGCGGGTGCCCGGCTATGCGGCGTCTATGGTCTATTGATCAAACACACGGTCAAAACATTCACAGGAGTCGTCTCCCTGGTGAATCGGTCATAAAAATATTTCAACAAATGTCACACAGATGTTGACAATTGACTAACAAATACAACTTAAGGCTAAAGCGCCCATCTAGCCCGCGAAGTTCAAATTTTTTGTGGGGTTTTATAATTTGTTCAAAATCTGACAATAATAAAAGGCACATTATGTAATTCGCGAGAAAGACCGTGTGCAGTGCATTTATTAATATATCCAACTTACTCTAAAACATTTCAAGAACGACAGCTATCCAGATAATCTGGCAATTTTTGTATATTTAGTGATTTACTAGTATCATATCCACCGTGATAATATTTAGAGTAAAATAAATGTATTAATAAACGCACTGCATACTGTGTATGTCGCAAATCACAAAATGTTGTCTTAAATGTTTTCAGATTTTGGATAAACTATAAAAATACTCGAAAATTTTGAATTTCGCGGGCTAGACAGGCGCCTTCACCTTAAATAAAACAAATCGGCCTAATTCACACAAGTCAGAATAATTTATTGTTGTACGGGCTACGATATTTTGTTTTTGTCGCCGTTTGATTTATGTTACACGCGTTTTATGATAATTTATGTAGTCTTCGGTATCTTGGTTACGTTCACACATCTTTCGAAAATTAGCGCTAATTAGCTTTAACTAGTGGAGGGTAACACATCTATACCACGGCTACCGAGAAGCAGTACTAAATGGTAATAATATTCTAGTTCAAATCGGTCACTTGTTAATTTCTGGCCTCCATTTTATAGATTCGTGGGTCATGAAACGAAAAATAAATGAAGGCGTAAAGTTAGAAACAAGTAATATAAAATGATGTAGGTAATCGTTTTCGAATCCCGTATTCTCTTGGTATATTATACGGAGATGAAAGAGGGCTACGTTCTATTAGGAGTTACTCAGCCTCTCGCTGACTGATGAGAAGTTCAAATGAAACACCTCGTGAGTGAGGAACTAATAACAAGTTTAACTTACTACGCTTTCCCTCATAGAGATACGGAAGAGGTACCTACGTTTTCATAAAACACTGACTGTAGTTTTATAGTTAGTTTAAGAAATACAAAGGCACATAAACTGCAATAACTACGATACCTGCCATTTATAAAGTCGTAAAATAAGAACGCACATGGAATAAATAGGTATTAGATGCGACAGTGAAATAATTCTGAAATTAACAAAATATTCATAGGCTTTGCTTTGAATATTTCTGGCACTTACTTACTTTTACACCACTGATAATAGTGGCATCCGGGTTATTTGGCACCAAGGCTGCTCTACGTTGACACGGGAAGACATGGAACACTTGACAGTTCTGACAGCCTCTCTGTCTCTAATACCAGTAATTTTGCTCAGGTGAACAGAAAATGTTGTGCTCCCATTATGATAATGTCGAGTCTGCGTTTATTTTCTATTCTTTGACCGTCAACAGTACAGTGGTGACCTATTTCTAACGAACGAACGCCGATAAAAACACACTGTTATCGGATTATTTGCGCGAGCCAACCATGAGTTGAGGAGTCGGATGTCCTTTCAACTTTAGGGGCATGGCACGGCAGTGTTGCGCCAAGACTTTGAAAAAAGGCCTCCAAGAAATAATGTTATTTTCTCTTGTTACAGAATCCCAATTGGGTTATTATTATGCTCGCTAGGCCTGAGCCTGGCGTATCGAGGAGCTGATCTGCCGCCAGGCCCCTACTGTGGGATCACAGGGAACTGTTGCCAGAACCGCAAGGACGACTGCTCTCATCCTATTCTTGGTAAGATTTTGCTGCGATTATTTTCTCTATAAAATAAATTACAAGCAGGTACATCTACAGGTGCGATAGCACAATTATCCGACTCTCTCACTCATTCATGAAATACAGCTGTAAAAGCTTCTTACGTCGATCTTCTGTGAGAGGATTGTACTAGGCCGAACGCGCCAGCCCGTATATGAGTTATAGGGTCATGACCCAGGCACTAGGATACCACGATAGCCCAGTGGGAATGACCCCTGATTGTGTTTCAAAAGTCGTGGGTTCAAATCCTGGTAGCAGACGGGCACCAATACTCGTAGAATAGGCTCATCAATAGATCTATGCGTGCATACCATGTTTCAAAAACAGAAGCAATCGAGGCTGTGACTGCTAGTTGCATTTTCAACTAAGTATTTCCGTTGCCGTAGCCTTGGCAAGGCACGTTAAGCTGTCATTCCCGGCTGTCACAACCTTTAAGCTATAACGGAGGCCTTCGGGCGGCCAGCTGGCCACGATAAGAGGCTGTATGGTTTTATCACCATGATGATATCCGATATCCTTTCGCAGACAGCCTATGCTACTGTGATGAGTTCTGCAACCGGACGCTGGGGGCGGACGACTGCTGCCCTGACTACGAGGAGGTGTGCCTCGGGATCGCGCCCTCCCCCCCTCCGGACACCGAGATCCTCGCGTGCAAGCACGGCAGGGACTACCACGCACCTGGGGACCATGTCATGAAAGGCTGCAACAAATGGTTAGTGAAACGATTTCAGGCGTCACTATCCTAGTGGTTAGAGGCTGCCCTCGTAGCTGAGAGGTGCCGGGTTCGATCCCCATCATGGCCATTAAACTATTGACGTGAGCCCACTCCTAATACAATAGCTTAGCTGGAGGGGCTTGTTAGTATTCCTGTGGGAATACTAGTCATGTGAACTTTTATGAAAAACAAAATTTTACAGTATCGTTATGTTTTTTAATCAATAAGGGAATTACATAAATTACGACGGCTTCAGCCGGAGGATGCAAAAAAAACGATTTTACTTTATAACTAAATTTATTAATATAGAAATTACAATTAATTAGATAGCTATGACAACGATCGAGGTATGATACGAAGTGGCGATGCGCGGTGCTGTTGGCGGGGTCCTCGGGCCTCGTGGTCTGCGTCAGCAATTTACCCCACCGTTTCCATTGTTGCTATGTGGCAACGTGCATGCGGCGACCTCATGGTCTGCGTCAGCAGATTACTTGGTATTGCAATATGTAACACCTCCCCCCTCAGAACAGCGACTATTTCAGATCTTAAGATGAAATATCGCGGATGGTTTCCGTTGTTCTTGGGATAGGCAATGATTTTTCTCTCTTTTAGATGGTTCTGGCTCGGCGTATGTGTTGCTCTCGTTCGATGTTGTAGACTGCTCTCCTCGTCGGATGTGGATGCGGCATATAAGTGCGCCAGTTAGTACAAGTGCACCGAATAAGATACTGTAGAATGGAATGGTTGTATGATATAGAGTTGAGCTTGGTTCCATATTAATCGGAGTCTGTGATTCAATTTTATCTTGGATTTCATGCAGCTTCTTCAAGTTTATTGAGTTGACAATGAGCTGAGGCAGCGTTGCTTCTTCAGTGATCTTATGTGGTATATTAGTAATCTTGATAGGTTGTCCACGAATTTGGTCGTTGATGTTAACAATGGTGAACTCGTGCGTCCAGATTTTGCAACTGTGTGGGATGGTGACTAGGTAACTTCCGGTAAGGATGCTGGATTCCTCTCGCTCGCAGGTAAGTTGTACTTGCGTCGGTTTCGGGAACACGACAGCGTAGCGGCGGTCATCTAATTTCTCCATGGCGGACTTTGTGAGGCTGATTGTCGTCTCGTTGCAGTGAGTGTCTGTGCGTTGTCCTTCGATGATACTGCAGATGCAGTCTGGATTGGATCTCATCTGGTGGTTGAATTTTTCTTCGCAAAGATACCTTGCGCCGATCTTCGGGCATTCTGCCTCTATGTACACGTGAATATTTCCAGTGATTGCTAGGTATGGGAAGGGGGGAATGATGACCTGCCTATCTTTATTGGGTACAGTAACTAGTCTATATAACGCGAAATTAAAAGAAGATATTATAGGAAATCTATATGCAAAAACTATCTGATAGCCACTATAATATGATGCTGGCTTAATGATGTCATAATATTCCCGCATGTCTAGTTCTAATATTTGTCCCTTATCATATAATGATTTAAGTGTAATTATCATACTATTAATTATCTCTAAACTTAACATAGAATGATGAGTGCGTGATTCACTGCAAAGTGCTATCGCATTCTCTATTCTACTTATTTCGCTTAATAAGCTATCTAAATTGTCGTTTATTATTTCAAGAACTTGCGCGAATTTAGCAAATTTTATTAGCGCATGGTGTTTATACTTATTGGTGTCAAGTAAAATGTGCAGAGTTTCGTTTAATTGAATTTGATTCTCTACGAGTTTCGCAATAACTTTAGTGTGCTCGCCCATTAGCTCTTTGCTAAGGCTGACATGGTGATTTTGTTGCGTTATTATTTGATTTTGATTTTCCTGTAGAGCCTTAAGGGCATTATCATATTTTATTGCGTCATATTGGTCGAGATTTCCTGTAATGCTCTTTACTATCGATCCGAGGCCATCTATCAAACCTCTCTTGAAACGATTGGGTTCTAGCCTCTTAAGATGAGATGATGCTGTGTTAATTTTCGTGAATAAATTAATTATCTGAATGTCGTACAGTGTGTAAGTGTAATTATCCAGTCTGTCTGTCGCTTTAGTTAATTGAGTCCGTACTGACGTAATATTGCTATCTATATCTGCTAAGTTTACGGTTTGTAAGAAGGTATGATAGTGAGTAATGAGTCGCATAGGCCCTAGTTTGAAAGGTAATAGTCCAGGTCCGTTGTCCAGTGGTTCGAGTTTTATCTCTTGGGCCTGTGCCAGGCTAAGAGCCAGCGTCAGGAGGGTCCTGTAACAATTTTGATGTTATAGGGACGCGTTTAAGCCTACTTTTTGCGATTGGGCCCTTTTTCTTAGAGGTGTATATATGAATGGGGAGATTTGCTAACACCGTGTCCTGTGTATATCTTGGGGCGAGTTTAGATCTACTTGCGCACGGATTGCTAACAAATATTTGTTGGTCGGGCTGATATTCTACTTCGGACTCTCGTGTCTTATTACGAGAATCAATAATAGTGGTCCGATTTGCGAGGGACGTCTCATTAATGAGTTCGTACACCTTTTGCATTCGTTCTCTATGGGTCTCAGAATATTGTTGCAAGAGGTGCTTAGTCAAGTCTATGTCAGTAGGGTCTCTCGGGTCTGTATGTCCTAAAATAAGGTCGTAAGGTTTGCATTTGGTAAAGGAATGTATTGAGCTGTTATATCCTAGTATAGCATAGGGCATCAAGTTAATGACTGGCTCATCTTTATGTTTTAGTTTTAATATACGGAGATGTTCTAGTATGGTGGAGTGGAAGCGTTCTATGTTACCGTTTGCGTTTGGTGAGTGAGCTAGTGTCTGATGATGGATGATCTTATGTATGTTACAGAACTCTGAAAACATTTGGTTAGAAAATTCAGTGCCCTGGTCTGTGATAATGGTAAGCGGTAGACCGTGATGCGTGCTGAAAGTTAGTAAAGCCTGAATTATGCTGACTGCGGTCCCATCTCTTAATAGGTATGCTTGGCCATACTTTGAGAAGGCATCTATGAATGTCACATACTTCTCATTTTGCGCGGTGAAACTGTCCATATGTATAATTTCGAATGGTCTTGTGGCTGGAGGTACTATATTAAATTTCTGCCTGATGGGATGCCTATCGTACTTTGCTTGCCCGCAAATAGTGCAATCGTTTATGAATTTAGTTATGTGGTCCTTCATTTTCGGCCAATAATATCTCGCGGATAAAGCTAGATAGCATTCGTTAATGCCACGATGATTGGTTTTACCCTCGTGGTAATGGCGAATGATATCCTGTTGTCTCAAATATTCTTTAACATTTTCGAGTTCCTTTTTAGCGATAACCAAACTCATAGACGAACTTTTAAAGTACTTTTGAATTATGGGCACGATACTGTACATGGCCAATGGTGGGTTTATGAATAAAGCAGTTTTAATCTTGGGGTTTACGTATTCTTTTATGGCGTTAATGAGCTCCTCCTCTAAGTTAGACTCAATTAGTTGAACTGATGTCCGGGTATGTGTATCAAAAGGTTTAGTCACACTAGCCCGTTTTTTTATGTCGCCTACGACCGTTAAACACAGTTGCCTATGGAACTTATTTAAAGGGTCGTCTGTTATGGGTACTTCGAATATTGGGTTTTCCTCGGAGGTATGTGCTGTGAGTGTCTCAGAGTTGCCTAAGGATGGTGGGCGGTCCGTCGCGTTTGCAATTATTGAGCTAATCTCTTCGTTGCAGATCTCAACGCGTGAAAGGGCATCAGCGTTGGTATTATTTTTACCCTTCTTGTAGATAACGCTGAAGTCATACTCGCTTAATTTGAGTCGCCATCTAGTCAGTCGCGAATTCGGTTCCTTAAGGCTCATAACCCACTGTAGTGGCTTATGGTCCGTCACGATTTTAAACCTTCTTCCGAAGAGATAAGGTCGAAAGTACTTCGTCGCCCAAACGATAGCTAGCAACTCCTTTTCTATTGTACTATAATTAATTTCACTTTCATTTAAAGTCCGTGAGGCGTAAGAAATAGGTTTATCTGATCCGATAGTACCTTGCGACAGTATAGCGCCGATTGCGAAATTTGACGCGTCAGTGGTGAGTATAAATTCTTTGTCAAAGTCAGGATATATTAGGATAGGATCGTTTGTAAGTAGGGTCTTGCACTTTTCGAAGGAACTGTTATACTCAGGGGTGAATGTGATTTTCTTCCCCTTCTTAAGGCACTGTGTCATGGGTTTTGTTATGCGCGCAAAGTCCGGGATGAATTTTCGGTAGTAACCGAGAAGTCCCAGAAATTGTTTTATCTCCTTCGAGGTCTTAGGTAGGGGATATTTATGGATGGCAGCGATTTTATCCGGGTTTGGTTTTATACCCTCAGTACTAATCACATGCCCTAGATAAGCAGTTTCGAGTTTCAAGAACTCGGACTTATCTAACTGTATTTTAAAGTTTGACTCGCGCAATCTTTGGAATACCTTTTCAAGGTTGATAATATGTTCCTGAAGGGAGGTGCTGAAGACTATTATATCGTCAAGATATACTAGACAGATGACATTCTGGAGCCCTCTGAGGACATTATCCATCACACGTTGGAATGTGGACGGTGAATTTTTTAAACCCATAGGCATTCGCAAGAATTCGAAGTGCCCATGCTCTACGTTAAATGCGGTTTTCGGAATATCCTCAGGACTCATTTCGACTTGGTAGAACCCTGATGCGAGATCGAGGGTTGTGAAGTATTGACACTTGCCTAGTTTGTCAAGGACGTCTGAGATGTTAGGAATAGGATATTTGTCGTCTATTGTTTTTTCATTGAGTTTGCGAAAGTCGACAACCAGACGCCACTTCTGTTTCCCTGATGCATCTTTTTTCTTAGGGACTATCCAGATAGGCGAGCTCCAGGCAGACTCTGATGGTCTGATAATTCCTTGCTCGAGCATCTTAGCGATCTGATCACTAACTTCCCCACGATGTATGAAAGGGTAGCGATAACTTTTGGTATAGATAGGAACTTCGTCTGTTGTTCTGATATGATGTTTTACTCTGTTGGTGAAGGTCAAGGCCTCCCCTTCAATGTAAAATACGTCAGAGTACTTAGAACAGAGAGTTAACAAGTTAGACTTTTCCTCTTCGTTAAGATGTTCGGTACGTAACTGCGATAAAACATTCCTAGCGCGTGGCGTTATCTGTTCGGTGCGACTGCACTCGATATTAAACATAGCCGCTTGCGTGGCGCGGTCCAACGAGAATATGATGTCGTTTTTTGTTGGATTTACGACTTCAACAATTCCGCGACTATTGCTAACGGTGGTTAGACATTCCACTATCGTGCAGTTACAGATCACCTGTTCCTCGATTAAAACTTCGCCATCCGGGGCGTTAATAGGCAGCCTAATTAACTTTGAACTCCCGGCGGGTATCATATCTTCGTATAAGTTTAAATTCCTAGAATTATATACATGTATTGGGTTTACGGCAAATTTAGTCATTAGAGTAAGGTTTTTAAGGTCTAATTTAGCTTCCCACTTTGTGAGTAGATCCATTCCTATTAGTCCGTCGAAATAATCGTGAAAACGATATACAAATAATTTTATCTCTTCCGAATCCTTGAATTCCGGAAAACAGTGCAGATTAATTGAATAGTCATTCCTACTCGTGGCGTGAACATTAGTAACCTCGAATGGGTCGTAATTCAAAGGTACGTGTGGAAAATACTTTTGAACGGATTCCGGGCTGATAAATGATTGGTTAGCGCCCGTGTCTATGAGTAAATTCAAGGGTGGATTATGAATGCGTATAAAAGGTAGTTGTCGTTGCGTTTGCAAGTTCAGTTCTATCCTAACTTGTTTGATTTCGATGCTTTTGGAAAATCCGAGTTGTCAGAAGGACGCGGCTGGCCATCAACGTCATGGTCAGGTGTCGGGTCAGTCACTTGGGGCTCGGTCGTATTGTATTCATATGAGTATGGGTATTCATTGTAATTGGAATAATCTTCGTAGGTGTATGGGTCCATGTAATACGTGTCATATGTCTCAGGGTCGTAATAATAGTCGTCGTACGGCGAACACTCGTTTACATTAACGTCTCGAGTTTTAAAATAGTTCGAAGGTGGTGGATTGCCTTGCTTAGCCCAGTTCCATCCAGAAGATGGAGGAAGTGGTCTTGAAGAGAAGTGGCTAATGCCACTCATCGGTTTAGGACCGTTATATGCAGGTTGAGGTCTCGGTGGCATTTTGAATGTGGGGCCACCTTGATAACCTGGCGGCGGTGCACTGAACATTTGTTGCGTGCGTGTAGGGCCGCGATGTTGCATACCCTGATTTACTGGTAGTCTAAATTGATGTTGGGTTGGCGGCCGCCATACAAATGGTGGTCTGGAGGGACCAGGTAAGTTCACAGGGGTGGATTTTATGAAAGGCGCCTGCATTAAATTAGCTTGGTTAGGGGTTTTAAAAGGTGAATTACCATGTTGGCCTGTCATAGATTGGGCCAGCGGTTTTCCGTCGGATAAATGTTCGTTCCTACTCTGTAAATAAATTGTATTAACTTCTTGGTGTACAAATTCTAGTGCCTTCTCAATAGTTTCTGGTCTCATGCACCTAATACGTGACCCTAAGGGGTCTCTTAAACCACGGAGATAGGACTGCAGTGTCAAGTCTCGGTATAACCTGCGTTTAGCCTCCACTACAGTGTCCCCGCTTTCGTGCAGTGATACATATGTCATGATCGTGCTGAAAAGATTTTGACATCGTTCATAGAATTCTTGTGGTGTGCTATAGCCTTGGGTGAGAAGAGCCAAATCGTTATAGAGTGCGGTCTCGTTTCTTTGGTCGGCAAAATTATTAATAAGAGCATTACGAATACCTAACCAATTATTCGGTATCCCATTGGTGTTAATCAAGCGGGCGGCTTGCCCGGTAATTTTATTTAAGATACCATTTAAAAGAGCGGCGTGAAATAATTCTGATGTCCCTTCAGTAATATATTCCTTCACCAGCTGGTCGCAGAGGGCGATAAATCTGGTGAGGACGTTCGTGTTTCCGTCAAAATCAGGAACCAGCCTGAGTGCCTTCACAATTCTATCTAAATCCGCCATAATGATGATTTTCTCTACTTCTAAGCTATGGTCTAAATCGCTAATATCTAGATCAATTTTACGATTATAATCTATAACACTTTGCCTATCACTAACTAACCTAGGTACCCTTGGTTCTCGTGGATGAAAAATCTTGGGAAAGAATATAGGACTTATGTGCGAAAGGAAAGTAAGCAACCACTAAAAAATTCAGTGTACTTACATGAACATGTCGTTTTCTTTGCGGTATCGATTTCTGGATTCGCCTCCCAGCTGCAGCACGTGTAGGTTCGGATACTCGTCTCGGTGCTTGGTAGCCAACCCGGGTGACTCGCGAGATCGCGGCGTTACGAGATGTAGGCTTTTTGCAATACTCAGCGAACCGGCCCGCGAGTATCCTACCGACTGCGCCAATTACGACGGCTTCAGCCGGAGGATGCAAAAAAAACGATTTTACTTTATAACTAAATTTATTAATATAGAAATTACAATTAATTAGATAGCTATGACAACGATCGAGGTATGATACGAAGTGGCGATGCGCGGTGCTGTTGGCGGGGTCCTCGGGCCTCGTGGTCTGCGTCAGCAATTTACCCCACCGTTTCCATTGTTGCTATGTGGCAACGTGCATGCGGCGACCTCATGGTCTGCGTCAGCAGATTACTTGGTATTGCAATATGTAACACATAACATAGCAGTTTCATAGTGTTGTTTGTTATTATTATAATAATTACAATGTAAAGAAAAAAATGTCTGCCATTTAAAACAATTTCCTACATTAGCCTGGGCCCGTTTCGCAGAATGTTTTTATATTAAGTACTAACAGAGAATTAACTTACAATATTATTGGGGATATATTTATTTGTTATTACAGTCAGTGTCAAAAGTAGAACGTTTAGTACAGGACGGGAAAAACACATTTATTATGAAACTAAAAACATTTTGTGTCTTCGCTAATTCCCGACCTATTAAATAATAGAGTGTGCAAGTAAACGGGACCATCATTTACGAAATAATGTCAGATTCCAGTGTGATATTTCAATTTAAATTATAAAAACATTCTGACAAAGCTGAATATTCTGAAGAATATTTTCAGTATATGACACCTTTGCGTAGGTAGGCAGGTATTACAGTAGTGTTCCGAGATCAAAATATAAAGGTCACTGACACTTCTCGCACTGATTAAAGAATATCAACATTTTCTACCTATTTTTGCTTGTAATTTATAATTTTAAACTGCCGCATTAAAAAGAAAATAATTTAGTGTTGACATCTTAAAAAACACAAAATTGAATGTGATAACCTAGAAAAAAATTATTAAGTATTGTCTATGGTTTACTTCTTTTCATATTATTATTTTTTTGGGGCATCCAGAAATAAGTTTAGATGTTCGAATATGTTTTACAACTGAACATCTATCATATCTGTATGTATAGTATAATAATTTATCTTGATTATGTTATCCTTCATCGTTCAGCAAGTGATAGGTTATCATAATAGTTGAATCTTATATTCTTTTAGAAAATCTTAAAAATAGAGATTTCAAAATGCAGAATTTATTTAAAAAATAATAAGAACGTAGTTGGGGAACAGCGTACTACCTGTCTGTAACGTAGCCTATAGATGCTTGCAATACCAATGGCATTGCTCGCACGAGTTGGACAGATGGAGGGTTGGTCAAAGGGATTTGGGCTTCCAGCTCTCTTACACATCGTACGAAACACAGCTATAATGACTTTACGCAGATATTCCGTGAGGGTGGTACCCCGATCAATCTAGCCCTTATATGAGCTGTAGCTTGGCTCTACCGCCGCAGTTATAGATGACACCTTGTAAGATCCTTTCTTCAATGAAACACACAATGATTTTACTTCATCACTTTTATTTGTACTTCCTTCCTTTCAGAACCACTTTTATATAATATTATTAAAGTTCATCCTACTAATATTATAAAAGCGAAAGTTTGTGAGTGTGGATGTATGTTTGTTACTCTTTCACGCAAAAACTACTGAACGGATTTGGATGAAATGTGGAACACAGATAGTTTATAACCGGGATTAACACATAGACTACTTTTGATCCCGATAATCCCGATTTTGCTAAGTTAAATACTACGCGGACGAAGTCGCGGGCATAAACTAGTAAGTTATACGTCTGACTAAAACGAATCCCAGTCTCATCATGCCCGTCCACAAACGCTCTCCCTATGCAACCATAAGTGCCCGAGAGAGCTCCTTTTTTGTGTACTTCCTACAATCCCAATCATTTTAATTTCGTACCTCTTACAACTTGTCCATCCTGATAAATGTACACGTCCTCGTGGACCAAATATCAAAATAGGTACTCATAAATCAATCAGAGCTAAAGAAATACTACGTAAATAACATGTAAAGAACTCTATCAACCAGAAGCCGACCGCTGAATTGAACAATTACTCGGGCTGTTATGTCAACAAACATAATGTAGAGTTCAGGCGTTATCAACACTCGTGTTCAATTGACAGATTAAATTCAAGGCTTCCTTAAGTATTTCAATACCCTGCCTCTACTATTATAGTGTTCTGTGTTACCATACATGCGTGACATATTATTTAGACTTTATCATTGAAAAGAGTAACCATTGAGTTTCTTGCCGGCTCTTCTCAGTGGAAGCAGCAATCCGAACCGGTGGTAGATTCTGACTATTCATAAACGCTTTGTTGGCTTACATGAATAAACACAATTTTGTTTTTTTTTTTTTGTGGTAGAGTCAAGCCTTAGCCACTTAATTACAGCTCATATACGGGCTGGCTCGACTTGGCTAGTACCTCCCTCTCACAGAATATCGGCGTAATGTAGCTGATAGAGCTACGTACCATGACTGAGAGAGCTAGAAGCCCAACACCCTTCCTATCAAAACAATTAAGGATAAGGACCCACCACTCACCCTTGCCTTGTTAACCTCCAAAATTATAAATCAAATAGGTTGATCGATAATGGAAGAGGTTAACAAAACCTAACCCTTCCTATCCCTTCCCTTTGTCCCATTCCCCTTCAGATCGGCAACGTGCGAGCAATGCATTTGGCACTGCAAGCATCTATAGGCTACGGTAACTGCTTAAGGCGGATCGTACGCTTGTATTCCGACTTTGCTATCAATCGCTGGTACAATGTGATGAGTCGACGTCAACTGATAGTTTCAAAATAGAGCAACGTTTGAACATCTAAGGCACGTTGAAATAAAACTATTTTTCGGATTTTATCGCGTTTATTAACTTTATGTTCCCGACGTGACGTTCTCAGTCCCCCCGTGACCATGGCTGCTGTAAAGCAACCGAAACGTCGGGAACATAAAGTTAATAAACGCGATAAAATCCGAAAAATAGTTTTATTTCAATGTGTAGTATTCGCGTAAATATAAGAAAACAACATCTAAGGCACATATCAATAAATCGATCTCAAGTATGAGACTGATCTTGAAATGTCATTCTAATGGCATGCCAGTACAAAGTTCCTCATCAAAAACGTACTTAAGCTCGCTCTTAGACTTGAGATAGATTTATTAATACGGTATTCAAATATGTTTCCTGATTTTCAGATGATTCAATGAATAAGTCCCTATTAGGGGCCATTCATAAATTACGTCACACGAGTTTCGTGTTTTTTGACCCCTCCCCCGTCCTTGTCACAGCTGGTCACATTTGTGAGACCCCACCCCTACCTAGTGTGACGTCATATATTGTGCAATTTTACATTTAGAAATTAAAACAGCAGTTCCGAAATTATTTATATTTCCATTTAAATTATTTTTCAATATATAATGAACGTCAAAAAAATGTGATGTCACAAAATTTGGGACCCCTCCTCACCCCTTGTCACACAATGTCACACTTCGTCGACCCCCTCCCTCCCCCTTAACGTGTGACGTAATTTATGGATGGCCCCTTACTTGTTATGGGCGTCGTTCGACTCAAACCTGTCAACACCATTTATATTTTATACTAGCTGACCCGACAGACGTTGTCCTGTCTTAACTTTAAGTATTGAATTCGAATTGTTCCGCTCGACTTTCTTAATTTTTTCTTTCATAAGAACCTTCTCCTGACAATAATAAACAACAAAAAAAGAATTAGCGAAATCGTTCCATCCGTTCAGGCGTGATGCGATGACCAAGGAAATAGAGATTCATTTTTATATATAGACTAGCTGAGCCCGCGACTTCGTCCGCGTGGAATTTAACTTAACAAAAATTTAATTTTATATAGCCTGCATCTCAAAATCCTTTCTTAGGGGATGTCTACGTCATAGTAGCTTTATGCATGCAAAGTCTCAGCCCGCTCGGTTTAAAATTGACAAAGTTTCATACAAACTTTCATCCCCTATTTTATCCCCTTGGGGGTAGATTTAATCAAAATCCTTTCTTAGCGGATGCCTACGTCATAACATCTACTTGTATGCCAAATTCCAGCCCGATCCGTCCAGTGGTTTGGGCTGTGCGTTGATAGATCACTATATCAGTCACCTTTGAGTTTTATCCTACTAATATTATAAATGCGAAAGTTTGTGAGTGTGGATGTATGTATGTATGTATGTTTGTTACTCCTTCACGCAAAAACTACTGAACGGATTTGGATGAAATTTGGAACACAGATAGATTATAACCGGGATTAACATATAGGATACTTTTTAACCCAATAATCCAATACTACGCGGATGAAGTCGCGGGGCACAGCTAGTACTCGTATATATAAGTAGATAGATAATATTATTATATGAATGAAACTCTGTATAGCAGTATTTCTGTCTCGCTCAGTCAGATCTATGAGTAGGTACAGCTACTTACCTACTATAATTTTTACGCTCGCCTTGTTTTTTAAATAAAAAAATGTATATGCACCCCGTAGACCTCAACAATTTGAGTTTGGGTTCTTATTCCAATATTTAGCTACAGAAATACGTGTTCTCGAACTAGGTGGCTAGCCATTTCGTAGCGCAGTAATGCAGTTATGAGTCTACCAACAATGCGCCTGCCGTAATGACACAATATTTATATTTAGATATGACCTGGGCCAGGTGTAGTTCGAAACTTCTTGTGTCTCTGCTGGCGGGCAGCCATTCAGTAACTGGGCTAGTGATGGGCAAACATCGATAGTCGATATCAGACTGTTACTGAGGTTTAAATGCAGCCGCTAATCGTAATTTCTTTTAAAGGCATTACGCATGATGGTGTCCTGAGTCTGTAACAATTTGTGACAGATGTTCAAATTCTGTAACTCAGAAACTAAGGCTCGTATCAATAAATTGATCTCAAATCACAGAGCGAACTTGCAAATGTCATACTTACGTCATCCCAGTACAAAATTACGTGTCAAAAGCATACTCAAGATCGTTCTCAGACTTGAGATAGATTTATTAATACTTAATAACTGGATCTCAAGTCTGAAAGCAATCTGTACAATAAGAAGCTACCAATTATTTTAGTTTCACGGGCGAACAATGTGAATATTAAAAGAAATTGGCTACCTATTTGTCATTGCAATGTCAATATAATATAAAGAATACAATGAATATGTTACTAACATTTATGTCAAGGGTATAACAATTCGTATTGGATGTCAATTGATATGGAAATAATCAATAAATAGGTCGAAAAGTTTAGTGTCGAATTACCTACCTACAAATTGTAGTAATGTCGCGCGCTGTGGAACACGAGCTAAGCGACGATAAAAAAATAAGACATGCGTTGTTGTGCTCGTTTTGTCATAAGATTAATTTAAGATTAACAATCTCAACGACATCTTAACTTAAGATGCAAATAGATCCCATTGAGACTTATCCACAAACCGTAAATAACTCATTCACAAGTCCGACGTCTCATTCAATGTTAAGTAGGTATCGTGTAGGAATCTTAATGATTTTGAAATCGTTTGAAAATCCGTATTACTCAGTGTTACGTCAGGTCTGTGTCATCGCATGTACCTAAAGTTGGCACCTGCGTCGAGCATACAAATATTTTGTATTCGAAACACACGCATACCGTTTTGAGAAAAAAAATGTCATTTTTATTTTTCGTATAAGAAAGAAAAAAAAGATAAAAATATTCAAGACAGACACTACTTTGAATTTAGAACATAATATTGAAATATCGATCACGTTATCGAATGTTTCCATACTTCTCCAAACTGCTTTTTCCGCGTGATACTCTGTTAAAATTTGTTAGAAGTGCCTAAAGCAAAGTCTACTGTGATGGGGGTCTAGCATAGCATGTGTCTAGGAAACGCCAGCACATGGCAACTTTTTTTTTTGTTTTGGTTTTTAATTTCGCATTTAGCCAATTCATATCAAGTTAAATACTTTTCTAAATTGTTTTATAAGTATATTAAGCACATGAAGGCCTTTGGCTACGCCTTAGTAAAGTTGTGGAAACATAATATTTGGTCCTAGGCTAGATCTTATCCAATTTTGAAACTAAAGCTGTCTTAACACAGCGAAGAATAACAATAACGGCGTTTGGGTATTTAAATCGAATAAAAATCGTAGTTATTTTTTCTAATGTCCGCGTTCCTATTTTAAAAACAGTAGTGCCGTCACGTTTTAGAAATAAATCGGTTATTGACATCGGTAAATAGGTTTATAATCTTATAAAAGGTTTTAAATTATTTGTTAACTGATGCACGTTTTTACATGCTTTTAATATTTGAATAATTTATTTGGATAATAACCTGAATAGGTACTTATTTTTACATTTTAGATTTCGATATGTAGGTACCTACTAGTTGGCACGTATTGTGAATTAATAATCGTTTTGCAGCGTTTTAAGGTGAAGGCGCCTGTCTAGCCCGCGAAATTCAAAATTTTCGAGTATTTTTATAGTTTATCCAAAATCTGAAAACATTTAAGACAACATTTTGTGATTTGCGACAAACACAGTATGCAGTGCGTTTATTCATACATTTATTTTACTCTAAATATTATCACGGTGGATATGATACTAGTAAATCACTAAATATACAAAAATCGCCAGATTATCTGGATAGCTGACGTTTTTGAAATGTTTTAGAGTAAGTTGGATATATTAATAAATGCACTGCACACGGTCTTTGTCGCGAATTACAAAATGTGCCTTTTATTATTGTCAGATTTTGAATAATTTCTAAAAAACCTCAAAAAATTTGAACTTCGCGGGCTAGATGGGCGCTTTAGCCTTAATATAAACTTTGATTGTCATGAATACTTAATTAATCTCATATTAAGAATGACGGACTGGCTCGACCAGGGTACCAGGGACCAGTACCACCCTCTCACAGAAGATCGGCGTAAAGTATATATTATAGCTCCGTTTCGCACGATGAGTGAGAGAGCTGGAAGCCCAATCCCCTCTCCTTTTTCCTCCCTATGTCCCTCTCCTCTTTATGTCGGCAGGATGCGAGCAATGGTTTTGTTATTGCAAGCATATATGTAGGCTATGATAACTGCTTAACATCAGACGGGTCGTACGCTAGCTTGCCGACTTTGTTATATAAAAACTAGCTGACCCGACAGACGTTGTCCTGTCTTTTAGGGGTATGAAAAATAAATAGTAGCCGATTCTCAGACCTACTGAATATGCATATAAAATTTCATAAAAATCGGTCGAGCCGTTTCGGAGGAGTATGGTAACTAACATTGTGACACGAGAATTTTATATATCTCCTACTAATATTATAAATGCGAAAGTTTGTAAGTGTGGATGTATGTATGTATGTATGTATGTATGTATGTATGTATGTTTGTTACTCCTTCACGCAAAAACTACTGAACGCATTTGGATGAAATTTGGAACACAGATAGATTATAACCGGGATTAACATATAGGATACTTTTAACCTAATAATCCAATACTACGCGGATGAAGTCGCGGGGCACAGCTAGTGTTATATATAAGATATAATAATAATTTGGTAGGGATGGGACAGAAGTACTACTTAGTACATAAGTTAGTTTTGTTTTTAAAGGACTTGGTAATTAAAAAGACAAGGCTTAATTCATACCTATATGTTTATTTTCAATGTAGATAAAAGTAGTTTTGCACCTACTATAAGTTATTTTAATTCATTGACAATTTAAAAATAAAGGAATTTATTTTTTTACCTCTACATTCATAAACTGTTTAAACAGCCTGTGTGACCTCTATTCAAGGATTTGTGTTTAGCGTCGACGAGACATTATTACAAGACGACACCTGTTTTGCATAATTTTAATAATATATTTATGTGTTAATAGGTTTCCGTGTTACAAATAATAATTATAACCTGTTTAAAGTATTTAAACAACGTTAACACAAATTCAATTTTTGTTGTTTTAAATGCTAGTGTTGCACCTGTGTTGATGATATCAATATCATACGTAATATAAAAGCCACTTAGCAACTAAACGATAGATCTGGGGGTTAGTATGGGCTTTGAGTGTATTTAAATGCCGTTTGAAAATCTAATGTCCCCGTATACCTACTAGGTGAAACAGAAAGGGTATACAATTTATTTTGCAACTTAACTTTGTAAATCTAGAACTATCGGCTTTGTGGAACAGTTGAAGTACTAAAGGTTTTGTAGACTTGTGAAATCTTTCAACAGCTGTATTCCTGTAACACCTTTTGTTTTTTAAGTTTCCTCCAAAGCTGATTGTTTTAGAATTACTAAGTTTAGTTTTGAAAAAAAAGTAAACCCTTTCAGTTTCAACCTGTATATTCATCAGTAAAGCTACACGTTTCCGCTAGGAGCGCTGCTACTCTATGTATGGGTACATCACTAGTACCTATTCAATGCTGTGTCAAAACTTGTACTAACCATACTGTTATCCCATATTTTCCCAAAGCGTTATCCTGACATAAAGTTTTAGTTTGTTACTTTTTTGATTAAAATACTAATAGGTATTTCTTAAAAACTGAACATCTTACGCGCAAAAATGTGTGGGTAAGTAATTATAAAAAGAAACAAGCCCCTTATCAATGGTTTATTTGCCTACATCCGTATATAGGCAAGGAGATTACTCCACAGACTCCATTATGTTTATTCAACACCTACATTCAATTAATCTCTGTGCTACTTAAGTTTCGGCAGAAATGTTTCATTCAATATTTATTTTCACACTATATGTATGCTGTGGCTTCCCTCGTATTTTTTTTCTTTGAAAAAGATATGACATTATTTTTTTAAATTGCATTGTTATTTTTGGGAAGAGTTTATAAAATGTATGTGATTTAAAAAAGTAAAAAAAAACTTTGTTTAGGATGAATTGTACAGAAGTGGGTCGTTCGGAAATCGGTATATAAAATTAAAAAAACTATACCCTAAGTTACTTACAAATGTTTTGAAACCATTGTTCTATCATGAAAAACCGACTAACTTACAAAATATTTTATAAATGAACAGCGACATTATTTGGGCCTCTTGTTGCTGTGCCAAATACTGAGTTTACTTTGGTGTCCATAAAAGGCGCAGCAAATAGTGTCTCAAGGTTTTTGGACCATTGGAAACGTGTTTGCGTTTTGGCCACGATTTGGCTGCACTAAGAAAAAAGGAGTTCCTACTAACTGGTATGGCATTGTTGCCTGCGTTTTGGGCACCTTGCCGACCAATAGTGATGCGATCATTCTAGGTGATCGATATTTATTGTTCTTGTTTTTTTTTTATTAAATTAGTATGGCTTATCTTATTCACAGACGGAATGAGAGTCAAAATTAAGATAGAAGTGTCACGTTAGTTATTCTATGAATAAATGTAGGTAGGTACTTACCATTTTGTGCGTCTGCTCTTCAAATTATATGTGCATGTGACAACAACAGTGATCTTCTTAAGGTTCCGTTGTACGCTTTCGACTTTCGAGTTTGGTAATCTTAAAAAAAACCCTAACATTTATATTAATAAAAGTACTTAACTTAAAATATAATTGTATATGCCGTTAGTAGCGTTGTGAAATTATTCAATTCGGTATAATGTATTTGCGTAACTTTCTACCATATATACATCTTTGGTGTAGGTAACTGTTATTCTGCAGTTTACTTGTTAAACTGCACATATGGAATTTTAAGCGACTTTTTCTTTGCTAATCCGTGAATTTGTATGTTGGCCATATGTGCTCCGTTATTCAGCACCTGTACCATGTCGCTTGGTGATAATGTTTAAAAGGAGATTATAGGTAGGGCATACAAAAAAATTTCAAGTACGACAGCTATCCAGATAATCTGGCAATTTTTGCATATTTAGTGATTTACTAGTATCATATCCACCGTGATAATATTTAGAGTAAAATAAATGTATTAATAAATGCACTGCACACGGTCTTATTCGCGAATTACAAAATTTGTCTTTTATTATTGTCAGATTTTGAAAAATTTCTAAGAGAACTCAAAAAATTTGAACTTCGCGGGCTAGACAGGCGCCTTCACCTTAATGAGAAATGCCGTTATTTATTTATTCTTTTCAATATTCAAGTTATGAGTCTCGATGCGAACATTTCTAAAAGGTCTTTGAGTCTTATATTTTATAAGAGTTCTAGTTTATTTATAAGGAGCAGTGACGTGAACTCATACGAAATAAAGTTTAAAATAATGTATTTATTATAACATTTTTTCCAGGCACGCAAAATAAATTTGCCTAATAATGACACCAGAATAATCGTATATGCAAATTATCATAACAAATTGAGGATAATTATACAAAAATGTTTATTGGTGTCATTTAATTCATTGCCACAAAAGTTTATCAAATCTGTAATTTGATGCAAGGCTAGAAGTTAATAGAAGGAAGCGTATTTTTCAGATTTTTTACCCAACTACGGCAAAGCCGAAAAAGAAAGAGTTATGTTTTTAGCAGTCTATGTATGTATGTTCGTATTATTTTATCATTTACATGTTCCACCGTAGCGCCTAAAGTACTCATCCGATTTTGATCCGAGTGACATACATTCTATGTGAAAAAAAAACAATATGACAGATATGTTAAATACTAAAAATAAGGGGTTCCTGATTATGAGTTCATAAATATAAATATTATTAAATATAAATAAAATATACCAAGTTAAAAAAATACAGGTGTTTCAAAATAAAACGTAAAGTAAGTGTTAAAGTTTATAAAAAATACAAAAAATGTTATGACCTAATAAGATAAATAATACGAAAAGTGTGGATAAATTGGTTTTTAGTCTTTACTTTCTAATTACATAATTATCTCGTGTCTTGCATTTAGAATAGGTACTCCAGAAGCAGTGTCCCTCGAAAATACTATAGGTACTTTGTTTTTAAATAACGAATAAGTAGGTACTATTTCTTTCTTTTTTAAAAATTTGGTCCACCCAAGTTCATAGGTGTTTCGCCAGTTTCAAGTAACAAATAGCAATAACAATACAATACAAAAATGTGACCGTCCACTTTGGAAAACCAAAATGGAGCCCTAGCTTGCTCGCATGCTGTTTACTTACTTTGAATGGGTACTTATAGCTTTAATATGACTCAGACTGACGTAATGTCATGGCCGTCTCAAAAGCAGTTTTATAGAATAAACCGTTAGTCATGTGGAGCCTCGCCTTGGGATATGTATCACGAAAATATATACCTATTGCACCTCTATTGCTAGTGACGGAAGAATGACGTCATAATTTCGTGTCACAATATTTATGTCATCGTTGACTTTTTAATTGACTCACGTTCGAAATAGGTACTCTTTATTCTTTAATTTTTAAATTAAATTTTCTAATTATAATTTGGGCATCGTTTTGTTGCTATTCTACATATAATATGTAGGAACGTGTTTTTTGTTAGGCAACTACCGAATGTAAAATTGTAAAAAAAAACAAAAAAAAACTAAATTGAGTACCTACCTAATTCAACAATTTGGTTAATAAGATTTGCCGACATAAATTAATACCTAATTGTAGGCAGGCTTTTGCCTTTATCAACTTCCTGAGATTAAAACAATGGCTTACCTAATTAATAAAATAACCCTGACCCAATTCCACAAGACCATTATTTTCTTGGGCATATCCATCAAACTAGCTCCATATACTAACAGTAACAGCGTTGCTATATATACGCGTCGCATCAATCTTTGGAAAGCTGTGATGAATCATAGTGACAACCCTGTACTATAAATCTGTCATGAGCAAAGGTTTTATGACGTAGCGACGTAAAATTTTAAAAGGTTTGGATTTAAGTAATAAAAAAACGACTGAATTCTCGTAAAAAAAAACAGCTAAGTAATTTCTGGCGGTAGTGCCGATATGTCAGCAAGCTGTCAACACGATCTTTGGCGGGAAGTGGAATAGTGATGTTGTCAATTGTCATTTTTGTTTTAATTTCAAAAAGTTTATTTTAAATAATTTAATGTCGGTGGAATATTACATCATAAATAGCGACCAATCATAGTTCGATATAAATTATAATGTACGTTTAACATAATATATAACTTTTAATCACTAAGTACGAGTTTATAAATACAGGGTTTGCCGGCGTACTGTAGAAAAAATAAGAAAGGGGAAAACCTTTATTTAGCCTACCATCAGACTACTATTGACAGTAATAGTGTGTATTTCAACCTGAGTATATAGGTAATCCTCAACACCATGCTAATTAGCATTCTAGCAAATATTTCCAAGGCAAACTCAGTTGTTTAACAGGCTAAATGTCTGTGGCAGCCGCAAACACGAGCGATAAATTGGACATAGTTATACGGAATAGAACCAATGCACGCATACTTCTGCAAACCAAAATCAATTCTAGTGTGAGTGGCTGTAGGTTGGTTTCAGTTTGCAGAAGTATGGGCGGGTTGAATCCATTCTGCAGAACTATTGTCTAATTGGGAACGCAGACCGGCGCTATAGCAATTAACAAAACGTTACTGTGATAATTTGGATTAGGTCATTTTATTGTTCTAATTAGAACTAAACTAAGCAAACCAATTAAAATGAAAACGATCAACCGTCCCGGATTTGCATGATGGGGAGCAAAAAAACTTATTAAAATTCCTATTCTTTTGAAGGATGTCAGACAGGAAAAAAAAAGAAAAAAATACTATGTGGCATCTCTGTGTAACTGGTATGCGTTTAGTAATGTGAACTCATCTTTAAACTTGTTTAAACAGTGCATATTTTGCATTAATACGCTTGTTTAAATGTATAAGTGTTGGTTTATGGCTTGGGTTCAACGAACTTTTGTACCTACCGGCATCATAACCCTCCTTTGCATTGACACAAATGATGTGGTCTCTATATAAAATTGAGTTGTCAATGGAGACAGTACATACATCTGTGTCAAAAGTTTCGCCAGTTCAAATTCACACTTTTGCTGTCTTTAGTTACCTTTACCTTACCTTTGATAAATTTTATTACAGTCTAGAAAATTGAATTGGCCGAACCGACTTCTAACAAATATGTCCAAAATCCACTGAAGAAACGCCAGCTATCAAACAAAAAAAATTGAAAATTGGTCCGTCCGTTTCGAAGCTATGATGCCACAGATAAATAAGTGACATTTTTGAAAATACTGCCCTCGCATCGGTTGTTAAACCAAAATGTATCTTAATTGATTTATAGAGTATAACTTTGTAGGCAAAAATAAATATGAATAAAAAATTATAAAACAGTAAATTTTTTATAATGTAGCCAATTTAAATAACAGTATTTAAATTGGCACCTCACTAAAAATAACTTATAAAAAACACGAATATTTTTATTATTTTCTTTTGTGAAAATAGAAATTACGCCTCTAATAAATAAAATTAAATGACCAGCAGGTGACCAGATTAGAAAATCCTACTAATATTATAAATGCGAAAGTTTGTGAGTGTGGATGTATGTATGTATGTATGTATGTATGTTTGTTACTCCTTCACGCAAAAACTACTGAACGGATTTGGATGAAATTTGGAACACAGATAGACTATAACCGGGATTGACATATAGGATACTTTTTAACCCAATAATCCAATACTACGCGGATGAAGTCGCGGGGCACAGCCAGTAAAAAATAAATGTGCTGTTTTCGTACATATCGTCGTTTTACAGATCCCACGCCGATGTCAACGTTCCTTTCATTATATTATAAATAAAAGACAGTCAGAGCGAAATAAATAGCTCAACTTGTATCTAGGGTTGTCCCGTCGGTGGTGTTTCTAAAACTAAGGACGCCAATGGCAGCTAGTAATGATTCGAAGAAAAAAAATCTCAGATAAAATAAGTGGCAATAGCCTAGTGGTTAGAGGGGCCACCCTCGTACCTGAAAGGTTCCGGGTCAATCCCCATCCTGGCCACTAAACTATTGACGTGAGCCCACTCCTGACACAAGGATTAGCTTAGCATTACCATAGCTGGGGGTCTAACGGGAAAACTAGTAATGTGATAAAGTCACATTGCGTGTGAGATCTTTAAAAATACAAAGAATTGTGAGATTTTAAAATCAAGTTAGGTATTGGATACAGAATTGGATTAAAAGTTTCACAAGCGTACTAAAATGAAATTGATATTTTATCGAAATATTCGCGAATAATAATAACTTACTAATTCTGACTTCGACAACCCTATTAACCTCTTTGAGTCAGAATTCAGCATATTTTTTTCATAGTTTTATGTTAACTTTTTGCTCATTTAAAGAATTTCACACTATTTTTATTAAAATAAAAACAGTTAGGCATCCTTTGTGTCGCGTTACGTGTGCCTTTATACATCTTTTTAGTTAAGATAATATAACAATGAAAATTCAGAGTATGAGTAATTTTAATGATATTGTTGACATTATAAAAACTTGTCTGCTATCTGATGACATCACTCAAAAAGTATTCAGCATTTTTATACCTAAAAATCCTTTGGATTTCAAAAAGTCTCAGTTCTGCGTACCTATATTCGTTGGACCAGATTTTTTGGTTACTTTTTGGTAAGTATACATAAAAAACCTCATACCACAAACGAGTTGTCATTGATTCATGTTGAGTGACATCACTATTTAATACCGTAGTAGTAGGTGTAAAAATGAAGGATGACCATAAAAACCTCTTTAAAATCCTATCGATGATGCATACAATGTAAATAAATTAATTTTGATTTATGCCCTTACTTACATACATCGATTCTCTAACTTATTTTTACTCAACTACTTGTAAGGTAGGTAATCCCATGATGTCAACAATGTTAAAACTTTGAACAGACCAAATACCAAACTCTATCAGACAAAAATTTGGTCTGAGGGAACGGAGCGAAAAAAACAGGTCTCTTGGTTACCTGGATGAGTCTTAGCTATAGACTGTTTTATAGACAGATAGACTCTAGAAAATAAAATATTATGCCAGCGAAGCGGCGTGCAAAAGCTATTATAACTAAGTAATGCATAATCTACTTATTTAAAAATCCCATTCAAATAATGCTGAACTTGGACAATTCGCGCCATACAAGGATGCCGTATGCTAATATTTGTCGAGCCAAATAGCGGCTAAATGAAACGCATTATTTTGGACAAATATGCTAATGCAGTTATGATGCTGTAAACGCAAAAGGATCTAAATACACTAAATAGCCAATTGCCTAGATAATTTACAATCCTTTTTCCGGGTTTTTATGATGCCTATTTATTTTATAGATAGGTAAGGGGCCATCCATAAATTACGTCACACAAATTTCATGATTTTTTGACCCCTTCCCGTCCTTGTCACAGCTGGTCACATGTGTGAGACCCCCCCCCCCCCACCTAGTGTGATGTCACATATTTTGCAATTTTACATGCATATTTATATATATATATATGCAGACAGAGTTGCAACTTGTTTTATGCTATTCTTAGTAGGTATGTAGTTTAAATTTAGTGTTGTAATACTTAGATATAAAATATTATATTTTGAAAAAATGTGATGTCACCAATTTTGGGGCCCCTCCCCACCTCTTGTCACACAATGTCACACTTCGTCGACTCCTCCCTCCCCCTTAACGTGTGACGTAATATATGGATGGCCCCTAATAGGCTAAGGAATTGGTCGCATTAAGAAATCGTTCTCAAGTTTAAGAGCGACCTTGGCAATGTCATACCAGTACAAAATGGCATATCAAAAGCGTAGTTACTCATGATCGCTCTCAGACTTGACTGCAAATGCGTACCTTAACTAATTTTTGGTAAATTTACCTCTGTGATTAACACACACACCATAAAAAAGAATAAGTATTAAAAAAATGTCGTTCCTTAAGTACCAAAATGTTAAAAAACTTTTTCTTAGTAAGATCAGCCGCTACTCGTATACTGTTTTCTAAGCCATTGGATGTGTTCTAAGGTAACACAAAAGTTGTGACAAATATTTGAAAGCCAGTAATTAAAAGAATATGATTGATACGTAATATTCCAATATCAGTAGGTAGCGTCAGGGTAAATTTCGGAAATGGCCTTTTTGTAATTAACCCTGGTTCTGGGTGTCACTGGGTTCGCCCCCAGTCCATTGTACGGTACCCATAGTACAAGCGTTGCTTAGTTTGGGACCGTACACTTTATGTAGGTAACTACTTTATCAAAATTGAACATTTGAAACACACTGTATATATTCGATAATAACTCAATGTCATCTGACCGGTCCATTGATTGACAACGCGTGTGGTGCCATCCAATCAGCTGGCCGCAATAAATCACATACACAAACGATTGTGTGTCTAATCTGTGTAAGATAATGACACAATTTCATACGACAGGAAATTACCTGGATGTGATTACACGGATTACAACAGTAGGTAATTGTAATTCCGTAGGTATTAGTTACAAACTATTTAAAAAAATGGATAAATAAGCCACCGCCAAATAGTTAAATCAGCCATTCTATAAAAAATACCAAGACACTTCAAATAGGCGTAAACTACTTGATTGTTGAAAAAAAAAATATTTATAATAATTAAGCATAACAAAGTCAGCAATAAAGCGTACGACCTGCCTAATGTTAAGCAGTTATTGTAGCCTAGCGATACTTGCAATGCCAAAGACATGACTTGAAAGGGTGTGGGACAGAGAGAGAGGAAAGAGTGGGTTGGCATACAGGCTCTCTCATTCATCGTACGAAACACATATTTAATAGCTACTATCTATTGTGACAGGGTCGCACTACCCCGCCCTTAACTAGCCCGTAGGTACCTATATGAGCTGTAGTCTGTGTAAGTCAATTGACCACAGCCTGGCACTACCACACCTAGAAAAATATAATTTGTATTCATAATAAGGCGTTTTCATAATTAAGGCGTCAAAAATGAATAAAAACTACAATCAACTAAGTAGTGAGGTATACTTAAACCGTATTGAAATGTACTTAAACCGTACTTAAGATCACTCACACACTTGAGATCGATTTATTAAGCCTAAGTATTAAAATCTGGATTAAGAGAAAGAGCTATGCTTACATTCAATAAATACCTTAAAATAAATAACCGTTCCTAAACCGAAAGGGTATAAGAGCTATATTGGAAAAACTATTGTGAGTTTACCTAAAACTCATTTTAATATCCTATTTTATCTATTTCGTCTCGCATCCGTCTATATATAAAAAAAAATATCTGTTGCAAAGTTGAATTATAAGGTTAAAGCCATTAACAGGTATATGCTAACCAGTTTATTTATTACGTATGTCTGTCTGATATAATCCCCGGAATTGTTGGACCGATACCGATGTGTTCACAGTTAGGTAGGCGTGTAGTTACTAATTAGCATCACGCCGGCGCAGCGGCCGGAGGAAAAGTTTAATATGGGTATAGAACCATTGTACAAAGCTACGAAGTCGTACAGGATCCCAGACCCGCGATCGGGGGCTCAGTCTTAAAATAAAAGATCTCCAATCAGAACGAAAGAATCTTGTTAATTGTTTTGCATTAGCCGGCTATTTAGTCGCAGTGAACCCGGTTTTTCAGACGATAGGTAGTATACGCGTCTTGCGTGCATAAGTTCTTAGGTTCAAACCCCGCCTCGCTCGTCTGGGTGAGATCATTTCAAAATTTATGTATCACTTGCTTACGCAGTGAAGTTGATGTAGGCAGCTTATAAATAGATGCTTGCAATACCTACGTACCAAAGGCATTGCTTGCACGTTGACTACCTCAAGGGGAGTAGAACAGAGAAGGGAGGCGGGGGGTTAAGGCTCAGATGTCAAATGGCAACTTAGCAAAAGTGTGATTTGTGATCTTTTTAAAATGTCCATATTCAGCTCTTAGGGAAAGTTTCATTCCAAGTTCATCGACGGTATTTTGGTCTCAATGTAGGGGGCGAACCAATTACGACTATCCTGGACACGTTACTCCTCTATGCTGGGGGGATTTGAGCCATAGTCTACTGCCTAGCCACGTGTTGGCGAATTTCGCAAATCATTCAAAATATACCTTTTTAAGTGCAGGTCTCTTTACGCTCTGTTTGTCTTTAACATTTGTTGCAAGGGAATCACTTATGCAGGGAACAAAACCTGTATTCATAGAGATATACATAGTACTTAGTAATATGCTAAAGGGATTCCTCTTCTATCAGAAGAATAATGCAAGTCGCACCTTGTTCATTTTGTGATTAAAATTCAGCCGGCGCGCGTCGCGCAACAACATTTGCGTTCGATCTCTTTGGTTACGGAACATTAAGAAACAAAACTCATGACTGCGGTCTTTGAAAGTCTGGTGGAGAAAATACCTACTTGGCCCCCACTTTAGAAGGAGCAAAGCTTAGTTTTCCGCATAGATGAAACTATTTTTAAACCGCATAGTGCTAGACCATTTGTAAGATGCTCATGATACAAAAATTTTCAGGGTGTATAAAAGTGAGTCAAGGTTCTATTATCGTTTCCGTTTGAACGATGACGTGGTCTATGACTTCAGAACATGTAACCGCCGCTCTAATAACCTGAATTACACCAATTAGATCGCGTCTGGTCATTCTGATGATGTATCCCAATCATCTGACTTCTTTCAGAAATAGTCCTTTCGTAATGTTCCATCTCCTCTGTTGATCACTATGGAACAAGATGTGCATTTACAATACCATAAAGAAGTATTGTGGTATTTTATGGGGGCATCCAGGATTATTTTGCCACCAAGGCATTGCAACGTTACATTTGGCATTTCAGACAGTCTCTTTCTCCCTTTCCGACCTTCTTCTATCTATTCTATACAAATAAATAAAATTGGAGTGTCTGTTTGTAATATCAAAATAACACCTTTTCACTAAATGCATATGAAAGTACATACGCCACCTATAGCAAAAACGCGATTTAAAAATTTTTTGTCTGTCTGTCTGTCTGTGTGTTTGTTCCGGGTAATCTCCGAAACGGCTGGACCGATTTTGACGGGACTTTCACTGGCAGATAGCTGATGTAATAGGGAGTAACTTAGGCTACTTTAATTTTAGAAAAACAAAATTAAAAAAAATGAAAAAATGGGTTCTGTCGTGCGGGCTCAGAACGCGGGAGCGGGCTTTTTTTTAAGTTAAATTCCACGCGGCGAAGACGCGGGCTCAGCTAGTCTTTAATAATATGACTCAACCAAGTTAATAGGTATTGCGCCAGTGTCAAGTAACAAAGAGCAATAACAAACACAATGAATAACAATACAATACAAAAATGAGACCGTCCACTTCGGAAAACCAAAATGGAGACCCTTTCTGACCTTGCGATATTAAGTATCTGTAGTGACACTGACAGTGACAGAAGTGAAGTGACAGATTACGTCACGCAATCAATTCTAGCGACATCTGGTGAGCTATACATGTTCACCCCGTTGTCCAGCGATATTTATTTAGTCCAATAACGCAATCTTGATTGAACCCTGTCTTGATAATAATAAAATTATGAGTTACTAAATGCATCTAAATGTCAGTAATTTGAAATCTAGAATCGTGAAAGGTTACTCGCTGTGTCATTGGTACCAGAAATTATACCATTTATATATGCAACAAATTCACAAATAATTCGAATAATAACCTGCATTTATTTCTTTAGAATGCACGTAGTAGGAACAAGCAATGTTCATGTTGTATCATGAGCATTGCTTAAATGCTCATGATTGTATCATGTGATATGAAAAACTGAAGCACTCTATATAAAGCTATAGACAAGGCTAGCAGACAAGACTATGAATAAATTCAACTATGCAAATTAAAATATTTATCAAACGTACATCATCGGTATGCCAATTATAAATTCCAGTTCTCGTAACCGAAATAAACACTTCTACGAATTAAAAATAATACAGCATCATCAAATCGAGAATCATTGAAATGTTACGCGTATCGATTAGCGCATCGAGATATATCAACCGATGTATCGATGAACACCAACAATCGATAAACGATGTCATTATCGAGTACTCGAGGATACCCATGTCAGGGTCTAGGCACTCTTAAGCCAGAAATGGGGACAAACATAGGTGTTTAGAGGTTGAACTTAGCGTTACGTTCATAAGTCTGCCATGAAGTTATGCCAATAATTTGGCTTATCTATAGCTACTTACATGAAAACGTTTTTCTAAATACTTGGCCACATTTTTTTTTTATATTAAAAGTGACTGAAATTAAGGTTGACTTATATTTTTTATTGCATAATTAAGTAGTTAAACTTACTTAGTATACAATTAAGTCACAGAATTAGTTACATTCAGTGAAATAAGTACTTAATTCTCAAAATAACTTAGAAATTGACAATAATACGACGAATAAAATATGACAGTTACTGTTGTATGACTTCATAACTTTGTAGTTTTAGCAAACTTTAATACCGAATATATTTGCATACTTATAAAATATTTATGATTTTTTTTCCGCACTGATTATATCAATATCAATTAGTATGTAAAGGAAGATCGTGTGTATACAAGGTGAAACATAATGGGTTTACTTTTTTTTCAAACTTAACTTAGTAATTCAAAAACCATCAGCTTTGGAGGGAACTTGAAAAACAAAAGTTGTTATAGGAATACAGCGGTTGACCGATTTCACAAGTCTACAAAACCTTTAGTACTTCAACTGTCCCACAAAGCCGATAGTTTGAGATTTACAAAGATAAGTCGCAAAAAAAATAGTATACCCTTTTCGTTTCACCTAGTATATATGTAGTTATGGGACTTATCTGCCTGGCCACGCACCTACTGATCTAATTGAATTAGGTCCAAGTGTGATATTGATGCATATACATACTTAGTTACTCTGTGTGGGAAGCTGTTTGTTATGGCTAAGTTAACGTAGGCTTCCAGTCGACCTCACCTGTCGTTATGACGTCATGACGTGTGACGAATTGATCGATACATGGATTTATTAGTTATTGTTTCTTTGACGACCGCTTCGCAGTGGTTCGAGCGTAACCGGTCGGCTCACTGCAGCGGGTCGGGTGGTTGCGGGTTCGATTCCCGCCGGGGCAAATTTCGGAAATGGTATTTTCGTAATTTTCCCAGGTCTGGGTGTCACTGGGATCGCCCCAGTCCATTGTACGATGCCCATAGTACAAGTGTTGCTTAGTTTGGGACCATAAGCTATGATTCGTATTTATAGCATATTATTTATTAAACACTGCTTATTCCAGCAACGTGAGGTTATCACATTACTTATTCATCTCTTTCAGCATCTGCCGATACCCGAGTCTCCCTGAGGAGGGTCACTGGGACTGCGAAAGGGACGAGTGCCTCATCTCGGAGGAGGTGGTGCGATATGTCAACCACGACTACAACATGGGCTGGCGGGCGGCCAATTACTCAGAGTTCAGCGAAAGGAAACTGAGGGACGCACTCATTTATAAGCTGGGTAAGTTATAAGCAGTGATAGCCGAGTGGTTAAGCACGCGTCTTGAGGGCACCAGGTCTTGGGTTCAAACCCTGGCTCGCGCAAATAAAATATTCGTATGCAAATTATACAGCCCTATCCCTTTATCTGGGTTTTTCGGAATCTATGTGCGAAACATAATTCCTGTATCATTATCACTTGCTTACGGTGAAGGAAAACATCGTGAGGAAAACCTGCATGTCTGAAAAAATGTAACCAATTTTCGAAAGAAATTTGTGAAATCCGCCAACCCGCACTGGGCCAGCGTGGTGGATTACGGCCTCAATCCCCCTCGTAGTGAGGGGAGGCCCGTGCCGAGGAGTGGGACGTCAAAAGGCCTAAATTATTATTATTTATTATAAGTTTTTCAATTAGTCTCATTACGATCCGTGGTGCCAACTGGTCTATAATCAGCTGTAACAGTCTAGCTTCTATGGCAATCAGTCCATACCAGCTATTTTTGTCTCAGGGAATTGGAAATTTCTTCTTCGAACTCCTCATCTTATTTCTTTCAATTAAATTCGTGCGGGTTCCAAGACAATTTAATGTTTTCCCGAGACTCGTCGAGGGTCAAACCTCGACGTCATTATTGGTCACCATTGTCGATCCTGGTTTACAGGAGTAACAGTGGTGGGAGTGTGTGGCGAGACCAGCCCCGTATAAAAAAACTTCTCCTTACACTTTAAAAGGCTATGTAGGAAATGGAGTTGAGAGTTACGACCCTTTCATTTCGAAAGTCAAACAGCTCAACCGCAGACCAAATGCATTTTCATTACAGTAATGGGCATCATAAATCTGCAATTCCATAGTCTCTATTCATAAAAGTATAGAGTTCATAATCGTTACGGCAATAAATATCATTTGAATGCATGAATCTTTAATTAATTTATCTACAAGTGAATCTTCAGATTTATTTGTTCATTTAACTCTACATTACAGTCTGTTGTACAGTATTAAATTGAATTTAGAGTAGTTAGGTAGTTCGTTGAATAAATAAATAAATAAATTAATACGGTGATAGAGCTAAGATGGGCTGGATAGTCCGGGGTAGTACCACCTTTCCACAAAAGATCGGCGATCGGCTATTATAACTGGGTTTCTTACGATGAGTGAGGGAGTCGGAAGCCAATCCCCCTTCCGTTCCCTCCGTCCCACTTCCCCCTCAGGTAGGCAACGTGCGAGCAATGCCTTTGGTATTGCAAGCATCTATATTAGGCTACGGTAACTGTTTAAGGTGAAGGCGCCTGTCTAGCCCGCGAAGTTCAAATTTTTTGAGTTCTTTTAGAATTTTTTCAAAATCTGACAATAATAAAAGACAAATTTTGTAATTCGCGAAAAAGACCGTGTGCAGTGCATTTATTAATACATTTATTTTACTCTAAATATTATCACGGTGGATATGATACTAGTAAATCACTAAATATACAAAAATTGCCAGATTATCTGGATAGCTGTCGTTCTTGAAATGTTTTAGAGTAAGTTGGATATATTAATAAATGCACTGCACACGGTCTTTTTCGCGAATTACAAAATTTGACTTTTATTATTGTCAGATTTTGAAAAATTTCTAAAAGAACTCAAAAAATTTGAACTTCGCGGGCTAGATGGGCGCTTTAGCCTAGGTGTTTGCCGACGATGCTGTATAAAAAATCTCTTCAGACTCTACTACCTCTATGGTCCCTAACTACTTATGTATTACCTATATACTTACATACGTACAATGGACCATTCCTGAAATTGTGCTGACGGGAATCTAAGTGTGTACAAAACCGTATGAGCCTTGGTACAAAAATAATGCCACGCCAGGTGGCGCCACCTACTCTCTTCGCGCGATGGTCCAAGACTACATCGCGAATAGGGTTATAATTGGTTCGCATATTAAATACAAATATGGGTGAGCGTCGACTTGGCTGGGCCCGTTCGCATCGACGAAAACTTTCGCTTTTTAAAAAAAATTAAGCGATCCCAGCTAGCACAGATAGCTTAACCGGCTCGAGTCGAAGGTCACCCTAAGATTCATTATTAGCCGGTGACGTAGCCTTGGCCCAATTACGTAACCTAGCTGTCACCGGCAGAGTATGGTTAGTATGAAGTATAAAGGGATAACAATAATAAAAAGAATATTTAGTCCTATATACGTCCCACTCCTGGGCACAGGCCTCTCCTCACTACAAGGGGGATTCAGGCCGTAATCCACCACGCTGGCGAAGTGCGGGTTTGCGGATTTCACATGTCTTTCGAAATTTTCTAAGACAGGCAGGTTTCCTCACGATGTTTTCCTTCACCGTAAGCAAGTGATAATCACATAGAAATCATGATTCGCACATAGATTTCGAAAAACCCAGATAAAGGGATAGGGCTGTGTAATTTGCTTACGAATATTTTACGTAGGCGCTAGCGAGTAGCGAGTTAAAACGCGTAAAACTCATAGTAGAGATACCAACTCTACATATGCGTCAAGTGTATCAGGCACAGGTCTTTCAAATTCGTTTAACGGTATGGATGTAGAACAGTGGCGCTAGAGCTAAGTATTGCTATGTATTGGCTGTGCAAAAATGAGCTTAAAGGTGTGTAGGCAGTAGTCTTACAATAGCGTATCATTCAGGTTTTTCTTGTCGACGTCTGCGAAGCCTCTATTCCTATCTCAAGCATCTCTCGAGGCTCTGTAGCGGCGTACAATGGCTCCGAGCTATTGTCTATTGTAGAGAAGAGAAAGTACATGAAAGCTTTGTTTGTTTGACGTGTATAAATGCTCCCGTAGCCTGGAGCGAGTACCTAATAATGAACTGCAGAGTTAACTGGCTGTTATCCATGACTTAGTTTATGTGAGGGGTTAATTGCTTGTTAATATAGGTGGTCAAAGGGGATTTCATCGAATGTATGAAGATGAAGATGATGTGATATTGTTCAAATGAAAAAAAACAATACGATATGATGAGTGTAAGCAGTGACAGCCGATTAAGCTCGGAGCTAGCGGACACAAAGGTTCTGGGTTCAAACCCCGGCTTGCACTTCTGGATATTTCAAAATCTATGTAGGTACTTACGAATCATAATTTCAAAATGATTATCACTTGCATACGGTGAACGTCACACTGGGCACGGGCCTCCCCTCAATACGAGGGGATCCTGGCCCGCCACGCTGGCCTAGCACCGGTTGGCGGATTTCACATGTCTTTCGAAAGTTGGTATGATTTTTAAGACATGCAAGTTTCCTAACGATGTTTTCCTTCACCGTAAGCAAGTGCTAATCATATCGAAATTCTGATTCGCACATAGATTTCGGAAAACCCAGAGGTGTGAGCCGGGGTTTGAACGCAGGACCAATCAGCTATCACTGTTAAGACCTTTATTATTAATGTTTTCCGTCCACCCAGGTACCTTACCATACAGCAAAGCTACCGCGCAAATGCTACCGCTGAATCTGGACAAGGTCATCTCCTACCCTACCCACTTTGATGCCCGGTCGCGCTGGCCGGACTACATCTCGCCCGTGATGGACCAGGGCTGGTGCGGGTCCGACTGGGCCGTCGCCATCGCTGGCGTCGCCTCTGACAGGTGAGTTTTGTACCGTACCCCCCCGTTATTAATAAACACTAGCTGTGCCCCGCGACTTCATCCGCGTAGTATTGGATTATTGGGTTAAAAAGTATCCTATATGTTAATCCCGGTTATAATCTATCTGTGTTGCAAATTTCATCCAAATCCGTTCAGTAGTTTTTGCGTGAAGGAGTAACAAACATACATACATACATACATCCACACTCACAAACTTTCGAATTTATAATATTAGTAGGATGGTTTAGCGGTTGCAAAGATACACCATGCTTTGTGTTACTCTTTCGAATGTCAAATTACTGATGATAAAAAGAGATAAATTGGTGTGTAACTATTCGCCAGCTATACCACGTTTATTAATAAAGTAGTAGAGGTATAGGTATATGTAATAGTGTATTTGATAGTGTATAAATACCAGAATGTAATCTATGCATCTGAGTACTTGGACAAATAAATAAAATTAAAGTGTATGTTTGTAATATCAAAATAATAGCTTTTTAGCAAATGCATATGAAAGTATACGGAAATATACGGTAGGCAAATATAATACACCATTACTTTTATAATGTTTGCCTGTCTGTTTATGCGGGCTAATCTCCGAAACGGCACGACCGATTTTGACGGGACTTTCACTGGCAGATAGCTGATGTTATAAGGAGTTAATTAGGATTCTACTTTTATTTTATTGCAGTACTACGCGGGCGGAGCCGCAGGCAAAAGCTAATATAATAAAACATTGAATTCGACCGCAAACTAGAGTGGATACCACCGTTTGTAACACGAGACTGCCTCGCTTGAGACTTATTTTTCGTTTCGCAAAACCAGAGGCGGCTAAAAATAACTTAGAATTTTAATAATAGGGCCTCTCAGGTCTCCCCCTTTGTTCCTGTTCTCGGACGCGGTTATGCAAAACGTTGATTTATTACAAAATGGAGCTTTAGTTATAATTTTATTGTGATTTCTGTTTTAAGCTCGTTTTGTTACACTATTTTGGTATGCAAAAAACTGTAGGCCACTTGGAATGTTCTGGGGTTCGGTCCTAACGTCCAAATAATTGGGTAACTACCTAATTAGGTGCATATCTATGTTATTTATCATAGATTTTCCCAGTATTTCGTAGATAACTAGGTGCATAATTGCTTACAATTTTAGTTACGTATTCACCTACCTAACGTATGTCTTGTAAGCTGTATCCTACTAATATTATAAATGCGAAAGTTTGTGAGTGTGGATGTATGTATGTTTGTTACTCCTTCACGCAAAAACTACTGAACGGATTTGGATGAAATTTGGAACACAGATAGATTATAACCGGGATTAACATATAGGATACTTTTTAACCCGATAAACCCGAAATTTTTGCTAAGTTAAAATACTACGCGAATGAAGTCGCGGGGCACAGCTAGTATCTGATAAAATTGTAGGTACCTATCTACATAGGGAACACTGCTCATTGAATTAGGATTTCCTGTTTACCTGTATGGTTTGGGACTAGGCCCGCTACCTGCTTCTTTAGTCAGGATTGAAAATGATCTCCAACTTAAACGCCGAGGCTTGACCCGCGATGAGTCCCGGGGCAAAGCAAAATATTGTCTTGGAACCTCACGTTTCAATCAAAAGAAAATAATATACTTACCTAGTAGTTTATCTCTCTATCTAGTAAACTTACCTACCATTGGGTGGAGTAAGAAATAATTGAGGACCAAGATCGACTCTCGTCTATTGTACGGTACCCATAGTACAAGCGTTGCTTAGTTTAGGACCATACAGATGGTGTGCGTCTGGCTATATTTATGTATTTATTTTCATGGCATACTCAGTTATTAGTCTCATCCTTATCCACAGGCTTGCCATTCAATCCAACGGCGCTGAGAAGATCCAGCTAAGCGCACAAATGCTACTGTCCTGTACTAAGCACCAGCAGGGCTGCCTCGGTGGGGAGTTTGACGTCGCTTGGAACTACATTAGAATGAGTGGGTGAGTGTCAGACTTCTTCGGCAGTGCCAACCTTATCAGAAGTCGGAAGTCGAGACCTACCTACGCTTCAGAGATCTTCTTGTCGTCTTAAAACCCTTGTCGGTGTAGCTGATGGATAGACCTCCATCTCTCTCGATCGAGTACAGTCTCTTTCACCTACTTCTTCTTATGCCCGATTTACACTTCAATAAGTAAGTACAGTAGCGAGTTAACTTGCGTCATCGGCGAGTTAAGACGCTTTTGCCGTTTGAACGGCAAAAGCGAGTGAAGTAGTAAGTGTTGATTAAGTTGAGTTGAATAGATCGCGATCCTATTTTTTGGCAAGTCCAGTGCGAAGTAGCCCCCTCTTTCGCGTCTCCCGCACCCCGTCAACTTAACTGGCCGGGCGGCATGTAGACGGGCGAGTTTAGTACAGTCCATAAATTCGTAGAATGCGGCCGCAGACACGTGTTACTTTTTTTGGATTAAAAGAACTGTTTCGGAGGAATAAAACAACCGAGGGGAAAATCAAACAAATTCTCAATTCAAATTCTTCTCGAAACAGCAACTTATAGACTACTCACTCGCCTACGCTTGGACGCTACTTACAACTTATTACTTAACTGACTGATTTTTTAACTCGCTACTGTACTTATTGAAGTGTCAATCAGGGATTAGAGATAACTCTTACCGTAAACCATTATGGGTGCTATGCCTGGCGGGGCGAATGACGAATCTTAATATCGTGATTCAGTTTCTTTACGAAGAGTCGTAACATTATATTAAGGCGTCGCTTTCAGCGCCATCTGTCCGTTCTATCGGCGTCGTGAATGTGAGGTCGCTAGTCTCGCTACAGATTTGAAATTGACAACACGGTGAAGTGACCGTCTCTACCTTGACCCTTAAGTTTGTGACTTTATTTTTTATTGGAACTAGTCCCGCCACACACCCACCACTGTTACTCCTGTAAGTTAGGACCGACAATGGTAGGGTGTTCAATTATGACGCCGAGGTTTGACCCTCGATGAGTTAAGGGGAAAAGCTGTTCCTATTGTCTTGGATCCAGCAGGAATTTAATCGAAAGAAATAATAGGGGGAATAAAAAAAATACAATATCCTATTCGTAAATCTTAAGAAAAGACAAGCCCGCTGAGTCTCTTTCCGGATCATCTCAGTCGAGACCGCACTCTTAACCGGTTGTATTAGAGTCCAAACTAACCGTGATCTTATCAGATGATCATGATCCGACAGGTTGGTAGACGAGTCGTGCTTCCCCTACGCGGCGTCCAAGACGCAGTGTCCGTTCCGGCGGCGCAACACGCTGCTCGGGGACGGCTGCACGCCCGTGGTGCGCGGGCGCACCTCCCGCTACAAGGTTGGCCCGCCCGCCAAGCTCAACAAGGAACATGACATCATGTACGACATCATGCAGTCCGGACCTGTACACGGTATGAGACAATTTATTCTTGACACTTCTTTTTTAAAAAATATGGCCCACCCAGGTTAATATTCGCCAGTGTCCAAGTAACAAATAGCAATACAAACACGTTTACTCAATCCTCGACAAGAATTCTAGTTGCATGAAGTTTGACAGCGGCCAGTATATATGACAACTTGACGAATCGAGTATTGACAATTTGAAATTTGCCCAAGTCTGGGTGTCACTGGGATCGCCCCCAGTCCATTGTACGTTACCCATAGTACAAGCTTTGCTTAGTTTGGGACCATACAGTTAGTGTCAGTGTGGCAATATTTATTTATTTATGTTGATGTGTAATGGAACGCAGCCATAACGATTAATAGACAATGCGGTTCTCCCGCCTTTATTAACTGTGTCACTTTGTAAAACTTTTTCATATAATTAAAACTGTCTCTGAAGCACTCCATCGGTTTTTAATTAATCGGCCTACTTATATGAATTCTTCAATTTATTCCAGCTATTATGACTGTGCACCAAGACTTCTTCCACTACCGTGACGGCGTCTACCGCCGCTCCAGGTACGGCAACAACCAGCTGAAGGGACTCCACAGCGTCAAGATCATCGGATGGGGCGAGGAGAACGGACAGAAATATTGGGTGAGCAGAATAAATAAATACACTTTATATAGAAATGTTTCGTACGCTTGTTTGCCGACTGTGATATACAAAAAAAACTGGCCAATTGCATGTCACTCCACGCACAATGAAGGGTTCCGTAGCCATTACAATGAGGAAATTATGTGTATGTTTGGTATGTTTGCCGATTATCAGAAAAAAAGAAACCCAAACAACATAAGTAGGTACACACCTACTTATTTGAGTTTTTTGTTATAAACGTAGGGACTGAGGAACCCTAAAAATAACCCTTATCTAAAGGCTGGGCTTTCTGGGTGATTATTGAAAAAAACAATGGATGAATGCGGCCAAAGCCGTAACAAAAGTTTCAAAAGTCGGCCACAAATATTAACATAACACACACATTTTAATAATATAATCATAACGTAGGTATTTATTTTTCCGTAACAGCAGTGATAGCCGATTGGTTAAGCATGCGCTTTGCGGGCACCAGGTCCTGGGTTCAAACCCCGACTCACACCTCTTAGGTTTTTCGAAATCTATGTGCGAATCATAATTATTAATTTCAATATGATCATCACTTGATTACGGTGAAGGAAAACATCGTGAGGAAACCAGCAGCTAACCAATTTTCGAAAGACATGCGAAATCCGCCAACCCTCACTGGGCCAGCGTGGTGGATTACTGACTGAATCCCCCTCGTAGTGAGGGGAGGTCTGTGCTGAGGAGTGGGACGTCTAAGCTATAATATATAATGATGACCGCCTGGCGCAGTGGTTTGAGCGTAAGCCGCTCGGCTGACTGCACCGGGAGGTTGTGGGAGCGATTCCCGCCGGGACAAATTTCGGGAATGGCCTTTTCGTAATTTGCCTAGGTCTGGGTGTCACTGGGATCACCCCCAGTCCATTGTACGGTACCCTTAGTAGGTAGGCTTTGCTTAGTTTGGGACCATACAGTTGGTGTGTCAGTCTGGCGATATTTATTATATTATTTTATTTTATACTAGCGGCCCGCCCCGGCTTCGCACGGGCACATTACGGTTACATTATAGGAGTTTTAGTAGGGGTCCCTAATTTTTTTTAAATATAATATAGCCTATGTCACCCGGGGATAGTGTAGCTTCCCAACAGTGAAATAATTTTTCAAATCGGTTCAGTAGTTTCGGAGCCTATTCATTACAATCAAACAAACAAAGTTTTCCTCTTTATAATATTAGTATGATTATATTATATAGTACTAGCTGTGCCCCGCGACTTCATCCGCGTAGTATTGGATTATTGGGTTAAAAAGTATCCTATATGTTAATCCCGGTTATAATCTATCTGTGTTCCAAATTTCAGCCCAATCCGTTCAGTAGTTTTTGCGTGAAGGAGTAACAAACATACATACATACATCCACACTCACAAACTTTCGCATTTATAATATTAGTAGGATGATGTATTTTTTTGTGTACCTACAGCTCGTCGCCAACAGCTGGGGCACGGCGTGGGGTGAAAACGGTTACTTCAAAATTGCCCGCGGCGACAACGAGTCCGGTATCGAGTCGTTTGTTGTGACAGTGCAGGCGCTCGTCACAGAGGCGTACAGGCGGAAATAACAGAGAGAGTTCCTGATCACCCCGCTGTGCGTCACCACGAGGATAGTGAACACGAGGAGGGGGATACTGCTGTTGAATACTACTAGGGATTTTGGTTAGCGTGGAGTTGGTGGTGAAAGGGATTAGGCTCGAAAGTAGCTTGGCATCTGTAATGTCCAAAATAATTACGTTGTTAAACAGGTCATAGATAATAGAAGGTGACTTAAGGCCTGCATAAATAGATCGATGTCACGTCTGAGAGCAATCTTGGAAGTGACATTGTTATGTCATACTAGTGCAAAATGGCATGTCAAAAGTGTATACAAGATCGCTCTCATACTTGAGATGATAGATTTATTAGTATGGGCCAGTAAATTTTATCACAATAAGAAATATCGTGCTATCATGTAGGTACTTCAGATACCTTTTGGTGTCATACTATTATGAGGAACTAGTTGCTGCCCGCGACTTCGTCCGCGTACATTTAAGTAAAGTAATCTATGTGTTAATCCAGGTCATAAACTATCTGTGTTCCAAATGTCATCCAAATCCGTTCTGTAGTTATTGCGTGAAAGAGTAACAAACATACATCCACACTCACAAACTTTCGCATTTATAATATTAGTAGGATTTGAAAATCCGATTCTTATTGGACATTTGAGATACCAAGCTACTTTTGATGTTGACTGTACATCGTAATACATTTAAATGAGCTATTGCTATTTTTAAGTACTTAGGTAAGTAGGTACGCAAAATAAATTTGAGTAACAGCTAAATTAATTTTCCGTCTATCCACATGCTCGTAAAGCATGTGCTTGACTGAAATACTTTTAGTTTGTCACGTTTAGTTTAGCAGTCTTTCGTGTCAACAGAATTAGCACTATTATTCAAATAGGTACTTAAAATGATAGACTAGTATCAAAGTGAAAAAGTTGGGATATCTAGTGTCACTAATATCTATGTGAAGGTCGGTATTCTAGATGGGTATTCGAATAAGAATGGGAATTCGTTATTTTCAAGTTGTACTTGTATGTACCTAGTACGTATTAGGTATTCATTTTAATAACAATCAGTACTTAAGTACTTGTTATCATTTTTTATGAGTGTAGATTTTACCTAGTTAGTGCCTTCATGATTAGGGATGTGAATGTAGGGATTCCGTACGTTAACCAAAATCTATAGTACCTAAAACGAAAATATACCCACGATAATTGATAAATCTAAGGGCCTACAGACTGGCGGAATTCGCCGCATTAGTAGCTTGTATATGTTGCGCCGTGCAATATAATGCCAACATAAACATTTTAAGGTATAGTTTTATAGATTTTTAGTCGTTAAAAAGCTAAAATACTACCAGAATTTTGGGCACTGGCGCGGCGACGGCGGGTTCGAATCTCGAAACAGTCTGTACGGCTCTTTTTATTTAGTGTACGATCTCACATCGACTAGGTGTTCGGTGTATAAGAGATTTAAATTATATTTTTTTATGTAAAAAATAATCTTCAGAAGCTTTTCAATAGAAAGCTTAACTCACCAAGTAATGTAATGTATAGGCATATCAATTTTGCAGTATTTATGTGTAAAATGATGTATGCATTGTCGCACTGATCGGGTCCATAAATCGAAATTAAGAGGTTAATATTCTTCGTTTTCGCGTAGGAGGTCGCAATCTGTATAATATATTTAATATTATAATTTAGTTAGTACTAGACTCGCAAACCGTTACCAATTTTCTAGGTGTGTTAAAATATCTGGTCAAGTGAATGACAACCCTGATTAGAGCGACTTCAATGTATTTTAATTACTTTAAGGGATATTGTAAGCAATATTTTAATCAACCACACTTTAACTCGTAATATATTTATTAAAATCAGTTTCGAGTCCCTCACTTATGTTCAAATAAGTATTGTTTAATAAAATACGAAAATTAATAAAAAAATGCTTTTTTTGAGAACTGTTTCTTGTGAATCCAAGCTGCCATTTTGAACGTGGAATAGTGATTTTTAAACAAATTTAACTAGTCTTTAGATCCATTTACTTTAAAATAAGTTATGTAGACATCTCAAAAGTATGCTTATAGACAATATAATCTTAACATATTTTATAGTTATATTAATAACGTTTTACATTAAAGAAAATAACAGTTGTAAAAATGGAAATCGAATTGCATAACTGTTACTTGGGAACAGTTCCTGATCTTGAATAACAGTTATTTTCGAAAGGCTTATAATACCAGTTACTCTATTAAGTAACAGCTAGGTACTTAACTGTTATTATTTTATAAACTTAATCCTACAGTGATAAAGGAATGTAACATAATATAATAGCAACAATATTTAAAAAAATCGTATTTGATTCTAGCATCTTAAAATGCCCCATACTGGTATCTATTATTCCGGGGCCATCTACAATTTAAATTAAGCCAATTTAAGGCAAATTTTTGCACCGATTTTCTTCCTACATACAACACAGTCATTTTATACGCACAAATAACTAGGTATTTCTCGATAACGGCGAGCCTACACTTGAGTTCAATAGTTTATTCAAAAAGAGAAATTTAAATTATTTTAAATAATAACGAAATAATTTTATTTAAAGCGAGTAAAACAGCATTAAAATGAAAAAAAACCGTGGACCCACATTCTAGAATGAGTATAACTTTTAATCGCCAAACCATAGACTCGCCGTTATAGAGTTTACAAGCTTAAAGGCACAAGCTATTGTGCTGCCCTCTATATCCACAATTAAATAGAATTAATTATCTAAAGGTCAAACCTGCCCTAATTAGTACTAGGCATTGTTATCTTCGATAAAATAAATATTTATTTTTAAATAGTACGTAATTACGATAAATTCTATGTTATTTAAGTTTAATAAATAAAGTTTCAATATAAAACAATAGTATTTATTACCTGCCATTTCTGACATTTTCCCCCACATCTACGTACATACAGACCTGTATGCCGGAGATCTTCAAGATTAGCAAAGATCATTGAAAATCTAGAAGCTGAATACTGTAACGCTGCGCTAATATTGAACACTAGCATTAACAGTGCCATAACACACTTTATTGCAGTGCCCCAAACTTATCTGGCCCGGTGGCCAAAAGAGGAACTAATGTTTTAATACAGAAATGTCATATTTTGACAGTCTTGTCTCAACATGTCTCAGCATGCAAAACTTTGTTTTTCTTCCTCCATGGGGCCAGATAAGTCTTTGGACTGTAGCAGTATAAAACTTCATTTTCTCTTTTTTTTGTGTGGTGCAACTATAACAGCAATAAATGTCTCAGTATTTTTTAGTAGGTGTCATGGTCAAACCTGACAGAATTTTCCTGCCGGCAGTAGGCAGGGCAGTTCATGCTTATTTGGAAATACAGAGTACCCATCCAATACGGTACTTGTTTAGCATAATAATATGGTTACTTTTAAAATGATAATGTATTAGCTACTTGATGTCCCGCCTCGGTTGGCGGCTTTGGTTTTAGCTGCTTTTTCCACATTAGCTGCTCTTGTCTGAAAAATAAAACAAAGTTACTATTACTTATTAAAGTGTTTATTATTCGACGACCACTTGGCGCAGTGGTTCGAGCATAGGCCGCTCGGCTCACTGCACATGGTGATTGCAGGTTGCGGGCAATTTTCGGGAGCCTGTTTGTAATGTGTCACTGAGATCGCCCCCAGTCCATTGTACAGTACCCATAGTACAAGCGTTGCTTAGTTTGGAACCATACACTTGGTGTGTCAGTCTGGCAATATTTATTATTATTTTATTATTTACTAACACCATAGTCATGCTGTTAATCATTGAAATGTGAACTGAATTAAGAAGATAGATAGACATGCATTAAGGGCTAAATCATCTTATTATAGTTACCTGTAATGACTGCACTCTTTTGTGTAGTGTCATCATCGAGTTTGATATTGAGACTAATTTCTCTTTGTTAGTTGCTATGTCTGCCAACTGAAATAAATATAAGTGAGTCATTCATCCACAAAAACAAAGCAATATGGACAGCTACAATGCAATTTAGAGACGAGATGAATTGGTGTGGAATTGTCAGGTCAAGCAAAGGGTTAACAATATCTACCAATGCGTCCAACATCACGTCATTCTGTAAATCTTCGAGTCTTCTCCTTTCCGATGTCAGCATACTGTGGACTGCGTCTTGTTTTTCACTAAAAATATTGTCATAACCAATTAAAGAAAACTTTTACCATGGACACTAAAAGATAATAGATTAATAAATATTAGGGAATTACAAGATAAGCTTCAGATAACTAATACACTTACGTTAATTCCTTCAAGTGTGTGTTTATGGTAGTTAAAGGCGGTTCGTAGAGCTCCATAATCCCTTTGGCTAGTAGCTGAACAGTCTTTGCATCCTCAGAATTAGAAGGGCTGCTTATAAAAATTAAATAAAAGTAGGTTTAATATTCTGTTTAGAGGTTATACATAATTATTTTGTTTAAAAAGTGTAATAGTTACCTCTCGATTTCGTCATCCATAATGATTATCTTCAATAATTAACAGCGTTATATTAAATTTCGCTTGCGTAATAAACAGTCACTAATATTTTTTTATTTTAGGCTACTACAAAAATATTAGTTGAAATTTGACAACACAACACTAGGGCTGTGACTGAAATCTGAATATTATACGCCACGTACGGTATTCGTTACTTTGTAACAACTAGTTACCATAAAGCAACATTTTATATAAATTTTCTATGGGTATGTTGAATTCAGTACTTTTTAATAGTCCCGTGATTATATGGCTCTGTATCATCTTTAAAATATATTAATTGTATTATGAAAAATAATAAAATATAGGTGCAGGTAAATTTTGAATTGATTCTAATTTTATTTGAAACTGAGATACCTATTTATTGTAATATAGCTAGCGCATTCCAGATAGCTAGTTTTGTCTATGATAGGAAAAATTCACTAAATTTTGTGAAGATATCTTCATTTCGTCGTCATATTTTTGATTGCTATTAGTCTGTACCCTGACCATCAAGAAGCGATACTAAAATGAATAACTATACAAATAAATAAAATTGGAGTGTTTGTTTGTAATATCAAAATAACACCTTTTCACTAAATGCATATGAAAGTACATACGAAACCTATAGCAAAAACGCGATTTAAAAAAAGTTGTCTGTCTGTCTGTCTGTCTGTCTGTCTGTGTGTTTGTTCCGGGTAATCTCGAAATGGCTAGACCGATTTTGACGGGACTTTCACTGGCAGATAGCTGATGTTATAGAGAGTAACTAAGGCTACTTTAATTTTAGAAAAACAATTAGGGTTCCGCGTAAAAAATAAAAACTCATGAAAACAAAGAGTATCTCCGAAACGGGTGGACCGATTTTGACGGGACTTTCACTGGTAGATAGCTGATGTTATAAGCAGTAACTTATGCTACTTTTATTTTAGAAAAACAAAATTTAAAATAATGAAAAAATGGGTCCTGTCGTGCGGGCACAGAACGCGGGAGCGGGCTTTTTTGTTAAGTTAAATTCCACGCGGATGAAGTCGCGGGCTCAGCTAGTAATATAATATTATTAACATATGTAAATCATTTTAAAGTTTCATCTGCATTTATTTCAAATCAGCATCTTTTCTGGATGTCTATTTGATCACGTTAAGAGTTCCTGCTAGGCAGACAAGTATCAAGCGCGATTCAGTTCATGCAATGAGGGTTCAGTACTGGTGTAGTTAAAATAATATCTAGTAAGTATTGGTTTTGTGGATTCGGTTATATTAGGTACTATTTGCAACCATACACCTAAAAAATAGAACTGGAGTTTATGTACAAATGTCAAAATCGCGTCCATAGAGTAAAATAATACGTTATCAACCTTATGGGAAGATGTTTCATGCTGCTAATATAGTTAGTTTACTTTGAGTTACCGATTCTACTTTAATTCATTGTACTCTGCACAATATTTATACTCATTCACAAATATCCTTGATTCATAATTGGTTTGAATAATTCATTTTTATATTTGAGTACATAATACGTACATTTTTTTTCTTCTCGTTATGGTGAAGAAGGCAACGTTGAACGGAACGCATACTTTTTATGGCCGCTGGATCCCCTTGTTTTGACGTTCTTTCAATTCATTTTTTCGTGAAACGAGAGGGGGATTTCTTATTAGCAACAGAATAACGAGCGCGATCACGCCGAATTCTATCCGTTAATAATACAACAAAGCCGTCAAACTGGAAGTACTCCAAGTGACGAGGGAGGACGCTGACATGACGTCCGTGGCGAAGAGACGGGAGCACCACGATGATTCCGGCGAATATTCGGACGCATCGCAAGAGATTGACCACAACAACTCTGGGAACGTGAGTACAGCCTCTACCCAGCTAGCCACAGTATCGTAAACTTTCGTTTTGGCGCTAAAAAGTATTACAGCTCACTTTCTCCCGAGCGTTCGCGTGACGGAATGTCCATTTCTTTTAGTAATATTGAGGTCACGAATTGGGCACCACTCACTGAGCCGCCGCTGGTGTGTTAGGACTTTAATTTAGAAACGTTGGCGCCACGTAGGTTGTAAACAAAAGTGTTGTGAAAATGCAGTTACTGAAGGTGGAAGGATGTTTGCAGGATGTGGACCAGCCCGAGTCGGACTACGACTCGCAGGGCAGCGAGTCCGAAAACTCGGAACAGGATCCAGAAAACAAGGTAAACACATTTACTTGTATTTTTGTTACCTACCCTTATGAACAAAAAGAACATAAGAAGTGAATACATCATATAAATATGTACCTACATAAGCAATTATGAATTTAAACCGTCATAATAGTCTCATTTCGGTGAAATTGAGTTCAATTTGTCAACAAGATCAGACCGAGACAGAAATTCCAGTGGTGTAGAGATCTAAACGTAGCCCATAGTCTAAGCGAAACCTTAAGTAGGTCATTACCACCAAATGTTATTCACATCAAATTATAATTGTAAATATGAAATAGAAATCTGTTATTGGCATGTTACGATAATAATTGTGTAAGTAATAATGATTCATATCCTACATGCTATAATACGGCCTGCACAATCAACATGTTATAATTTAATTCTTGCATCCAACTACTAAAAGGTGTGTGTAAACTGAATATCGACCGACAACACAAAAAGGGGGAAAATTATGTCCTAAAATATAGATTTTTTTGGTAATAGACCAATTTGTAACCATAAATGATAGAATAATATGACCTGGAGTGATCTGTTCAGAAAAATGTTGCACTTTCACATAGTAAATACACTTGAAATTTGCCAAAATGTAATTTCACAGTATGCTCAGCAATATGTTGCAAAACAATGCGATTATAATTGCAAGGGAAACTGGTTTTAACATTTTAAACCTTTTTGCAATTGCATAATAATGCACTTACCTATATAATGTGTTGTTAAGTAAGTCTTGGTTGTCTATATGTTACTACTAGCTGTGCCCGCGACTTCGTCCGCGTGGAATTTAATTAACAAAGTTTCATACAAACTTTCATCCCCTATTTTATCCCCTCGGGGGTAGAATTAATCAAAATCCTTTCTTAGCGGATGCCTACGTCATAACATCTACCTGCATGCCAAATTTCAGCCCGATCCGTCCAGTGGTTTGGGCTGTGCGTTGATAGATCACTATGTCAGTCAGTCAGTCACCTTTGAGTTATATATATTTAGATTAAAATCCAAACTGGTAAATTATAAATATTGTCAATCTATGGTGATATAATCCATAAATATTATAAGATTTATTCGTGATCAGATCAGGCTTGATTATGCATTCGTATCTATTGCATCTAGTGATTTTCTGTTACTAGGAATATTTGAAACTAACTATATTCGAAACAACTGAAGCCAAATGGATGTCTCAGGCACACACTTAGGTGCACTGGCTGGAGCGCACTTGCGCTCGCCCTATGTCCGGGTGAAGTTGTTATGGCCACTCTGGCCAACAACATATAGTCCATTCAAAAAAAAAAAATAACAAAAAAAAAACTTAGGTGCATAAAACATTAGATATTCTTTCTTATCTTTCTAGTATTCCATAGCCAAGCAAGGAATGTCTGTCTGTCAGTCAGAAAGAAAAATTATACTAAGGTACCTCCCGTACTTAGGAAGGGGGAATGAAACAAAAATAAATGTTTAAATACCCCCTTAAGTGTATTTTAAAATCATTTGGAGGTTTCATTGACAAAGTGAGCTCCAAAGTGGTGTACATGACTTGCATGCATGATTCATCCTCAAACTCCTGAACCTCCGGGATGTCTATGTATAGTATGCTTGGTCCGACACGCACTTGGCTGGATTTTTTTCTGGCCCATTACTACAAGATTTAATTTAATATATTTTTCAAAGACGTATTGGTGTTTTATGAGGTACAGTGTAAATGATAAGTAAATTAATAAAACCCATTTCTATATTATAATCAACATGAGTAACCATAATTCACCATAACTGAATTCAATCATTATAATTTTTAAACACGAATTAATTTGCATATAGAATGTTTTCTTTCACCTTGATCTAGTCACTGGGCTGTCGAACCACGGACTTGTCGAACTAGATTTCTTATACATATATGTACTTACTAGCTGTGCCCCGCGACTTCATCCGCGTAGTATTTTAACTTAGCAAAAAAATCGGGATTACCGGGTTAAAAAGTATCCTATATGTTAATCCCGGTTATAATCTATCTGTGTTCCAAATTTCATCCAAATCCGTTCAGTAGTTTTTGTGTGAAAGAGTAACAAAAATACTTACATCCACACTCACAAACTTTCGCATTTATAATATTAGTAGGATAACTCTTATAAGTATCATAATAATATGTAGATTAATGTGCATAAAGAAAGAAACCAGTTTTGTTTTGAGTTTGCATAAAAAATTAGTAGCCGTTGCCTGTTACTTCGTGCGCGGTGTATACTTGCCATTTTTGCACCAGCTGCGGGGTTAACAGATAAAAAATAACATTACTAATAAGATTATAATTATAATAATAATAATTATAATTAAGCCCTTTGACGTCCCACTCCTGGGCACGGGCCCCCCTCAACACGAGGGGGATTCAGGCCATAATCCACCACGCTGGCCCAGTGCGGGTTGGCGGATTTCACATGTCTTTCGAAAATTGGTTAGATCTTCTAAGACATGCAGGTTTCCTCACGACGTTTTCCTTCATCGTAAGCAAGTGATAATCATATATAAATTACTCATAAGATTATAATTGTGAAACTTGATGTTTGGATTTATGGATGTATGTTATTCAATCGCGCGAAAACATTCTACACAGCATATGAACCACGAACTTTAATAATGGCCACTCGAATGGTCGCGGGCTCAGCGGTGGCCGTACTCGAATATTATTACATTACAACTTCGTACGAGTGCATACTTGTACATAAATATTTGTTTTTCTACTCGCATTCTAAAGTAGCACCCATACTAAATCGCCAAGCTTATGGCCTAAATGGTATCGGGGTAAAGAAGCCAAGTTCAGGATGAGTTTTCTAAGTCTTACTCACTACAGACATTAGGGTCCGTATTAATAAGTATATCTGAAGTCTGAAAGCGATCTTGAGTACGCTTTTGACTTATAATTTTGTTATAATTGATTGACTCAGGCGTTACTTGGCGGAAATCCATTGTAAAACAATTTAGGATAAGGACCCACCACTCACCCTTGGCTTGTTAACCTCCAAAATTATAAATCAAATAGGTTGATCGATAATGGAAGAGGTCAACAAAACTTAACTCCGTCGGTCGAGTTTGTCAGTCATGAGTGTCAGGGACCCTAATAATGTGCAATTTTCCGCGGAACAAAGCGAATTAAAAATAAAATTCGACACGTGTTTCGCCTCTGAACGAGACATCCTCAGGAAAGTTGGGCTACGAATGAGCCAACCATCCATTATCGATCAACCTATTTGATTTATAATTTTGGAGGTTAACAAGCCAAGGGTGAGTGGTGGGTCCTTATCCTAAATTGTTTTATAATTTTGTACTGGTATGACATTTCCGAGATCGCTCTCAGACTTGCGATCGATTTATTAATACGAGCCTAGTACCTCTAAGGCTAAGGCACACCGCTGGAGGCGCGGCGGAGAACTATTGAAGACAACAATTGAATATAAACCTTAACTGCTTTGACATACGGTATGTATGAGCAGTCGCGCGCATGCTCTTGTAGTAGCTTGAGGGCGCTCCGAGCACCGCGTGCGAATTTATTTAAGCGACCGTATGTTGAGGTAGTTAAGGTTTATATTAAATTGCGGTGTGCGCTGGGCCCAAGACTGCTCGCTGCCTGAAAGTGTTATTACTACCGATGAGTTTCGCAAAACGTGTCTGAAAGATTGCAAATGCCCAACCAAGCGGCGGCGTTGTTCAGCGCGCACTAAGAATGTAATTTTCATAAATTGTTTTACCATTTAATCGTGAACGCTGCATTCGATACATCGATTCCTTAATCGACTCTCAATCGATTTTAAATATGTTTTCGATTGAATCGTTTATATCACGTATTGTTGCCTATTTATTTTACTTTTATTTGTACTTCGTATGCAAGATCAGTTTGACGACCGCTTGCCGCAGTGGTTTGAGCGTAAGCCACTCGGCTCACGGCACCGAGTGGTTTGCTAGTTCCAACAAGCCAACAATGAAATGAATATGATTGATACGTAATACGTCAGTCCATCTTCAGTAGGTATTATCTACATATGCGGGTTCGATTCCCGTCAGGGTAAATTGGTCTGAAAGTCTGTGGATTCGCTCCCAGTAAATTTTATGGTACCCATAGTACAAGCGTTGCTTAGTTTGGTACCATACAGTTCGTGTGTTCGCCTGGCGACGTTTATTAATTTATATATTTTAGTTTGGTTTTGTCATTATCTACTTAAAGTGTTTGCTATGATGCAGACCGCACGAATACCGACCTTAGTTTGACGACCACGTTTCCGCTGAGGTAACTGCTTAACTACATGCGGGTCGTACGCTTGTTTGCCTTGACTTCTATACTAGGTGAAACAAAAGGGTATACTATTTAAGTTTCCTCCGAAGCTGATTGGTTTAGAATTACAAAGTTAAGTTTTGTAAAATATAGTATACCCTTTCTGTTTCACGTAGTATAATAGAACTGTGTCGTTTGTTTTCAGGAGACCGAGCGTCGCGTGGATGATGACGAGGACCGTAGCAACCCTCAGTACATTCCCAAGAGAGGCACCTTCTACGAGCATGACGACCGCACTGCGGCCAGGTGAAAAATTAAATCTATATCACTATACATAGTATAAAACGAAGTCGCTTCCCGCTGTCTGTCTGTCCCTATGTATGCTTAGAACTTTATAACTACGCAACGGATTTTGATGCGGTTTTTTTAATAGATAGAGTGGTTCAAGATGACGTTTTATATGTATAATACATGCATACTATAATAGAGAAACACTTAAGTATCAGCTATGCACCCGTGCGAAGCCGGGGCGGGTCGCTAATAAAAAAAATAATTTACTTCAGAAAAACCTGGATGCACTAAAAAACTAGAAATATTCATTCATTTAGAGTTGATGCCACTATCTTATGTATACATTAGCTGTGCCCGCGACTTCGTCCGCGTGGAATTTAATTGACAAAGTTTCATACAAACTGTCATCCCCTATTTTATCCCCTTGGGGGTAGAATTAATCAAAATCCTTTCTTAGCGGATGCCTACGTCATAACATCTACCTGCATGCCAAATTTCAGCCCGATCTGTCCAGTGGTTTGGGCTGTGCGTTGATAGATCACTATGTCAGTCACCTTTGAGTTATATATATATAGATTAACACTACGTTAGGACAACTTCTTAGGTACCTATCCCTACTTAAGTGAGCTGGTTATCATGTTGCTGTGTAATATTGTTTAATTCGACAAGTGCCAATTGCAATATTTAAAAGAAATTACATAAAAAGGTTCCCCTATTAATAATAGTGTAAGCTGCCAAAAACAAGTAAAATAAAAAAAAACCAATATCGGGCGCCAGGCAGGCTTACCAATAACTAGTGTCCGGAATAACCTAATCGGGGCCTTGGAGCTTTTAATCACAAGCCAAGGAGAAGTAAATGAAAAACCTGAGTACAAAGAAAAGTATCAGACTTTATTTTCCATAGGGTCATGAAAATGTTACTTAAGTATACAAAACCACGAATAAATTAATGTAATCACATCTTGTTTATGTCTATTATTGCCACCTTTTTCTAAGAAATTGTCATTATATATTAAAGGTAAAAAATTAGGGGAAAATGAGTAGAACAACCAGAAAATTATATTTTTAAGTTAAACAATGAAAACCAAACCTCGGTCCTGGTACATGTCCGTGGAAAAAATAACGAGGGGCTTGAAAACTAAATCACATCCAACCCGGAGCCAGGAGCATCACGGTGGAATTTAAAGGTGTCCAGCTTGGTGATCCACGATGGGTTTCCACCTTACCGGCACGCCGCAAACAAAATCTTCACCACACCATCCAGGGTGGGGAAAAACATCATGAAGTATCCATGTGTTGAATTTTAAATGAAGAAAAGTAAATAACAAAGAAGTAAAGTAAAAAAAAAACCCTGAAACAATATAAAATTGCATCAGTATAATGTTGAAATACACTCATGCGCAATTGACATGTTGTAAAGAAAAATCAAAGTACTTACCACAAATGTGGGTTTTTCTGCTAAATATTATGCGCAGGCATAGCGCCGGGCTTATTAGTAATTAACTAAAGCCATTAAACGACATCTCCGCACGCCTAAGCGTGGATTCAAAAAGATTTTTATCGGTTCAAACCGTAGCCATCTTCACGGCCTGTCCTTCGGGAGAAAAGTGAAAAGGGTCCCAACTGACAGTTCAAATGGAAAAAATAACGAATGACAGATGACATGTCAATGTCAAACTGACATAACCAAAACGTCGAAGGACAAGATCCAAACTGAGTATCAGTCCTTTGAGAAACTACAAATTTTGAAAAATAAAACTAGCATGTAACGTGAAAAAAGCGAATGTTACAATACATCCCTCCCAAAAAAAAATAAAAGAAAGATACTTTCTTTTATGCCACAGTTAAAACCGCGCAAAAAGCAAAAGAGAAAAAAAACCAACACCGAATACTAAAACATCAAACCAAAAATCCAAAATAGGAAAAAGTAACGAAATAAATCCACGGAAAGAGAAATACAAAAAACAACTCCATCACCAATTAATACCAATTCAAAAAAGTTAAGGTGGTCGTAAACAACCAATAAATAAAGAAATCCTAAATAGGAGAAAAAATTAAAGAAAAGGAAAACCATCCTGAGAAGATATTATCTATGGTGAGATAGACAACACTCTAGGGAAATTTTCAAAAATAATGAAGCAACTAATAAAATCAAATCACTCTCTCAAACCACAAACGGCAAATGCAAATGAAAACGAATGAACAAAAAAAAAAATATCCAAAATGGAAAACAAAATTTAAAAGAAAAGAAGCCAACCTGACAAGTTATTATTTATGGTGACATAGAAAATACTACCGGAGGACTCTATCAAAACAAACAAAAAGTTCAGTGAAGCAAAATGCTACTGACTATGTCTAACAAACTTTCCAAATCCGAGGTACAGTTAAGCCCTATCGCCACTGACTACATCAACAAATGAAAACCCAATAAAAACCCCATTGAGCTCAGTCAAGCACAAACGCCACTGGCTACTATAACAATTTAGAACCCCATTAACTACTTCCCCATCATCTTCATTTAAGCTCTGTTAAGCCTCTAAGATCGGTTAGGCAAAATTGTCACCGACTCAGCATCTGAAATTTACAACCAATCTACCAAACTCCTACCCCTTCGGTTAGGCTCGCGCCGCCGATTACAAAAATCAAACTCCGACTAACGTCCGAAACGTACTGCTTCCCTACGCCCAAGGCGTGAAAAGACTTACTCCCTTGCACCTGAAAAAAAAAATGCAAAAGAAAAAAATGTCATCACACAACAAGACGGTGTGAGAACAATATGTCTTGTGACCGGCACAACACCACCGAACTTCCGAGCACAAGAACATAAAAAAAGAAAAGCTTATGTCTACACAACAAAACGGTGTAAACATAAGGTACGTTCACACACTCCAAAGCGGTGTGCAAACGCAAAACAAAATCTGCAACATTGTGATCGGCACAACACCACCGAACTTCCGGGCACAATGGCAACAAAGATCCGGATGGAAAGTCCGGGATCTGTCAAATCCAAAAGAGTGAAACTATACCCCCAAAGCGTGGTAAGTTTACTCAAAACTAAAGTGTCATATCCGAGGCCTTAAAATTACTCGAACACTACAACTAAATATAAAATGTACAAATGACACAAAGCCAAAAACCTAAGGAAAACAAAACATGATGGATAAAGACAATGTCTTATCATCAAGAACAAAATAGAATATAAAATATCCTTACAAAAATATAAGGAAAGAACAAAGTGGACATTCCACTACAAACAAATTGTTTAGTAGGGAATACCTAACTATAAACAAATGTACATAAGATCTTTCGACATTGGAAATCTTATAATGAATTTAAACTTGAATTTTAACTAAACTGCAATATACCAAAATACCTAAGTTCTTATTTTGAATATTTAAATTAATATTATTATTCCAAGTTAATCTTATTATCTGAAGCTTCCTATCATAAATCACTTTCAGAGGACCATTATAAAATCATACATCAAATCTCATTCATCAAACATTCCAGGTCCATCTTCAAACAATAGTTCAAAACTCAAAACCAAAAAATATAAGTTTATAATTTTGAAAAAGAAAATTAATATTTAATAATGTCTTTCACATGATAACGTCCTGTTGAACCTTTATTTAGGTCTTTTAAAACATAAACGTTTTGTGAAACTTTGTCAACAATTTCGCATTTAATAAACTTAGGTGCAAACTTTGCCGAAAAATATGCAAGTGCATTGGATTGGACAAAACTCCTTCTCCAAACAATATCACCAACATCGAAAGAAATGACTTTTCTCCCTACGTTATAATAACGAACATTTCGTTTATAAGCTTTCAAAATAGAAGTTTGAACTTTTTCAAAAACTTCACTAAGTAAGTTAAGAGAAATAGCAAAAGAATTTCTAGAACCAATTTCAAGGTTATCTAGATCAACTAAAGAATCACTAAAGCGATGTAAAGAAGCATCAACAATGACTTCCCTACCAAACATAAGGTAATTAGGAGTGAAATCTGTAGCAAGATTAACACTACTATTCAAAGCTAATTGAATATGAGGCAAAAATTTTGACCAAGTTCTATGATCATCTTTCACAAAGCAAGAAATACAAGTTTCTACGGTTTTATTATACCTTTCAACTGGATTATTCTGAGGGGTATATAAAGTGTTATAAAAAATTTTAGTTATATTAAATCCTTTCAAGAAATTAACAAAATAACTTGTTGTGAACTGTGAACCGTTGTCGCAGATAAATATTTTTGGAGTACCAAATTTTAAGAATATTTCTTTTTCAAGAAGTTTACAAATAACTTTAGAAGTAGCATTGATCATGGGAAACAACCAACAATATTTAGTAAAAATATCTACTACTGATAAGATGTATTTATGACCAGAATGCGCTTTAGGCAGAATTCCAATAATGTCAATAGAAAGTGTTAACATGGGACGATCAACCTTTTTAGGATTAATCATAATTCCATGTGGAAGTGAAGTTGAACATTTATAAGCTTTACAAATTTCACAAGAATTTATATATTTCTGAACATCAGAGAACATACCTTTCCAAAAGTAATGTTGTTTTAATTTTCTTAAAGTTTTATGAATACCAAGATGACCAGAATTAAGATCATCATGGTTAGATCTAATTGTATCTAAAATATGTTCTTTTGGAATAACTATTTTCCAATCTAAAATACTATTAGGATTATACTTATTTTTACAATATCTATATAAAGTGTTATTTTCAACTCTAAAATTTTTGAATCTACAAGGAAATTTTTGACAACTAACAAATATTTTACGATACCAAGGATCATAAATATCATCATCAGGAGATGTTATACTATCCGGAACGACATCAATAGCCGAAATTTCAATACGTGACAGAAAGTCAGGAACTAAATGTAAAGAACCTTTTTTATGAATAATATCAAAAGTAAATTGAGAAATTCTAGCGGCCCAACGTGCAAGACGTCCACTAGGATTACTAAGTTTTAAAAGCCATTTCAAACAAGCGTGGTCTGTAACCACAGTAAATTTCATACCTTCAACATAAGGTCTGAAGTGTTCAATTGAATCTAAAATTGACAATAGCTCACGCTCTGTTGTACTATAATTTCGTTCACATTTGTTAAGTGATCTAGAATAATAAGCGATAGGATGTTGTTCACCACTATCATCTTCTTGGGTAAGAACGCTACCAATTCCAACAGAACTAGCATCGCAATGTAAAAAATAAGGTTTTTCAAAATTTGGACAATGCAAAACAGGTGCAGAAACTAAAGCTTGTTTTAAATTATGAAAAGCATTTATAGCATCATCATCCCAACTAACAGGTTTTTTAGAATTCTTACTGCCTGCAGTCAGTCTAGTTAAAGGAGACGCTATATCAGCAAAATTACTAATAAATCTACGATAATAAGAACACAAACCAAGAAAACTTCTCAGTTGTTTTACTATTCCTGGAAGACGAAAATTTTCAATTGATTCTAATTTTACAGGATCAGTGTGTAAGCCATCACTGTCAACAATATAACCTAAATAACGAAGTCTGTCTTTACAGAATTCACACTTCTTTAAATTGACTGTTAAACCAGCATCTTTAATTATATGATAAATTTTATTTAAATAGTCTAAATGAGTCTCAAAATCAGGAGTAACTAAAATAAGATCGTCTAAGTAACAGAAGGCTACGTTATCAAATTCAGGACCAAGAAGTCTGTCAACAAGTCGTTGCAGCTCAGCTGGTGCGTTAGTTAAACCAAAAGGCATACGAATAAATTCGAACAGTCCTTTCCCCGGAACAACAAATGCTGTCTTCTCACGAGAAGATTTTTCAAGAGGAATTTGAAGAAAAGCTTTGGAAAGATCAATAGTTGAAATAAATTTAGCTCCCCGCAGGTTATCTAATATCCTAGAGGGATATGGTAAAGGATAAGAATCTTTAATAGTAACAAGGTTTAAACGTCTGGAATCCAAACATAATCTAGTTCCACCATCTCTTTTTTCTACAGCTAATACTGGAGAACACCAAGGAGATTTTGAAGGTTGTATAATATTTTCTTTTAATAAAACTTCCACTTCGTCAAAAAGTTCCTTTTGTTTAGCTGGACTTAAAGGCCAGTAACGTTGTTTAAAAGGTTCACCAACAACATTAATTTTATGTTCAACGAGATGAGTGAGACCTAAACCTCTCTTCTCATATGAAATATCTTCAAAAAGTTTAATAGTTTTATTTAATTTAAGTTTCTCAGAAGGAGAAAGTTCTACAACAGAAGTAATAGCATTAACTTGAAGTTTGTTTTCGCTAACAAGAGAAATATCTTTCCAAAGTTCTTTAGCAAGATCAAATTTTAACCAAAAGTCAAAGCCTAAAATAATAGAAGGTTTAAATGAAGGTATTATCAAAAATTTTGTTAATTTAGTAACATTATCACAAGTGACAGGTAATTCAATATCACCAATGATTCTATGAGAAGAACCATCCGCGGTATAAGCAGAACTAGCAATGGGTTTAAGTTTAAAGCCCATGTCCAAAAACTTTAGGTGACTATCTGAACCTAAAACACAACAAGTAGAACCACTGTCCAACAATCCTGACAAAGTAAGGTTATTAACTTTAAATTCCAAATAAGGTCTTGAATCTTTATGTTTAACAAACAAAATAGGCGCAGCCCTATAATTAGTGAAAAATACTTTTAAATAATTTAACCAATCTGAAAACTCTTTTTTAATAGTAAGGTCATCAGGTGCGAACTTACTTTTCTCTAACATCGAGACACTTGAAGTTTTCTCAGAAACTAGTGCTCGATGCGGCCTAATCAGTTTTTTGACTCGGTCGAAACTTTCTTATCCGAGTTACAATCTTCGCAACTCTTCGATGTGACACCTACCTTATGGCATCTAAAACAAACAACACCAGGAATGGCGGTACAACTCTTATAAGTGTGTCCAGAAGACTTACACTTCAAACAAACAAGATTGTTAGATTCAACAGCACTAACTTGCGGTTTTTCTAATTTAACAATTTTACTAGGTTTTCTAGAAACAAAAACTTCAAGTTCTTTTCCAAGGTTAATGAATTGATCCAAAGAAGTAATAGTTTTACCCAACACATAAGGTGTATAAATGGGTAACATGTTATGTTTAATAATGTTAATAATAGTAGCATCAAAAATAGGTATGGAAAGACGTGAAGCCATATCCATAATCTCCGTGATGAAATCCGGTAACGATTCAGTAAATTTTTGTTTACGAGTACGAAGTTCATACTCCAGAAAGTAATCATATTCAATCGTATCAAAACGTTTCAATAAAGCAACCTTCAATTCATACCAAGTTCCAATCTGCAAACGCACACTCCGAAACCATTTGATGGCAGTACCAGACAACAAATCAGTGAAAGAGCCGACCAAAACGTTCTCATCAAAATTTTTAAACAAAAAATATTCTTCAACCTGTGTAATAAATTCCCTAACACATGATTTTCCATCAAAGTTAAGTTTACTACGTTTTAAATCCGGTAATTTAGTAATAAAAGGTAAATTCTTTTTAAGGTGATCATTCAACAAGACATTCATCGTACTAAAAGTTGGTATTACACTAGAACTGTGTGCAATTCTATCGTTGTTGACCGAAAATGGGTCAGGAACATCTGTCATGTTCACGACGTTGTGAGTCACTTCACGAACATTCGAATGAGTAGGCGTATAAACGTCTTTCTCCTCCTCCAACGTAGGTACTTGAACACTCTTGTCCATGTTGAACAAATAAAGTTATCAATCAACAATCAATCGCTATCAATCACTATCAATCAATCAAAACCAATGCAACAGAATACAACCAAATGTAAATGAAAGTTAAATGAAATTAAAATTTAAATGTATTAGTGGAATGGATCCCTAAAAAAAAGTTAATTTCCATTGTTTCAGGAAAGAGGTAAAGTTTAATTTATCAAATTATCAAGAATGATAATCCTAAGTATGTAAAGTTAAAGAATAATTCTTTAAAAAGGTGCAATAATGATTTACAATTTTTTTTAAAGTTAACGCTTAACTAAGTTTATTATTACAATGAAAATGTTAAAGAATGCTAACGCAAATTGACAATATGTTTCCTCGAGAAACGCCTGAGATTATTTTAAATTACAATAAGACACCAAATATGTTAAACACTGGGTGTCAACGAATACTTACAAACTGCCTCCGTTGAAAGAATATAGGTAACCTAATAGAAAACATGTTAATAATAGTTTTGTGAAAGTAAATACAAAGTCATGTTGTTCAAAATGACAACAGTAACAAACAAACAATAAATTATAGACAACAGTTATTGTGCTATAAGTAATAGTAATGCTAATAAAAAGGTGCAATAATAACAAAACATCAACGATGTGATTAGGAAAACAAAAGAAAACAAAAACCCTATTTCATGTCCCTGTTCCTCAAGCCAATTTGTAATATTGGTAAATCGACAAGTGCCAATTGCAATATTTAAAAGAAATTACATAAAAAGGTTCCCCTATTAATAATAGTGTAAGCTGCCAAAAACAAGTAAAATAAAAAAAAACCAATATCGGGCGCCAGGCAGGCTTACCAATAACTAGTGTCCGGAATAACCTAATCGGGGCCTTGGAGCTTTTAATCACAAGCCAAGGAGAAGTAAATGAAAAACCTGAGTACAAAGAAAAGTATCAGACTTTATTTTCCATAGGGTCATGAAAATGTTACTTAAGTATACAAAACCACGAATAAATTAATGTAATCACATCTTGTTTATGTCTATTATTGCCACCTTTTTCTAAGAAATTGTCATTATATATTAAAGGTAAAAAATTAGGGGAAAATGAGTAGAACAACCAGAAAATTATATTTTTAAGTTAAACAATGAAAACCAAACCTCGGTCCTGGTACATGTCCGTGGAAAAAATAACGAGGGGCTTGAAAACTAAATCACATCCAACCCGGAGCCAGGAGCATCACGGTGGAATTTAAAGGTGTCCAGCTTGGTGATCCACGATGGGTTTCCACCTTACCGGCACGCCGCAAACAAAATCTTCACCACACCATCCAGGGTGGGGAAAAACATCATGAAGTATCCATGTGTTGAATTTTAAATGAAGAAAAGTAAATAACAAAGAAGTAAAGTAAAAAAAAAACCCTGAAACAATATAAAATTGCATCAGTATAATGTTGAAATACACTCATGCGCAATTGACATGTTGTAAAGAAAAATCAAAGTACTTACCACAAATGTGGGTTTTTCTGCTAAATATTATGCGCAGGCATAGCGCCGGGCTTATTAGTAATTAACTAAAGCCATTAAACGACATCTCCGCACGCCTAAGCGTGGATTCAAAAAGATTTTTATCGGTTCAAACCGTAGCCATCTTCACGGCCTGTCCTTCGGGAGAAAAGTGAAAAGGGTCCCAACTGACAGTTCAAATGGAAAAAATAACGAATGACAGATGACATGTCAATGTCAAACTGACATAACCAAAACGTCGAAGGACAAGATCCAAACTGAGTATCAGTCCTTTGAGAAACTACAAATTTTGAAAAATAAAACTAGCATGTAACGTGAAAAAAGCGAATGTTACAGCTGGTAACCGTAAATAATTCTGAAACTATTGAACCGATTTTAATGAAATTTCTATAGGACCAATATGAAAATATATATTTTCAAACTATTTTTTTTCAAATCGGTTTATAAATGACGGTAGTTTGAAGGTAACAAAAAAAACATTCGAATTGAGAGCCTCTACCTTTTTTGAAGTCGGTTAAAAATATGCCATTACCCCTGTGTTCTCCAATGGGGTAGGGATATGCAGTGGCAATGCATATGTTAGGCGAGCGGGTCTATGGTTTATTAGTCTGTGTCTTCACCTAATCAATCGCATAATTTAGTCGCCCGGTTTCGTTCCAAGTTAATAACTATTCAGTGATGCGGCACGAACTAGTAGAAAGTTGCGATTGTACGCCTCTATACCGGGATTTGAATGCAGCCACACCTCTATTTATAAGGCCAAATATCTGTTTTCAATATAGGCCTAGGCGCGCCACACAACTTCACTGTTAGTCTTCACTGTTGCTAGTATAAGCAAGAGTCGAAAATAGCGTTGCTTTCACTCCGGCATCGCAAATTATTTGCGGAATTATCTTAATGCAAGAGGAGTCCAAAGGGGATTGGTTGGTCATGCAATTCTTTATGTATTGTACACTGCTGACTACCACTATGTACCTAAGGTGACAAAATCCTCTCCATCCAAAGGTTGTCTGGAAGAGATCGCAGCCTGCGATAAGACCCTCCAATGTACACTACGGCTAGTTTGTATTTTAAGCCATGTTATTATGATGTATGTGTAATATTCTATTCTATAATCATACTAATATTATAAAGAGGAAAACTTTGTTTGTTTGATTGTAATGAATAGGCCCCGAAACTACTGAACCGATTTGAAAAATTCTTTCACTGTTGGGAAGCTACACTGTCCCCGGGTGACATAGGCTATAATATATTTTCAAAAAAATTAGGGACCCTACTAAAACTCGAATAATGTAACCGCAATGTACCCGTGTGAAGCCGGGGCGGGCCGCTAGTCTTATATATAAAATTCTCGTGTCACAATGTTAGGTACCATACTCCTCCGAAACGGCTCGACCGACTTTCATGAAATTTTGTGTGCATATCGGGTAGGTCTGATAGTCGGCTACTATCTATTTTTCATACCCCTAAAAGACTAGACAACGTCTGTGGGGTCAGCTAGTATAATATGAGATTCTATACTCTCTCAATCATCGTACGAATCACAGCCAGTCCGTATATGGGCGTCGAAATGATTGTAAATCTTGCACAGCGGCGAGGAGGCCAACAACACCGCGTCCGAGACCGCGTCCGAGAAGAAGGAAGGCAGCGAGCCGGCCGCCGAGCGGCGCCGCCCGCCGCGCAAGTCCGACATCGTCAACAAGTGGTCGCACGACAAGTACAATGAAAACGAGCAGGTGCCCACACACACACTATAATATAATAATAATTTAGACCATTTGACGTCCCACTGCTGGGCACGGGCATCCCCTCACGACGAGGGGGACTTAGGCCGATGGGTTTAAACACGCGTCTTGCGAGCTCCAGGTCCTGGGATCAAACCCCGGCTCGCACCTCTGAGTTTTTCTAAATCTATGTGCGAATCATGATTTATATTATGATTATCACTCGCTTATCTAATCAATTTTCGAAAGACATGTGAAATGCGTCAACTCTCACTGGGGCAGCGTGGTGGATTGCGGCATGAGTCCCCCTCGTAGTGAGTGGAAGCTCGCGCCCAGGAATGGGAGGTCAAAAGGGCTAAATTATTATATTATTATTTGAAATAATAATATGTATTTTTTTGAAGCGAAGCTTCTTTACGGACGTTCGGGGCGCTCGCTACCCGGGCACTCAAACTATGAAAAGCGTTACGCGTAACGCGTAACGCGTTACACGATGACGTCAGAGCTGCGGCGCCCTAAGCTTTTTTACTTGAGTCTAACTAGGAGCAAACAACAAATTATCACTGAAAAACATCTGGGAATCAGCAAAATGATTAAACATTTGTTCAGTATTTCGCTGTCACCGCCATTGTAGTCTGGTATCAGACAAAGACATCTATGTTATGTCTCCAGGTACCGAAGTCTCGCGAAGAACTTGTGGCGATATACGGGTACGATATAAGGAACGAGGACGCGCCGCCGCATGCGCGACGCAACAGGAGATACGGGTGAGTGATATTGATCTTTAAAATGTATGCAGTAGAGTCCAAATTGAAATATCATAATATAAACGACGAATTTGTCGACCGCTTGGCGCAATGGTTCGAGCGTAGGCCGCTCGGCTCACTGCACATGGTGGTTGCGGGTCCCATTCCCCCCGGGCCAAATTTTGGAAATGGCCTTTCCGTAATTTCCCCGGGTCTGGGTGTCACTGGGATCGCTTCAAGTCCATTGTACGGTACCCAGAGTACAAGCGTTGATTAGGACCATACAGTTGGTGTGTCAGTCTGGCGATATTTAAAAAATGGGCGATGTAGCAGCCGTGCTGAAGAATAATGCTGGAAATTATGCTTTAACATTTGAATATTGAAGTTGAAATTTAAAATATTTCAAATGCTGTTGAAGATTTGATTTAATAAAATGATTAATTAATGTTTTTACTATGCATTTCAATATGGAGGTATCGCAATTGGCGGTTAGTCTATCATGGAATATTAAGCATGCGTTTCACATTATCTTTTCTTAAACAGCCTATTTATATATTTAGCTATTTGTAGTTTCTAGTTCTTATTAGAATATGCTGTTTTATTTTCTTCTAAGCGGTTATTTGAGTCGATTTTATAGTACATTGTTACCCAAGGGGTGAAGGTATCTTAATTAGCCCCGAGACGGGGTTTGGCGCCCAAGGGTAGCGAGGGCGCCAATAGTTGGAGGGAAAAAATAAGTCATTCACCCGAGGTAAACACTGTGCTTTTCATTACGAATACAAGGAAAGTTAAAAACAGGAATTAGCTACAGAAATAATACAAGGAAGTATGAACAATACTCTACAACTCGAAAAAACTAATAAAGGTCGGATGCCATTTGCCGCCTATTAGGTTTTTTTTTACGTTGGCCTGGTTCAATAGAAATGTCAAAAAGGTCTGAAGTTGCCTGAGGAGCGGGTTGAAAGTAATACTTTTCCGGCCCGGGAGAATCGCTTTCAACTGACAGCTGTCAAATTAAAAAAAAAAACTAGTTCCATTTTCACATTTCTATGGAACCATGTGCAAACTTTTTCTACAGTCACTCAATTACAGCACGATGTAAAATTGAAATAACATAAAGTTAAGTATTAATTAAAGAATATATATTTTTAAATGACTTAATTATAATTTTGTTTTAACAATTTCTTTAAAATAACATAGATTTGGGCAAAATATTTTAAGATGAAAATGAAAAATAATGGCTAAATAATGAAGTTGGCCGGTCAATGAAAAAAAAACAAAATAGGCGGCAATCCGATCTTTATTTATTTTTTCGAGTTGCAGAGTATGGTTCATACTTCCTTGTATTATTTCTTTAGCCAATTCCTGTTTTTATTTCTACTTTCCTTGTATTCGTAATGAAAAGCACAGTGTTTACCTCGGGTGAAAGACTTATTTTGTCCCTCGAACTATTAGCGCACTCGCTACGCTCGGGCGCCAAACCCCGTCTCGGGACTAAATAAGTCACTTTCACCACTCGTGTAACAATGTACTATTCTTCTCCAAGATGTAACATTAATTTGCTTCTGAGACCAATTTTGTTGTTGTTAAATCACGATTAAACGAAATTTTACACACCTAAAAGTATCTGTCTCGCTCCCACGTGTCGACAACGATAATGATGGCAATGCAGTTTAGTCAATCTTAATTTCGTATCAACAGAATCGGTATCAATGTTTTTGATTAGCGAATTGGTCAACTAGTCGCGTAGTAAATCGTACAACATATCGCTGAACATGTCGCGCGACTAATGTCTGTCCGCGCGGCCCAGCCGCGGCCCCAACAAGTACACGCGCACCTGGGAGGACGAGGAGGCCTACCGGCGCCAGGCGGCGGCCGGCGCGCCGCCCCCGCCGCAGCGCGCCGCCCCGCCCGGACCTGACGACTTCCCTGAGCTGGACGCGCCCGCCCACAGGGGGTTAGTACTAGACCCACCATACTACATTTTCGTCCCGACACCCATGGCTCCTTACCATTCAAGGAGGCCTTATTCCCCTCAACTCCGAAATCCATGGCTCCTCCCCGTTCAAAGACCCTAAACCCCCCTCTACCTAATTTCTTCATCTGGATATGCATGGCTTCTCCCCATTTAAGGACCCAAAATTCCCCTCCATCTAATGTCTGCTTCATCCCGGAATGCAAGGCTCTTCTTCATTCAAAGACCCTAAACCCACCTTCACCCTAATAGCTTATCCATCCCCAGAGGCCCTGGAGATGGGCAAGCCATTATTGCCGTCGTATCGATAACTGAACGAACGATACAAAATCATCGTTCGTTCTCGTCGGAATACATCGACAGATATACGTCTGAAAAAAATATTAAATTAGAGTAGCATTTGACACTATAAATGTCACGATGTATAGATTATCGTTGCTAAGAGTAGCACCCCTGATGGCATTGCTCGTACGTTGCCCACTTAAACGGGAATGGGACTGAGGAATGGCTTCGGCTCTCTCTCTCTCATCGTACGAAATGCAGATACAATAGCTACGAGCTGTAGTCAATTAACATTAAGGTGAAGGCGCCTGTCAAGCCCGCGAAATTCAAAATTTTCGAGTATTTTTATAGTTTATCCAAACTCTGAAAACATTTAAGACAACATTTTGTGTTTTGCGAAAAACACAGCATGCAGTGCGTTTATTAATACATTTATTTTACTCTAAATATTATCACGGTGGATATGATACTAGTAAATCACTAAATATACAAAAATTGCCAGATTATCTGGATAGCTGTCGTTCTTGAAATGTTTTAGAGTAAGTTGGATATATTAATAAATGCACTGCACACGGTATATTTCGCGAATTACAAAATTTGTATTTTATTATTGTAAGATTTTGAACAAACTCTATAAGAACTCAAAAAATTTGAACTTCGCGGGCTAGATGGGCGCTTTAGCCTTAACAGCTTGGCTCTACCATCGTTAACTAAACCCACTTGTTTTTTATAACCACTAATTTGTTAAATCCATTTCACAGTAGAAAGGCCCGAACCCCGCGCCCGCGCTCCAAGTCGCAGCCCACCAGCAACGAGTCTCTAGAGAACGGCTCGCAGCTGCGCCGTAACGCGTCCATCAAGGCCAGCAAGAAGCCCGACGCCAGGCCCGCCGCCAGGCCTGACGCCAGGCAGGACGCCAGGCCCGACGCCAGGCCCGCTGCCAGGCCTGCTGCCAGGCCCGCACCCGCCAGGCCGCAGAAGGAGAAGCTGCCGCAGCTCGAGAACCTCACGATCACCGCCAGTGCCAATAACAAGTGAGGTTTTTCGGTTGGCATGGTAGATAGACGTAGTTCAGCCTGTACCACAGACCATTAAACCGGAGACTCCACATAGCCGAGTACTCCCGCTCGCGTGATATGCCTATATTTGTCACATCTTCTTACATTTTGATTGGTGGGCTGACAGTTTGACAGTCGATATTTGGATATAGATATGCAGAATGTATCCAACCACCCTTACTTCTGCAAACTGAAAGAAACCTACAACTACTTCAACTGGGGTTGATTTTGGTCTGCAGGGGTAAGTGTATATTGATGCCTTTTTGCAAAACTATAAGTTGAATAGTCTCTCTTTCTGACCGAGTGATATAATATGTATTATAATAATGTAATCTCGGTCCAATCAAGGTACATCTGGTGAGCTGAAAATTGTTTGCCCTCATTGTTTGCTGTGTTCATCTGTTTTATATCACGGTCAACAAAAAACGATACGCAAATGAATAGATTATTTTATCTAATTACTTTGCAACCTTTCGTCTTCATTTATTTTTAACCGACTTCCAAAAAAGCAGGAGGTTATTATGTTAGTCTGTACTTTGTTTTTCTTTTATTAATCCTAAAGTTTCGGACACAGAATGGCCTAGGAATGTGCCATGTTGGCGAGCCGAGTGTCGGTTACCGACTTGAACTTTGAACATGATTACCATTTAAATATCGCTTTTAGTTGGGCGTGGTACAGTAGGTAAAATTCAAAATTGTTTTTATTTATGTAAGCCAACAAAGCATTTATGAAAAGTCTGAATCTACCACCGGTTCGGAATGCTGCTTCCTCTGAGAAGATCCGGCAAGAAACGCAATGGTTACTCTTTTCAAGAATTTTCGTGAATAAAAGATGGTGTACATTCTCAGGAACAGCAACATAATATGAGCAGGCAACACCATTATCACTAAATAAGTAAATAGTAATGAACTCTCACTCAGATTTAGGTATTTAAATAATATGAGAAAGCTAGTAAGGTGTGCATACCTACTCATACTTTACATCAATTTAAATGTTTACAAGCTAAAATAATCTTCTTCTATATATATATAAATGAATGTGTGTCTGTATGTTCTTTATAGAATCGTAAACTATGCATTTGATCATGACATGATCATGATTCAGCAAAGTGTTGTGCATGAGCCCACAAAGGTTTCTGAGTTGGTACGTCCAATCTTTGACACCGCAGCAACGCGCGCAGGGTACAGTTTAATTATTAAAATAGAGGTGGATACGAAAATAATTGCTTAGGTGTAATGCCTTCCACGCTAAATAAATGACTATGGTTTAACATCAATGTTGTTATAGGTCTACCAGAATCTCATGGCATTAAAAAAATATAAAAAAATATGATTTTCATATGGCAATGTCAATTGTCACCTGCCAAATCAAAGTACAAGGTTTGTCAACCGCTGTTGAGATTTTGTGATATCTTCTTGGCAATTCATTGTTTTTGTGAAAATGTCGAAAAAGCCACTTCGATCTCAAGCGAGAAATATTGTTTTCAATGTGTATCGTAAAATAAGGGAAGAAGAAGGCGTAAATCAAACTAAATCTTGGATTTTAAAGCGCGTCGTAGAGTTGACCGGTAAGTTGGACTGAGTTGTTTTGATACTTCTAGTATATTTTATATTTTTCTTACTTAATTATAGCTTCTTTATAGGGGTTTCCAGTACTACTATACGGCGAATCATAGGTGAGGGCACATCGAACGATGGTGTATTTTCCACGCCTGGTAAAAAGAGGAGAGGGGGGAAGAAGAAAATCAACTTGGACAGTTTCGATTTACAGTTGATTCCAAATTTGACAAGACCTTCACTAATCGTTATGGACAATGCTAGTTATCATTCCGTACGTTTGAACAAACCGCCCACACAATCCAATCGTATCCCTGATATAAAAGAATGGCTTCGTGCGAATGATGTACATTATGATGATCTTTGGCGTAAATGTCAACTACTTGAAGTAGTGAAACAAAACATGCCCTTATATGAGATAGATAAAGTATTAAAATCGCACGGTCACGAAGTTTTAAGGCTCCCACCTTATCATTGCACATTGAATCCTATAGAAATGATTTGGGGTATAATGAAGCAAAAAGTTGTCGATAAAAATGTTAATAGGCCTGCAAGTGACATTAAATTATTAACAGAAGAAGCTTTCTCACAAATTGGTGCAGAGGATTGGCGAAAATGTTGTGAACATGTAAAGAAAATTGAAAACGATTTCTTCGAGCAAGATAAAATAATTAAAATGCTGGAAGAGCAATTTATAATAAATACCTCTTTATCTTCATCATCTGATGAAGAACAAGAAATGCAAGTGGAGTTCTTGGAATCATTTTCTAGCTCTGAATGAGTTATTAACTTTTAAACGATATTATAATAAATTAGTACATAAAGTAATATATGATTGGCTTTATTTTTTTTGTCATATTTTCCTATGTTAAGAACCCGATGTATAACAACATTCTTCATACACATACCTAGTATACTTCATATTAATTAATGACTAAAGATATAAATAAAAATTAAACAGTATCAAGATCGTTTAATCCAATTTCCCCAGTATTGCACACAACAAATTTTTATTTCCCCATTTGCCATGAGATTCTGGTAGACCTATAAGAGGATAGTGAGTGTGCAGTATGAAGCAGGTTGTAATTTCCAGCCAAGGCCCGGCCCCGCGGCGCGTGACCGCCACCGCGCAGCAGCGGCCCGTGCCGACCGACCAGCCCGCGCGCCGCCTGCAGCAGCCGCACCAGCCGCAGGTCACACGCACACACACGCACACACGCACACACACACACACACACGCACACACACACACACACACACATACACACACATACACACGCCAACATACACACACACACAACACATACCACACACACACACACACAACACATACCACACACACACACACACAAACTTCTTCATCATAATTTAAATAATAAATAAATATCGCACGACAAACACAAACTGTATGGTCCCAAACTAATCAACGCTTGTACTATGGGTACCGTACAATGGACTGGGGGCGATCCCAGTGACACCCGGACCCGGGCAAATTACGGACAGGCCATTTCTGAAATTTTCCCTGACGGGAATCGAACGTCCACTGCTGGACATTTTAGGCCTCCCCAAGATGTTTCCACAATGACTGGTCCTGTGCTGTTTACCGCAACCACGCGATACTTTATAAAAAAAAAAAAAAAAGATTAAACTGGGAGGTCCAGATACTATAAATTTTGTCCGAAAGAGTCCCGTAGGTGGACGAGGATTTTTATAAAAAAATCATCATTATCGAAGGCATTGGCTAGCATGTTACCCAATCTGAAGGGGAGTGAGACAGGGGAAGGGGAAGGGGATTTGTCGATCCTCTCTGAGCGGGTGGTAGTTAATTGGCTACAGATTGGCTCTAAAATCGATTTAACTTTTCTTGGAACTTCGTAAAGTTAATAAAACCCTTTATAAACAACAGCCTCAGCAACAAACGAACTTGCCGCCGAATAAATCGCCGCCGCAACCGCAACCGGCCACGCAACAGCAACAGCAACAGAAACCGCAACAGCAACAACAACAGCAAAACCAACAACAGCCTGCTACCGGTGAGTTATTTTAAAACAATTGTTGTATACAGCAACAAAAACAATTTTAATAGCCATTTAAACATTTAATGAGTACAATGACATTAAAAGTTGTAAAATCTATTTTTAAAATATTAACAAGTATCTAGTTTCACTGAGTTGCATAGACAATCTTTAAATTTTAAGAAGACATACTATGACCTATAATTAAGTGTTAGGGCCTTTATAAATAAATAAATAAATATCGCCAGACTGAAACACCAACTGCATGGTCCCAAACTAAGCAACGCTTGTACTATGGGTACCGTACAATGGACTGGGGGCGATCCCAGTGACACCCAGACCGGGGCATATTACCAAAAGGCCATTTCTGTTTTTGTTTCCCTGGTGGGAATCGAACCAGCAACCACCGTGTGCAGTGAGCCGAGCGGCCTACCCTCGAACCACTGCGCCAAGAGCTAATATTTTTCCAAGCTATATATATATAATCTTTCAAAATGATAGATATTTACGGATATGGATAATATAAAACGGGTTATTAAAAAATAAAAGAAATAAGGTCCAATTTTATTTGTCACAGGCGGTGGTAGCAAACGCTACAGTAGCCTCCGACAGCGGCCGCTAGCCGAAACGTACTCGCCGCAACAACAGCAACAACAGCAGCCGCAGCGGCAGCAACAGCAGGCTCAACAACAGCCACCGCAGCAACAACAGCCGCAGCAACAGCCGCCCCAGCAACAACAACACAGATATCATGCTGGTAACGATTTTAACGTGTTCAACAAGACTTTTGTGGTACCGAATCACTTTATATAATACCATGACCACGATTGCTTTGTCAATAGACGACTGAGAGTACTATAAATATCTACATATTAGTCTATGGTCTGACCGATTTCTTGTGTGTCAGGTCCCGGAGAGTTCGTGTCGGGCCAGCCCGCCCACCAATCCAATTCCACACCGCACGCCCATCCGCATCACCTTATGCATCAGGTGTGTAGTGGACTACTCTTGTTAGCAGCTAAGAACCAGAGCCAGAACCACATAGAAATATCAAAATCGGTCAAGCTGTTTAGGAGGAGAGTAATTAAGTTACGAAGACACACCGGAATTTTATATACCGGATGTCATTTTTTATAGTCTTAGTAACAATATGTTGTATTATATGTTTGTGGAATAGAATCTATTAACGATATATTAGTATACCGGCACTTCGATTAGCATAAAGATAGTATCCCAGGACTATATTAAATCAATCTCAAGTCTGAGAGCGGTCTTGAGTGAGCTTTTGACGTTACATTTTGTACTGCTGTGACATCCTACTCATATTATAAATGCGAAAGTTTGTGAGTGTGGATGTATGTATGTATGTATGTATGTATGTATGTATGTTTGTTACTCCTTCACGCAAAAACTACAGAACGGATTTGGATGAAATTTGGAACACAGATAGATTATAACCGGGATTAACATATAGGATACTTTTTAACCCAATAATCCATTACTACGCGGATGAAGTCGCGGGGCACAGCTAGTAAGAATGATATTTCCAAGATATCTCTCAGACTTAGATTTATTTGTAACTAGCCCCCTTATTAATAAACTTGGTACAGAGGGCGAATAGTCACACACCGAATTATTCCTTTCTGTCTGTCTGAGAAAGAAGAAGACAAAGGATGTCGGTACTATTCAAAGTCAAACTCGAAATTGTTGTATTCATGTAAGCCTACAAAGCATTTATGAATAGTCAGAAGCTACCGCCGGCTCAGAATGCCGCTTCCACTTAGAAGATGCAGCAAGAAACTCAATGGTTACTCTTTTCAATGAATAAAAGATGGTGTACATTCTCGGGAACAGCAACTTTTTTTTTATATTTACTTATTTTTTATTTTTTTTTGTAAAATATAACGGCCCAAAGCTAATTACACTAATGAACTACTTAGCTAAGGATACATTATAATTTATAAAGATCATTCATCTTTCTCACAAAACCTCAAATATAATATGAGCAGGCAACACCATTGTCACTTTCTTATGTAATTCTTGGTAATCTTAAAAGGCAACACACTGGATCTATTATATTTATATTAGTATCTACTTTGGAATTATTGATTATTTAAGCAACTTGCGATAAAAAAAGAAATATAACAAAATGTAAAAAGACAAGCCCGCTGAGTTTCTTGCCGGATCTTCTCAGTCGAGGTCGCGTTCCGATCAGGTTGCAGATATAAGAAAAAAAAATAAAAATTGACTATTTGTAAGTGCCCCCGTAGGCCTAAACAAAATAAACGATTTGAATATGAACTAAATAAGTAAATAGTAATCGCCGCTATACGACGTGTATTAATAAGCGGGCAGGTGTATAGTATTGTTGCGTGTTGTAGCAGCAGCAGCGCGCGGCGGCCGCGTCCCCGCCGCGCGCGCCGCCGCCGCACGCGCAGCAGGTATGTGGAGAATATAACGATCTTTAACGATATTATTGGTACCGTGATGTTGTCATTTTCAGGTGGTTCTGTAGTCCCTACAAGTATCCCTTATAAGATCTCCAGTCGGTCCGCCCACCCGTCCAGGGCCCTAACCACGCTAGCTACTCAAATCGTAATAGAAAAGCAAACGCTCGCGATTACGTTTCAAACGCTCCGCTTTTGAAGTTTTGCTGACACCATACCATATCAATGTCAGTAGAAATCGTGAAGTTCGTGTTAGCAAAACGTCAAAAGCGGAGCGTTTGAAACGTAATCGCGAGCGTTTGCTTTTCTATTACGATTTGAGTAGCTAGCGTGGTTAGGGCCCTGGACTGTCAGAGGGCCATACCTTCTAGAGTGTTTCTCTCAGACGAGGTCGCGCTCCGATACGATCGTAGAAATCTTTAAGGAAAAGATGCAAAAATAACATACATAAATAAATAAATATCGCCAGACTGACTTACCAAATATAATGGTCCCAAATTAAATAACGCTTGCACTATGGGTACCGTACAATGGACTCTGGGGCGATTTAAGTGACATCCAGACCTGGGCAAATTACGAAAAGGCCATTTCCGAATTTTTCCCCGGCGGGAATCGAATCCGCAACCACCATTTGTAGTGAGCCGAGCGGCCTACGCTCGAACCACTGCGCCAAGCGGTCGTCAAATGTCATCGTCAACATAACAATGATTTTCAATGGGTGCACTCTTGTCAATTTAAAGTGCCCCCTTAGGCGTAAACATAATAAACGATTAGAGTGTGAGCGTCCGCGTGGCGGCAGGTGCGGCTGGGGCTGCTGGAGCCGGCGCCGCTGCCCGCGCTGCCGCACCACCTGCCGCAGCCGCACGCCATGCCGCAACACACCATCGGTAATTATATATTAGGTATAGGTATTATAGGTATTATGAGTGACTCATATAATACGCCTATCTAGGTCATATAATAAGGCACCCAAGATACGGTTTTAAAGGTTACTTTGATGGGAAAAGTGGCTGGTAGAAGAGCTGTTGGGCGCAGGAGGAAATCGTGGCTGCAAAATGTCCGAGAATGGACGGGAGTATCAAGTGCAGCGGAGCTTTTCAACCTCGCTAAAGACCGAGAGATATATGCGGAGCTGACTGCTAACCTTCACTAGTTGGAGAAGCACTATGAGAAGAAGAAGAAGAAGACAACTCATCCTCAACTGGCCGGAGCCATCAATGAATACGTCACTATTGATAAATAAATAAAAAATATGGCTCTATCCTTTTGGCCAATTCTGCCAATGTCAATTGAGGCCAATACACGGTACGCACTGGAGAGTTTGGCCAGTGTGAAGCGAAATAAAATGCATAATGAAGAATTGAAGTTGAATCATCACAACACATAAGGTGAAACAAAAAAAGGGTATACTATTTTTTTGGCAACTTTACTTTGTAAATCTAAAACTATCGGCTTTGTAGGACAGTGGAAGTACTAAAGATTTTGGAGACTTATGAAATCTGTCAACAGCAGTATCCCTGTAACACCTTTTGTTTTTCGAGTTTCCTCCAAAGCTGATAGTTTTAGAATTACAAAGTTAAGTTTAGAAAAAAACGTATACCTATTCTGTTTCAACCTGTATAAGCCTTTGTTGTGATTTGTAGTCAGGGCTCGGAAACTCGTGCAGCTTGAATGTGTTGTGTTTTTATACTGAAACATCGATATGACTTGCAGGTCAAATGCCACCGTCTCAAGCCTACGCACCGCCAGCCATGATGCCCGCTCAGTATATGCAGGTAACTCACACATTTGTATATTTATATACTATACTATACTATACTATACTATACTATACTATACTATACTATACTATACTATACTATACTATACTATACTATACTATACTATACTATACTATACTATACTATACTATACTATACTATACTATACTATACTATACTATACTATACTATACTATACTATACTATACTATACTATACTATACTATACTATACTATACTATACTATACTATACTATACTATACTATATCTAGAGAGCGGCAAGTCACCACCTGCCGAAGATAGTTGGATAATACTGATTATAGCAAGTGTCCGATTCCTTTGCAATAGCCCAAACTCCATCAATAGACCTTATTTATCTTTCCATCTTCGCAATAGTTCCTGCACCTGTTGGGGTCAGGTCGCTCTATATCTCCCATCATTTGCAGCCGTTGACCTCAACATGTGTTTTACATGACAATAAAATTCTCACATAGGGTCTCTACATGTTAGACCCATGCCCCTATCAAAGAACCGGGCAGAGCCCGTGATATAGAGATAGTATGGTAAACAAGGTCAACACTATAGTTTTCGAGTTGAAGATGATGAACTTGATATTATTGATGCCTTTTTGGAGTTAATTGAAAAACGATGATAGAAGATTATAGTGTGAAAAAAATATGGCGAAATATTCATTTAGACCATAGATAAGTTAACAATATTTTCTTTTCACCGAGAACAAAGTTTTTTAACAAAATAAGTAATTCCCTTTTCACGTACAGATATAAATATATAAAGATGGCTAATAAATTACTGTATTAATAAATAAAATATAAATGTAAAACAAAAAGCGAATGTAAGTGAAAATAAAAAAAAAATCAGTGCCGTCTAGGGACGCCCGAAAGAAGCGAAGCTTTACAGCAGATATTAGGGTAGGCAAAGTGTAACATAAAATAAATGAAATAAGGCATAGGTACCCACCTACCTGGGTAGGTACCTTGAATTATGTCTCGCTAGCTTATTCCAGATTTTCATTTAAGCTATCGTATCTATGGAACGAAATGGGACATCTTTTGTTGTTAGTAAGTAAGTACCTATTTAGCCATATCAGACATCTAAAGTGATTGGTTGATTTTTCGTCCTTTTCTATGGTAAATTAACCCATTATACGTTGGTGTTCAATTAATTATATTAAAATTTAATATAAATTGCAAATATAAATAATATAAATATAAATTGCAAAATTTATAAGGGAAAATATTGAAATCTTATATAAAACAAATATTCAATTGCTTGTGTGGAGGCTTGAACCCACGTCTGTTACCATTTAATGCAAGCAGTACCATATCATATCAGACATCTAAACTAATCTAAAGTGATCGCGCCCGAACGCTATTTCAAGAAGGCTTCTGAACACACCAATCCCTTAATCGTCGCCGCCGCCGATTATGCACCTACACCCGCGCCAAATGCATGCCGCGGCATGTGTTGCTGGACCCCCCCGACCAACTCACCGCTCTCCTAGACTCAGATGTAGAAGAGAACGACACACGCACACTCCCCAGCAGACACCGACCTCGCCGGCGAGGTCGACGTACCCCCACTTCCGCTAGAAGGTGCGCCTACTTACCTAGACGCACCTTGGCACCCGACAAGCCCGCTGAGTTTCTTGCCGGATCTTCTCAGTCGAGGTCGCGTTCCGATCCGGTGGTAGATTTACCCTCGCCACCTCTCCTGGCAGCGGCCCAAGCCGAGGTCGTGTCCCTTGTGGCGCCCTTGAGCTAGCTGCCCCCCTGCCCCTCTGGCTGGAGTGCACTTGCGCTCGCCCTCTGTCCGGGTGAAGTTGTTATGGCCACTCTGGCCAACAACATATAGTCATGAAAAAAATAAAACTAAAGTGATTGGTTGATGTACCTATCTGCAGTTGTATATCGTTGTACCTTTTTCGTCCTTTTCTATGGTAAATTTAACCATTATACGTTAGTATTCCATTAATTATATTAAAATAAAATATAAATTGCAAATATAAATAAACTATAAATAGCAAAATTTCTAAGGGAAAAAAATATTTAAATCTCATATGAAACAAAAAAAATTAAATTGCTTGTGTGAAGGTTTGACCCACGTATGTTACTATTTAGTCCAGACGTATTACCAACTGAGTCACCTAAACATTAGAGATTATGATGAAATTATCCACTATAAGGCAACTAAAATATCGTATCTAATTGTAGATATGGGTTACTTTATTCGGAACCTTTATCAACAAAGTCCATAGCACGTTGGATGCATCGGTTCTCGTCCGATCACCGAAGTTAAGCAACGTCGGGCGCGGTCAGTACTAAGATGGGTGAACGCTTGATGACACGCGAAATTGTGAAGTATTCTTAATTTTTAGATATATTTAAATTATTACCAATGTTCTATCTAACCTTCAAGCGATATTTAGTATAAAGCTTAGGGCGCCGCAGCTCTGACGTCATCGTGTAACGCGTAACGCTTTTCACCGTTTTAGTGCCCGGGCAGCGAGCGCCCCGAACGTCCGTAAAGAAGCTTCGCTTCAATATTGTGATAAAAAATAAACAACCAACTTCAAAAAAAGCTCAGCGCACTAATATGTTAGAAATAAATGGGGAACTTGTAATTTATTTTATGTTGAGTCGGTGCCAATTCAAGAAAGTACGGGTAGGTAGTTACCTACCTAATAAGTAGTCTTAACATAGTGTAAAGATAGTGGCACCGACTCCAAATGAAAGAAATTACAAGGTCCCCAGTTATTTCTAACTTTCAAGTGCACCAAGCTTTTTTGAAGGTGGTCTTTTATTTAAAAAAAAAATCCACACTTTTTACTGGTAAACTAGATACGTATTGAATTCATGGTGACCGTAAATCGTCCATATCTCTCAAACTACTGGACCTATTTTGATACAATTTATATGGGACCACCTGGAGAGTATAACCCTTAAAAATAATTTTCATAATCGGTGAACATACATTAAAAAATACCTACAGACGAACATAGAACCTCCGAACTTTTTGAAGTCGGTAAAAAAAAATTACATGTCCCTGTGCATCTAGCTCTTTCGAGCTCTATCTCTCTCTTTAAATTGTTGTTCAGAAATTCAAAGTCCTTATAATAAGATCGTAATATTATATGACACAGTTGTTAACTTGAATATTGTTTTATCATTCAACGCCTCGTTGACTCGTGTTATGATGTGTAATGTGTGTGTAGCAGACCGCCAGCGGCGGCGTGTTTGGCGGCGCCGTGCTGCACGCGCCGCACGCACCGCACGCACCGCACGCGCCGCACGCGCAGCACGCACCGCACGCGCCGCACGCGCAGCACGCCGCCTACTCGCATCCCGCGCAGATCTACCCGCAGCCGCTCCACAACTATGTACGTACTACGAACACTGTTTTATGCACGAAAAAGGACAAAAAAAAAACGGATAATTGGAAACGAATCGAATGGTCGGGTAGGAAATGGTGATGGCACTTTTATAAAATTACAATGTTTATTAGGGATATCTCATGTAGTACTATGTGTCCCATCGATTGATATCTACTAGTGATGTAACGAATGTTAAATGTTTCACATTCGCGAATGCGAATGTTAGTTTCAAATAAAGGGCGCGCAAAAAATGTTGACAGGTTTGACTTTCCGTGTCGGCCATGTTTAAACCGAACATTTTAATGAGACTAAGACGAGGGCTGTGACGGAGCCAAAGTGTGTGATGAACAATGACAAAAGAGATTGTGTGACGCTACAAAACTGTGTATTTAAATATTGAAAGCAAAGTTATTCCATGGGACCTCCCGTACTTGAGAAGGGGAGTGAAAAAAAATGTGTCACGCACCACTGATTGTAGACCTAGTCTAATTACAACTTAATTGTTTGAATTAAAACTTCTTATAAGAACTTTTCATCTGTCCAAAAGAAATTATATATATTTTTCTTATTTAAAATAAATATTCGATATCTTGAGTAGTGACTTGAACCTTTCACCACCTAATGCTAACAGGACCTATTTTCGACTGAGCCATCTAAACATTAGAAAATGCGGTGAAATTATTCTATTCTGAGTGATTCTACGGCGGCGTGGAGGTATGTGATTGTAAATATGGGTAACATTATTCAATTTTTTTGTTGTCAACGTCCATACCACGTTCAATATACCGGTTTTGGTCTGATCACCGAAGTTAAGCAACGATGGTGCGGCCAGTATTTAGATGGGTGGCCGCTTGATGACACGCAAAATGGTGGTGAAACGTTCTACATTTTTAGAAAAAACTGAATTACTGACCTACGTTCTAACTTTCAGGCCAAATTAAATAGTATAAAGCGTAGGGCGCCGTTGCTCTGACGTCATCGGGTAACGCTACGTCACTGCTGACGATTTGCACGGATTTTGTGCCCGCGTGGCGTGCGAGCCGAATGCCCCAAACATCCGTATAGAAGCTTCGCTTCAATTCAATATTCGCGAATGTGAATGCCAATATTCGTTACATCACTAATATCTACATGACAGACGGTCATGGCGAAACTAGTTTGAATACGGAACCCTAAAAAACCAAACAATTTTGTACTGAGTAAATTTAAACTGAATGTCGAACTGTTTGTAGAACATAATTTTCTGTGCAACAATATTTTCTGTGACTTATTTTTGAAACGTTAAATGATTCATAATTAGAAATCTGTTTAGAGTTTCCATACCGCTACTGTACAATAAAGAGGTTTCTATTCTATTGTATGGGAATGTACAATAAAAAGTCTTCTATTATATTTTGTGTGTGTCTATGTTATAAAGTGTTACGTATGCTAATGTATGCGTGTGGCTTGTGTGTTGGGCATGGCGCAGGCGGCGCAGGCGGGCGGCGTGACGTACTACAGCTGCGCGGAGCAGGCGGCGCCCGAGCAGGCGCAGGCGCGCGCGCGCCGCCCCACCGCCGCCATCCCCATCGTGCGCCCCGCCCTCGCCGACAGGTAGCCCCCAGCCGCACATTACATACAGTACACAGTACTACAGCTGCGCGGAGCAGGCGGCGCCCGAGCAGGCGCAGGCGCGCGCGCGCCGCCCCACCGCCGCCATCCCCATCGTGCGCCCCGCCCTCGCCGACAGGTAGCCCCCAGCCGCACATTACATACAGTACACAGTACTACAGCTGCGCGGAGCAGGCGGCGCCCGAGCAGGCGCAGGCGCGCGCGCGCCGCCCCACCGCCGCCATCCCCATCGTGCGCCCCGCCCTCGCCGACAGGTAGCCCCCAGCCGCACATTACATACAGTACACAGTACTACAGCTGCGCGGAGCAGGCGGCGCCCGAGCAGGCGCAGGCGCGCGCGCGCCGCCCCACCGCCGCCATCCCCATCGTGCGCCCCGCCCTCGCCGACAGGTAGCCCCCAGCCGCACATTACATACAGTACACAGTACTACAGCTGCGCGGAGCAGGCGGCGCCCGAGCAGGCGCAGGCGCGCGCGCGCCGCCCCACCGCCGCCATCCCCATCGTGCGCCCCGCCCTCGCCGACAGGTAGCCCCCAGCCGCACATTACATACAGTACACAGTACTACAGCTGCGCGGAGCAGGCGGCGCCCGAGCAGGCGCAGGCGCGCGCGCGCCGCCCCACCGCCGCCATCCCCATCGTGCGCCCCGCCCTCGCCGACAGGTAGCCCCCAGCCGCACATTACATACAGTACACAGTACTACAGCTGCGCGGAGCAGGCGGCGCCCGAGCAGGCGCAGGCGCGCGCGCGCCGCCCCACCGCCGCCATCCCCATCGTGCGCCCCGCCCTCGCCGACAGGTAGCCCCCAGCCGCACATTACATACAGTACACAGTACTACAGCTGCGCGGAGCAGGCGGCGCCCGAGCAGGCGCAGGCGCGCGCGCGCCGCCCCACCGCCGCCATCCCCATCGTGCGCCCCGCCCTCGCCGACAGGTAGCCCCCAGCCGCACATTACATACAGTACACAGTACTACAGCTGCGCGGAGCAGGCGGCGCCCGAGCAGGCGCAGGCGCGCGCGCGCCGCCCCACCGCCGCCATCCCCATCGTGCGCCCCGCCCTCGCCGACAGGTAGCCCCCAGCCGCACATTACATACAGTACACAGTACTACAGCTGCGCGGAGCAGGCGGCGCCCGAGCAGGCGCAGGCGCGCGCGCGCCGCCCCACCGCCGCCATCCCCATCGTGCGCCCCGCCCTCGCCGACAGGTAGCCCCCAGCCGCACATTACATACAGTACACAGTACTACAGCTGCGCGGAGCAGGCGGCGCCCGAGCAGGCGCAGGCGCGCGCGCGCCGCCCCACCGCCGCCATCCCCATCGTGCGCCCCGCCCTCGCCGACAGGTAGCCCCCAGCCGCACATTACATACAGTACACAGTACTACAGCTGCGCGGAGCAGGCGGCGCCCGAGCAGGCGCAGGCGCGCGCGCGCCGCCCCACCGCCGCCATCCCCATCGTGCGCCCCGCCCTCGCCGACAGGTAGCCCCCAGCCGCACATTACATACAGTACACAGTACTACAGCTGCGCGGAGCAGGCGGCGCCCGAGCAGGCGCAGGCGCGCGCGCGCCGCCCCACCGCCGCCATCCCCATCGTGCGCCCCGCCCTCGCCGACAGGTAGCCCCCAGCCGCACATTACATACAGTACACAGTACTACAGCTGCGCGGAGCAGGCGGCGCCCGAGCAGGCGCAGGCGCGCGCGCGCCGCCCCACCGCCGCCATCCCCATCGTGCGCCCCGCCCTCGCCGACAGGTAGCCCCCAGCCGCACATTACATACAGTACACAGTACTACAGCTGCGCGGAGCAGGCGGCGCCCGAGCAGGCGCAGGCGCGCGCGCGCCGCCCCACCGCCGCCATCCCCATCGTGCGCCCCGCCCTCGCCGACAGGTAGCCCCCAGCCGCACATTACATACAGTACACAGTACTACAGCTGCGCGGAGCAGGCGGCGCCCGAGCAGGCGCAGGCGCGCGCGCGCCGCCCCACCGCCGCCATCCCCATCGTGCGCCCCGCCCTCGCCGACAGGTAGCCCCCAGCCGCACATTACATACAGTACACAGTACTACAGCTGCGCGGAGCAGGCGGCGCCCGAGCAGGCGCAGGCGCGCGCGCGCCGCCCCACCGCCGCCATCCCCATCGTGCGCCCCGCCCTCGCCGACAGGTAGCCCCCAGCCGCACATTACATACAGTACACAGTACTACAGCTGCGCGGAGCAGGCGGCGCCCGAGCAGGCGCAGGCGCGCGCGCGCCGCCCCACCGCCGCCATCCCCATCGTGCGCCCCGCCCTCGCCGACAGGTAGCCCCCAGCCGCACATTACATACAGTACACAGTACTACAGCTGCGCGGAGCAGGCGGCGCCCGAGCAGGCGCAGGCGCGCGCGCGCCGCCCCACCGCCGCCATCCCCATCGTGCGCCCCGCCCTCGCCGACAGGTAGCCCCCAGCCGCACATTACATACAGTACACAGTACTACAGCTGCGCGGAGCAGGCGGCGCCCGAGCAGGCGCAGGCGCGCGCGCGCCGCCCCACCGCCGCCATCCCCATCGTGCGCCCCGCCCTCGCCGACAGGTAGCCCCCAGCCGCACATTACATACAGTACACAGTACTACAGCTGCGCGGAGCAGGCGGCGCCCGAGCAGGCGCAGGCGCGCGCGCGCCGCCCCACCGCCGCCATCCCCATCGTGCGCCCCGCCCTCGCCGACAGGTAGCCCCCAGCCGCACATTACATACAGTACACAGTATTACAGCTGCGCGGAGCAGGCGGCGCCCGAGCAGGCGCAGGCGCGCGCGCGCCGCCCCACCGCCGCCATCCCCATCGTGCGCCCCGCCCTCGCCGACAGGTAGCCCCCAGCCGCACATTACATACAGTACACAGTACTACAGCTGCGCGGAGCAGGCGGCGCCCGAGCAGGCGCAGGCGCGCGCGCGCCGCCCCACCGCCGCCATCCCCATCGTGCGCCCCGCCCTCGCCGACAGGTAGCCCCCAGCCGCACATTACATACAGTACACAGTACTACAGCTGCGCGGAGCAGGCGGCGCCCGAGCAGGCGCAGGCGCGCGCGCGCCGCCCCACCGCCGCCATCCCCATCGTGCGCCCCGCCCTCGCCGACAGGTAGCCCCCAGCCGCACATTACATACAGTACACAGTACTACAGCTGCGCGGAGCAGGCGGCGCCCGAGCAGGCGCAGGCGCGCGCGCGCCGCCCCACCGCCGCCATCCCCATCGTGCGCCCCGCCCTCGCCGACAGGTAGCCCCCAGCCGCACATTACATACAGTACACAGTACTACAGCTGCGCGGAGCAGGCGGCGCCCGAGCAGGCGCAGGCGCGCGCGCGCCGCCCCACCGCCGCCATCCCCATCGTGCGCCCCGCCCTCGCCGACAGGTAGCCCCCAGCCGCACATTACATACAGTACACAGTACTACAGCTGCGCGGAGCAGGCGGCGCCCGAGCAGGCGCAGGCGCGCGCGCGCCGCCCCACCGCCGCCATCCCCATCGTGCGCCCCGCCCTCGCCGACAGGTAGCCCCCAGCCGCACATTACATACAGTACACAGTACTACAGCTGCGCGGAGCAGGCGGCGCCCGAGCAGGCGCAGGCGCGCGCGCGCCGCCCCACCGCCGCCATCCCCATCGTGCGCCCCGCCCTCGCCGACAGGTAGCCCCCAGCCGCACATTACATACAGTACACAGTACTACAGCTGCGCGGAGCAGGCGGCGCCCGAGCAGGCGCAGGCGCGCGCGCGCCGCCCCACCGCCGCCATCCCCATCGTGCGCCCCGCCCTCGCCGACAGGTAGCCCCCAGCCGCACATTACATACAGTACACAGTACTACAGCTGCGCGGAGCAGGCGGCGCCCGAGCAGGCGCAGGCGCGCGCGCGCCGCCCCACCGCCGCCATCCCCATCGTGCGCCCCGCCCTCGCCGACAGGTAGCCCCCAGCCGCACATTACATACAGTACACAGTACTACAGCTGCGCGGAGCAGGCGGCGCCCGAGCAGGCGCAGGCGCGCGCGCGCCGCCCCACCGCCGCCATCCCCATCGTGCGCCCCGCCCTCGCCGACAGGTAGCCCCCAGCCGCACATTACATACAGTACACAGTACTACAGCTGCGCGGAGCAGGCGGCGCCCGAGCAGGCGCAGGCGCGCGCGCGCCGCCCCACCGCCGCCATCCCCATCGTGCGCCCCGCCCTCGCCGACAGGTAGCCCCCAGCCGCACATTACATACAGTACACAGTACTACAGCTGCGCGGAGCAGGCGGCGCCCGAGCAGGCGCAGGCGCGCGCGCGCCGCCCCACCGCCGCCATCCCCATCGTGCGCCCCGCCCTCGCCGACAGGTAGCCCCCAGCCGCACATTACATACAGTACACAGTACTACAGCTGCGCGGAGCAGGCGGCGCCCGAGCAGGCGCAGGCGCGCGCGCGCCGCCCCACCGCCGCCATCCCCATCGTGCGCCCCGCCCTCGCCGACAGGTAGCCCCCAGCCGCACATTACATACAGTACACAGTACTACAGCTGCGCGGAGCAGGCGGCGCCCGAGCAGGCGCAGGCGCGCGCGCGCCGCCCCACCGCCGCCATCCCCATCGTGCGCCCCGCCCTCGCCGACAGGTAGCCCCCAGCCGCACATTACATACAGTACACAGTACTACAGCTGCGCGGAGCAGGCGGCGCCCGAGCAGGCGCAGGCGCGCGCGCGCCGCCCCACCGCCGCCATCCCCATCGTGCGCCCCGCCCTCGCCGACAGGTAGCCCCCAGCCGCACATTACATACAGTACACAGTACTACAGCTGCGCGGAGCAGGCGGCGCCCGAGCAGGCGCAGGCGCGCGCGCGCCGCCCCACCGCCGCCATCCCCATCGTGCGCCCCGCCCTCGCCGACAGGTAGCCCCCAGCCGCACATTACATACAGTACACAGTACTACAGCTGCGCGGAGCAGGCGGCGCCCGAGCAGGCGCAGGCGCGCGCGCGCCGCCCCACCGCCGCCATCCCCATCGTGCGCCCCGCCCTCGCCGACAGGTAGCCCCCAGCCGCACATTACATACAGTACACAGTACTACAGCTGCGCGGAGCAGGCGGCGCCCGAGCAGGCGCAGGCGCGCGCGCGCCGCCCCACCGCCGCCATCCCCATCGTGCGCCCCGCCCTCGCCGACAGGTAGCCCCCAGCCGCACATTACATACAGTACACAGTACTACAGCTGCGCGGAGCAGGCGGCGCCCGAGCAGGCGCAGGCGCGCGCGCGCCGCCCCACCGCCGCCATCCCCATCGTGCGCCCCGCCCTCGCCGACAGGTAGCCCCCAGCCGCACATTACATACAGTACACAGTACTACAGCTGCGCGGAGCAGGCGGCGCCCGAGCAGGCGCAGGCGCGCGCGCGCCGCCCCACCGCCGCCATCCCCATCGTGCGCCCCGCCCTCGCCGACAGGTAGCCCCCAGCCGCACATTACATACAGTACACAGTACTACAGCTGCGCGGAGCAGGCGGCGCCCGAGCAGGCGCAGGCGCGCGCGCGCCGCCCCACCGCCGCCATCCCCATCGTGCGCCCCGCCCTCGCCGACAGGTAGCCCCCAGCCGCACATTACATACAGTACACAGTACTACAGCTGCGCGGAGCAGGCGGCGCCCGAGCAGGCGCAGGCGCGCGCGCGCCGCCCCACCGCCGCCATCCCCATCGTGCGCCCCGCCCTCGCCGACAGGTAGCCCCCAGCCGCACATTACATACAGTACACAGTACTACAGCTGCGCGGAGCAGGCGGCGCCCGAGCAGGCGCAGGCGCGCGCGCGCCGCCCCACCGCCGCCATCCCCATCGTGCGCCCCGCCCTCGCCGACAGGTAGCCCCCAGCCGCACATTACATACAGTACACAGTACTACAGCTGCGCGGAGCAGGCGGCGCCCGAGCAGGCGCAGGCGCGCGCGCGCCGCCCCACCGCCGCCATCCCCATCGTGCGCCCCGCCCTCGCCGACAGGTAGCCCCCAGCCGCACATTACATACAGTACACAGTACTACAGCTGCGCGGAGCAGGCGGCGCCCGAGCAGGCGCAGGCGCGCGCGCGCCGCCCCACCGCCGCCATCCCCATCGTGCGCCCCGCCCTCGCCGACAGGTAGCCCCCAGCCGCACATTACATACAGTACACAGTACTACAGCTGCGCGGAGCAGGCGGCGCCCGAGCAGGCGCAGGCGCGCGCGCGCCGCCCCACCGCCGCCATCCCCATCGTGCGCCCCGCCCTCGCCGACAGGTAGCCCCCAGCCGCACATTACATACAGTACACAGTACTACAGCTGCGCGGAGCAGGCGGCGCCCGAGCAGGCGCAGGCGCGCGCGCGCCGCCCCACCGCCGCCATCCCCATCGTGCGCCCCGCCCTCGCCGACAGGTAGCCCCCAGCCGCACATTACATACAGTACACAGTACTACAGCTGCGCGGAGCAGGCGGCGCCCGAGCAGGCGCAGGCGCGCGCGCGCCGCCCCACCGCCGCCATCCCCATCGTGCGCCCCGCCCTCGCCGACAGGTAGCCCCCAGCCGCACATTACATACAGTACACAGTACTACAGCTGCGCGGAGCAGGCGGCGCCCGAGCAGGCGCAGGCGCGCGCGCGCCGCCCCACCGCCGCCATCCCCATCGTGCGCCCCGCCCTCGCCGACAGGTAGCCCCCAGCCGCACATTACATACAGTACACAGTACTACAGCTGCGCGGAGCAGGCGGCGCCCGAGCAGGCGCAGGCGCGCGCGCGCCGCCCCACCGCCGCCATCCCCATCGTGCGCCCCGCCCTCGCCGACAGGTAGCCCCCAGCCGCACATTACATACAGTACACAGTACTACAGCTGCGCGGAGCAGGCGGCGCCCGAGCAGGCGCAGGCGCGCGCGCGCCGCCCCACCGCCGCCATCCCCATCGTGCGCCCCGCCCTCGCCGACAGGTAGCCCCCAGCCGCACATTACATACAGTACACAGTACTACAGCTGCGCGGAGCAGGCGGCGCCCGAGCAGGCGCAGGCGCGCGCGCGCCGCCCCACCGCCGCCATCCCCATCGTGCGCCCCGCCCTCGCCGACAGGTAGCCCCCAGCCGCACATTACATACAGTACACAGTACTACAGCTGCGCGGAGCAGGCGGCGCCCGAGCAGGCGCAGGCGCGCGCGCGCCGCCCCACCGCCGCCATCCCCATCGTGCGCCCCGCCCTCGCCGACAGGTAGCCCCCAGCCGCACATTACATACAGTACACAGTACTACAGCTGCGCGGAGCAGGCGGCGCCCGAGCAGGCGCAGGCGCGCGCGCGCCGCCCCACCGCCGCCATCCCCATCGTGCGCCCCGCCCTCGCCGACAGGTAGCCCCCAGCCGCACAATTCATACAGTACACAGTACTACAGCTGGCTCACTGCTGCACATGCTGATTGCGAGTTCGATTCCCGCCGGGGCAAATTTCAGGAATGGCCTTTTCGTAATTTCCTGTATTTTAATAATTACTCGTATTCAAGACCACTCCCACACTTGAGATAGATTTATTAATACAGGTCGTAGTGTGAGGAGTAGTAAGTCAACTTTTGACGACCGCTTGGCGCAGTGGTTCGAGCGTAGGCCGCTCGGCTCACTACACATGGTGGTTGCGGGTTCGATTCCCGCCAGGGCAAATTCCGGAAATGGCCTTTTCGTAATTTGCCCAGGTCTGGGTGTCGCTGGGATCGCCCCCAGTCTATTGTACGGTACCCATAGTACAAGTTTTGCTTAGTTTGGACCCTAAAGTTGGTGTGTCTGTCTGGCGATATTTATAAAAAAAAAATAACTGTCCTTGGTACATAATAATTAGTTTCATTTCATTTCATTTATCTGACTACGGCACACCCAAAAGGAAAGGGTATGTTAAGCAGTTATACATATGTATATCAGAATAAGCAGTGACAGCCGATTCGTTAAGCACGCGTCTTGCGGGCACAAGGTTCTCGGTTCAAACCCCGGCTCGCGCCTCTCACAAAACCTATGTGCAAATTATAATATCTATATAGTTGCGAATACTCTTTGAGAATATTAATAAGAAGCAATTTATAATTTATAAAAAAATATAAGAAGACAAGCCCGCTGAGTTTCTTGCTGGATCTTTTCAGTCGAGTTCGCGTTCCGATCCGGTTGTAGACTTAGAAATATATTGTACTTAACAATGAAAATTTGTAAGTGCCCCTGGAGGCCTCAACAAAATAAACGATTTGAAATTAAATATTTGTTATTTTGGCTTTATTTAATTATATTTATGAATGTACCACAGGCCAGCAAACTCTTCAGAGAAGGACAACATAGACAGGATCGTTGAGAACATGTTCGTACGGAAGCCGTGGCCCGCGACGCACGGAGCCGGTGAGTTGACTGCTTTATGTTTTATTCTGTGGCATTTTTTTTATTATAACAATTATGGCATAATTTTGAAGCGAAGCTTCTATACGGACGCCCTGGGCGTTCGCCGCGCGTCCACTCTATCCGTGCTTCAGCGTCAGTAGCGTTACACGATATATACTTATAGGTATACAGAGTGGCAGCTACGGCGCCCTACGCTTTATACTATAAAGCTTCGCTTCTTTCGGGCGTCGCTAGACTTGTTTAAGAAGTTGGACTCGCGTGAATTTCGAAGTATTTTTTATGTTCAATTTTGAAACCACGTGAGTTTCGAATGTACTCTGAAATTATTTTAAATTACTATATATTTTAATTTCGGAATTGTCCAAATGTCTACGGAGAGGAAATGGGAAATAATTGACATTTGGTTTTAATCTGTACCTAATTATTTTTTGTTTTGTTATTTACGAGTATGTTGTGTTGTTAACAATAATATAATCAATGAAACTTGTAGCGTAGTTCGAATTCTAATTTAAAATAATCTGCTATAAAGAGTTGCTATGGGCGAAGTTGTCGTTGCAAGCGTGGCTGCGTTCACAAATGCAGTGAGCGCCGCGACAAGAACACACTACGCAGCGCTAGAGCCACTGCAAGAAGTTTTTAGTAACGGAATAGAAGATTCCTATTTTAATTTTTAAGTTTTATGTTAGTAAGGTACATTTTTGTATATCCTAAAATGTAGGTAGAAGTCATGTTGGTAAGTATTGGTAATTTAAATAGATTACAATGGTGTTGACTCTGTTGGCACGCAGACTAAATTTGACTAATTGTAACTAATTGTATTGCCAGACTTTGCGTAATCGTAATGTAGAACAATGCGGCAATAGCCTCGAAGCCAACAGAATTAACGGCAATTGTTAAATATACTATACATATATACAAATAAATAAAATTGAAGTGTCTGTTATGTCAAAATTTAGTAAATTCATATGAAAGTATATGCGGCAGTTATAACTAATAAAATGTCTGTCTGTCTATTTGTTTTAGTCTTCTGTCTTGTTGTCTAATCTCTGAAACGGCTGGACCGGTTTTGACGGGACTCACTGGCAGATACCTGATGATTTTTAGGAGTAACACAGGCTACATTTATTTTATCGAAGTACCGTACGGGTGAAGCCGCAGGCAACAGAATTTATGTATTATTATGTAGTATTGTGATTGTAGTCATATGAGGGTAGTATACAATTCATAATTATAGTTTCATTAATATATTTGTAGTATAGTCATTAAGATCGATCTCAAATCTGAGAGCGATCTTGAGTAACGCTTTTGAAAATGACATTTTGTACTGGTATGACATCAAGATCCAAGATCGCTCCTAAAACTTGAGATCGGTTTATGAAAACCGGCCTAAGTAGGACTTAAATATTTAAGTAGCGTTTAAATGTCCGCCTCCTTAGTTATAAAGCCTTGTTTAGCGGGTGATTAGTTATACACCGAATTCTCTCTTTCTGTCATCAGTATTTGACATTTGAAAGAAGAAGACAAAGCATGATTTAACTACACGACCGTTAAACAACGTTTATAAGTACCTTACATAAATTAATAAAGCCGATGAATTCATAGACTTTAATTTTCAGGCTGAAACTACACGTCTCATAGGTTCCAAAATAATTTCAGATTCAAAAGAAAAACAGCCCGAAAATCGGAGCTCCCAAGAACCCGCGAGCAAAGAGTCCTCTCAGCCAAACAGCTTAACATCCAGCTCCATATCGACGGACTCCAAACCATCGGAGAGCAGAGAAGAGAAGACAGAAGAAGTCAAAGAAGTCAAGGAAGTCCTTGAAGTCAAAGAAGTGGAGAAGTCAGCGGAGCCAGAGGAGGTGGTCGTGAACCAGGAGAGTATAGCGACGGATGCCTGACTGATAAGGATAAAGCTGTATGAATGCTATCAAGCAAAGTACTACAGTAAGAGGTAATTTACTTTTATTTTTTATTTATTTTCCGACGGCCACGCTTACAGGACTTGGCCTGGGGCGTGAATGGCCTTCGTTAAGGCCACGAATTGTATAAATATTGATGTGTGTAATGAACATGTTTATTGTAATCTTGGAGCATATTGGCCTCGTTTGTAAGGCCACAAATTGTATAAAGATGAATTAGGTGTTGAATTATAGTGCTGACAACTTTTGAATAAATATTTCAGCAAATTGCGAGTAAGGTAATAATAATATGATAAGGACTTATAAAATTTTTGATTCACATTGTTTTTGGATGATCGCGAAATTTATGAGAACAAGTAAAAACACCAAAATAATAATAAAGATAATTAAGATTTTGGAAATGTAGTAGTTTAGATTTAAACCGATTAAAGTTAATAGTTTCGTATTATAAAAAAATCTCGTACCTTAATAATATTTTGGCCTTATTTCTCCAGGCCATGGCCTAGATATGGAACAATTATGAGATTGTCACTGTTAAATCTTGGCCTATTGTGTTCCGGGTTCGAAACCCCGGTAGTGTATGTGGGATCATTGCTGTGTGTCTAGTGTTTAAATAAAGTTTAAATAAGGAGCGTGGCCGTCTATGACTATCTAAAATTTGTAGATATTTTTAAACTACTATTTTGGCTGTGTTAGGGTCTGTGCGGATTGTAAAAATAGTAGATTTTCGTAACGAATAAATAAATATATATTTTTTTTAAATTTTGTATTTTTATTCTATTGATATGCGTACTAAATCTATGGTATTCAGGACGGTGCCATATCAAAGTTGGCTGCTATTGATATTTGACAGTTCTAACAGTCTCTATGGCCTAGCGTTTATCTGTATTCGTAGTGACACTGACAGATGTCAAGTGACAGATGAAGTCAGACCAGTCTGTTCAAGCGTTATCTAGCGAGCTGAAAATGTTTTGCCACATCGGTATAGCACATAGGCTACCTCACAATAAAGTTTACTTTTCCGTCCGGTTTGTAGCGCTTTCGCGTCGGAGATACTGACCGTACACAGCAATTGCAAGTAACAGCCAAAGTAATGTTTTAAAGTAAAAGCAACTGTTAAATGGGTTTACGCTTAAAAGCTACAATTTTTACAATCCCACATAAATAATTCTTAAAAAAAATATTAAGAAAGTCTAAATCGAAATCTGTAAGTATAAAATAATTAAAAATATCTTAGAGAATACCTATCATATCCTCATGTTGACTCGTTGTTTTCAAACTTTAAATAGGAAATATAGATTATTTATTGTGTAACTGTGCTAGGTCTAATCGCAGTACCATCCACTAAATGCTCTTGAACAAATAGTTGATAGAACGAAAACAACGTGAATAAGTGTATGCAGCAGCGTCCGTGCGTGCCGTGGTGGTACTAATTCTGTTAGCTACAAATCTGAACTAAACAACTAACAATCATTTAGTTTAGTCAAGTTTTTTATGTACCAACATAATTAGCGCTGTTGACCTGGTTACCTTTGATAAGTTCAGATAATTGGTAACTCGTATGTCAGTGGCCGGATGACAATATTTTTAAAGTTACGTTAACGTAAGGGCGCTCTGTTCCGCTCACATGGCATATTTCATAAATAAGAACAACCGTGACGGCATAAGTACTCGACGGCGATACGATTACGATCACGGTCACATCACTGAAGTGCGTACGGCGCCATATTTGTTCCTTTCAATATGTGCTTAAATATAAATAATATGAAATTGTGTTATTAACGCTTATAAACGAAATGATTCAGTAATGTTCATGAATTGTTTCAATGTTAAGTTGAGAGTGGTTAAAACGTTCGCTTAGTGCGGACCCGCATTTTGTCGATGTTTTGAGGCCATTTTCCAGGCCGTGGCCTCGCTTAGTGACGTTGCATTTCGAGCCTACAGCGTTGCGTGTCGGTAAATTTAAATGTTATTCGTCTTCTTTAGCGATCTCAGTGCTTATTATTATGAATTTTTCGTTATTCCTTTATCTATTAAAGTGTGAATTTGTTTTGCGTGTGACGCTTGAAAAGATGAGCTTTCAGTTTTCTTGATCACAAACTTTATACGTTTATAATTATATTGTATACCGTAAAAAAGAGACTACAATAATACATTTGAGAAAATAAATATACAGTATCCTACAACTATTGTGTCTCATTCACATGACAGATTTTACAAATGAGAATGACAGTGACAACATGATTTCTCTATAGCGATACGATTATTCAGTAGGTACGTCAGGAGTTTGTGATCGACGAGCTGAAAGATGGTGGCGCTCGCGCAGATAAAAATTCAATAAAATTATAATTGGTATTTGAAATGAGTATACGATTAAAATATTTGATGGATTGATTTATCATTTTCGACTCCACTCATTGTCTTAGCATTGTTATTGTTATTTTTTGTCTGCATGCATGCCGTGCAAGAATGAACATAAATGCTTCGCTAGATATGACTCTAAATTCATTGAATCGTTTATAATATTTTTTTTAGCGACTCGTGAAAAGAATCTGTTGCTTACTTGTTACGGCGTCTTTATAATTAATCATAGGCCCGTATTTATAAATCGATCTCGAGTCTGACAGCGGTGTTAAGTACGGTTTGACATGTCATTTTGTACTGGTATGACATAAGAATGACATTTCCAAGAACGCTCTCACACTTGAGATCGATGTATTAATACCTTCGGGTCATAGTCACCTGAAGCATAGGCACTTTTTTCTAATTGAAAACAAGATATTCCGTTTTTATTTATATATCAAAGTCGGCTAACAAGCGTACGACTATAGATGCTTGCAATACCGTAGGCATAGCTCGCACGTTGCCAACCTCAAGGGGAAGGATAGGGGAGGTTTTGGGTTTCCGGAGCCCATCAGAAAAATAGCAGCTATAATAGCCGATCATAAACTTATAATTTTCAAATCCTACCTAAACTAGAATTTTTATATTATATCTAAAGTGTTTGTGTAAAACATCAAGCCCTAACACCCTCATTAATAAACGTGGTATAACGACCGAATAGTTACACACCGAATTATCTCTTTCTATCATACTAATATTATAAAGAGGAAAACTTTGTTTGTTTGATTGTAATGAATAGGCTCCGAAACTACTGAACCGATTTGATAAATTATTTCACTGTTGGGAAGCTACACTATCCCCGGGTGACATAGGCTATAATATATTTTCAAAAAATTAGGGATCCTTACTAAAACTCGAATAATGTAACCGCAATGTACCCGTGCGAAGCCGGGGCGGGCCGCTAGTCATCAATAATTTGACATTCGAAAGAAGTAGTCAAAGCATGGTGTAACCATACAACCGCTATACCACGTTGATTACTAAGGGGGTGGGGGTAAAGGTAGCAGTAACTAGTAACGAAGCAGTTGAAAACTATGCGACGAATGTAACCACTTCATTTGGCAGATCGAGCGAGTTCATACAATTATTATGTTTGAAGTATAATACATATAATATTTTTATTGTAAGATGATACATTTTTCAGATTTCTTGCATTCACTGTGACGTGGCATACTTACATCAGTGTTGTTCGCATTGATTTTTGTTTTACTTGTTACTCTTTTATGATTATTATTACTTATTACTATTTAGGGACCCTTGGAAAGAGAACCGTCGTAGATTTTAGGGCAGTGCTGTGCTTAGAGTTTTTGTATTGTGGCAACACCTACAGTGAGTCTGTTAGAATGTTATACCCCAACATAAATCTGAGTTTAGTCTCCAAATAAATTTAATCTATTGTCAGTTTTTCCATAAATTATCTGCCAAACGATTGATTCATTTGGCGAATTAACTTTGAGAAATGTTTGGAAAGTATGTTCTTTATATTATATTTAAATATTCTCTTATTAGGTTTAAAATTAAAAACTCTTTTGAATAATATTTTTTGTCCACGGCGGATCTCTTTTGGTACAGCTTATTCCGTGAGTTTTGAGATGGCAACACTGTACAAAAGCCTGTGCAGTGCGCAGGCGCATATTACAACGACTTCGGTCAATGACCTCAGTTACTTCATAGTGAGTTTATTGACATCTTAAAACGCACAAAGTAGGCATGGAATTATTTTTCTTAAGTGGTTTTATGTTTAATCATTTGACAAAAATGTTACGTCATGGTGGACCGATCCTATGATTTAACTAAAATGTTGTATGTGACTAGTCTGTTTATTAAATAAGTAAGTACGGGAACATTATTTTCTAAATAAAAAATAAATACTTTATCAAAAAAATAATATCTATCGGAAACTGGCAATAATTATCATACGCGAGTTCTAAAAAGGATAATTTTGTATTAAAAAAGTAAATGTTGTAAAAAAATGTATGCTTTTTGTAAACTAAGCTGGTTATTTATTACGATAAGTAAATCTTCTAAAACTGAATCAATGTTGTTTTATTTTAATAGTAACATTGAAAAATTAATATTAATTCCATAATATGGCAACTCAGTTCGAGTCGACTTCACTTATTCAGGGAAAATAAAATTAGCAATTTTATTTATTCACTCTAATAATAATTATTTATCAATATTATTTACTATTATTCAATGTTTTAACACTCAGTACAATACTATACCTATTATATTATTGATATATACAAAAAATAATTATTTAATTACTTAAAATCTATCACTCATACGAATTGTATCTACTTTTAAACATTTTCTACGGAATAAAAATATAGAAATATTCTAGTGTTCTTAAAAATTTCAGTGTTCTGCTTTGAATTTAAATTTAAAATGGCAACATTGTCTATTTTGTATAAAATTTCAGAAACCAAACTCTGGCTGATTAGATTTTTAATATTTACCGGTGACTAGCAACAGACAATGTGACTGTCGCGGGAATAGTGCTGGGTCCTGTTTAGGTAGGTGCGGCTATGCTGGGCTAAATCCAATAAGGCAAATAAAAGGGGGGAGGCAGAACTGTAAGGGTCAGGTCAATGTCACGCGTGTAGATTACCGGCACGAGGGAGGCGGGCGCATTCCTCGGGTGGTATGGCTGGATCCTCAGGTCCTTCAGCACAGGCACAACACTGGAGCGCTCCCAATGGGTTTATAGTTCACACAGCATAGACACACAGAAGATTAGAAAGATTTCACCAGATTAGGAAATTTTGGCACAGGAGCACGCGCGACGACGTCTATGCCACCCGGAAGTCGGTCAGTACAGTGTCATGAAGCGGGGAAAAGGTCGACAGCAAAAAATATCACATTAATCGGGGGTAGGCAGATGACGGTAGACGGGACACTTTTTATCCAGCTACCCACATACAAAATTCTAAAGGAAACAGGAAATAAAATTGGCATTTTTTTTATTCACTAATACTAATATGAATCAATATTATTTATTATTATTCAATGTCTTAACACTCGGTAAAATACTATATTATTTACATACAAAAACTAATTTCTTAAAATCAATCATTCATACAAATTGTACCTACTGTTAAACATTTTCTACGGAATAAAAATATTCAAAGGTATTCTTAAAAAATTAAGTGTTCTGCTTATAATTTAAATTTAATATGGCAACATTGTCTATTTTTATAATGTCAGAAAAACAATTTGGGGTGATTAGATTTTTGATATTTACCGTTGACTAGAAACAGACAATGTGACCTATCGGAAATTATTATTACGTATTGGTTAACTTATTGTTACATGTTGAGCAATCAGCAACATGTTGGAATTATTGTAACAACTTACCAATCATCTTAGATTTTTGTCAAATTTATATTACATTATTAGTTTTTTTAATAATTATGGCAACATAGAATGGCATGTGGTAACACTGTCATAAAGGGATTCTTATTTTATAAATACATTAATTGGGGTTCCGTTTATATTGTGTATCGTGGTTATTAAATGTGTTTGTTATTGCTCTTGGTTACTTGACACTGGCGAAATACCTAATACGCTGATGATTACAATAATCGATTAAGATATTTCTCAAAATCGATATCAACAAAAATATTTAATCGATCACCAACACGAGGCTTTCCGTGCCGTGTTTGGATTTATTTACTGAAAGGGTGCCCGTTTACGCACAATTAAATAAACTACGTGTTTAGAAGTGAAATTGCCGAATAAAGTTACTAATTAATTATCAATTGATCATGAATAATTGCATATCGATTCTTGTAACAATCAATCGACCCAATCAAAACTGCCATTAGTACCTAAGCCACTTTATAATTGACTTTGACACTGACACTGACACTTTAAACTTCTTCAAATACAGTCCATTATTTAATTTAAGTCTCGTTGCACAACTTAAATCTAATTGGTGAAACTTAAACATGATTCGTTTCAACAACTATCCCCCCCTTTCTCCTCCGCTTCCTCCCCTCCAGATCCGCGTAGATATCCTCCAGATTCCTTCGTTTTGTCTCCGGAACCCAGAATATGAGATAGAACACATTGGCCAGGCAAATAGCGCTGAATATCCAGAAGGTTGAATAGTAGCCGATCCAACTGTTCAAAGGCGCGAACAATTTCAAAAGACCGAAGTCGGTGGCTAGTGATATCGCCATTACTAGAGTTGCCACAGTTCCCCGGAGCTGAAATATATATTTTTATTAGGTAATACCAAGAACTTTATACATAACACTGGATGTTTTAACACGAACAATGTTTTGAAGCAAAAAAATATGACCTTGAATAACGTCACGTGTTTGTTGCTTCTCTCTTTAGGGTGACAACATCGGATCTCAAGTTTAGGACTGACGGTTTCGGGCCCATATTAATAAATCGATCTCAAGTCTGAGAGAGCGATCTTAGAAATGTCAATGTTTCTTATGTCATACCAGTACAAAATGACATATCAAAAGCGCAGTCAAGATCGTTACAAGACTTATGTGTTAACAATGTACACTGCTTATTAGATGCTACGCATATTTTAAAGCTTACTAGAAATGTCTGATTATAGGTACATTAACAACGCCGGACGGAAATGTCATTTAAATTTATTAAAGAACTTCACATGGTGCAATTGAAAGAAGGGTTAAAATTGTCCGAAAAGTTACAGGTGGACATGTCAACTATCATAGTATAAAAATAAATACATATATGTACGTCTTGCAGCGCAGACACTCAGTTCTTCTGTCGCTGATGCTATTGATTTCTTGTGCAACAGTGGTGATCCCAATTTCAGTGGAAGTTAAGCTACCACAAAATTTATTAGAATAGTAAATAGATTGTTTGATGATAATGAATAGTCATGTTATCATGACTTTTCTAATCTTAATCACATCACACCTGTTTTTTGTATTGTTATTAAATGTGTTTGTTATTGCTATTACTGGAACATATTTTTAAAGAAAGAAGAAGAATCAATAATTTATAAAGCTTCCAGGTCACCGCAATCAAAAGATACAACCATTTAAGTCACATCACATATGTTGATACGCGTTACAAACTCACTCATCATAAACAAGTAAAAAAAAATGAAACAAGACAGTGAAACCATTTCCAAAATTACTTAAAATTTAAAAATATAAATATGCGGTATGTATCAGCTAATATATTTCAGCTATCTGTGGAAGTCCCGTCAAAATCGGTCCAGCCGTTTCGGAGATTACCCGGAACAAACCGCTTCAACCCGCTTTTTTGTTACCTATGTATTGTACGAGTATCTACTTGCATATGGATTTAGTGAAAAGGTGTTATTTTGATATTACAAACAGGCACTCAAATTTTATTTGTTTGTATAAATAACCCAACCGGTATCCGAGCTTACGCGCGTTCTCTGCGTGACGGTCTAACTGTCACTAACTCACAGCGCGGTACCAGCGCGAGCACGTATGCGAGCCGAACGCCGCGCCGGCTCGGCTCCTGCCTAGGGTCGAAGTGTGCAGGGGGCAAAGTGAGGTATACGCACCCGTCATAAAATAGGTACCCATTGTGATTGTGGTACTTATAAACTTAGCACAATCACAATATATGGTGGGTACTCATATTGTTAAGGCTTGAACAACCTTTTTGGTATATAGTTTCTCTTTTGACTTTATGGTGTTTGTAGCCTAGCAACAATAACAATATAGATTTTCATTAGCACATTTTCTACAGCATTTTTAACCCCCGACGAAAAACGACGGGTGTTATAAGTTTAACGTGTGTATCTGTGTATCTGTGTATCTGTGTATCTGTGTGTCTGTCTGTGGCAACGTAGCGCCCAAGCTGATGAACCGATTTCAATTTTGTTTCTTTTGTTAGATAGGTATTCTGATCGAGAGTGTTCTTAGCTATGTTTCATGAAAATCGGTTCAGCCGTTTGAAGATCATCAGCTCTTTTGTAGGTTGAAAAAGCCACATTGACGGCCAAAACCAACTTCCACGGCTCGAATCCGATCGAAATTTGGGCTCATTGGAATATCTTTGCATCACTTGAGAACGGCTGAAACGATTTCGCTTTATTATATTTTTAAATGATCGTACTAGTCTGAACTGGCTTTTTACAATATTATAAATTTGAAAAGTTTCCCGGATTCTGGAAAAAAATGATATTTTATCAATTTTTATATGAGATTTGTGTATGAACTAAAGACGTTCCATAAGTCACGTGTCAAATGATGGATACGCGCACGCGTTAAATTTTGTTAATGGTCATGGAATATTACGCAATAATAATTCTAGAGGGCGCTGCTCCACCATTGAGAAAAAATACAGAAAAGAAACTAATTTAATATAATTTTAGCGTTATTTGGACGAACTAGGTAAAGTATACATTTGATGAAAAGGTCGTCGCATCGGGGGTTTTTAAATTTTCAATTTAGAGTTATTACTTTATCAATAACCCATTGGAGCAGGTTTGGGGACCGAACACATATAAGTGTAATAAGATGATTGACTTTGGAACATATGATTAGTATAATACTTATGTATCCTTCCTTACTCAGAAAATCTGAAATACAGTGAGATGATGGTCACCCTTCTTAGGTCAAATGTTCATGTAAAAACTAAATGAATATAGAACGAAAAGTACAACATAAACTGTTATATCATTAATCAATAGCCACACAATAATAATAATAATCATTTATTGATGTTTTATTACGTCTCCCATTAAAAATAATATAAATATGGTTAAATACGGTGATTAGCGTAAAATACAATTACCCGTGTAACTTAATGTTTGAGTTTGGTATCCATACACTTCTGCAATTTTGCACAACACAATACATCGTTTAAATTACAAGAATACACTTTTATTTAAGCATTAAACTAATTTAAAAATGCGAAGTGCTTGAAAATCTTTGACAGTTTGGCCATAGTGTAAAATTGAGTGTTCTATCAGTGTTGCTAAATTATTAAAATAACAGCTACCGACAATCAGGAAAGTGAACGGTTGATATATTTTTTGATTTTATATATAAAAATAAATACTGAAGTCAAAAGAGGATTCTCAAATTGAGCATATGTAATATGTAAATAAAATCCATTAAAAAACAGACACGAAAACCATGGACTTGCGAAATCTTGGCTCATCACACGTTAGTTTGGGTATTTTTTTGTGTTTATCATGGCAATTTCAGATGAAGTGTGAGAGGGTCAGAGCATATGTATGTATGTAAAAAAACCTGTCTTCACTCCATAGTTCTACGTGATATCTCCAGTGGTATTCTAACCTTCTTGGGTAATACTCAATTGCAGAGACAATCTTTATACCTACGAAATTAAACACTATTCCATCGCTAAATCATAGAGGAAGAATAATATGTTTTTGGGATTCGTTTTCTAAGGATTTTATTTTATTAGTGTTTTGTGTCATTTTTTCTCTACAATTGAGTGTACATTCAGTCAAGAAAGTATCGGGAATGGATGATTTATTTATGGTTCCAAATTCAATTTTTTGTTTTTTTTTTGTTGTTAGATTGGCACAACTGTTTTCTATTTTGGTGCGGAGTTTGAGTTGCATCTGTTATTTATATTAAATACGGTGCTGTTTTTAGTTATATCATATCTAGTGTGTATTGCGAATTTCATAATGGACAAAAACATCGAACAAAGATTTTGCCTTAAATTATGCATCGCCAATGGAATTTCGTGTTCGGAGTCACTGAAAATGTTATAGAAGGCTTACGGTGAATCGACTTTATCAAACACACGTGCTGTGGTACAAAGCGTTCAAAAGCGGTCGAGATGTGATGGAAGATTTGTCTCGCTCTGGTGGGCCATCAACGTCTGCAACTGAAGTTAACATTGCAAAAGTGAAGGAAATAGTGACTGAAAGTCCTCATTCAACATTGAGAGAGATAGCCGCCGAACTTTCTGTGTCTCACGAGTCGATCCATACCATTTTAAATAATCACTTGGGTATGAAACATGTTTCCGCTCGGCTAGTCCCAAAATACCTGAATTTTCTCCAAAAACTCAATCGCATGAGAGTCGCTGAGGACATGCTAGAACGAGTCAATTCCGACCTAACATTCATGAAACGCATTGTTACTGGTGACGAGACGTGGGTTTACGAAATTGACATGCAAACTCGTCAACAAGGTTTGGATTGGCGCCTTCCAACTGAACCATCATCATCACCTTGCCCTTATCCCACACTAGGTGGGGTCGGCGCAGCACGTTCTTTTCTTCCATTCAAGCCTATCATCCGTCATCTCTACACTCACTCCCTTTTCGGTCGGCCTTCCAACTGAACCGAAACCGAAAAAACCACGCCAAAGTCGATCAAAAGTCAAAGTCATGTTGACTGTTTTCTTTGACTATCGCGGTGTTGTGCACTAAGAATTCTTGCCGGAAAGTCAAACGGTAAATAAAGAATATTATTTAAGCGTTATGCGGCGTTTAAGACAGCAAATTCGACGAAAAAGGCCAGATTTCTGGAAAGAAAATTCTTGGATTTTGCACCACGATAGTGCGCCTTCGCACAAGGCCATCATTGTGAACGAATTTTTGTCTAAATGATCAAAAAATACCATCGAGCAACCACCATATTCACCAGATATGGCTCCAGCCGACTTCTTTCTTTTTCCTAAACTTAAATTACCACTTCGTGGCACCCGTTTTCAATCGGTAGAACACATAAAGGAGAATTCGCGGCGAAAACTGATCTGAATTCCGGAAACAGCGTTTAAAAATTTTTTTGATGGTTGGACTATTCGTTGGCGTAAGTCTATTGTTTCTGAAGGAGCATACTTTGAAGGTGATACATAAATTTTGGATGAATAACAAACATTTTGAGTATTATTGATCTTTTCCCGGTACTTTCTTGACAGAGTAGTATGTACCTATTGTGTATAATGGTAATTCATAATTCTATGGGTAGGTTCTTATCAATACAATATCTTATTTTTGTATAAAAAATTGGGTATGCAAGTATTCGTTATTCTCCTCCTAAATTCCTTGACCGATTTTGATGATTTTGTTTTATACCTACGGGGTCACCTAGATGGGTCTTAGCTAAAGTTGGACACGGTATGTGGAGTTGTTGTCGACATTTAAGAACTAAAATGTAGGCAAGGGAAGCTGCGAGCAAAAACTAGGGTTACCTACCTACCTACCTACCATAAAATCTGATCATGTCAAACTTATAACACCTTTACGCTTATACATCAGTGGTAAAATAAATTTAAAAGTACCAGGAGCGCATATAATGTAAGAAACATACCTGAAAGTTGAACATCTCTGTCATTATAACGAAAGGTAGCGGCTGCAATCCGGACGCGTCGGCGAATATGCACACGCACAGGGCGACGATGGGCACCCACCCCGGCAGCAGCACCCCCGTGCTCTGCAGGTAGAACCACACGCCGAGGAGGCACATGCTGAAGCTAGCCACGACGCTGGTCACCGCCAGAAGGGGCTGGAAAAGGAGATAATGTCTTAAGGTCTTTTGTAGCGTCCAAAAGTTGTCTAAAGCTCTTTGGAAGCATCCAAAATTTGTCTTTAGGTCTTTCGAAGCGTACTTACAGCTAAGAATCTGGTTGGAAAGGTCAAGTTCAAAATACTGAAGTTGATCTACCGACTATGTGTTAGATCCAATCTAATGTTATAAATGCGAAAGTAACGGTCTGTCTGTCTGTTTGTTACGTTTTCACGCCTTAACCGCTGAACCGATTTCGATGAATGTTGGTATAGAGATAGGATTGGACCTTGGAGAAGGACATGCTAGGGAAAATAATTCTTGGAATGGCGAAATTCCGTGTCCGAAAAAACAAGAACTATTTTATTTTTTCACAAAAACAAATTGGTTATTGAACTGAAATTGATTGACTTCAAACTAAATCTTCATCTAGGAGATATGTAAGTATTTAAGGTATCTGTGAGCTAACAATAAGAATTTAATTATCTACATTTTTTAATGTTCTACTAGTTATAGGTACTTTTCATTAAACCGTTACCTATACCTACATGTAGGTACCTATATCTGAACACATCTTCATTTATATAATTATAGCACGATCTAGCAGAAACCCTCGTCCCGCCCGCTTATTAACGGAATCATTAGCCTGCTACACACTACGGGAAATCACAAATCACTTACCTACGTAGGTAGATACACCTATTGTGCTATTTGTGTAGGTACTTAATGGTATTTTCCATGCACACTGCCTTTTGTTATGCAGTTGGATAGACCCTCTGGTCTATCCAATATCTCTATATTGGATATCGTAGCGAGATTTTTTGTAAGTCTGGGATATTTTTTATTTTTTTTGAATTGACTACATGTTGTTGGCCAGATTGGCCATAACAACTTCACCCGGACAGAGGGCGAGCGCGAGTGCGCTCCAGGCAGAGGGGCAGGGGGGCAGCTAGCTCAAGGGCGCCACAAGGGACACGACCTCGGCTTGGGCCGCTGCCAGGAGAGGTGGCGAGGGTAAATCTACCACCGGATCGGAACGCAAAGTCTGGGATAGACAGTGCGTGGTAGGTATCTACCTGTGTCTTGTATTATAGGTAGGTAGGTACGTATAAAGGGTGTAAGGGGCATCGTAACGAAAACTGATACAATGGATTCAACTCATGATTCTGGACCTCCCAGAGATGGAAATTTCCGTCGATATTTTCATGAACTATGCTAAATTTTTTCAGCATTTTTAAAATTATTTTAGCAATAAATGCGCGTTCGAGCGGATTGAGACTTCATTTACATTGCAGTTTATATCTAAAATATTAATTTTTGATTCATCTATGTAAAATAACTTAAGAAAAGCAAAACTATTTCATGCAAAGAAGCTGAAAAATTTGAGCATCCTAATTCATGAAAATTTCGACGGAAATTTCCAACTCATGGAGTTGAATATATGGCAACAGTTTTTGTAAAGATGCCCCTTACACCCTGTATGAAAAAAAAATACTCACTTTCCTCCCAACTCTATCAACCAACTGGCACGCCAAAAACGACCCTATAATCTGGACTACAGCGAGCAATATCGACTGCTTGTTCGGCGACAGTGCGATGCTCGTGTTAGGGTCTTTGCCCGCCTCGGCGAATATGTGGCTGGCGTACACCAGCACGGCGATGCAGCCGCAGAACTCCCGGGTCAGGTTCACTATGAGAGTCACCCAGAACGCCTTCATTGCTGTTTTGTCCGAAACTGTTGGAGAAACAAGTAGGTAACTTAACATAAGAACAATAATAAATATATAACTACTTATATTATTTTACTGAAGTGCCTAGGTAAGTACCTAAGTTAAGTTTGATTAACTAGCGACCTAACCCAGCTTCATACGGATTTTCTTCACCCAACTTATGTCACGGTGTTTGTGATCGCACTCCTTCGAAATGGCTAAATCGATTTTTATGATTTTTTTATGTACCTAGGTATATTTGGTAGGTGTATGAGAATAGGTCGTAAAACTCGTAAAGTATATTTCATACCTAGAAATAATTTATATGGCAGAACGTTTGCCGGGTCGGTAAGTCTATTAATACATTTGATAAGTATGATCATAATAATTATGAAACTTCCGGAAAAACCTCTTAATTAGGTAGGTATAGCATAGATAGTAAAAAACTAAGAAAACTCCGTTTATTTTTATTTTTGGGTCCCTTTGATTAATGTCAAAAGATTATATTGTGTTTTAGGGCCTGCACACACGGGCCTGTTTAAACGCGGCGTCGACGCGGACGGCGCGTTTAAGAAATGTGGACAGGTGTGCAAAGGTCTACAGGCTGCGTCTGACTCGCGTGCGTATCGCGTCTGTATCGCTACAAACGCGCGTCGACGGCGCGTTTAAAAACGTGGTGTGCATAGGCCAACAGATCACGACTCTTTTATTATTTCGTTAATTCAATCATCGTAGTGGTTATATTATTTTTGATTATCATATTCATGGCATTCATTTTTATATAGGAGGGTATGTATGTATACCTAGCTGGTTCTTATGATCCCCATACTCGATAATAACAAACATAACATCGGCGAATGACTAGGAAAACATGAACGCGAGGGGGTCAGCGGTCAGCACATCAGTTAACCCCAAACAAAATGCTGCCAATTGACTCCACATGCCATCTGACATATGCAAACCGTCGCAAACGAATTACATGAAGGAATCAATTGAAAATAACGACCATCGGTCGTGTATCAAGGACATATTTGAACAAGTTCTACTGTGTGTATAAGGAGGTCGGTGCCAATTGGCGTAATCAGCCTGTTTGCAATTTTGTAAACTGTTTATTACTTATAGCTAAATTACTCGTGAGCATTCCGTTCGCTACAGACGCTTTCGATAGCGTATGCGTAAAGATCAGGCAAACATCGTGTCCATAGCCTAGTTGAAAGAGCTGCTCTTTTAAACACAACTATTAAAAAATTGTTTGTTCATGGAAGCCAACAAAGCATTTATGAATAGTCAAAATCTACCACCGGTTCGGCATCCTGCTTCCACTGAGAAGACAGACACCTAGATTTTTATTAAACACCTAGACCAGGGAAAATTAAGAAAAGGCAATTTCCGAAATTTGTCCCGGCGGGAATCGAACCCGCAACCACCATGTCCAGTGAGCCGAGCGGCCTACGCTCGAACCACTGCGCCAAGCGGTCGTCAAACATACCTACTTTATACATGAATACTTAATTTAATTAACGATGAATAACTACTTCACTATCAGCTCCTTATCGCCCAATCCTGGGCATAAAAAGGCAAACCTAGTTCTTTCATGTTAGTTTCATAGATGTCGAAGGGCCCTTTGTTTGAGTTTGGGGCCCGGGGCACTGTCCGACCTAGTCCCACAGTACCTCGCTACGCCTCTGATCTCAACAATGTAAAACAGTAGGAATTCATACTAATTCCATGGTATTGTATGCGTTCTATGGTATGTTGAAATAGTTCCATGATGCTTACACAGCAGTTTGGGTGAGAACTTGGTCTCGCTCGTGGTCTGTTCAATGATAAGTCTGTCCACTTCTTCGGCGATGAGGGCGTCGTCCGGGGGCAGCGACCTCAGCCAGCCCAGCACTTTGGCGGTGTCCTGTAACAATACACAAGCAGTAACTATACCTATGACTTTTTGCCTCAATAGGACTATAGCATTTGATGTCCAATATTAATTTCAACTTGATAGCTCTACCCTTTCCTAAGATAGAGGGTCGTGCAACAAACTTGCACGACCCGTAACAGTTTTGAGTAGGTACGGCTTTTTCATGTCATATTGTACTGGTATGACATAAGAATGACATTTCCAAGATCGCTCTCAGACTTGAGATCTATTTATTTTATTAATACGGGTCTAAGAGTTCATTTTTGGGGTTCCGTACTGAGGTACGAAAAGGAAAAAAACGGAACCCTTATAAGATCACTTTGTTGTGCGTCTGTCTGTCTGTCAAGACCCTTTTTTATTTTGAGGAACAGAACGCAAAAAATATAAGTAAAAATATTTAGGTAAGTACCTACCTCATTCCTCCCACACTTGATCAAGTAGGACGGCGTTTCTGGCAACCTGAGCAGTATGCAGAAGTGCAGCAGCGGCACCGCCAGCAGGATCCACAGCACCGTGTTGAACGGCAGCAGGTCTCCCAGGATGAACACCAGCAGGTTTCCGACCGTCTGGAAAGAACGCGCGCGGTGGCGGCTTTGTTGACAAACAAATGCAATATTTTCGGACTCCTAATACACCCTCCATATTAGCAAATAAATATGTAATAGGAACATAAATTATTTGGAAAATGGCGCCGCGGTGAGATAAATACGTTTTGTATCCTACCAAAGTCGTTTTATCAACTCCACAAGATTCATAGCACTCTAAACATAGTCTCAATCCGAAACCCGTAGAATAGCAGGTACCTACATATTTTGGATGCTGCGGTTACGATGCATTAGGTAGATATTATACTCGTATAACTGCATCGATACTGCAAAACAGTTGCATTTTTAGTTTCCCGCCACACACTCCCAGTACTGTTACTCTTGTAAACCAGGATCGACAATGGTGACGTCGAGGTTTGACCCTCGACGAGTCCTAGGGAAAAGTTATATTCAATTGTCTTGGTACCCGCACAAACATAATCGAAAGAAAGAATAGGTTATATGAGGAGTTGGCAGCAAATAATCCACTTCTCTCTGTTAATAAGCGGGAGACAGAAATAACTATAGCCCAAACAGATTTGCCACAGAAGCAAGAATATAACAGCGGATTGAAGACCATTTGTAAGGCACCACGGATCGTGCTCCATCGTAATTAGACTTACTCTCTATAAACTCTATTAACCCAATACCTCCTTAGGTAAGTAAAGTAGATACCTAATGCATAAATTATGACGTAATGTCTGGGTATTTCAGTATACTTACTCAGCTGTAAAACTGTAAGTTTGCACTGGTGAAATATTTACATCGATTATAATTAGGTATGTAGGTATATTGGAGTTTTAATTTTGTCTCTAGGTGCAATAACCAGCAACGGAAGTCTTTAACGATGGCCGTTAAAATCTGTATACCTGTGAGAATATAACAAAGGTCCCGGTCATCCCTCGGATGCTGTCCTCGCTGATCTCCTTGACGTAAAGAGGGCACACCACGAAGCCGCCGCCTGAGCCGAAACCGATGAGAGCGCGGGCGCCGATCAGTGCGATCGGATGCGCGCAGAGAAGCTTCACTGCCCATCCGAGCTGGGTGAAAGGAAGATTTAGAGTTTGGTTTGAAAATAATAGGTAATTTAGGTAATTCTCACGGAATAAGGCGCGTTTTAGTAGCTACGTTACAAAGGGTTTGTACGTTCTCATTCACTAACATTACTCTGAGGTTTCATGGTGCACGCGAACGCACAGCCGATTAAGAAATGAAAATTTGTTATATAGTTGTTCCCTCATCGTTTGTGAACGTATTCATTTTGAACTAGTTTTGACGACTTTTTCCGTTAAGACTTAAATAAAGTACCTGCCAAATTTCATCCAAATTCGTTCTGCCGTTTTGCGTGAATACTACTATTCTATTGACTCTTGTTTAGGTGAGCCGAGATGCCTTATATCAATCGTTTTAAGACAAATAATTAGAACAAACTCTCAAGAGCGAACTTAAGTTCGCTCTCAATCTTAAGATGGTTTTATTACTCAACATACTCACAGAAATAGGCAGCGAAGCAAACAACAATGCATTCTTTCTCCCAAATTTATCAGCAGCGACTCCGTATATGAAGACAGCGATGGGCGCGAATATAAACATGATGGACGCCATCCAGGAGACCTCCTCCTCTGTCAAGGGGGAGTCGGAGGGGGAGGAGTCCCCCATGAGGAGAGCTTTGTGCGGAGATATCCAGCCCATTGCTGTACCGTACGCCAGGATTGGCATGCAGACTGGAAGAGAAAAACATCTATTAGTGTTTCATAAGTCTGAAATAATACTTGAGGTTTTGGATGAGTAGGTATTGGGTATAGTTTGGACCTACTTTTGCAAAATGGAACCAATCCACATGCACTACTGTAGACCAAAATCAACCTTGTGTTAGTGGTTCTAGGTTGGTTTCAGTTTGTAGAAGTATGTGTGGGTTGGTTCCACTTTGCAAAAGTAGCTCCGTTTGATTCAAGTATCTATCAAAACTTTTGAAATATTATTGTTCCCGCCAGTATTTTTTTTTTAAACTATTTTTCTCAATGACCTACTGAAGACCGCTTGGCGCATTGGTTCGAGGGTAAGCCGCTCTGCTCACTGCACCGAGTGGTTTCGGGTTCGACTCCCGCCAGGGCGAATTTTGGAAGTTGCCTTTTCGTAATTTGCCCAGATCTTGGTGTCATTTAGTTTAAATCTTAGAAAACAGATCGAGAATCAAGAGGAATCATACAATTTATCGAATTAATTGTAGGTACATAATATGTGTTATATTAATGATTTATGCTGAATATGCATTCCTGGTACAATACGGTACAGTATTTAAGTTTCTGCCATCATCTATACAAATAAATAAAATTTGAGTGTCTGTTTGCAATATCTAAATAACACCTTTTCACTTAATGCATATGAAATGACATACGACAACTATAGCAAAAACGCGATTTAAAAATATTCTGTCTGTCTGTCTGTCTGTCTGTCTGTCTGTCTGTCTGTCTGTGTGTTTGTTCCGGGTAATCTCCGAAACGGCTGGACCGATTTTGACGGGACTTTCACTGGCAGATAGCTGATGTAATAGAGAGTAACTTAGGCTACTTTAATTTTTGAAGAACAATTACGGTTCCGCGTAAAAAAATAAAAACACATGAAATCAAAGAGTATCTCCGAAACGGGTGAACCAATTTTGACGGGACTTTCACTGGTAGATAGCTGATGTTATAAGCAGTAACTTAGGCTACTTTTACTTTAGAAAAACAAAATTTAAAAAAATGAAAAAATGGGTTCTGTCGTGCGGGCTCAGAACGCGGGAGCGGGCTTTTTTGTTAAGTTAAACGCGGACGAAGTCACGGGCTCGGCTAGTAGACAAATAAAATCCAGCATAACGCTTGTAACTGTTTTTCAAACAGTTAGGTAAGACACTGGAGCTAGCCTATTTGATAAACGTGGGGACTACGGAATCCTAAAAACCGGCCAGGTGCGTATTCGACCACGTCTACTAAATAGGGTTCTGTAGACAACCCGCCGTTTTTTAACTGACTTAAACAAAGGAGAAGGTTATAATGTTTGTCTGTATTTTTTTATAAAAATAAACGTGATCGTTCCTATTAATTTGGTAACTTACGTGAAAAAAGCCACTTTGGTGCTCAATATTGCGCCAAACGGTTGTCATAATACTGTATCTAGGTTTGTTACGCAGCTTTTACCTAGGAATACCGTTGTAAATTATTACCGGCACTGGTTTGCACCAAAGTCAATTTAAATATTTTGTAATTAAGTACTTAAATATTGGTTTTTGTCTCATGGATTTAGTGTATAAGTAGGGGCGAGTGGGTAACAGTGAACCACTTTTTTTCTTCGGCTTATTATTTCCTTCCTAAATGATGCTAGTCTCTTGTTTTTAAAAAAATCCATATGTGACATCATTCAACTACAAATTGAGCATATGGTTAAGAACCTGACTTTGATAGATTTGGTTTAAAAGCTTGATTTTTGAAGAATGGGAAATGATCCAGTTTACCCCGTGCTTGGGTTACAAAGGATCAGCACAAGGGTTACAGTGAATCTGTGGGGGCACAGTGGATTTCTGAGGATTTTTAAATAGTGAATCGTTTAAATTATTACTTTTATTTAAAAATGTAAACAGTATTTCAGTTAAAAAGATAACTAAATTATTAAAGATTTATTATGAATAATATTCACTTCTTTGAAATAGAAATTAACATAAATAAATCTAGGAGAACTGAACTTTTTAGTAACCTACCCAACAAATAGGTACCACTTGAAAACTTAATAAATTGTCTGTCCCAGCCAGACAGGTTAAACCTGTAGGTATTAGTCGATATGCTATAGCTTTAATTTTACACCTTGATTTTAATAGCCTGCTGCATAACCTGAGGGTTAGCAGCCGAATGGTTTTTCCGCTCACTGTTTCGTGGCATTTTGGAATCAAACAAAAAGAACAAGATGAAATGAAACTTTATCATGCCAAATAAATCCAAGTACGCCTCTGTGGAGTACAATGAATTGCTATCCGCTGTGACCCAAAAACAAATTAACCACTGATACCCATCGGTTGTTAACGACAATAAAACTGCAAAAAAAATTCGAGCCCACATTTAGAAAGAAAGAGATTCAAGAAATGAACAATAGAAATACTTATTGTGGTAGGAAAATATTAATATATAGGGAATATAGACACACATCCTTACAAATCAACTTTTAAAAAGTCCTAAAAAATACTTTAGTAATCACTTTCTGTTCTTACCGTGGTAACGTGAACACCACCTATCGTAGCGCAGCGGAGATTGGTTCAGCGCGAGGGCAATGTAAATAGCTTGCGCCTGTCTATTTTCTAGGTTTGTGAGACCAAAACAGAGACAGATATGGCAGTTTATTCACTGTGCCCCTTGATCCACCGTTACCCACTCTCCCCTACTTTTAATTCATTTACAATTTGTTTGACTGGTAAGTATAAACAGCGAAATCTATGTGCGAACCATAACTACAATATGATTACATCACTTGCTTACGGTGAAGGAAAACATCGTGAGGAAACCTGGACGTCTTATGAAGTCCAAACAATTTTCGCAAGACTTGAGATCCGCCAACCTGCACTGGGCCAGCGTGGTGGATTGTGGCCTTAACCCCCCTTGTAGTGAGGGGAGGCTCCTGCCCAGGGGTAGGACGAAACAAGGGATAAATTATTATTATTTTCGTGTTGATGCTACCCAATTCTTATTAATAAAATTAACAAATCTTAGTAGTCACAATTTTTAAAACTATGGGTTATATCATTATTAATTCAACAACATGTAGGTATAGTAAGGTACCTACTTACAATAATTATATATTTTTATATTATTTTCAAGTTGTAAATATTACTTCGGGCTTCTGAAACAGCATGTCGATAAAAAAGTACTGTACCTATTGCATCATAGATCTTTATCAGGTGATCGCACGCGCCGGCAGATTTGGCATCGACACGCACTACTGCAGTGCCAATAAGGGAACTGTACATTCCCGATGTCTATTTTGTTGTCGTTTCTTAGACAATATAAATAAGCAAGTCTTAGCGCAACTCGTCCAATAGGTACGCATTTTGAATCTGCGTCTACGTTGACAAATTATTTTTAATTCTATTCGTAGGTCTTTAGGTCACAAATTCCCGAAACCGGATTTTTGTTAGATATGAGTTTGTGTAAATAGCAGTGTTATCGAATCGCAATCCCGAGCCTACCCGCGGGGGTTTCTGCAAACTGAAACCAACCTACAATCAATCACTATAGGGTTGGTTGTTGTTTTCAAGAGCATGCGTGGGTTGATGCCAGCTTGCAAAACCGCATCCAATTGGTATTTGATTTAATAATAAGAAATGCTAATTAATTATTTACCTACATCAGATCCCGTTCATCAGAAAACAAATTTGTAAACTGAAATTAATTTTCTATTATTTAATAAAAAATATGATATAAAATACGATTATATACTTTATTTCACTGACAGTAAGTAATTATTTCAATGTCTCCAATAACGTTTTAACGTTATTTCTCCGCTCTTACAAGTAAGTACCTACACATCCTACTAATATTATAAATGCGAAAGTTTGTGAGTGTGGATGTATGTATGTATGTATGTATGTATGTATGTTTGTTACTCCTTCACGCAAAAACTACCGAACGGATTTGGATGAAATTTGGAACACAGATAGATTATAACCGGGATTAACATATAGGATACTTTTTAACCCAATAATCCAATACTGCGCGGATGAAGTCGCGGGGCACAGCTAGTGTATGTATATACGTATTTGCGTGGGAAAAATGTTCCATTCTCGATATACCTACCTACTTAGGTAATATTTTTTCATTCCTAGCACTACACGCTAGGCAACGTGACAGATGCTGTGTCGCTAATAATCTGATTAAACAATTAACTTACCAACAATAGACATCAAAACCTGGTTGTGCTTGCTTCCAACCTTTTTCTCTTTACTCGAACTACCTTTATACACTTTGTTCACCATATTGAATGCTTTTCAGTTCTGTATCACAAACTTTGAATTCCAAATAGCAAGGTTTAAAAGAAATATGTTTCAATTTAAAAAAAAACAGTTGTGGATACTCTTTCGAAATTATAATCCGTCAAAAATGTAATATTAACAGAAATGTTCTTTTTTCAAATAATAATTCCTATAAATTTCCGGATTTTATTGTGTTATTTAATTACCATTATTATTTATTGTATTTTTATTTATAAAAAAAAAAAAAACAGTTATTTAAAATATGTCGTTGGGACGCCTTCTCGCGGCGCGGCGATCTCGCGACCGGGAGATGCGTAGATGTACACTGACCGCGAACTATTATTTCCCTCGCTTTTATAAGTCGCTGTATTTACATTTGTTTTTTTTTCCGTAAAAGGGCATCTCTACTTGACAAATACAGCAATTTTATCTACTACTAGCTGTGCCCGCGACTTCGTCCGCGTGGAATTTAATTGACAAAGTTTCATACAAACTTTCATCCCCTATTTTATCCCCTTGGAGGTGGAATTAATCAAAATAGTTTCTTAGCGGATGCCTACGTCATAACATCTACCTGCATGCCAAATTTCAGCCCGATCCGTCCAGTGGTTTGGGCTGTGCGTTGATAGATCACTATGCCAGTCAGTCAGTCAGTCACCTTTGAGTTATATATTATTTAGATAGCTCTCTGGAAATCTCTTTTAAGAATATCAACTTTTCACAAGTACCCTACTAATTTACGTAAAGCTAAAGGTGTACAAACTAGTATAAACATACGATGTTAGGGATGTAGATGGGTAGAGTACAAGACTAATTCGTTTAATGAATTGTTATAGGAACTACTTTTTTGGGTTTTAGCTAGGTACGCTTTTAACATTTAGTCAGTGTCAAGTAAAATAAAAAATATTTCCTAGTTTTATTAGGTATGCGTCAAGCACTTGAATATACCCACCCCCCCCCAAACTCTATCAGTAAAGTAGCTCTATAATCACCAGGCCGCTTGAAAGGAGAAATCATGTTCCACCACTTTGTTCCATTGCTCGAACATACACACATTCCTCGTCTGAGGTTCTAGATTATCTAAAAAAAGTTTATAACATTAAAAGTAAGTAACTTATTAAGTAATTAAATTTATTTTAAAACTAATTACTAACCTGCTTGTCTAAATAAATAAATCCGCCAACCAGCACTGGGCCAGCGTGGTGGATTATGGCCTTATTAAACCCCCTTGTAGTGAGGGGAGGACCGTGCCCAGGAGTCGGACGACAAAAGGGCAAAAGTATTATTATCATCATCTGCCCTACCTTTTCCCATTACCTGTGGTCGGCGCAGTATGTCTTTTCCTTCCATACATTGCGCTTTCCCGTCATACTCACATCCACTCCAACCTCGTTCATATCATTATTAATACAATCCATCCATCTTTTCTTGGGCCTTCCTCTCGCACTGTATCCATCCACATTCATATTCATCACTCGTTTAGTCACATGCTTCTCATCCCTTCTCATCACGTGTCCAAACCATTCCAGCCTCCTACCTCTCACTTTATCTGTTATTGGCGCTACCCTGACACTACCTCTTATATACACATTCTTCACCTTATCCATTCGCGTCACTCCACACATCCATCTCAGCATTCGCGTCTCGGCAGAGTGGAGACGTTTCTCTTCCCGCACTTTAGCCGCCCAGCATTCCGAGCCGTACATGATTACCGGTCTTATAATCGATTTGTAGATTTTTCCTTTAATTTTGATTGGCATCCTTGGGTCGCATGTAGTGCTGGTAACTTGTCTCCACTTCTGCCATCCTGCATTGATTCGCAAAAGTACTATTATATTGCCTGGTAAGTACCTACTTAGTAAATTATGCCGAATTTCTTGTCGATGCTACCCAATTCTTATTACTTAATCAAATTAACTAGTACGAAAGATCAGTTTTAAAACCAATTTCATGTTTTATGCATAGTCCAAAACTGATTTTCGTTTTAAGGCTAAAGCGCCCATCTAGCCCGCGAAGTTCAAATTTTTTGAGGTTTTTTAGATTTTTTTCAAAATCTGACAATAATAAAAGGCACATTTTGTAATTCGCGACAAAGACCGTGTGCAGTGCATTTATTAATATATCCAACTTACTCTAAAACATTTCAAGAACAACAGCTATCCAGATAATCTGGCAATTTTTGTATATTTAGTGATTTACTAGTATCATATCCACCGTGATAATATTTAGAGTAAAATAAATGTATTAATAAACGCACTGCATACTGTGTTAGTCGCAAATCACAAAATGTTTTCATACTTATATGTTTTCAGATTTTGGATAAACTATAAAAATTCTCGAAAATTTTGAATTTCGCGGGCTAGACAGGCGCCTTCACCTTAAATTTTAAACTTCATACAATACCGACTGGCAATCAAAGCTTATCATCCAACGATGAGACGAATGGCTCGCGTGATGATTAAGTAATAAACCAATGCCTTGTCGGGTCATAGTGTATCGTAGTGCAGACACGTACGGGCTCGAGGAAAACGAGGGAATCTACCTGACGTAGGTACCTACTTAATTATTCTGTTAAAAATAACTATAGATAATAATAATAAATAATAGATAGCGCCAGACTGACACACCAACTGTATGGTCCCAAACTAAGCAAAGCTTGTACTATTGGTACCGTACAATGAGCTGGAGGTGATCCCAGTGACACCCAGACCTGGGCAAATTACGAAAAGGCCGTTTCCGAAATTTGCCTCGGCGGGAATCGAACCCGCAACCACCATGTGCAGTGAGCCGAGCGGCCTTCGCTCGAACCACTGCGCCAAGCGGTCATCGTATAGAAATACCGCTATACTAAAGCCAAACTTGATAGAGAATGTTGATCACCAAATCTTGTTCCCCCTTTTTAATAAAAGTGGATTAGCGGGCGAATAGTTATACCTATACCGAACAATCTCCCCCTGTCACCAGTAATTTGACATTCGAAAGAAGACAACTAAGCATGGTGTAACTATACAACTGCTAATCCCCGTTTTTTAATAAGGGAGGTAAGGTTTAGTCGAGTTTTTTGTTTTCTTGTATAGTTGGGTGTTCTTCATTGTTTTAGATAGAGAACCCATAATTTATGTCACATAAAAAATGGCCAAAAATATAGATCTCAATAACTAATTTTTTTTTGTCTCATATACAGTTGACCTATACAATTATTTTTGTCTCCCGCTCCGCAATGGATAAGGAGGAAGGTGGATTTTATCCTAACACCTCCTACTTATTATTTCTTCCGATTAAATTCGTGCGGGTTCCAAGACAATTTAGCTGTTCCCGGGACTCGCCGAGGGTCATCATTGTACACCATTGTCGATCCTGGCTTACAGGAGTAACAGAGGTGGGAGGGCGTGGCGAGACTAGTCCCAAAAGACTATAACTAAATGTAGTATTGTTACTTAAACCAACCAGTTTTATATTAGGTGCGTGGTATTAAATTTTGATGTACCACTCCCGGGCACAGACCTCCCTTCAATGCGGGGAGGATTCCGGTCACTATCCTTCACGATGGCCTAGTGCCGCGGGCAGATTTCTCATGTGTTTCGATTTTTTTTCAGGTTTTCTATTTCAGACAGGTTTCCCCGCGATGTTTTCCTTAAGCAATTCATATTTAAATTATGATTACACGCTATTGAATTTGCAGAATGAGACTGTAGTCTGATGATATTGGGATTGAAACTAGGTAACGGATCCTCTGAATGGGTACGAGCAAGGACATCTATATATATTAAAGAAAGTCGTGTTAGTTACACTATTTATAACTCGAGAACGGCTGAACCGATTTGGCTGAAAATTGGTGGGGCGGTAGCTTAGAACCAGGAGAAGGTTATAGGATATTTTTATCCCGTTCCAGTGGAACTTAACATAAAACGTGATATTAATAAACGCCAATGACAGCAAAAAAAAAAATGAATAAAATATAAGTCTAGCCGTTGATTATTTAAAAATGGTATAAAAAAAATCAGTGCCGTCTAGGGACGCCCGAAAGAAGCGAAGCTTTGCAGTAGATATTAGATATATTATAAGTGGCATGCATAGGGTTTTGAAACAGGGTAGGCAGAGTGTAACATAAAAATACCTTGAATTATGTCTCGCTAGCGTATTATACATTTTCATCTAGGCTATCGTACCTATTGAACGAAATGGGACATCTTTTGTTAGTAAGTAAGTACCTATTTAGCCATATCAGACATCTAAAGTGATTGGTTGATGTACCTATCTGCAGTTGTATATCGTTGTCCCTTTTTCGTCCTTTTCTATAGTAATTAAACCATTATGCGTTGGTGTTCAACTTGAATTAATTATATTAAAAAAAATATATAAATTGCAAATATAAATAATATATGTAAAAAAATATAATTGCAAAATTTCTAAGGGAAAATATTTGAATCTTATATAAAACAAATATTCAATTGCTTATGTGGAGACTTGACTTGAACGCACGTCGTTATTTCCAACTGAGCCACCTAATCATTAGAAATTAATATGAAAAGATGAAAATATCCACTATTTGATTCTACAACGTGGATTGGATTCTACGACGGTCACAAGATGGCAGTGTTAAAGTATTTGTGTAAAAAGCCTTAATGTAAGGACATAACGCTTTAATTTCCTTGATGTCTTGTTTGTTGACGTTGCTTGCTACAAAATTATGCAATATTTATTATTATTTCCTAATTCCTATTTCACTTGTCGTTCTAATCTCGCGAAAGACACCTGTTTGCTTTCAATTTTCGTATTATTTCAAAAAGTAGTTTTATTAAGTATTTGCAATGACATAAAATGGTAGGTATTAATAAGAATAATATAGGCACCTCAAGCTTGCGGAAATAATTAATATACAGAAATTGCTGCCTCCACCAGCGCCATTTCGTAAAAACATTAACGCACATGAACAATACTCAATAAATGAAGCTAAAAAATACTATTTCATAAAGAAACAAATAACATTTTGTTTGGATAGGGATTCGAACCCACGGAGTGCGTATCTTACAGTCGTCTTCAACCACTACGTCATTTCATCTTAATTTCATTTAGAAAAATCATCAACTATATGAATATTTCTATTCCGTAAACCCGTTCATCTACCAATAATAATAGAACTAGTAGGGAAAATTCATTGCGGCCTAAAATCATTGGTTTTAAATAATTTAAAGTAGCAATCATTTCCATGCCTAGTAAGTACCTATTTAGCCATATCAGACATCTAAAGTGATTAGTTGATGTACCTATCTGCAGTTGTATATCGTTGTACCTTTTTCGTCCTTTTCTATGGTAAATTAAACCATTATACGTTGGTGTTCAATTAATTATATTAAAATAATATAAATTGCAAATATAAATAGACATTGCAAAATTTCTACAGGACAATATTTAAATCTTATATAAAGCTTGAACCCACGTCTTATCTTATTTCGAAAAATAGAGGGCGCTGGTCACAACACGAAGAACCCCGCCGATACTATTTTTGTTATGTTATCATTATTATATTATGTAAATGGGGGTTATCTATAATGTATTGAGTGAATTATATTGTTATATCAACTATTATTTAGCCGGATAATGTGAGGATTTATAAAATATGTGTACGTGAAGACCGAAATACGCGTAAGTTGATGTTACTGTTTTGTCCGTGTTTACGTGTTTTATTTGGTTGATTTTAGGTGTTAATTATATGTAAAAATAACTGTATAAGTAAAAATAAATATTATACTTGAAAAACAAAAGGTGTTATAGGAATACAGCTGTTGACCGATTTCACAAGTCTACAAAACCTTTAGTACTTCAACTGTCCCACAAAGCCGATAGTTTGAGATTTACAAAGTTAAGTTGCAAAAAAAATAGTATACCCATTTTGTATCACCTAGTATAATAAAAATATAATCTAAAATAGGGCAAATAAAATATAATAGGTTTTAAATATGTATTTGTGAACTTGGTCAGTATATAGTTATCAGATTTAACGTAAGATGGCGATTAACCCAAATTATGTAATTGTAGATATGGGTTACTTTATTCAGAACCTTATTAACAAAGGCCGTAGAACGTTGGGTGCATCGGTTCTCGTCCGATCGCCGAGGTTAAGCAACGTCGGACGCGGTCGGTACTAAGATGGGTGAACGCTTGATGGACACGCGAAATTGTGAAGTATTCTAAATTTTTAGATATATTTAAATTATTACCAATGTTCTATCTTACCTTCAAGCGATATTTAGTATATAGCTTAGAGCGCCGCAGCTCTGACGTCATCGTGTAACGCGTTACGCTTTTCACCGTTTGAGTGCCCGGGTAGCGAGCGCCCCGAACGTCCGTAAAGAAGCTTCGCTTCAAAAAGGGAACTGACAGCTAAAATGTCGTCTATAGTTAAATATGGTTGAATCTATATATATAAAAGAAAGTCGTGTTAGTTACACTATTTATAACTCGAGAGCGGCTGAACCGATTTGGCTGAAAATTGGTGGGAAGGTAGCTTAGAACCAGGAGAAGGTTATAGGATACTTTTTATCCCGTTCCAGTTGAACTTGACATAAAACGTGAAAACGTGATATTAATAAACGCCAATGACAGCAAAAAAAATTAATTAAGAATCAAAAATAAGTCTAGACGTTGATTATTTAAAAATGGTATAAAAAAAGGAAACCGACAGCTAAAATGTCGTCTATAGTAAATATGGTTGAATATTTGATAATTTTTAATTTTGAAGTTGACAGTTGAACTGTCAGTTTCGAATTTATATTAGCTTATTGTGCGAATATTATCATTAGCAATACTATGCCGCGTCCAAGACAATATAATCTTTCGCCACAAAGCCGTAATTGTATTAGCTTATTGTGCGAATATTATCATTAGCAATACTATGCCGCGTCCAAGACAATATAATCTTTCGCGACAAAGCCGTAATGCAACTAGGATTAGAAAAATTGCGAGTGAAATAACTGAAGAAGAACAAGAAATTGGAAGTGAAGAGCGCCGCGGTAGTATGGCTCGAATTCGTGCTTCTCAATCACAAGAGCAAAGAGAGGCAGCCCGTGAAACGGCTCGGTTGGTAATGAGGAATCGTCGAGCAAATATCAGAGATCAAGAAGTAGATAATTTTCGACGCGCAAGAAGAAATTTATCACGTACTGATTGTGGCATGTTCACAGGTCGAAAGACCATCAGCGTTATTTGTTCTTGCACCTAATAATAAAACGAAAGATGTCGTCAAGGTGCTTCAATGAAGAGTGGAAACGAAGCACCAAAATACATGGCAAAGATATTGTTACCTAAAATACACAAGCACGAGGACCCGCTGCGTACGATTGTGAGCCAGATTGACACACCAACATACAGTCTGGCCCAGCACGTAGCGAAGGTGCTCTCTACTAAGAGGACACACAAGAGCACATACAAAGGATTCATACGATTTTGTAAGTGAGATTAAACATAAAAATCATATCATAACTCAATACAATCTAAAATAAAATTTACAATGGAGTTAGAGGCCAACAACACTCTATCATTCTTAGATGTTTTAGTAATCCGAAATCCTAATAACAACTTAGGCCAAAACGTGTATAGGAAAAAGACACATACCGATAGGTACCTACTTAAACGGTAAATCTCACCACCATCCAACACAGTTAGCTACCATGGCTAAATCTTTGTTTCAGAGAGGACAAGGGATCTGACATAGTATAAAGAGAGGGGAAGTAGGTTATCTTCATACAAACGCACCGCGCGCGGCTTGTATGTGTGCGCTATTGTATCTATGTGTCGACGCACTGTTATAACCCTTATTTGTATGCAATTAAAGCTCACTCAGCATAGTAGCGCGTGACGCTGTTTTATCCTATATACAATTCAGCAGTTTTGCCACCTTACGTTATTTAGTTAAATTTTATTGTTCATACAGTCAGTCAGATTTTAGACCTCGCGGAGTTCACTACAGTAACTCGGAAATTCGGGAGTCAGTGTACCTTGTTCACTATAATATTACTTTCTATAATAAATTAGTGTAGTGCAAAAAGTAGTTTGTTTTTTTAAAAAGACATACAGGGTCGGCCTCCTAACAAATTGGTGTCAGAAGTGGGATGTCAGAGAAAGTCTTACGACGTAGAGTCACATAGACGCTGGCATCCAAAACCCCAGGCCCCTGTACTGTATTGTCTTCTGGCTGATCGACAGTAAGACTTAACCCAAGGTTAAGCCTGCATCAGTTACGCAACTACCAGGACGACGGTCAGTCTCCGCTGTATAGCGTGAGCCCGCTCCGCACACTCCACCGACATCCCTCTGGTCGACGATCAGTCTCGCATCTACGAGCCCGCACCAGCCAGCAGGTATCTGACTCACCACCTCCATCGCCATCGCGACACATCATCTACACTGCAGCCTACATCAACGTGCAGCCATCAAAGTCGCCGGGTCTTCATCTGTGCCGGTGATATGTTGTTGCTGCTCGTGGTCTTACAGTGAGTGTTCTACAAGTTTTACCTCAGTGCTTTTCTACATTTTGTGTCGTTTTAGCGAACTCTAAATTTACTATATCTACCAATTTTATATTTTATAATTTCCACTAGTTTTACTATTACTTATACATTTACTACATCTTTTACTACATTTTACTAAATCTTTATTTTGTGTACATAATTATGTCACTAAAATCGGAGAGCTCCCAAACGGCCGTCACGGCCGGGGAAATTACTATTTCACTGCTAACCAAGTTCATAAAAGGATACAGTGGTGACAGGGAGTTGCTTCCCGCGTTTTTGACGGACTGTGACAACGCAATGTCCCTGGCCACCCCAGAACAACAGGGTGTACTATGTAAATTTATTATTTCCCAGCTAGAAGGTAAAGCAAAAGTTGCTTGCAGTCTAAAAACATTTTCTAAGTGGGCTGAACTAAAAACTTATCTCAGAACCACATTTGGGGAAAAGAAACATGCGACTCATCTACTAATCGACTTACAAAACTGTAAACAGCTCAGTTCCGAGGATGTTACCAAATATTCGTTAAGGGTGGAATCTATATTAACACGAATACAGTCTGACATCCATTATAATTGTAAAGACAAAAAAGAACTCGTTGGTCGAATAGCGGCTATGGAGGACCTGGCCCTCAATACCTTTATGTTAGGGTTAAACCCCTCAATTTCAAACATTGTTAGATGTCGAAATCCTGCAGATCTAAACGAAGCGGTACAGCGTGCCATTGAGGAGGAAAAAATATATAACCTCTCAAAATCGAATTCATCTAGATCCGGAAAACAGTGTTCCATCTGTAACAGATCAGGGCACAACTCATCCGAATGTTTTAAAAACATAAATAAAAATGTTCAAGTTCAAAAATCATATCTTGTAAACCCTAATCCTAAAACATGCAATTACTGCAAAAACCTCGGTCACACGATCGAGCAATGCCGCAAAAGGCAATATAATATGCAACGCCGTGAGAATGCAAACAACGCACAACCTGATCCAAGCTCATCGCATGGTAACCACGTACAGGCGGTTCACATGTGCGATCCTGATGAATCAACCTGTGACGAAAATTTAAACTAAAAATGATTTCGGATACGTGTCAGCCGAAATCATTTAGTTTTCTAAAGGACACGAAATCTCATTCCAAATCTACCAAATCTTTTACATCTCAACCGAATAAGTTGAGTTCTACTAAATCCACTGAATCTTTTACATCTCAACCCAAAGAGTTGAGTCCTACTAACTCCTTTACATCTCAACAAAATAAGTTGAGTCATACTAAATCTCTTACACCTCAACCAAATGAGTTGAGTCATACTATATCTACCAAATCTTTGACATCTCGACCGAACGAGTTGAGTCTCACTAAATTTACCAAATCCTATACACCTCAATCTAATAAGTTGAGTCATCCTATTTCTACTAAATCATATAAACTAAATCCTAGTCACAAATCCCTCGAAAATATTATACCTATTTGTGAAATGAATTCTTATAACAAAAAGGTGTCCTTACCTCACGTTTTTATCCTTACTAATCATGCTAAAGAACAGTTATGTTTCCTTATCGACACAGGAGCAAGTATTAGTATCGTTAAGAGTTCTAGCCTACTAGACTTTCCATGCCTCTCGTCAGAAAAAGTAAAACTGAAGGGCATTACTAATTCAGAGCAGTTAGTTGAGACTTTAGGCACATTCCAACTAGAATTTATACTATCTCAGGAAACATTAAATTATAAATTTCATGTCACAACCGATGACGTCAACTTAAAAGAGTATGACGGCATTATTGGCAGTGACTTTTGCAGCCATTTTAAAGCAAACATTGATTACTCATCAAAATCTTTACTAATTAGAGGACATTCCATTCCAATTATTTATACGCAACCAACTTATATAATTCCCGCTCGTTCCGAAGCTATTATCGAATGCGCTATATCAAATATCTCTCGCGAAAATTACCCCAACAACGAAGCTCTTGTTCTAGATCATACTGTATGCGAAGGTGTTTACGTCGCAAATTGCATCGTTTGCATCAAACCTAATGATAAAGTAAACATATCAGTTTTAAATACGACCGACTCTAATATTGAGGTCAAAGATTATTATATAGAGCTGACACCTTTAGAAAACAAAGATGTCAACTCCGACCATTTTCACGAAATTAATACTACATCCACTACTAAATCTAATCGTCTCAATCAAGTCTTAGACTTAATTCGCTGTTCCCACTTAAACCAAGAAGAGAAGAAATCTCTCCTTGAATGTTGCTCTAAATTCACTGATATTTTCCATATAGAAGGCGAGCCTCTATCCTTTACCAATGCCATTGAACATACTATTAATACAGGTGACGCACCTCCTATCCACGTAAAGTCCTATCGTTTCCCAGAGTGTCACAAAAACGAAGTTGATATTCAAGTACGAAAAATGCTCGACCAAAATATTATTCGCCCTTCTATTTCGCCTTGGAGCGCCCCAGTATGGGTAGTCCCGAAAAAAATGGATGCATCCGGCAAAAAGAAGTGGAGAATCGTTATTGATTACCGTCAACTTAATGACGTCACTGTATCAGAAACTTATCCACTGCCTCTTATCACTGATATTCTCGACCAATTAGGTCATTCCAAATATTTCAGCACACTTGATCTCGCAAGTGGCTTCCATCAATTAAAGATGAGTGCCAAGGACGCACCAAAAACAGGATTTACTGTTAGTACTAATTCAAGTATGTCTGGACACTACGAATTCACCAGAATGCCTTTTGGGTTGAAAAATGCCCCTGCAACATTCCAACGCCTGATGAATACGGCTCTATCTGGTCTTCAAGGTATCCATGCCTATGTCTATTTAGATGACTGTATCATATACTCCCATGACCTTGAATCTCACATCTCCAAACTCGAATCAGTATTTGACAGATTTCGAAAATTTAATTTAAAACTACAGCCAGATAAATGCGAATTTTTACGTCGCGAAGTCGCATATTTAGGTCATATCATCACTGACAAAGGTGTTTCCCCAAATCCTGACAAGGTCAAATCTGTGTCCGAATTTCCAATACCAGTCAATGTCAAGCAAATAAAATCATTTCTAGGTCTTGTCGGATATTACCGACGATTTATCGAAAACTTCTCTAAATTAACTAAGCCTCTAACCTCGTTATTAAAAAAGGATGTTCCTTACAACTGGACCTCTGAGCAGGACAGTTCATTCAAAATTCTCAAGGACAAGCTCACCACGGCACCTCTGCTTCAATACCCAGATTTCTCTGCTCCATTCCTACTGACGACAGACGCCTCAAACTATGCCGTAGGTGCAGTCCTCTCACAAGGCGATATAGGTAAAGACAAACCTATCGCATATGCTTCCAGAACGCTTAACAAGCCGGAAGGCAATTATTCTACCACCGAGAAAGAACTTCTTGCTATTATTTTCGCAGTTAAAACTTTCCGTCCTTATTTATATGGTCGAAAATTTAAAATAGTCACCGACCATCGCCCTTTAGTCTGGCTTTTTAATGTCAAAGATCCAGGCAGTAGACTCATTCGTTGGCGCCTCAAACTTGAGGAATATGATTACGAAATTGTTTATAAACAAGGTCGTCTCAATTCTAACGCTGATGCCTTATCTCGATATCCGATTAATGTTATTGACATTGATACTCTGAACAATTCTAGTTATGAAAAATATTTCAAAGATCAATTCACAAATAATCTTCCAAATCCTAACACCGTAATCGAAGAATGTACACAAGGTTTACACTTATCTAAATATAAAATAATTGCATGTCCAGTATCCTTGGACTTTGATAGCTCGTTGCCTCACTGCGAGGAAATACTGTCGCAACTCGATAATTCCGCTGAGTTACTAAATTCCGAACGCGAACCTTTTACAATTCAACGCATAAGCGATAACAATAAAATATACTATTTTTTATATACTAAAATACATCATTACGAAGAAACTAAATTTAGAGATATTTACAATTTACTAATAAAATTAAGGAATCAAATCCTAAGCGACGATTCAGATATCACTGATCTCGCTATTCCCGATTTTACAGATCCATTTTCTAAAATATCGTATATTAAACTTTACAACATGTTATCTTATGTTTTTCATAACACTCATATTAAAATTCATATATACAAGAACCAATTAATTTATCCTACTCCAGTCGAAGTTCCTAAAATATTAAAGGAAAATCATGACTCCACTATTGCGGGTCACCCAGGATCAAGACGCATGTACAACCGAATAAAAGCTGCTTACTATTGGAAGGGCATGCGCTCTGACATTGAACAATACGTAAAGAAATGTAAATTATGCCAAGTTAATAAGCCTTTACGTAAATCAAACAAAGCTCCAATGGAGATAACTTCCACTTCCACGAGACCATTTGAACGATTATCTCTCGATATCGTAGGTCCTTTACCCGAATCAGGGTTACAAAAATTTAAATTTATACTAACCCTTCAAGATGACCTCACGAAATTTTCTAGTGCTTACCCTATGGTTACGGCTACTAGTGATGAGATAGCCCGTAATATCGTACACTTTATGTCTCTGTTCGGCTTTCCAAAAATGATTTTAACTGATCTGGGAACTTGTTTTACCTCAGACTTATTTAAACAATTAACCGAAATTTTAAAGGTCAAGGCTCTTTTTGCTACTCCTTACCATCCCCAAACTAACGGAGCTTTAGAACGATCTCATGCTACCCTTAAGGAATATCTTAAATCCTTTACAAACGAGAACCAAAATGATTGGCATTGCTATCTATTTACTGCAATATTAACATACAACACTACTCCTCATTGTACCACTGATTTTACTCCATACGAATTATTATATGGTTACAAACCTAATATTCCTAACTCCCTGTACGAAACTAGTAGTAATACTACTTATAATGAATACATTCGTGCTTTACAATATCGAATGCGGTTCAGCCGAGAAAAGGCAATCCAAAATATAATTAATAGTAAAGAAAGATCTAAACAATATTACGATTCTAACTCTCGCGTTATCTCATATAAAACAGGTGATATGGTGTATCTTAAACACCATCACAGACTCCGAAAGGCCTTATCTCCCATATGGAAAGGTCCATTTAAAGTAGTAAAAGTTCATAATAAAAACAATGTAACTCTACAAGTAGGTCGTAAATATATCAAATATCATACAAATGAAATTAAACCTGCTACATCTTAATCCTATCTTAACGAATACTATATCTCTGTTTTCAGAGCCATATGCTATGGATGTCACGCTGAATTCAAGATTACCCCTATATTGCATAGTCCCGGAATTTATTTTGAACCTAATACTCGTATTAATTTTTACAACGATAACTGGAAAGTTGTCACGCATATTGAGCTGATATCTTTAGAACCTTATCTCGAAAATGTTGACAAACTATTACACAAAACTCAAGATCTTTGCATAAAAATTCAGTCACAAGACGTAACTCAATGTAAAGATATCAGTAGTCCTATAGAGATTTTAATACAATCCAACTATATTAAATTACAATCCTTATCTCATGTTATCATGAATAAATCGCCCTCTAAAACCAAAAGGTCACTAGAATTTGGTGGCGAAATTTTAAAGTTCATCTTCGGCACTTTAGACGCCGACGACGCAAGAAAATATGACGCTGCGATTAACGCTTGTCAGAAGAGTGAGACGGAACTATTTCATTTAATGAAAGATAACATACACGTTATCAAATCAACTATTAATAATTTTAACTCTACTGTTTATAAGCTTAACCAAAATGAAATAAAGCTCAACACCCAAATTAATCATATGGATGAAATCCTGTCGCAAATTACTAAAACTGATAACTTGTTACTCTATATATCTAAAATAAATACCTTTTTAAATATTATTGAAGGTTCTTTACTAGCTATTTCTAATTTACTAGATACTACATTAAATGCTATTTTATTCTCTAAGTTAAATGTCTTACATCCTAGTGTAATAAGCCCCATAGGCTTATATATCGAATTATCAAAACACAGTAACCAAATAAACAAAAGACTAGATTTTCCAGTTCAATTAAATATAGATAATATTCATTCCTTAATTGATGTTTCGGAACTTAGTTCTTATTTCTATAAAAATAGAGTTGTTTTCGTTTTGCAAATTCCGCTAATCACACCTAATAAGTTCATTGTTTATAAAAACATACCTTTGCCTACACCTCACGATGAGTCACATGTTGCAACGTTTGCTCTTATTCAACCTTCCAATCTCTACACCGCTATAAGTGACGATAGAATGCATTATGCCATGTTGGACAATTTAGATAAATGTAAGATTATAAATGATGAATATTCGATATGTAAATTAAATTCTATATTTTCAACTTTAGCCAATCCGAATTGTGAATCAAAGTTATTAACAGAGGTAACTCTTACATTGCCTCCTGAATGTAACGCCAAATTATTGTACGGCGAAATCGATATTTGGCATAAGTTAATAAATAATAAATGGATATATGTCCAATCGACTTTAAACAAGTTAACAATTAAATGTGACGAAGAGATAACTGATCACTCTATTGTCGGAACAGGAATTGTTAAAATAACAGAAAATTGTATTGGTTTCTCTAAAACCACTCAGTTAATTCCAAGTAGCTCATATTCTGTTACCATTAAGTCTCCTTTAGATATAAGCTTTGATATAACAATTGATGATTGTTGTAAGAAGGACATATTTAATAAAACATTGCCATATTTGTCACCGATTTCCTTGAGCAAGATTAATCTAGACTCGTTAAAATACGCTGCCCATGAAATGGATAATTTGGAAAATGAATTAAATAACTTTCAAAAAGAATCCCATTTTATTAAATATGGTTCCTATTATTCTACATTTACTTATATTCTAATTGTTTGTCTGTTTTTCTATATTTGTTTTAGACTTTATAAATGTTTTAAACATAGTCGTTCTAGTAACACTGGATGCTGTATACAGATTTTTAACCAATGTTATAATAAGAGATCAATTAAACATAAATCTAGCAATTCTAACGTTGTCGAAATGACTGATATTTCCACATCTGACGACGATAAATCCATTAAATCTTTGCCAGTCCTTCAGACAAATTATAAGTCATGTGACAATCGCAACCCAGATAATATGACAGCTTCCAAGAGAAATTTAAATTTCTAATTATGTTAACCATGACGATGTTGTTATACTTATTAATTAGATATCATTTACTTTATTTACTTTCTAGTTCTGCTAATTGTAATAGTTTCGATTTTGTTCAATTCTTAATTTTAAGACTAATCTTTAATTTTTATTTTTTATTTTTCTTTAATATTGTAATGACTTCCTAATTTCAATCGTTTTTCAATTTTTATACTTCGCTTCATCTTATTAGGATAAAGCTTCGTCAAAAAGGGGGAGTTGTTATAACCCTTATTTGTATGCAATTAAAGCTCACTCAGCATAGTAGCGCGTGACGCTGTTTTATCCTATATACAATTCAGCAGTTTTGCCACCTTACGTTATTTAGTTAAATTTTATTGTTCATACAGTCAGTCAGATTTTAGACCTCGCGGAGTTCACTACAGTAACTCGGAAATTCGGGAGTCAGTGTACCTTGTTCACTATAATATTACTTTCTATAATAAATTAGTGTAGTGCAAAAAGTAGTTTGTTTTTTTAAAAAGACATACAGGGTCGGCCTCCTAACAGCACGCACACTTTAACAAAATCTCGACCCGTTTCTCAGTGCGCCAGTCGGGGCTAACACTGCACAAGGTTCGCGCGCGCGTCACGGCTTTTCGGCACCGCTAAATGATTTATTCATCAATATCATCATCAAAATGTCTGATAATCGCAGAAGAACGTATTGCTGTGTATTTGGGTGTCTTAATAATTCATCGATTCCAGACCTCTGTAATAAGTGACTAACTTACCAGGAAAGGTAAGTTAGTCACTTATTCTAGCATAATATAATTTTACTTGATGATGAGATACCTACGTACTTACATATTTTTTGTTTGTATTCGTTTTCTAAGGAGTAGGAGTTTCTCAGGAAGTAGGTAGGTAGGCCTAATTTCCTACTAGAATGTATTAGGTAATTTTGATCTGGCAATTGGTTTGCCGCTATTTCTTTGTTTACGTTTAGTTATGCCGATTTCTCAGTATTGTAGGTATAGTAACTAAGTACCTACCTACTTACAGAAAATCGTAATTCAAAATAAGTAGGCAATTATATAAATAATATAAGGCAAAATAAGTAGGCAACCCTAAGACAGTAGGCAATTATATCGCGAATTGGGCCGGAGATAGCCTACTCCCTCTTCTTTATACTATGGATCTGAGATGAGCAACACCTGGCTGACGAGATACATCATGTCAAGCAAATAGTTGTCAGATACAGTGAGCAATTTCTGCGTGAATAGGACCGCAAACAACAACTAAATATGAGGGTACCCAGTTAATAAATTTGACATCAGGAAGTCTAACACCTCAGTCCCCCGTGACCACGGCTGCTGTAAAGCAACCGAAACTTCGGGAAAATAAAAAAGGAAATAAACGCGATAAAATCTGTATAATAGTTTTATTTGAATACATGGCCAAGAAATAATCTTTATATTTGTATTTTAAAATAAATAATTAATTAATCATTTTTAAATCAGCACTTTTATAGCCTCAATGGCGAAACAAAGTTTGCCGGGACAGCTAGTATTTGATAATTTAAAAAATTTCAGTTGACAGTTGATCTGTCAGTTTCGATTTTCTATTAGGTTATTGTGAGGATATTATCATTAGCAATACGATGCCGCGTCCAAGACAATCTGATCTTTCGCGACAAAGCCGTAATGCAACTAGGATTTGAAACATTGCCAATGAAAGAACGGAAGAAGAACAAGAAATCGGAAGTGAAGAGCGCCGCGGTAGTGTGGCTCGAATTAGTGCTTCTCAATAAAAAGAGCAAAGAGAGGTAGCCCGTGAAACGGGTCGGTTGGCAATGAGGAATCGTCGAGCAAACCTCAGAGATCAAGAACTAGATAACTTTCGACGCACAAGAAGAACTTTTTCAAGTACTGATCGTGGCATGTTCACGGGTCGGAAGACCATCGGCGTTATTTGTTGCAAAGAAATTACATGGCAAAGATATTGTTACCTAAAATACACAAGCCAGAGGACCCGCTGCGTCCCATTGTAAGCCAGATTGACACATCAACATACAGTCTCGCCCAGCACGTAGCGAAGGTGCTCTCATTACTAAGAGGACACACAAGAGCACATACAAAGGATTCATAACATTTTGTAAGTGAGATTAAACATTATACATCATGCTAACAATGAAACCATGGTCAGTTTTGATGTTCAGTCTTTGTTTACGTGCCTACGTGTAGCAGACTGCATCACAATAGTATCAAAGGAGAACAACATGCCAGGGGAATATGCTGAACTCTTAGGACATTGCCTTACATCCGGGTATCTGTTGTGGAAAGAACAGTTCTACAAGCAAGTAGATGATGTAGCGATGGGCTCCCCTGTTTCGATTTCAAGCAAATAGTTGTCAGACACTGTGAGCAATTTCTTCGTAGATTGGATAACAAACAACAACTTAATATGAGGGTACCCAGTTAATAACTTTGACATCAAGAAGTCTAACAAATCAGTCCCCCGTGACCATGGCTGCTGTAAAGCAACCGAAACTTCGGGAAAATAAAAAAGGAAATAAACGCGATAAAATCTGTATAATAGTTTTATTTGAATACATGGCCAAGAAATAATCTTTATATTTGTATTTGAAAATAAATATTTAATTAATATTTTTTTAAATCAGCACATTTATAGCCTCAATGGCGAAACAAAGTTTGCTGGGCCAGCTAGTTTTATAATAATTTTAATTTTATATTATACTAGCTGTGCCCCGCGACTCCCTCCGCGTTCTGTTGAAATTTTTCCTGAATTTTCTTTGCTATAAACCTCACGGAGCCCGAGACCTTTCCAACGAATGCAAAACCGTGGAAATCGGTTCGTGCGTTCTGGAGTTATAGCGTCAGGAAGGAAAACCCGACTTATTTTTATTTTATACTAGCTGTGCCCCGCGACTCCGTCCGCGTTCTGTTGTTTTTTTTCCTGAATTTTCTTTGCTATAAACCTCACGGAGCCCGAGACCTTTCCAACGAATGCAAAACCGTGGAAATCGGTTCGTGCGTTCTGGAGTTATAGCGTCAGGAAGGAAAACCCGACTTACTTTTATATAGTAGATTTCTTTGCTATAAACCTCACGGAGCCCGAGACCTTTCCAACGAATGCAAAACCGTGGAAATCGGTTCGTGCGTTCTGGAGTTATAGCGTCAGGAAGGAAAACCCGACTTACTTTTATATAGTAGATTTCTTTGCTATAAACCTCACGGAGCCCGAGACCTTTCCAACGAATGCAAAACCGTGTAAATCGGTTCGTGCGTTCTGGAGTTATAGCGTCAGGAAGGAAAACCCGACTTATTTTTATATAGTAGATTATATTATATTTTGTTTTAGTACCTACATACTTGTTGTAACATGACTCTCAGCACGGTTTGGGAAACTGTGAGTGCTGGAGTAACAAATAAATAAATCATGTCTGAGCTTATTAGATTTTCTAATGAGTACTATTTCCAATGATTTCATAGTCATCGCATACTCAAAACTACGTCGATTATCGCTACCAGAGGGCCTCTGGAATTATAAAGTAGGTACTAAAATACCTTAAAAATGTTTCGCTTTGTCCTTAAGGCTAAAGCACCCATCAAGCCCGCGAAGTTCAAATTTTTTGAGGTTTTTTAGAAATTATTCAAAATCTGACAATAATAAAAGGCACATTTTGTAATTCGCGAAAAAGACCGTGTGCAGTGCATTTATTAAGATATCCAATTTACTATAAAACATTTCAAGAACGACAGCTATCCAGATAATCTGGCAATTTTTGTATATTTTGTGATTTACTAGTATCATATCCACCGTGATAATATTTAGAGTAAAATAAATGTATTAATAAATGCACTGCACACGGTCTTTTTCGCGAATTACAAAATTTGTCTTTTATTATTGTCAGATTTTGAAAAATTTCTAAAAGAACTCAAAAAATTTGAACTTCGCGGGCTAGACAGGCGCCTTCACCTTAATCTATAGTTACCTACTACGTACGTAGTACAAGGTTTTACACCAACAAACACCAATTGAATTATGGAATCTTTCCATACATCGCACAGTAGCGCCCCTAGCGGAAATGTGCAGCTTTACTGGTTAATGTATTGAGACATTTGATCAGTAGATCATTATTTGTATACGTTCTAAACTCATACAATGACCACAGAATAGGCATCTCAGTGGGAAGGCCTGTAGTCTTGGCGACACAGTCCTTATCAATCGCTAACTGATAATTAAACAGTGAATTACCATATACTTAGTACATACTGCAGGGGAGTCCCATTTTTTGTTGGGTACCTACCTATATTATATATCTCTATTATGATGCTTCCTCATTCGTTACTTACAAAGTAATTACGGTTGTTTATTTACATCAAAATTAAAACGGTGTTGCCTGCTCATATTCTGTTGCTGCTCCTGAGAATGTATACCAAAGAATATGTATTAATAATGTCTTTTTATTACAAATTCTTTGATGTATACCATCTTGTATTAATTGAAAAGAGTAACCATTGAGTTTCTTGGCGGATCTTCTCAGTGGACTAGCATTCCGAGCCGGTGGTAGATTCTGACTATTCATAAATGCTTTGGTGGCTTACGTGAATAAAAACAATTTTGAGTTTGAGTTTGAACGTTAAAACAAAGGTGGTAGAGCCAAGCTGTAGTCAATTAACGACCGCTTGGCGCAGTGGTTCGAGCGCAGGCCGCTCGGCTCACTGCACATGGTGGTTGCGGGTTCGATTCCCGCCGTGGCAAATTTCGGAAATGGCCTTTGCGTAATTTGCCTTGGTCTGGGTGTTACTGGGATCGCCCCCAGTCCATTGTACGGTACCCATAATACAAGCTTTGCTTAGTTTGGGACCATACAGTTGGTGTGTCAGTCTGGCGATAATTAACAGCTCACACACGGGCTGGCTCAACCGGGGTAGTACCATCCTCTCACAGAAGATCGGCGTTAAGCAGCCATTATAGTTGCGTTTCGTGCTTTCTGTCCTAGGTACCCCCCCTTAAGGTCGGCAAAGTGCGAGCAATGCCCAATGCCTTTGCAAGCTTGCTTGCTTTGGTATAGGCAAATTGGTAAAAAAAATAAAGATTCATGTTGTTGTTTCTTGTGTTGAGCTGTCAAAATAAGATACAGCTATATCCCTCAATACAAGTTTTGCGTTAGTGTATAAGTGCGTTTTTGTTTCGGGGATATCGTTTTTTTTTTTTTTTTTTAATTTGACTATATGTTGTTGGCCAGAGTGGCCATAACAACTTCACCCGGACAGAGGGCGAGCGCAAGTGCGCTCCAGCCAGAGGGGCAGGGGGGCAGCTAGCTCAAGGGCGCCACAAGGGACACGACCTCGACCGCTGCCAGGAGAGGTGGCGAGGGTAAATCTACCACCGGATCGGAACGCGACCTCGACTGAGAAGTTTTTTTTTTTTTTTTTTTTTTTTTGAATTGACTATATGTTGTTGGCCAGAGTGGCCATAACAACTTCACCCGGACAGAGGGCGAGCGCAAGTGCGCTCCAGCCAGAGGGGCAGGGGGGCAGCTAGCTCAAGGGCGCCACAAGGGACACGACCTCGGCTTGGGCCGCTGCCAGGAGAGGTGGCGAGGGTAAATCTACCACCGGATCGGAACGCGACCTCGACTGAGAAGATCTCGACTGAGAAGATCCGGCAAGAAACTCAGCGGGCTTGTCGGGTGCCAAGGTGCGTCTAGGTAAGTAGACGCACCTTCTAGCGGAAGCGGGGGTTCGTCGACCTCGCAGGTCGGTGTCTAGTGGGGAGGGATATCGTGATGATGGGATATTTATTATATTTTTTTTTTGTGGCAACACTGCCCACCGGTCGTATCCCGTCACGATCTTTCGTAAATTAATTATTAAAATAGAGTTAAGCTTTTCATTACAGTGTATTTACAATCAGTTACGTGTATTTTACGATAATAATTGTTAGTGACGTGTTTTGTTGTGGAAATATCAACAAATAAGTATTGGTACTACGACCAGCTGTCAGCCTGAGGAAGTCAACGGACTGGATTAGATTTTTTTCTTATAATCCCGGGGAGTATTGTTTCTAATTACTTTAAAGTCTGTACAATTACATACTTCACAACATATTCCTTCTTTCTCCATAATTACTGTTTCTTATTTATTTGTTTATTATTTATTTTGATTTTGTCTAAACTGTTGCGTGCTATTATATTCATTTAGCCATAATGTAGTAGGTATAAGTATATGTCATTTTATTTTCTTGTTTATTTAATGTAATGTATATGTTTATAAGTTAATTTATGTAAGTACACCCCCGTATTATTTTTCTTTAGATCCTCTCCATGCTAAGGTTGCTTGGTAGAGATCACTTTTAGTGATAAGGCCGCCCATTTTCCACTTTCTGTGTAAATTATGTAATAATTTGTAAATTTTCGTTTTCTAGTGGTGGGTTAATAAAGAGTTATCTATCTATCTATTAACACGACTCACATCCGTGAGTTTCGTCCAATATACTCATTGGCATCGTTTGTTTCCTTTTGTTTGACTGACATATAGTGGAAACAAAATAGATGATAGATGACAAAACATTCGCCACAGACATAAGTAACGCTGCAACGCGACAATAACACTGCACAAATAACATTATTATAATCTACATAGTGCTCAATCCTACTAATATTATAAATGCGAAAGTTTGTGAGTGTGGATGTATGTATGTATGTATGTATGTATGAATGTATGTATGTATGTATGTATGTTTGTTACTCCTTCACGCAAAAACTACTGAACGGATTTGGATGAAATTTGGAACACAGATAGATTATAACCGGGATTAACATATAGGATACTTTTTAACCCAATAATCCAATACTACGCGGATGAAGTCGCGGGGCACAGCTAGTTGTATATAAATTTGCTTAGTAACTAATCCACTTGAATAATTTCTTACTTTTTGAGGTTATATTGCATAACAAACACCTCCCGTTTGTAAACTACCGAATAACCAAGAATATCTCATTTCAATTTATTTTTCTATAATTAGCTAATCCAATTTTAGATTACCAAGCCTGTTTTAACTGTATTCAACCTAGAAAATGTTATATCTGTTTAGAGGAAAGTAACCAAATATGGAATAGTATTCCTAATATGGAATACCCCCATTTCTCAATTATGGAATACCCCCAATTTTCAAAAACAGTGACTTTTGTCTCTTTTTACTCTCATTCGCGCGTACAAGTTGTAGCATATCAGTCGAGCGAGCCCTTCCGTCGTTGTGACAGTGTTTTGTTATATCGCTACCGCAAAACTTTCTAAACTATGTAAAAAAAAAAAATTTTTCGTACAGGAAGTGCACACACGAATGTTGTTATAGCTTTTAGAGATCGTTTAGATGTCCTTTTGTATGTTTTAGTGGTATTAGATGGTATTACTTTTTCAATATTAAAATATAAATGTCAATTTGAAATCGTTGGAATATCCAAATATGGACAGTTCACAGTATCCAATTATGGACTACCTTTGAGAAGGTGATGCTGTTTAATACAGAGTGTGAACCCGATACCTTGATATAATATCTATACAGTACCAGACTCTGAAGATTCGGAGTGTATGTGGTATACTGTTTTCGAAGTATACTCATGGGGAAACATGGATAAAGTGCCTCATGTGTGGGCTCTGGGCATGTAATGATTGCACTGGGACAAAGTTTGATACCTGGATTGGCGATTTTTGAAAATAGTTTGCGTTCCTTCCTATTTTATAGGTACAAAAATTTCCAATAATATATCTAATTAATATATCTTATAATATATAATTTTCCATCGTTATAATACTAGAAATAAGGACAAATTGGATCAACCACACTTTCGGCTAGCAAAAATTCACACATCTTTCATGGGATACTGTGTTAAGATCTATAATAAAATACCATTAAGCATTATCAGTCTTAGTGAATCCAAATTCAAAACGTGTGTAAAACGTACGCTATGCAGGATAGCTTACTACACACTAGACGATTATTTGAAAGATAAAGATGCTTGGCTAGGTGCTGGTCCAGCTCCACCGGAACGAGAATAACTAGAATCTTTTGTTTTGGTTCATTCCTATATTTTCCCTCTTCCTTCTCTTAATCTAGCACTATTGAGATATTTGACACAAATGTCACCATTAAAAATATGGGCATCATGTAGCCACCAATTTTAACAAAGTAGGTAATATTTATGTCTTTTTGTAGCGGGTCTTGCCTAGTGGTTATTAGCCTTGCTGAAATGTTGTCTCTGAGGTGAGGTGTTGGTCATGCTCACTTTAACGTCCTTGTTTGCGGTGGCTTCGTGGAGCGGGTCACCCTTTTCCCTCTATTATGGTTGAGGAGAGTGATGCCGCTTTTCAAGTCATGCCCGTGCGCGGGAGCTGCTTGCGGGGATTGGTCCACTCAGTTTCCTCTTAACAACATTGTCGTTAAATCCTATTCATTTACTTAGCATGGAAGGCATCACACCAAAGCAATTATCTTCTTATCCACCTCTGTTTTATTATTATTTTGGTTTGTAAACGTTTAATTTGATGTAAGTATGAGTAGGTATGCATACCCCACTAAACTAGCTTTCTCATTTTATATTAATACCTAAATCTGAGTGAGATTTGATTATTATTTACTATTACTTATTTCGTGACAATGGTGTTGCTTGCTCATATTCTGTTGCTGTTCCTGAGAATGTACACCATCTTTTATTCATTGAAAAGAGTAACCATTGAGTTTCTTGCCGGATCTTCTCAGTGGAAGCGGCATTCCGAACCGGTGGCAGATTCTGACTATTCATAAATGCTTTGTTGGCTAACGTGAATAAAAACAATTTTGAGTTGATTCCTATAACGTGATAGGTAGGTAAATACCTACTTATTATGCAAATACACATCATGTACCTATCTCGATCTTCTTAGATTTAATACCTAATCAATTCTTGGAAAATAATTAATACTTAAACATATTTCTGTTCTTGCAATTTTCCCCGCGTTAAGGAAAACGGTCGGTTCTAATTTTTCACGTTTTCTTAGTACTTATTTATATATAAATATCTATACATAAGTACTAGCTTCTGCCCGCGACTTCGTCCGCGTGGATCTTGCAACGGAATTTACATGCAATCTTCCATCGCATATTTCACCCCTTATATATCTCTATACCAAAATTCAACTGAATTAGTTCAGCGATTTAGGCGTGAAAACGTAACAAACAGACAGAGTTACTTTCGCATTTATAATTAAGTACCTATTAAGTTTGAATTGTGTATAATATGTAGGTAAATATTGTAAACAGAATTATGAAAGCAATGACGATACATTTTTGAAAACAACTGCCATGTTTGTTTATTTAGACGCGAAAACTTACAAAAATAGATACTAGCGAAAATAAATAAATAAATATCGCCAGACGAATACACCAACTGCATTGTCCCAAACTAAGCAACGCTTGTACTATGGGTACCGTACAATGGACTGGGCGATCCTAGTGTCACCCAGACCAGGGAAAATTACGAAAAGCCCATTTCCGAAATGTATCCTGACGGGAATCGAACCCGCAACTACTCGGTGCAGTAAGCCGGGCGGCCTACGCTCGAACCGCTGCGCCAAGCGGTCGTCTAGCGCTCGTTATTATGTTGTTTGTTAAGTTAGACGCATAAACATAAATATAGATAATAGCGTATTAGATCATTAGATATAAAACTCTTCTTGGAAGAGACTAGAGCAACACTAGTATCTAGCCAGTGGTTCCCAAACGTATTTTGTATACTGCCCACTTCGAGAATACATTATTTTAGCGCCCCCATAACGTCAAATTAAATCAAGTAATTGATTATTGTGAGCTATATTAGCGGAGATTAAACATTCATTCTAAACGAGACTTTTAATATAGCCCGTAAGAGTTCACTTGAGACCTAAGCGCAGTAGTTGTACACAACGGCGCTTTTTTCTGGGTCTCTTACCGCCCCCCTTTAGGTCTGCAGCGCCCACAAGGGGGCGTTATCGCCCACTTTGGGAAATGATGATCTAGACTGATATCATGGTATAGTAGACCATTCATTAGTGATTTATCATTGCAATCAGGCCCCCTGCCGTCGTCATTAAGATAGCATTTAAACCAATTAAATTGTAAATTGAACATGAGATGAACCGATCTGTGATCTTATAAATCTTTGTGAATAACGTCCGCACAGTGCTTCCATCTGTGTGATTCAATAATGGACCCGTCGGCCGATTGAACGATACGACACTAAATGGATATCGTTTTGCAGAACGGAGTTAACCCACTGCACTGATGTAGACTAAAAACCAACCTTGTTTTAGTGGTTCTAGGTCGGTTTTAGTTTGCAGAAGTGTGTGTGTGTTAGTTCTATTTTGCAAACCCACGTCCAAATAATTTCTGTAGTTCTTGGTATTCTTTTTAGTATTATTTCTAAACGCTTGGTAATTACGGCAGTGATTAACCTACTTATATAAAGCCTTGTTTTAATAAATTCGGTATTGTTGATGTAATTACAAGACGATTAGAAAAAAAATTAGTTAGGTACCTACGAGGGATTGCTACTAGTTATCAACTACGAAATCATTTGTCGTTGTTTTTTTCTCTCTCAGTGTAAAAGTTGTTAAGTATGATGTAGAAAAGTAACCTGCGTGTATGAGATTGTTGTTTTTTTGTAAATTAACCCCGTGTTAATCCCAGAATCAATTTAAGATAACAGTATACAACATTCAGATTCAGATTCAGATTGAACATTCCATGTTTTTTATAATAATATCATAATATAAGTGATTGTTATCTGTTGTGTTATCCAAATAAATAAATAAGTAAAGCGGTCGAGAACCAGTAATTAATCCTAGGTCCTGTCCTAAGTAGATAATCTATAGTCCTGTCGAAAACCTACGCATTTAAACTTATTTTCTTATCACAGTTCTGGCTATTAAGTTAATTTTAATATATAAATTATGCCACTTAACTCTAGGTAGCTGTCTAATTAATATTAATTGCGAAGGAGAGCCTCGCGAGCGCCTGATAAAACATTATGAGCAAAGTTTATTGATGCTGAATTTGCTATTAGATAAAATTAGGCGTCTTCTAACTAACCTACTTATTTTCCTTGAATTGTTAATGAATATACTTTGTCGACACTGAAATAATTCTGTGGCAAAAATATGGCTTTTGTTTGTATGTAAGTAAGTACTTATAGCTGTTTGTTATTTATTTATTTATTTTCTCAATACATACAAATATCTTTACAGGCTAGACCCAATGCGATATTGTTGCAAACTTAAAAATTAAAAATAATATAACTGTTTTTATTTAACATAGCAAATTCTATATTAGCTGTTCTTGTAAATTCACCCAAAGTGCAATAAAATATAATATATAATATAATATATTATATTTTTATATAAAAACAGATTCACCAAAAGGTTAGTTCACGAAGGTAAATAAATGTAACAGACGTTAATTTTTAAATAAATGACATGTCACATGTCATTTTGTACTGGAATGACATAAGAATTACATTTCCAAGATCGATCTCAGACTTGAGATCGATTTTTTAATACGAGGTTTAGTATGTTAGTCGCGACTCAGTTTGTAAGTCCTAACTTCGATCGGTGCCCGCCCTACCTTGTAAAAACAACATAACATTTTCATTGCCATCATGTCATAATCAATTCATTTCCCCGCCGATAAAAGCAATTAGAGTAACACTTGTTTACCACATAGAAGCTAATATATATAAAAAAAAACAGTGCCATCTAGGGACGCCCGAACGAAGCAGAGTTTTATAGTATAAAGCGTAGGAACTAAGCGTTAAAAACAGCTGCGGCGCGTAACGCTACTGCCGTGTGACGCTTAGCATAGAGCGGCCGCGCGGCGAGCGTCCCGAACGTCCGTATAGAAACTTCGCTTCAAAAACATTCAAGTATTAAATAGATACAAGGATTGTAGCCCCGAACCTTATTTAAGTAATTTTTTATACGATTGTCAAGATATATGACACCCTTTTCGCGCGCCATCAACGCACGTAAAACGCAATGAAAAAGCGCTGTAAACGTAACTTTATACCTACCTTTAAAAAGTCATATCGGCTCAGCGAGATAGTCTGTAATTGTTTTGTATAGCTTTTCATCTGTTCCCTTATTATTATTTTTAATCAGACCCTTTCATATATTTAGAAAAAGATACATTATTTGCCACATTAGGTGTAGAGTCTTATCGAAATATCATTTTGTTACATTTTTTTAAGGGCCAGGGTGAGTATCAAACTTTGAACCTTTTGAATACGAAAGCGGCCCTGCTAACGACTGGACTATTGCCGCTTATGAATAAGAAATATTCTGATAGTTCCTCCATGCAAAGGTTGCCTGAAAGAAATCGTTATTTGGTGAAAATGCCACCCATTATTATACTTTGCTTTTGTATTAGTACTTAACGTTACTATATCTTTATCGCTTTCAGTGTAGGACCAGCCTAACACCGAAACGCAACATGTCTCCTCAATGATTAATTACAGCAACTCGGTCATGACGTCATCGCTCAGACAACCTAGGTTAGATAAAGGAAAGTAAAAAATGACATCTCAAGAGCGCACTCAAGTTTGCTCTCAGATCAGCTTACTTTGACGACCGCTTGGCGCAGTGGTTCTAGCGTAGGCCGTTCGGCCGCACATGGTGGATGCGGGTTCGATTCCCGCCGGGGCATATTTCGGAAATGGCCTTTTCGTAATTTGCCCATGTCTGGGATCGCCCCCAGTCGATTGTACGGTACCCATAGTACAAGCGTTGCTTAGTTTGGGACCATACAGTTGGTGTGTCCGTCTGGCGATATTTATCGGCGATATTATTAGCTTAGGGTGTTACTATAGCAAAAAATCGAGCGTCGATCGATTAATGGACGTTGATTAACAGTCTCTACATAGAGCAACTTTCAATTAATCATAGATCGATTAACTTGGTAGGAACCACTCTGAGAAACCACCATTTTAATATAATAATTACCTCTTTTACTCGTCCCACTCCTAGGCACGGGCCTCCCCTAAATACGAGGGGGATATAGTCCAATCTGCTACGCTGACTCGGTGTTGGCGAATTACACGTGTTACTTGAAAATTAATTAGATATTCTGAGACATGCAGGTTTCACCGTAATTTAATTAAAATCTTAATAGTAGGGTTGACAAAATAATCAATACTGCACGAATGAGAGGCTCGTACAGACAGAGTAAAAATGTATTTCACCGAAGTCCAGGCAATTCAATTTCAAATAGGTACTCTCAACCTGTCCCTTGGAAAACTCATTTAAATTATTTGAATCTCATTTTCGAGCCCTATACCACTCGACATACGTCATATGTATTACAAACTGCTGCTCTCCTTATCTATACAAATAAATAAAATTGGGATTGTCTGTTTGTAATATCAAAATAACACCTTTTCACTAAATGCATATGAAAGTACATACGACACCTATAACGAAAACGCGATTTAATTTTTTTTGTCTGTCTGTCTGTGTGTTTGTTCCGGGTAATCTCCGAAATGGCTGGACCGATTTTGACAGGACTTTCGCTGGCAGATGGCTGATGTTTTAAGGAGTAACTTAGGCTACTTTAATTTTAGAAAAATAATTAGGGTTCCGCGTAAAAAAATAAAAACACATGAAATCAAAGAGTATCTCCGAAACGGCTGGATCGATTTTGACGGGACTTTCACTGGTAGATAGCTGATGTTATAAGCAGTAACTTAGGCTACTTCTATATTTTAGAAAAACTAAATTAAAAAAATGGGTCCTGTCGCGCGGGCTCAGACACGGGAGCGGGCTTTTTTGTTAAGTTAAATTCCACGCGGACGAAGTAGCGGGCTCAGCTAGTTTTGATTATAAATCGAAAATTTTTTTTGTGATATTAAAAATACTTTTTTATATGACAAAGTTGGCAAGCAAGCGTACCACCCACCTGGGCCCTAACCACGCAGCTACTCAAATCGTAATAGAAAAGCAATCGCTCGCGATTACGTTTCAAACGCTCCGCTTTTGACGTTTTGCTGACACCATGCCATATCAATGTCAGTAGAAATCGTGAAGCCCGTGTCAGCCAAACGTCAAAAGCGGAGCGTTTGAAACGTAATCCCGAGCGTTTGCCTTTCTATTACGATTTGAGTAGCTAGCGTGGTTAGGGCCCTGATGTTAAGCAGTTACCGTAGCCTATAGGTAGATACTTGCAATACCAAAACCAGACTCGAAGGGAAGTTGGACAAGGGATCGAAAGGGGGGTTGGGCTTCCGGCTCTCTCACTTATCGTGCAAAACACAGCTACAATTGCTAAGTACCTACTTTACGCTGATCTTCTATGAGAAGGTGGTATTACCCCGGGCGAGTTAGCCCGTACCTATATGAGCTACCACATTACCACATTGTTTATGAAATGGTCAGATCTTTTTTATTTTTGTTAATGGGACTAGTCCCGCCACACACTCCCACCACTGTAACTCCTGTAAGCCAGGATCGACAATGGTGACCAATAATGACGTCGAGGTTCGACCCTCGACGTGTCCCCGGGAAAAGTTAAATTGTCTTGGAACCCGCACGAATTTAATCGAAAGAAATAATAGGAGGAGTTGGAAGAAAATATTTCCACTTCCCTCCGGTGCAAAGCGGGAGACAAAAAAAGCTGGTATGGGCTAATTGCCATAGAAACAAGACTGTTACAGCTGATTGAAGACCAGTTGTAAGCCATCACGGATCGTAATATGACTAATTGGACCTAAACTCGTGAGCTGATTATACTTGATTCCAATAATAGGTATAGCAAAAGCGCTTGAACGCACGGAAATTGTCCCTGGTTTCCACAAGGTCTGTGTAATAAACTGCTCCAGATGTCACTTGCAGGCTATTTACCATAGTAGTCAGTTCGTTGTGCCAGAGACTGCACTCCCACAGGATGTGATGTGCAGATTGTTCATGATTGTTTTGATGGTCAGATCTGCTTACTATTTTGGAGAGTAAGGGCGTGATGTGTGTTTTGTTCTAAATAATATTGTCGATCCGCTAATATTTATTATCTATATGACCTTTATTAATACCGCCCTTCGCAGGAAATCATCAAGCCACTTTTCAATTTCCCATTAATTACGGAACAGCGCTTTCGTAGAGCTTTCGAGTTTCATCAGTCCGCCATCGGTGGCTGAACGGTACAGTCGGTTTGACGCGTCGAAAAAAAATAAAACTCAACACAAGCGGGAAATTCAAATTTAGAACTTTTGCTAGTGAAAGTTTTTTAAAATTGTTTTTTTTTCTATTTGAGTACAGTCGTGTTCGCTTATGTGTGGTCATTAATAATTATTATCTGTGTTTTGGTAAGTATTGTAAAAGTGTTTCGGTTTTTTTTAATATACCTAATAGAGTTTTACCTAGAAGATATTAGATAGGTACTAATTATAAGTAGTTGAAATTGGTAGGTAATTACATAATGTAAACGTAAATGTTAAATTATAATTCCCAAACGCAGTATCTTTATTCCTTTATATGGCTTCGCTTTTCCCATTATGCCTGTGTTAAGTATGATTCCTACCTATATAAGCATTTATATGTTTTTTTCGCATTAGCCCGTGAACGCCCTTGGCTAGGCCTAATAAACCTCTCCAAACCCTATCAGTGTAATGTCGGATAATTTACGACACATTACGAGACTTATTTGAGCCCGATAAATCATTTCAATTCAATTTCACTACTTTTGTTCCAATTGTCCACAATCACACACATTTATGAACATAATGTACTGTATGGTTAATATTCCTTCAAAATTGTTTTGGAAATAAAAACAAACATTACTTTTAAAGCAGTGATAGCCGATTGGTTAAAGCACGCGTCTTGCGGGCACCAGGTCTTGGGTTAAAATCCCGGCTCGCACCTCTGGATTTTTCGAAATCTATGTGCGATTCATAATTTCTATATGATTATCACTTGCTTACGGTGAAGGAAAACATCGTGAGGAAACCTGCATGTCTTAGAAGGTCTAACCAATTTTCGAAAGACATGTGAAATCCGCCAACCCGCACTGGGCCAGCGTGGTGGATTATGGCCTGAATCCCCCTCATGTTGAGGGGAGGCCCGTGCCCAGCAGTGCGACGTCAAAAGGGCTAAATTATATTATATTATTACTTTTACCGCCAAAACGAACCTAGTCTGTCACGGCCATTTGAGGGCTAATTAGTAGGACTACGTATTGTTAATGGGTTTCTACTAATGATGGAACATTTCATAGGTAGCGTGTGAAAAATCATATTATAGAGGTTTTCATCAGTAGCACCTGCTACCGACATAGGTAGATACCTGTTAATAATCATTGCAATAAAATCGCAAAGCGTTCGATACTGTCACGATTTTTATGATAAATCATCGACCAGTGACAGAAAATTCACTATGAATAAAATCACTGCCTGTGAAAAATCACAGGTGAAATAACAATGAAAGAAAAATATAATATCACGTAATGAATGAAAATCAATTGAAAGTAGCAATCACTTCCATGCCTAGTTTCTACACGCGTTCATCCATAAATAATGAGGTTATTTCAGATATTAGGGTTTAAATATTTTGAGGACATATTTTCACTGTTAAGAAAGTGTGATGATGTTTGATGAAAGTGAATGTGACAGCTCCAAAAAAAATCTCTACCAGATTCCTATCGAATAAAGGTAAGTCGTAAATTTCGTGTTCCATATATCATTAATACCTATTACCTACCAACTGAGTATCTTGCTGAAAAAGTAATACATAACATCAATTCCGCGAGCAAATGGCAGTAATACATTCCGTATGGGCGGAAACAAATTGCTATACAAATAAATCTGTTAAACGTCTTCAAGTGACGAGTTTTTAATGGCGGAGTTGGTTAGATTTTTTTATTATTTTCTTAATTTTCATGTCGTGTCGATTTCTAATAAAAATATTGTTCTGTGTTACATTAAGTTTGTAAATCCAGATGCATCACAAGATATAATAATTATCAGTTTTATTTTAATAACGCACGATTTTTTTGCATGGATGCTTAGTCATTGATACCACACAGACTGACATTGAAACTGTAGCAATAATTTTAATCTATACTAATAAATATCGCCAAACTGACACACCAATTGTATGGTCCCAAACTAAGAAACGCTTGTAATATGTGTACCGAACAATGGACAGGGGGCGATCCCAGTGACACCCAGACCTGGGCAAATTACGTAAAGGCCATTTCCGAAATTTGAACCGGCGGGAATCGAACCCGCAACCACCATGACAAAATGTTAATATGTGAGCACCATGTAAGCACTGATGCATTAATATAGCATAGCTGCCTAGTAGAAATAAGTTTATGACATGACAATATTCTGGGCCTATTACTTCATTTTTTGTGATGCCTTATGCATTAACCTACATTGTCCTCACACCTCTAATTATACCTACTGTAAACGCAAATATAATTAAAAAAAAAGAGAAACGAAAAAATGTATCCATGGAGTTCCTTGCATGTTCTTCTCCATAGGATTTTGTTTTGGAACATGCACCTAGCTCTTGGCTTTTTAAAAGTGTCAGTTAATCTGGCCTATGTGAAATAAAAATATTTGAATTGAATTTGAATTTGAATTTCCATGTGTAGTGGGCCAAGCGGCCCACGCTCGAACCATTGCGCCAAGCGGTCGTTACTGTACGTAATCTTTTACTGTAGTAGACCTTAAAGTGTCTAAGTATAATATAATAATGTTTTTTTGGATATTTATCGCTTAATTGTTTTTTTTTATTACGACGATGACAAGAACGGAATCATCCTTAGTTTAGTTTGTGTAACATTATAAATTACTAGCTGAGTCCGCGACTTCGTCCGCGTGGAATTTAACTTAACATAAAAGCCCGCTCCCGCATTCTGAGCCCGCGCGACAGGACCGATTTTTTTAAATTTTGTTTTTCTAAAATAAAAGTAGCATAAGTTAGTCCTTAAAACATCAGCTATCTGCCAGTAAAAGTCCCGTCAAAATCGGTCCAGCCGTTTCGGAGATTACCCGGAACAAACACACAGACAGACAGACAGACAATTTTTTTTTAAATCGCGTTTTTGTTATATCTGTCGTATGTACTTTCATATGCATTTAGTGAGAAGGTGTTATTTTGATATTACAAACAGACACTCCAATTATATTTATTTGTATAGATAATCATCACCGTTGACGTACGAATTCTAAATCGATACTACATCATATCTGTCTAACATCATTTATGAAGGTAATTGTAACCCCGTATTTACTCGATTGCGCGCGCGCGTGACTCACGAAAACCAACAAAACCATTGGAATCTCTTGGGAAATCGAAAAAAAACATAAACCCGTTGAATGGCGGAATTAAATTTATAACATCCTACACAGGTATTTTGCTGTGAAGTAAGCAAGACCATGCTGGTTTTCGGAATTCCGATATTGATATAATACAGAATTACCTATATTGACGTCTTGATGATAAGATATACAGGGTGAAATAAATAGTGTAACATAATTTTAAGAGGTAAATCGGTGATGTAGATAATAAAAAAAAATGTTCATTGATTTTTTAATTTATATTAAGTTCTCGTAGGCCGTGGTATAATATATATAGATTTTTTAATTTATAGGTATTGTCTTCCCATCTCCATTTTAATTTCGCGTTCTGCATTCCGACGAGGGTCTGCCTACCATAGGCGAATGTGATAAATAACAAATTTGTCAATAATGTATTGGCAATATCCCCTAAAATGTGTTTTATCCGCAAAAATGATGAATGCGATAATGGCAGTATTTAACTGCGTAAATGAAGCCTTAGTTGAGGTGATGAGGGAGAAATATTGAATCCGTGGAGGAATAATGAAATATGAGGCTCATTTGAAAATATAATATTAATTTCTATTGATAGACAGACGATGCGGTTGCTGAGTCTGGTCACCCGGGTGCAAAAATAGGCTTTTTGTCCGCGTGGACTCAAGTAATGTATCATTTGCGTTAATTCATGTTAGAGCTCTATTTGTGTGACAAATTTCATTCAAATCCGTTCAGCCTTTTTTTGCGTATCGAGTAACAAACATCTAAATGTCCCAACGTACAAAATTCTACATTTATCATATTAGTAGGATATCCCTCTTGTTCTGTGACGAGAGGGAGGGTACAGTAGATACGTATATGAATGAGTGTCGGGGCAAAAAATATGAACTTGTAATTCCCTTTTTGATACTTAAGTCACATAACTTAAGTCTTTTTTGTCGCCAAATTCAAAAACTTGTGTTGTTATTACTTATTACAAAAATGTACAACACATTTGGTTGTCTTCTAAGTCCTGAACAGAAACAAATACAGGTACGCACACACACCCTGTCTTCACTGAACATTTACATATCAGCTACCTACCTATACGTACCTGCACGGACTTGAATTCATCCTGTATAGCGACTGTTGAAAATATATTGTCAAATGTTGTAAGCAGTGATAGCCGATTGGTTAAGCACGCGTCTTGAGGGCACCAAGTCCTGGGTTCGAACCCCGGTTCGCACCTCTGGGTTTTTTGGAAATCTATGTGCGAATCAAAATTTCTATATGATTATCACTTGCTTACGGTGAAGGAAAACATCGTGAGGAAACCTGCATGTCTTAGAAAATCTAACCAATTTTCGAAAGATATGTGTAATCCGGCAACCCGCACTGGGCCAGCGTGGTGGATTACGGCCTGAATCCCCCTCGTAGTGAGGGGAGGCCCGTGCCCAGGAGTGGGACGTCAAGAGTACTAAATTATTATTATTTAATGTTGTAAAATTGTGGATGGTGTGAAATGGCTCCTTCGTCCATGAGTTAAAGTTAAACCACGTGACGTGACGTACAATAACCTCAATATTGTTACTGTAAACAGGTTACGATGACCAATCTCTCTTCTATCTTGATGGCTAATATTTGGTTACGGCAATCAGGCCAGATTCAATGTTTAGACTGTATATGTAGAGACGATAGAGATGATAGTTGATTGTTCATATTGCGGTATCTACATTAGCTTATAGATCCTTGTAATACAAGAGATATTGCTCGCATGTTGTCGACCTAAAGAGGGGTGGGGCAGAAGGGGGGAAGGTAGGGGAGCGGAGGGGAATCTCCTGGCTCTCTGACGTACGTAACGCAGTGTTAATGTTTACTTATGTGTGAGGGTGTGACTACCCCGGTCGAGCCTGCAGGTGTATGCGACATAGTTAATTGGCTACAGCATGGCTCCAACACCGACAACGAACGTGGATAAAAATCTTCATGAAAATATTGAATGTCTATCCTCTTATCACAGAAATGGCGACTGTCAATTATTAATAAATAATAACTAAAATTGACAATTTAAAAAACCCCCGATGCGACGAATTTTTTGAACTTCTTGACCGATTTTCATGAAACATAGCTAAGAACACACTCGATCAGAATACCTTTCTAACAAAAAAAAAGCAAAATTAAAATCGGTTCATCCGCTTGGGCGCTACGATGCCACAGACGGACACACAGATACACATGTTAAAGATATAACACCCCTCTTTTAAATAAAAAATATATGAATTACATGATTCTTAGTACTAACTGAACTCAACACGACCTAAAGCTCAAGCTAGACTTTTATTTTCTAGTCAGGGCTCCCGTCAATAGTTAAAAACCACAAATTTGCGAATATCGATCGACAATCGCACAGAAAAATATTGAATTCGTTTCACACTGGAGCCGTGAGTCATCCATTAAATCACACTAAACCGCCACAGAAACAATTTATACGTCTGTTTGTTCGTCATTATTAATAGGCCCGTTTCATTTCGACGTATTTATTGCGCGTATTTTTACGCCGTTTGTTTATGAATTTGCGCGCGTAAGATTAATAATTTCTAGGTCAATTTAAAAGTTGTAGGGAGACGATTATTAACAGATGATATTGAGGTTTAATTGATGTTTCAATATTCATCGATTATTTTTGGAAATGTTTGTTTTTTTCTTAGATATAAAATTGTTTAATACAGCAGCGATCAATAGATGCTTTAATAAATCTAAAAAGTAGTAATAATGGTCGCCTGTAATAATGGTCATTGCGAAGATTTAAAATAAATGTTTCATATTTTAGTGACAAAGGGTAGATCTTCCGGTCAAGCGGGTTTTATGCCTGTCGGGGCGGCGGATACGCCCCACTGGTTTTTGTTTGGGCATTGTATCACGATTCATGCAAACTTTAATATTGTGATTCAGTTTTTCTACGAAGTATCGCACATTTATTGGAGCGTTTAATTCAGCGCCATCTATCAATCGGCATCGTGAATGTGAGGACACTAGAATATTATTTGTGCAGACAGTCGGAGAAGACCGTCAAATTTTACGAAAAACAAATACTCATTTTTGTTTAAATATATTAAGTATTTAATTAAATTTATTCCGTAACTTATCTCAATATTCATGCATGCTCGTTTAATTTCGGATTCCTGATACACCCTCTATATTGGCAAACATACTTGGAACACCAACTATTTGGAAAACGGTGCCGCGGTAGGCCTAGAAGGAGATTGCATGACGATCTTGACCAAAGAGGTCAATGGAGGCAAATTTTGATGGCGGAGATCTTTTCCGACGTATATTAATAAAAAACCGGACAAATGCACGTCAGGACATGCACAATGAAGGCTTCCGGACCCATTTCAATAGCGAATATTTATCGTATCTATAACTAAAGTAGTGAAACACATGAAACAAAGTTGTGTTTGCGGTTGATTTTTGAATCTCAGAATTGAGTTTATTCAGAAACGACGGGGAATTAACTTAGCTTTAACTTGGTCGGCTGTAGCTCGTGATTTAGTGAACGGATTTCACCTGTTATAATTTTAACTGCAATGTCGTGTCATGTGCTAGTGTGTCCTTATTATTTCCAGATTTTCTGCACAATGTTTCAAGTTTTGACAGCAAGATCTACCTTAAGCCGCGTTTTCAGCTTAACCAATACTTGCATACAAACTTTCATCCCCTATTTTATCCCCTTGGGGGTGGAATTAATCACAATCCTTTCTCAGAGGATGTTTACGTCATAGTAGCTTTATGCATGAAAAGTCTCAGCCCGCTCGGTTTAAAATTGACAAAGTTTAATACAAACTTTCATCCCCTATTTTATCCCCTTGGGGGTGGAATTAATCAAAATCCTTTCTTAGGGGATGTCTACATCATAGTAGCTTTATGCATGCAAAGTCTCAGCCCGCTCGGTTTAAAATTGACAAAGTTTTATACAAACTTTCATCCCCTATTTTATCCCTTTGGGGGTAGAATTAATCAAAATCCTCTTAGCGGATGCCTACGTCATAACATCTACCTGCATGCCAAATTTCAGCCCGATCCGTCCAGTGGTTTGGGATGTGCGTTGATAGATCACTATATCAGTCACCTTTGAGTTTTAAATATATAGGTGAGTAACCTTAATACTAATTTTCATGGCTCTAAGTTGAGGTTATTTTTTTACCCATACAAACTTTGCTCCCTATTTTATACACATAGGGGTGGAATTTTATAAAATCCTTCCTTAGTGGATAGTGGTTTGTATCCCACATATGTCATCTCGGTAAGTGTTATCAACCCCACAAGATTCTTGGAACTCTATTGTCCCATTGTTATAAAGTCGACGCCGGCGTCGTATATGAAATAGCGTCAAACGGTCGCCCCCATTATGATACTGATACTAAATGGGGTGGCAAGTTCATACGATCGTAGGTATATGAGTCGTAAGAAATAGGTATTAGTGTAGTGATGTATGTAGAATTACTGGCTCCCGTCGGTACGAATGATGTTCTGAAAATCCTACTAATATTATAAACTAGCTGAGCCCGCGACTTCGTCCGCGTGGAATTTAACATAACAAAAAAGCCCGCTCCCGCGTTCTGAGCCCGCACGACAGAATTTTTTTCATTTTTTTACATTTTGTTTTTCTAAAATAGAAGTTACTGCTTATAACATCAGCTATCTACCAGTGAAAGTCCCGTCAAAATCGGTCCCCCCGTTTCGGAGATACTCTTTGATTTCATGTGTTTTTATTTTTTTACGCGGAACCCTAATTGTTTTTCAAAAATTAAAGTAGCCTAAGTTACTTCCTATTACAACAGCTATCTGCCAGTGAAAGTCCCGTCAAAATCGGTCCAGCCGTTTCGGAGATTACCCGGAACAAACACACAGACAGACAGACAGACAGACAGACAACATTTTTTTAAATCGCGTTTTTGCTATAGGTGTCGTATGTACTTTCATATGCATTTAGTGAAAAGGTGTTATTTTGATATTACAAACAGACACTCCAATTTTATTTATTTGTATAGATGCGAAAGTTTGTGAGTGTGGATGTATGTATGTATGTATGTATGTATGTTTGTTACTCCTTCACGCAAAAACTACTGAACGGATTTGGATGAAATTTGGAACACAGATAGATTATAACCGGGATTAACATATAGGATACTTTTTAACCCAATAATCCAATACTACGCGGATGAAGTCGCGGGGCACAGCTAGTATTACTATAATAATCATGTATTAACAGACAAGGCGATACACAGGGTGGAAGGGGCATCGTAACGAAAACTGACACAATGGATTCAACTCACGATTCTGGACCTCCCAGAGTTGGAATTTTCCGTCATATTTTCATTAATTATGATACAATTTTTCAGCAATTTCAAATTGATTTAGCGTGAAATGCGCGTTCGGGCGTATTGAGTTTTAATATAAATTGCAGTTAATGTCTAAAAAGTAATTATTGATTTATTGATATAAAATCACTTGAGATAGATTTGTATAATGATGTCATGCTAAAGTCAGTTTAAAAATGCTGAAAATTTTTATCATGATTCATTTTACAACTCATTTACGAGCTGGCTCGATCTTGGTAGTGCCGTGCCACCCTCTCACAGAAGGCCGACGTAAAGTAACTATTATAGCTGCGTTTCGTATGATAATTAAAAGAGTTGAAAGCCCAAGCTCTCTCGTTTCCCCACTCTAAACCACTCCTCATCAAGTCTACTTTTTATATTTAAAGAACCTATTGGCTATGGTAACTGCTTAACATCAGGCGGCTCATATGCTGACTTGGTTGTATAAAAAAATAAAAAATAAATCGTTGATTTCCGTGCTCTACTGTATACACGTGTCACCAATCGAGCTTAACTGCTTTTGAGAAACAATAAATAAGGTTCAAATTGTAGCTATAAGTCGAGCTAACTATGCCACATATCTAGAATTAATCTGTTTGAAATAATAATAATAATAATTACTAATAATTGCAGCTTTCTAACAGTTGCAGACAGCACTCATAATAAATAGCATTCAAACTGTGCTATGAGTGCTGGCTTCCATCAATAATAGTACGTAACGTATAGGTTTTATATTATAAAACACTTTTGTTGATAATAAACCACTGATATTTTATTTTAATTATAATTATTGCAGAGCTGTTAGCGTGCAGAACAAACAACACTACCTAAAAATACCTAATACCAGAGCGAGAGTCGTTTAAGAACTTTTTTTTAAATTCATAGATACTATTATTGCTTTTAGTGATGTTGTAAACATTACCAATCCGCAAAATGTATTCTTAATAACCTATAAAAGTACATCAAATGGATGCTTTTAAAAGCCCACTCCTCATTTTATTACAGCTTATGCATAATATTAAAAGTCTTCTCCTTTCACGGTTGTTATCAAAACTGCCGCCTGCCGTTCGAAGGGTGAGCCGTTCTGTGGTCTTGAGGTCACTTCACTAACATTTACCATTTTGTAAATTCAAATTCAAATCGTTTATTTTATTTAGGCCTACGGGGGCACTTACAAATTGTCAATTTTACATTTTTTTTTCTTATCTACCACCGGATCGGAACGCGACCTCGACTGAGAAGATCCGGCAAGAAACTCAGCGGGCTTGTCTTTTTACATGTCATTATATTTTTTTTTATCGCCAGTTGCTTATAATCAATAATTACAAAGGGTAGTAGATTTATAAATATTATAATAGCTCCAGTGTGTTGCCTTTTGATATTACCAAGAATTACAAATAATTACAAATAATGATATAATGGTGCCCCTGATTTCGTACTAAACCTTTGAACACCCTTATTAATAAACGTGTTTTAGCAGTTGTATAGTTACGCCATGCTTGGCCTTCTACCTTCGAAATTTCAAATTACTGATGACAGAAAGAGATAATTAGGTGTGTAACAATTTCCCCGCTATATGGTTAAGGAATAATTAGTAGGTACTATAACAACTTCTTCTTGGGTTTACCGTGTATTAATAAAATCATTAATTCTTTATGTATAACATTTATCGACGACCGCTTGGCGCAGTGGTTCGAGCGTAGGCCGCACGGCTCACTGCACATGGTGGTCGCGGGTTCGATTCCCGCCGGGGCAAATTTCGGAAATGGCCTTTTCGTAATTTACCCTGGTCTGGGTGTCACTGGGATCGCCCCCAGTCCATTTTACGGTACCCATAGTACAAGCTTTGCTTAGTTTGGGACCGTACAGTTGGTGTGTCTGTCTGGCGATATTTATTTATTTATTTATTATTATATTTATTTATATTTAAATACGTCTTATTACATCGGTTCCCCGGTTGTCACTGCCAGCGCACCGCAGAGCTTTCAATTTCAAAACAATAATGTTTTCTTAAATTTATTATTTTCTCGTCGGCCAGGAACGCCTATCGCTAGTGGCCAGTGCGCCGACATGGACCTTGCAGTACCTTCTTTCTGAAATACCCAATAATCTTTTCATATTATTTGACATTATTCAGGTGCCTCAAAGCTAGTTTATCATTATCGGTAATAAATAATAATAATTTGAAAGGTGCGAGACGAGGTTTGAACCCAGGACACTGGCAGTGCCCGCAAGAGGTGTGATTAACCAATCGGCTATCACTACTGTTCACTGTGTGCTTGTGGCTTGTACTACACGGCTACGAGTATACACGGTGTTTCAAAATAATACGGATTTGAATGTGTATCGGGCATAGAATTTAAGTCCTAGCGAAATTTGAACAAAAAAAACAAATTTATTAGAAACTAGCTGAGCCCGCGACTTCATCCGCGTGCAATTTAACTTAACAAAAAAGCCCGCTCCCGCGTTCTGAGCCCGCACGACAGAACCCATTTTTTCCTTTTTTTTAAATTCTGTTTTTCTAAAATAAAAGTAGCCTAAGTTACTGCTTATAATATCAGCTATCTACAAGTGAAAGTTCCGTCAAAATTAGTCCACCCGTTTCGGAGATACTCTTTGATTTCATGTTTTCATTTTTTTACGCGGAACCCTAATTGTTTTTCAAAAATTAAAGTAGCCTAAGTTACTCCCTATTACATCAGCTATCTGCCAGTGAAAGTCCCGTCAAAATCGGTCCAGCCGTTTCGGAGATTACCCGGAACAAACACACAGATAGACAGACAGACATACAGACAGACAGACAGACAGACAAAAAATTTTTAAATCGCGTTTTTGCTATAGGTGTCGTATGTACTTTCATATGCATTTAGTGAAAAGGTGTTATTTTGATATTACAAACAGACACTCCAATTTTATTTATTTGTATAGATTATTACAAACTCTTGAATATCTGTTACTAGTAAATACAGTTTACACTGTTGGCAATTGGATGTGTTTCTAAGACCACAACACGAAAATTGACAACCGTGCCCTCCATCTTTGACCTCCCAAATAGTGACTTTAACCCCTTTTAACATAATGTAAATCCCGTCATTAATTTAAATGATCAATTCATTAGGAATTCAGCATAGTGTGTTTGTTTGTGATTAAATTTACGAGCAATGAAACCAACGGGCTGCGATTAAAAAGTGTTTATTTGCTTTTTGCTCAGTCAAACAATTATTCTGTAGACTTTGGTACTTTTTGCTCATGGATTTGTTTCAGAATAAAAGTGTCAATTAGGTACCTATCTATCATACCCTACTACTGCGATAGGAAAATGATTAGCTTTTTATGAAATGAATTGATTTTAACAATTCGTTACTTAATTTATTTTTATGAACATTACGGTTTCTGATACAAAATGAACCATGTATTTATATAAATCCAAATAGATAATTTTAAAAACTTCCGGTTCGACGGCTTTTTGAACTACAATAGAGCTGATAATACTTAAACGGCTGAACCAATTTACATGAAACATAGCTAAGAAAACTCTCGATCAGAATACCTTTCTAACAACCGCTTGAGCACTACGATGCCACAGACATACACACAGATACACATGTTAAAATTATAACACCCCACTTTTTTCGTCGGGGGTTAAAAATGGCTGCCCGATTGCTGGTGGGCCTGGCAGTGACCAACTTGAACTTAAACATTTTTAACATATTCGTGTCTCTTCTCGTTGGCAGTGATATAGGAGGGTATCTCCCATGACTTCCTACTGACACCAATCTACTATATAAAAATAAGTCGGGTTTTCCTTCCTGACGCTATAACTCCAGAACGCACGAACCGATTTCCACGGTTTTGCATTCGTTGGAAAGGTCTCGGGCTCCGTGAGGTTTATAGCAAAGAAAATTCAGGAAAAATTTCAACAGAACGCGGACGGAGTCGCGGGGCACAGCTAGTAAATAATAATAATTATGGGGGGTGGACCAGAGGGATGTGAAGGAAGGGGGAAGGGGATTGGGCTCCCGGCTCTCTCACTCATCATGCAAAATACAGCTATAATTAATGATCAAACGAACTTACCTGTACGTGAAGGTCGATCATTATTATATGAGCAGCTTCATTCGACGCGATTTCTTATTTTACGTATTGTAACCGAGTCCTAGGCATTGGCTTCACACATAGTGAATTTACAAGAACAGCTACATATAGAATTTGCTATGTTTAATAAAAACAGTTAAATTATTTTAATTTTAAGTTTGCAACAATATCGCATTGGGTCTAGCCTGTACAGATATTTGTATGTATTGAGAAAATAAATAAAAAAATAAAAATAAATAATAATGTTTTAGATGAAACAGGTAAATCAGAAAAAATATCTCGCAACACTAGGGTAGTTTCCTAATAAACCCCATTGGGCGGTACTTCATTCCGTGCAATGAGCCGAGCGGCCTACGCTCGAAACCTGTCAAGTGGGAAACAAATCGACGGAAGAAAGCAGAAATGTCGTAACTTGCATTTTGGGCTAATTCACTTTTTACCATATTCTTGTATAAAAAAAAATACTGCTTCGAATGGTCTGGGTCTCGTTTTCCTACCATTAAATTTTTTATCGATACCATACATAAAATAAACGACATACAGCTTTATGAAACGTGTATCGAAGGTTTATATTTAAGATACAACAAATCCGTAGCCAAAAAACATATAAATTGAAACGTGTATCGAAGGTTTTATAAAATTGAAACATGAATTGGCGTAACTTGTGCAAAATCCTTGATACACACACTTTACGACAATTTAGACAAAAGCATCAGATAGGCCTTAGATTAATATAAATACATACCAATTTTCAACTTTCTATCTCAATAAATATATTAGTTATGAATTTTTGAAATAGTTTTTTGGCTCTGGTGTAAAGTTGTGTTTTTCAAGTTACGACAATTCCGCTTTCTTCCGTCGAAATATGTATATGCAAATAGTCTTAAACTAGCGAACGATAAATGTCTGGAAACTAACGTGTGGGTACTTGACAACAGCCTTATCCCCCCTCCCCTTCCCCTTATTCCCCCCCCTTCCCCCCGTCTCGTATCACATGCTTCGAATTATGTAGCTAAGGCATTTTAATCCTCACTCTGTACATGAAAATTTATTGTCTCGTTACCACAATGTACTGAGAAACTGCTGAAGAGAATACAATGAATGGGATAGGTACCTAATAGTTTTGGAGATTGGTCCAACTCACGCATACTTCTGCAGGCCGAAATAAGCCCTAGTTCAAGTAGCTGTACGTTGGTTTCAGTTTGCAGGCGTACGTGTGGGTGGTTATATTCTGGAAACATATATATTTGGTCCTATTAAATCTTGGATGCTTACGTCCTGTTGGCTTCATGTTCTGTGACGTGAAGAGACCAAAAAAAGCAATATTTGAACTGGATTTCGGTGGATAAATAAAAAAAATCGGACAAGTGCACGTTAGTCCATGCACAATGAAGGCTTCCGTACCCATTTCAATAGCGAACATTTATCGTATCAAAGTGGAAGTATCGAAGAAGAAGTGGGATCAAAACAGGATTTTATTTTTACACTCAAAATCGAAAATTGCTTTCAGTTCATTGGTTTCGTTCAAATATGGAGTTGAAATGTTCGCTGCGAGCTATCAGAACATAAATTCTTCTTATTTGAATGGATTACATTTATGTGTTCTTTGCTTCCTACTTATTATGTGAAAGGTTCTTTGCAATATATTATGAGTTTCAGAAGTACGAATTGATACCTATTATCCTACTAATATTATAAATGCGAAAGTTTGTGAGTGTAGATGTATGTTTGTTACTCTTTCACGCAAAAACTACTAAACGGATTTTGATGAAATTTGGAACACAGATAGTTTATAACCTGGATTAACACATATACTACTTTACTTAAGTCTAAGCGGACGAAGTCGCGGGCAGCAACTAGTTTAGTTACAAATATTTTGCAGTTTACTAAATTACCTATACACACCTTTCTAAGAAATTCATTATTTAGTTACCTAGTAGGTACCTAGCAAAGTCGGAAAACCAGCGTATGACTCGTCTGATGTTGAGCAGTTACCAAAGCCTATAAATGCTTGCAACCAAAGTAATTTCTCGCACGTTAACGACCTGAAAGGCTGTGGGACAGGGATCGTTGGGCTTCCGGTTCTCTTACTCACTGTACGAAACGCAGCATAATAGCTACTTTACGCCAATCTGTTGTCAGAGGGTGGTACTACCCCGGACTGTGGTCAATAAACCTGACCACCAAACGTCGAATATCCGTTGCTAAGCTGGTTTTTCGGCTCAAGTCTGCCACCACCATTAGATTATTTATCCACAGTAATAATTCATTTAGTTATCTTAACTAATAGCTCTATAATGTGAACGTACAACACGCTAACTTATCGGTTAAATAAACTAATTAAGCGGCCCCTTTGCCACACTGATCCTTGTGATAGCGTAATCTCGTAGATTATGAATGATCGGGTTATTGGAAACGAATTGTGAATGAAGGGATGTTTATATCATCGTGCTTATAACAGCTGAAGGATAGACAGAAGGGTTATATATATAGCTATGTTGGTTGTTGTCGTATGATAGAGTTAAGCTGTACCCAATTGACTACAGCTTGTAAACGGGCTGGTTCGTCCAGGGTAATACCATCCTCTCACTGTAGATCGGCGTAAAGTAGCTATTATGCTGCGTTTCGTACAATGAGTAAGAGAACCGGAAATGCCCACCTCCTCTCCCTTCCCCTGCCATCCACCATCTATAGGCAATCAGGCAGCAATAAGCCAATGCTAAAACATTGCATTATAAAAAAAAAGCATTGGTGCTAAAAGTAAATCTCAAAAATACAGTATAGACCACTAAAAATAGCCCAAAAAATATGTTATCATTGGAAAAAACGACGTTAAAATAATATTTACACTGGCGAGCGTTTACCGTAGACAGAGAAAGATTTATGAGGCATCAGATATCGCGTTTTTACCGCAGAACTACCAGAAAAGTAGCCAATGTTTATCTGAAACGGTTTAGTAATTGACGCGGGACAAGTTGTTTATGAGTACGCGTAAATAAACGGGTTAACAGATATTAATAATTATTATTTTTTATTAATTTAGTGATATGTATTCAGCGGCTTTCAGTTTATTAATAAACCTATCTCAAATCTGAGAGCGATCTTGGAAATGTGATTCTTATGCCATACCAGTACAAAATGTCATGTCAAAAGTGTATCCAAGATCGCTCTCAGACTTGAGATCGTTTTAGCCTTAGTGTTAGTTGTTACATTATTAAGGTCTTCCTTCACTCACTCACTTACCTCGAAGGATTCAGCACTACTTAACTGAGAGGAATGTATGCCCGGTATTAAAAAAACTAAAAAGAAGCGAAGCTTTATGGTATAAAGCGAGGGGCGCCACAGCTGCCACTCTGTATACCTATATATATCGTGTAACGCTACTGACGTCTGACGCTTAGCGCGGATAGAGTGGCCGAACGTCCGTATAGAAGCTTCGCTTCAACAAGAGGCTTGCCTTCCATTACATTTGGACAAAATAACATTTTTAAAATGTGCACGCGTCTCAAAACAATTATTAGGTACCTACCTAGATAACCGTTGCTCAATTTCCTAGTCACCTACGCCACGCCATATTTCATCATCATCTGGACATAGATTTGCAAAAAGGAACCAACACACACTTACTCCTACAGACTAAAATCAACCCCAGCAGAAGTGGTTGTAGGTCGGTTTCAGCTTGCAGAAGTGTGTGTGTTTCATTTTGCAAAACGACGTCCATCTATCATTTCAAACCATAATCGGACGTAGTTTTGCAAAATGGAACCAAGCCACACACACTTCTGAAAACTAAAACCAATCTAGAGACATTAACACAAGGTTGGTTTTGGTCTACAGCAGTGCATGCGGGTTGATTCTATTCTGCAAAACTATATCCAATTATGAATCGACCCACCTGTTTCTCTCGCTTACGTCAGAACACAGCCTAATTCGTTCTCACAGATAATAATTATAATGGAATCGTAAAAAGCTCGTAAAATCATCCTACAGTCTCCTATTCGCTATTTTAATTAGTTATTGACATTTCTTTTATAGAACTTGGTAGTTTTATTGGTTGATTCATTGGACCTTGATTAGCGTATAAATTTTGTGAGTGAAGCTAAAAAGAATAGGTAGTATTTTTGCGAAGTGGTTCGTAAATTTGCTATAAAATGTCATTTAAATAACCACTTCCACTAATAACATACCTGTAAGACAAGATCTGCAGTGGATCCGTAAGATAAGAACATGTTAAATATCGTTTAAAATAGATTAACTTATAGTTTATTTCCCATTCCTGGGCAGACTGGGGCTCGCTTCTACTTCCAAAATTCATAGACATGTTGACACATTTACAATGATCATGAATGAGTTTCAAAATAAATGTACTTTTTATTTTTATTTAAGCAGATTCAAAAACTGAATCATTGATGCGACTGTGACTTGATTAATTGACCCTCAGCACGTTCCTGGGTAAAACTTTTTTTTTTTTTTGATATGGCTATATATTGTTGGCCAGAGTGGCCAAAACAACTTCACCCGGACAGAGGGCGAGCGCAAGTGCGCTCCAGCCAGAGGGGCAGGGGGGCAGCTAGCTCAAGGGCGCCACAAGGGACACGACCTCGGCTTGGGCCGCTGCCAGGAGAGGTGGCGAGGGTAAATCTACCACCGGATCGGAACGCGACCTCGACTGAGAAGATCCCTGGGTAAAGCTATATTGTTCTAGAACTTGTGACTTGCTGCGTAGGTATTTACAGCGCGAAAAGTAAACATGAGTCGTGACGTAACGACTTGGCTTCAGGACATAGGCCTTCCCAAAGTCTTCCACAACGTCCACAACGTCCTGTGCTGCTCGTATCCAGCAGCTTCTCGCGATGATCACTAGGCCGTCGGTCTACCTTGTTGGGGCCCGCCCACGCTGCGACTTCCGGTGCGTGGTCGCTGTTCGAGAACCTTTCCGCCTTATCGGCTATCGGTTCTTCGGGCTATGTGACCCGCCCACAGCGACCTTACTGGCTATATCGATGACCTTTGTTCGTCTACAAATTTCCTCGATTCTCATTTGATCTCGTAGTATAACTCCGAGCATGGCCCTCTCCATGGCTATCCTTATGAGGCTCATGGTTAACGATCAAGTGTCATTGCGATATAAACATAAAACAAACAATCAAACGGTTCTGAGAAACAATCAAAATGAAAAGCTAGACGGCTATTTTAATTTCCTCCCCCACTTAAGGAGGCTTTGAATAATTCGTAAAGGACAAACACCTTTCCGTGAATTCTTTTGACGGATACATCAAAGCTTTAACTTTAGTAGTACATTCACCCTGAATTATGATATTTATTTCACCAGTATTTTTTATTATTGATATATGATGTCGGCTTACGGGTCATTCATGTATATACTGATCTAATTTGAATTACATTATATACTTATTTTCAAAATCTGTTCAACCGTTTGGGATGTTTCTGACCACCATTTTGTATTACGGTCGCTTTGAAGAGTGGCTTCTAAAATAATCAATACCTAGTTATTTAGGATTAATCTCCACAGTAACGAAACCTAGAACCACAAATAGTGTTATCAGTATTAATCCCACACAACCCTAAGGGGCCTCGCTCACACGTGCTATTGACGAGGCGGCGTCGAGGCGCAGGAGCACAAGGCGCGCTGCGTCATGGTTTTGTTTAGGAATAATTGGCATTGCGCTCATCTAAGGCTAATAATAAGGTATTAATAAATCGATCTCAAGTCTGAGAGTCATCTTGAGTACGCCTTAGACATACATACAAACATTTTGCACTGAAATGACATAAGGATGAAATTTCCAAGATCGCTCCCAGACTTGAGACGGTAGTGATTGGTGGCGTTAAGGTGGAGGCGCCTGTCTAGCCCGCGAAATTCAAAATTTTCGAGTATTTTTATAGTTTATCCAAAATCTGAACACATTTAAGACAACATTTTGTGATTTGCGAAAAACACAGTATGCAGTGCATTTATTAATACATTTATTTTACTCTAAATATTATCACGGTGGATATGATACTAGTAAATCACTAAATATACAAAAATTGCCAGATTATCTGGATAGCTGTCGTTCTTGAAATGTTTTAGAGTAAGTTGGATATATTAATAAATGCACTGCACACGCTCTTTTTCGCGAATTATAAAATGTGCCTTTTATTATTGTCAGATTTTGAAAAAAATCTAAAAAACCTCAAAAAATTTGAACTTCGCGGGCTAGATGGGCGCTTTAGCCTTAAGGCGTCGTCGCGCCGCAACCACTGAAACTAATTTTGATTGGCACCAAATAATTGGTGCTGGTTGAACATAAAACCCCGACCGCTGTGCAAGACGAAAGGATGCTCTATGCATTTAATTTACTCTTTTGCAAATGCAGCGACTCTAAATTGAGCCAAACTGAAGGTTTTCTTCCTCTATGGTATGGAATGATTCGATCATTCGATTGGTACACGATGCTGTTAAGACTTGTATTAAGTCCCAGAACAGTTGTAGCGGTTCCCAAAACAGTTGCAGCAGTTCCCAGAACAGTTGTAGCAGTTTTTACTCGTTGAGTGAGAGACTGCGTTACCAACACGTGACATGAAACGAATCCACTTTTTAGGCCTCTTGTACACACACGGTTTTTCGCCGTGAAAACTCCGTCCTTTCGCCGTGAAGACGTGCACCGCGCACACGGCACGGCGCCGCCCTGCACGTGTACAAGCTTCCATAGTGATCCATACAACACTGACGACCGTGCCTACACACGGCGAATTAACCGTAGATTTTCACGGCGAAAAACCGTGTGTGTACAAGAGGCCTTAGTGTTTTGTTTCTTTGTTTCAGATTCATGATGGACTGAAAAACTATTTCAAGAACTATCAGAAGAACTGTCAGATTCAGTACTCATCCAAAATGTATTTTAACAAAATTGTAATTCTATTTTTTATTATGATAGCTCTCGATAAAATTGACGCATTCAAAAAATCTGACAATACAAACACAAGAGTGAGAAGAAACGTAGAAGAACGAGAGAACAACACAGATGAAGCACTAAATGACAATGCGACCGAAGTGTGTGTCGGTGACAAAGAATTCTGTAACCTAACCAGAGAGGAGTACGTGTCAATGTTGATTGAATACATATATCCGCATACGTACGAATGGGTGTTGATAGGCACCCACACATTGGTATTCCTGATCGGATTGGTCGGCAACGCGTTGGTGTGTGTGGCTGTATACAGAAACCACTCTATGAGGACTGTGACCAACTATTTCATCGTAAACCTTGCGGCTGCTGATTTTATGGTTATCCTGTTCTGTTTACCCCCCACTGTGCTGTGGGATGTCACTGAAACATGGTTCTTGGGAGACGCTCTGTGCAAGATACTGCTGTATTTTCAGGTGAGTGACTTATCATTTTTCAAACGTCGACGTATTATAAGGTTCGTGGTAGCCCAGCGGGAACAGCCCCGGCTTGCGTTCCAAAAAGTCGTGTTAAAACTCTCTGAGTGACCCTATAAGTTCAAAAAATCATCAAAATCGGTCAAGCCGTTCAAGAGGAAAGAATTACGAACACGCCCACACCGGATTTTTGAAGCGAAGCTTCTTTACGGACGTTCGGGGCGCTCGCTGCCCGGGCACTAAAACGGTGAAAAGCGTTACGTGTTACGCGTTACACGATGACGTCAGAGCTGCGGCGCCCTAAGCTTTATACTAAATATCGCTTGAAGGTTAGATAAAACATTGGTAATAATTTAAATATATCTAAAAATTAAGAATACTTCACAATTTCGCGTGTCATCAAGCGTTCACCCATCTTAGTAATGACCGCGCCCGACGTTGATTAACTTCGGTGATCGGACGAGAACCGATGCATCCAACGTGCTATGGACTTTGTTAATAAAGGTTCCGAATAAAGTAACCCATATCTACAATTACATACGATATTTTAGTTACCTTATATTGGATAATTTCATCATATACTCTAATGTTTAAGTGACTCAGTTGGTAATAGGTCTGGCCTAAATAGTAACAGACGTGGGTTCAAACCTTCACACAAACAATTTAATTTTTGTTTCATATGAGATTTAAATATTTTTTTCCCTTAGAAATTTTGCTATTTATATTTGCAATTTATATTATTTTAAATTGAATATTTGTTTTATAAAAGATTTCAATATTTTTCCTTAGAAATTTTGCATTAAACGGTAACAGACGTGGGTTCAAACCTTCACACAAGCAATTTAATTTTTGTTTCATATGAGATTTAAATATTTTTTTCCCTTAGAAATTTTGCTATTTGTATTTATATTTTATTTATATTATTTTAAATTGAATATTTGTTTTATATAAGATTTCAATATTTTCCCTTAGAAATTTTGCAATTTATATTTATATTTTTTATATTTGTAATTTATATTAAATTATAATAGAATTAATTGAATACCAACGTACAATGGTTTAATTTACCATAGAAAAGGACGAAAAAAGGTACAACGATATACAACTGCAGATAGGTACATCAACCAATCACTTTAGATGTCTGATATGGCTAAATAGGTACTTACTTACTAACAACAAAAGATGTCGCATTTCGTTCAATAGGTACGATAGCCTAAATGAAAATCTGGAATAAGCTAGCGAGACATAATTCAAGGTACCTACCCAGGTAGGTGGGTACCTATGCTTAATTTCATTTATTTTATGTTACACTTTGCCTACCCTGTTTCAAAACTTTATGCACGCCACGAATAATATACCTAATATCTTCTGTAAAGCTTCGCTTCTTTCGGGCGTCCCTAGACGGCACTGATTTTTTTATATTATAAAGATTCTTGGAATCGCAAATTCTGTTTGCATAGCCAACGAAAAATGAACAGGATATTGCGATACAAAATTATTTATTGATTTATATTTTGGTTTTACCTGCTCGCCTGTCTACTGTATGAGACAAATCCCTTGCTAGGTACAAATAATATTTAGATGACAAAGTCGGCGATAGCCGATTGGATAAAGCACGCGTCTTGCGGGCACCAGGTCTTGGGTTCAAACCCCGGCTCGCACCTCTGGATTTTTCGAAATCCATGTGCGAATCATAATTTCTATATGATTATCACTTGCTTACGGTGAAGGAAAACATCGTGAGGAAACCTACATGGCTTAGAAGATCTAAACAATTTTCGAAAGACATGTGAAATCCGCCAACCCGCACTGGGCCAGCGTGGTGGATTATGGTTGAATCCCCCTCGTGTTGAGGGGAGGCCCGTGCCCAGGAGTGGGACGTCAAAAGGGCTAAATTATTTATTATTATTAACAAAGTCGGCAATAAGTGTATGAACCGCCTGATATTAAGCAGTTATCTTAACCTATTGATGCTTGTAATTTCATAGTAGCATTTCTCGCACGTTACAAACCTTGGTATTAAAAGTTTTTTTTAATTGCTTAAACTCAAACTGATTTCCTCTGTATATAAAGTCGATAGTCTCCTACCAGAATATTATTACTTGACCTAATATTTTGGGTATATTTGCTTGTCAATACTAATTGGGGTCCCCTTTCGAGGATGACGGGTTTCTGGGGTCTTAAATAAAGCTCCAAATAAACAGAAGTTATCTTGTGACGGGTAGGTACTTAATCCTTTTATAGGTCGCAGCCTAGTTTGGTAACAGTTCTGAAACCGGTTCGATTTTCAAACGGTTATTGGTAGAAAATCCGCCCGATCAACGGTGTCAGTTGCCGGTCGGTCAATATCCGTTTAAACTGAGACCGGTTTCGTAGCCAACTGGATAGAGACTTGTTAGGGTTAAAAAAGCCAGGTTAAAATAAAGAAAATTGTGTTAACTGCTCTCTTAATAGACAAACTACACTAACACAATATGTCGAATTATCGCTTTGTTTTGGGAATTTGCGACCCTAAGGACCTTAATACTATTATTAGGGTCCCTGGCACGTATGACATTATAGACAAGCGCACCTTTTCAAATTATCTCTAGCATCCTTTGTATTTTGCGGTTCTTTTGGTACATTGATTTTAACTTACTTACAAGTGATTTCGGGAAAACTGAAAATCTCTGAATATGTCGCCTTCGGAAGAACCTCTTGGGGTAGCTAGTTTCATTCACAACAAAGTTTTTATAATAGAAATTCGGCGCCTTTTTGATATAAAACTCAATGTTATTTAATAGTCTGGAGAGTTGAAAATCAAATGTTTGCACTGAAGTTTAATTTTCACTGAAAGCGGCTTTCAGTGGCAATCGGATTTAATAAAATTGATTACTTTTTGCGGCCCGGGGGGGTACAATAGAAACTATTTAAATATCCTCTCATTTATTAAATAAAGTCGGCAAACAAGTGTATAAACCGCCTGATGTTAAGCTGTTATCGTAGCCTATAGATGCTTGCAATGCGAAGCGCATTGCTTGCATGTTACCGACATGAAAGGGAGTGGGACAGAGGGAGAGTAAATAAGAGGGTAAGGGGTTCGGCTCCCGGCTCTTTCACTCATCGTAGGAAACACAGATACTTTACGCTGATCTTTTGTGAGAGGCTTGTACATGTACTACCCTAGTCTAACCGGCATGTTAAGAGCTTAGCTCTACCAATAGAATTGAGCAGAATATAGAGAAATAAATTCATTCAGAATTGGCAGTGTGTGGGGTATAGAGCTCGAAGAACCAAAGACCGTTGGAGCAGAGCGGTTCTGGAATGGCAACTGCGAGCCGTATGACGTAGTAGACGTAGTAGAGCTGTTAATCAGCTGTAACAGTCTTGTTTCTATGGCAATTAGCCCATACCAGCTACATATATTTTGTCTCCCGCTTTGCACCGGAGGGAAGTGGAAATATTTTCTTCCATTTCCTCCTATTATTTCTTTCGATTAAATTTTTGCGGGTTCCAAGACAATTTAACTTTTCCCCGGGACTCGTCGAGGGCCAAACCTCGACGTCATTATTGGTCACCATTGTCGATCCTGGCTTACAGGAGTTACAGTGGTGGGAGTGTGTGGCGGGACTAGTCCCAAAAAAAAAGACGTAGTAGAGGACGGCAGAACCCGACTCCCCCGCCCCCCCACAAGGTGGACTGACGACATCGCACGAGTGCCGGGCGCCGGTGGACGCAAGTCGCGGAGGATAGGGTGGTGTGGGCGTCAGTGGTGGAGGCCTCTGTACAGCAGTGGACGTCTTACCGACGATGGAAGGAAAAAATATAATGAAAAATACCATTGATACCTAACATAATCTACCTATCTTAACGTTTTTTGTACAGTCGTCATCAAAAGTAGCTTGATATCTGAAAATTACGATTATCTGTACAAGATAGCTTGATCTCTGCGACAGCTGTCAGTAAAATCACGCCAATGAAGTCCTGAAATTCATAATAGTACAGACAGTACCTGTCAATGGCACACTTTATGGGCATGCAGACCTAATTAGTGATGGGCGATGAATCATCGTGACCACAGACGATATTTAAAGAAAGCTTAATTTATATTTTAATTTTATTGTTTATTTTAATATCATAACATTATTTACATTTGTACATACTTGATGTAAAATAATAGTGAGTAAATAAAATCCAATTTCGGGAGCGGGACGTCCGATTTGATAATATTTGCGAACAAGAGTTTATAATTAATTTATAAGATTGTTCTAGCGATTCAGAAACTGATCCAGATATGGATTTGGGGTGACTCCTTTAAGAGAATAAATGTCATTTTATATTACAATATTCGTTTTTAGCTTCGATGATAGGATGAAACCTCGATAATTTCTATCGATTTTTTTTTTATCCTGACCCTATAAATGTCAGCTTTCCGTCTGTCAAAACGATCAAACTAACTTGTATAGAATATAAGAGAATTATTTTTTTAAAGCCCGTCAAAATAGTATGTCACCATAAGTCAGAAAGCAAGCGATCATACAATATTTTGTAGAGTTATCAAAGAAGTACTTTGGAATCTATTTGGTGTAATTGTTAATATGAGGTATTTAATTTAAAATACCAAGCTACTTTCGATACTGAATGTACCTACGGAGAGGTAATTTATTCTGTCCTTTCACTAATATTTTCAGCGTTCCTTCCGTAAATATGGCCGCTGCTCACAGACGATAAAGTCCAGAATTTTCCCTTTGAATAGATTAGTTCTCAGACCGGTCTACTTATTTCCTGTAGCTTGTAAATAAAATTTCCATAATTGAATGCACACAAACTCCCCGGGCAGACAAATTATACTGATAAGCGATGAAAATTCTCAGTAATTACAATGTTATTAGACACTAGTTTATGCCCGCGACTTCGTCCGCGTAGTATTTAACTTAACAAAAAAATCGGGATTATCGGAATAAAAAGTATCCTATGTGTTAATCCCGGTTATAAACTATCTGTGTTTCAATTTTAATACAAATCCGTTCAGTAGTTTTTGCGTGAAAAAGTAACAAACATACATCCACACTCACAAACTTTCGCATTTATAATATTAGTAGGATTCTAAAAAAAATAAGGAAATTCCTTAGCGCGTTTAAGTGCTTCGGCTCACAAAGAGTAACGGCATTACGAAGAGTAACGAACAGTAACGAAATAAATTAATGGTTTAAAAAAACTTTTTAAAAACTAGCTTTTAAAAAGTAATTTTTACCATTAATTATTTTTTTAGTTTTCGTGTTCTCCTCAGCAATCCCTTTCATTTGATACCCATACTGTGGTAGTGCAGAAAAAATAACTATTCCGCCTTCTTGGATGATCCGCCATATTGGAATTAGAATGACGTCACATAGCACTGCATGCACTGCATGCACTGCATGCACAGCATGCACTGTCATCTATACAAATAAATAAAATTGGAGTGTCTGTTTTTAATATCAGAATAACACCTTTTCACAAAATGGATATGAAAGTACAAACGACACCTATAACAAAAACGCGATTAAATTTTTTTTGTCTGTCTGTCTATCTGTCTGTCTGTCTGTCTGTCTGTCTGTCTGTCTGTCTGTGTGTTTGTTCCGGGTAATCTCCGAAAGGGCTGGACCGATTTTGACGGGACTTTCACTGGCAGATAGCTGATGTTTTAAGGAGTAACTTAGGCTACTTTAATTTTAGAATAACAATTAGGGTTCCGCGTCAAAAAATAAAAACACATGAAATCAAAGAGTATCTCCTAAACGGCTAAACCGATTTTGACGGGACTTTCACTGGTAGACAGCTGATGTTATAAGCAGTAACTTGGGCTACTTTTATTTTAGAAAAACAAAATTTTAAAATCTGGTCCCGTCGCGCGGGCTCAGAACGCGGGAGCGGGCTTTTTTGTTAAGTTAAATTCCACGCGGACAAAGTCGCGGGCTCAGCTAGTTCAAAATAAAAGATAACTGATTTAAAATTCAGTTGCAAGATTAACAAGCATACATTGCAAGTTAAATAAAATCTTTTAATAAAATAAATGCTTGTTTGTGCCAAACTTTTTAATTATTAAATAAAATAAATATCGCTAGACCAACAAACTAACTGTATGGTCCCAGACTAAACAACGCTTGTACTGCAATGCGTCTACTATGGGTACGATACAATGGACTAGGGGCGATCCCGCCGAAAGGCTTACTCTCAAACCACTGCGCCAAGCGGTCGTCGTTATCTTAGTAGGCATGGGTATTTTTTATAGGACTAGTCCCGCGATACACTCCCACCACTGCTACTCCTGTAAGAGCTATAATCGACAGCGGTGTCCAATGATAACAACCCTGGACAAGTCCCGGGGAATGGTTTGATTGTCTTGGAACCCGCACTAATTTAATCGAAAGTAAGATTCGAGGAGTTGGAAGAAAATTATCCGCTTACCTCGTTGCAAAGCGGGACACAAAAATAACTATGAGCTGATTGATAGAAGCAAGACTGTTACCGCCAATTTATTATTACAAATTCTTTGGTTACCGCTGATTGAAGAGCAGTTGTATTTAATTTGACAACCGCTTAGCGCAGTGGTTCGAGCGTAGGCCGCTCGGCACACTGCACATGGTGGTTGCGGGTTCGATTCCCGCCGGAGAAAATTTCGGCAATGGCCTTTCCATAATTTTCCCAGATCTGGGTGTCACTGGGATCGCCCCCAGTCAATTGTACGGTACCCATAGTACAAGCATTGCTTAGTTTGGGACCATACAGTTGGTGTGTCAGTCTGGCGATATTCATTATTATATTATACTAGTTTCTGCCCGCGACTTTGTCCGCGTAGACTTAAGTAAAGTACACTATGTGTTAATTTAGGTTATAAACTATCTGTGTTCCAAATTTCATCCAAATCCGGTCAGTAGTTTTTGATTGAAAGAGTAACAAACATACATCCACACTCACAAACTTTCGCATTTATAATATTAGTAGGATTAATTGGACCTAATCTCGTAAGCTGATTATAATTAGGTACTTATCTAATCTTATTAAGGCTGAAGCGCCCATCTAGCCCGAAGTACAAATTTTTTGAGTTCTTTTATAATTTTTTCAAAATCTGACAATAATAAAAGACAAATTTTGTAATTCGCGAAAAAGACCGTGTGCAGTGCATTTATTAATATATCCAACTTACTCTAAAACATTTCAAGAACGACAGCTATCCAGATAATCTGGCAATTTTTGTATATTTAGTGATTTACTAGTATCATATCCACCGTGATAATATTTAGAGTAAAATAAATATATTAATAAATGCACTGTTCACGGTATTTTTCACGAATTACAAAATTTGTCTTTTATTATTGTCAGATTTTGAAACATTTCTAAAAGAACTCAAAAAATTTGAACTTCGCGGGCTAGACAGGCGCCTTCACCTTAATGTGTGCTTATATTCTGGTCTTGTTCCAGTCGGTGTCGGTGACGGTGTCGGTGCTGACGCTGACGTTCATCTCGGTGGACCGCTGGTACGCCATCTGCTTCCCGCTCAGGTTCAAGTCCACCACGGGCCGCGCCAAGACCGCCATCCTCATTATATGGACCGTATCTCTGATATACAGTAAGTGGACTTAAAGATGATGATACCGTAGGATATAGATACTTGCAGTACCAAAGGCATTGCTCGCAAGTTGCCAACGTAAGGGGAGTGGGATAGAGAGTGGGGAAGGGAAGGGGAGTTGGGCTTCTGGCTCTCTCACTCTTCGTACGAAACGCAGCTATAATAGTCAGTCAAGCAGGATTACTCTCTTTATAATGATGATTTAGGCCGTAATCCACCACGCTAGCCCAGTGCGAGTTGGCGGATTTCACATGTCTTTCGAAAATTGGTTAGATTTTCTAAGATATGCAGGTTTCCTCACGATGTTTTCCTTCACCGTAAGCAAGTGATAATCATATATAAATTATGATTCGCACCTAGATTTCGAAAAACTCAGAGGTGCGAGGCAGGGTTTGAACCCAGGACCTGGTGCCCGCAAGACCCGTGCTTAACTAATCGGCTATCACTGCTTCCTCTTTATAATATGAAAGCTTAAAAAATATGGTTACCCCCATATAAACCTTCATCTCCTATACACAAACTTTCATATCCATGGTGACAGGAAAAGATATAACCGTTGTGGACAAAGTTTACGGCCCGGTTCTCAACTTCATACTTACTTCGTGTCCAAAACTTTTCAATTCAATCACAAGACAAGGTTTTCTTCCGCCCACAAATTGTTTTATAAAGTTATTCGCAGTGATATTTAGATTGAATTGTTACGGGTGCTTGGAAGTGCTTACTTGCTATATTTAGTTAAATATTATTTGGTTCTTCTCTATAAGGGTTGTTACAAAAGTCCGAAATAATAATTTAGCTGCTATGAAGACGCCTAGTTGAGACTATTATACAGGGTGTAAGGGGCATCGTAACAAAAACTGATACTCGTACCATAGATTCAACTCATGATTCAAGGCCATAGTTGGTATTTTCTGTCGATATTTTCATGAATTATGCTCAATTTTTTCAGCAACTTTAAATTGATTTTAGCATGAAATTATTATGCAATCCATCTCAAGGGATTTCACATAAATAGAGCAATTATTGCTATTTTAGACATAAACTGCAATGTAAATTAAGACTTAATACGCTGGAGCGCGCATTTCATGCTAAAATCTATTTTAAAATGCTGAAAAATTTTAGCATAATTCATGAAAACTATGACCCAATTTACCAACTCTGCGGGGCCACAATCATGAGTTGAGACCATGGTATCAGATTCCGTTATGATGCCCTTTACACCCTGTATTTTTTGCATTACAGGTCTTAGAATGTTTGTGCCAACTTTCGTGTTACGATGGCCCAGAAAACAATGTATACTGCATTTACGTGATGCAGCTACGTAGACTCTACCGGAAGTCTACCGTGGGTAGATGGCGCTGTCGACCCATTTCCATAGTTACAACACTTTCAATTTCATTTCGAAGTTCCCGAGATGCATTCAGTGATATGCTAAATCCAAGACAGGACTGACGGTTTGAAGACCTTATGAAGTTCCCGCCGGGGCAAATTTCGGAAATGGCCTGTTCGTAATTTGCCCAGGTCTGGGTGTCACTGGGATCACCCCCAGTCCATTGTACGGTACCCATAGTACAAGCGTTGCTTAGTTATGGACCATACAGTTGGTGTGTTCGTCTGGCGATATTTATTTATTTATTTAATTAATACCAGCTGTGCGGACTATTATTATGGTGATTTGGTCACCAGATTCGCCAGAGCTGGTGGTGCTGACGGAGGCTAAGTTGGTGCCGCTACGATTCGAGCTGGATTATCTGGTGCAGTGCATCCCGACCTGGTCCGCGAGGAGCGACCTGGTGTGGCACGTCATCAAACTAGTGTTCATTTACACGTGAGTACCTTATTATTAGGACTTGGTCTTAGAATAATTGTATACAGGTATGTTGTACGACCTTTAAACGATTAAACGTTAAAAAAAGTGTATGTTGGGGCCTACAAGTTCACTGCTAAGTGTTCTGCACGCACACAATTGTAAGTTATTTGATATCACTCTATCCAGTCAATTGAATAACTCATTTGCGCCATCTAGTTGGATTTTAGAGAACTTTTTCACAGTGGACGTTACAAAGTTTCGTATAAAGCTTTTCAAGCGTAACGCTTTCGGGAATTAAACTCCTACGGCAGGCCGCGTGAAGGAACTTCATACCCACAATAGTTTTTATTACATTTCTATAATTATAACACTTCTTAGCTTTATTGTTAATGATGTTGTATATTGTAAATATTTCAGGTAGTAAACAAAATAGCCCCCCCCCGCCCCTGCGTTTTCCACCAAATTGTTTGTTTACCTTGTATTTTACGATAGTGTAGAGTAATTTTATTTATGACTAGCGGCCCGCCCCGGCTTCGCACGGGTACATTGCGGTTACATTATTCGAGTTTTAGTAAGGATCCCAAATTTTTTTGAAAATATATTATAGCCTATGTCACCCGGGTATAGTGTAGCTTCCCAACAGTGAAATAATTTTTAAAATCGGTTCAGTAGTATCGGAGCCTATTCATTACAATCAAACAAACAAAGTTTTCCTCTTTATAATATTAGTATGATAATCAAATAATATAAAGCTATGTGCCTACATGAAAGAAATTAGAAATAAGGAATCGTCGAAATGACACAGGTAATTGAATTACATCATTATAACGGTTGATGATTATGATAAAAAAGTCCCTGTGAGAGGTTATTGGTAGGTATTTTGATTTTACCCCTGTATAGGTACTTTCTTTTTATTTAATTTGCGATGTAGGTAAAACTAGTGGAAAAATACGGATTTTTCTTATTCCTCAAACATTTCGCGGTCTCTGACTATTCGATTTTATTTTTAGAATACGGAAGTTTATTTTTTCCTACCTAAGCACCTAAATATAAGCGTTTTAGAAATTGAATAAATAGTCCGATTCAAACCCGAGCCATATCTAATGGCGTCAGAAATATACAGCACCAATTAATCTTAATTTGTTTTCCACAAAAATATGTTACACCATTTTTCTTGGAACCGGAAAATACTAACGAAATCTTGTGGTGAGAAATTGTATTTGAGAAAAAGTATCAGTTTTATTAAATGATTCTACGAAATATATTAGATTTCCTTGAATTTCAACGTTATATTTACGAAATTATTTACAAAATTAAGTTGATGCTCAAGAGAAATAGGTCATAGTAGCCAAGTACGTCCATTTTATCAGACATCGGCTTAAAACCAATCAAATATTTTCACTTAAAATAAGTAAGGACCGTCTTTGAAACACGGAGCAGGTTCTCTAAAATAATTATTCCAATAACAATTCATTACTTATGGGCGTACTTTGTTTTTTTTTTAATTAATAAGATATCGGCTAATTACTAGTGTTTTATTAATAATGGTATCTATCGCCTGCTCACATTGCGTTGCTGTTACAAAAAATGTTCACCAACTTTTTTATATTGAAAAGAGTAACCATTGAGTTTCTTGCCGGCTCTTCTCAGTGGAAGCGGCATTCCGAACCGGTGGTAGATTCTGACTATTCATTTATATAAGTGCTTAGTTGGATTACATGATTCAAAAAAACAGTACCGTCTAGGGACGCCCAAAAGAAGCGAAGCTTTATAGTACAAAGCGTAGGGTGCCGCAGCTGCCACTCTGTATACCTATATATCGTGTAGCGCTACAGACGTCATCGTGTAACGCTACTGACGATTAGCACGGATAGAGTGGCCGCGCGGCGAGCTCCCCGAACGTCCGTATAGAAGCTTCGCTTCAAAAGATTTTGAATTTGGAGAAAGGTGACCCCTTACTCTGCTATCACATAAATATTATTGTTCCAGACTACCGCTTCTATTAATGACAGTCGCTTATCACCAAATAGTCAAAGTGCTGTGGCGATCCGAGAAAATACCTGGACAAGCGGAAACGGCTAAACTGGCACCTGCCGAGCATAGTAAGTACCCGAGACATTATAGAAGTGTTTTATTTGATAAGTAGAGTCAGTCGATTGGTTAAGCACGAGACTTGAGTACACTAGTTCCCAAGTTCAATGCCACGGCTCGCACTTCTGAGTTTATCGAAATTATCACTTGCTTACGGTGAAGGAAAACGTAGTGGGGAAATCTGCATATATATCTTAGAAATCTCTGGACGTGAAAGATTGTGGCCTGAATCCTCCTTGCAATGAGGGGAGGTCTATGACCGGGTGTGGGACATTAAAAGCACTCATTTATAATTATCTTAAATTTTTTTATAAGCTCAAATCTTTGCTCGCATTCTGTTCTATTTTAAAACAAACTGAGTCTGTGAATACGGCCAACATAAAAGCTGTTCCTCAAATACATTGCTCACCTAGTACTTACATACTTGTTTCTTTCAAACTTCGTTATTCTAGCATTTATTTTTTCGCTAAAATATGCCCGACCGCGCGGTGGTGCATAATCTAAATAAATAAAATATTCAATAAATTGGTATCGCTGACAGCGCGAGGGTGTTCCCGACTTTAGAAAGCTATTCAGATCCTGTTTGTGTTGTTTCATTGTTCTTGAAAACGCGGTTTTAATAACACAACGCGGTAACAAAATATTCGGGTTTAATATTAGCATGTGAATAGGAACCATTGGAATTCACGAATATAAATACATATCGCCAGACAAACACACCAACTGTATGGTCCCAAACTAAGCAAAGCTTGTACTATGGGTACCGTACAATGGACTGGGGCGATCCCAGTGACACCCAGACTAGGGCAAATTACGAAAAGGCCATTTCCAAAATTTACCCTGACGGGAATCGGACCCGCAACCACCCGGTGCTGTGAGCCGAGCGGCCTACGCTCGAACCACTGCACCAAGCGGTCGTCAAATGTAGGTAAACATAGATAAGTTAGGTGAAGATGGTAGAGCCGCGCTGTAGCCGGTTGACTACAGATCATATACGGGCAGGCTCGAGGTAGTACCACCCCCTCACAGAAGACCGGCTTAAAGTTGCTATTATAGGTGTGTTTCGTACGATCAGTCAGAGAGCCGGGAGACTAACTCCCCACCCTTCACCACCCTCTGCTACACTCCCTTTTTAGAGCGGCAACGTCCGAGCAATGCATTTCGTATTGAAGTTATCAATAGCCTACGTTAACAACTTAACATCAGGCGTGTCGTTATCTGCCGTCTTTGTTTAATAAAAATACAAAAAAATTGCCATCAAACAGGTATTGTCCGATGGAGTAGGCAATGGTATTTACTCCTAATACTATAATATGGGCCCAATTATACCGGGCACATTCTCCCTTTAGCGAGGGGGGTTCAGACCATAGTTCGATCCCACCCGGGGCAAATTTCGGAAAAGTATGGCCTTATCGTAATTTGCCCAGGTCTGGGTGTCACTGGGATCGCCTCTAGTCTACTATACGGTATCCATAGTACAAGCGTTGCTTAGTTTGGGACCATACGGTTGGTGTGTCAGTCTGGCGATATTTATTTCAAATTTATTTATAGTTCACCGCGCTGGCGAAGTCTGCGTTGAGGAACTTTACACGCCTTCCAAAACACGTGCAGAATTCCTCACGATGTCTTGCTTCACCATTAAGATTCGTACGTTTAAATTTGATCTTAAAAGTGCGAGTCGTGATTTGAACCTGCATACATTGTTGCAAAGCTTGCGTTCAGCCAATCAGCTATCATGGCTTTTATGTTAAAATTAACGGGAAACTGTCTCCATACCTACGGCTCTGCCTACCCTTTGGAGGGGACACTCATGATGGTATTTTGTTCAGAAACATGATAGACTTGTTTACAAACAAAATTTGGGTCAGAAGATTATTTGTACGTTTTGTTATGGTACGGGAATTTAAGCTTTATTTACAACTGTATCAAGTATTTTGTTTGGTTGTAATCTATACATCTATACAAATAAATAAAATTGGAGTGTCTGTTTGTAATGTCAAAATAACACCTTTTCACTAAATGCATAAGGAAGTACATACGACATACGTAGTGTACTCAGAATGTTTTTAGAATCTCATCTTTTTTGTATGAAACACTGGCCAGATATAAATATATCATTAAAATACAATTATTTATAAGTATAAATTCGAACGTTTTAATTTCTTATTTCTCTCCATATTTTTGTACGGCTCATTTCCAAAATCGTGTCTGTATGAAAAATTGAACCTCTCCGAGAACATGTTCGCGCCATGATTTTCTACGATTTCAAAATGTTGCCTAAAACCGGCGGAATCTTTTAGTAGACTTCAAATGGCTTTTTCGGATAAGTGCCCTTTAAAAGCAACCGTATACTACTGGTAAAGTGAATTTAAGCGTGGTAGGCTATCATTGAGTGACGAAAGAAGAGGTGGTCGCCCTGTGACGGCAGTTACAGAAGAAAACGTGCTGACAGTGAAAAAATAATTCAAGAGAATAGGCGTATAACATACGAGGAGATTCAGCAAACGTTGCAGATCGGATCGGGAAGCGTTCACGAGATCCTCCACGTGCACCTTCGCGTGAGGAGCATTGTTCCGCGCTGAGTATCGCACTAACTCATTGAGATCAGAAGCAGGCCCGCGAGGAATGGTGCCGTGATATGATGATTAAATTTAATGCAGGCGCATTTCGGCGTATTTATGATATCGCCACAGGTGACGAGTCTTGGATTTACCAATACGATCCAGAAACAAAGCGCCAGTCAACAGTGAGGCTGTTTCAAAATGAACCAACACCTACCAAAGTGCAGCGTTCTAGAAGCGCAGGCAAAATTTTGATTGCTACTTATTACACTTTAAGTGGGTATCTGGTGTCAATTCCTTTACGGAATCAAAGTAGCATCAATGCCGAGTAGTATACCACAAAATGCTTGCCAGAAGTGTTCGAGGCAGTGAGCAACAAGCGGCCGAAGACGGGGCTCCGCGGGCTACTGCTCCATCATGACAACGCACCCGCGCACTCGGCGCTCACAACTAGGGACCTCCTGGATAGCACACCGGTTAAACTTTTAAGTCATCCGGCTTAATGTCCTGACTTGGAGCCATGTGACTTCTTTTTGTTCCCCAAAATAAAAAAAACAACTGAAAGGAACACAGTTTTCATCGCCAGAAGATGCACTAGCGGCGTTCGAGCGAGGTGTAGAAGAGGTGTCTGAAGATGACTGGAAAAAATGCTTTCAGAATTGGTTCAGACGCATGAAACTTTGTATAGACGCTGGTGGAGAGTACTTTTAAAATATTTAATAAAAAAATGGTATCCTATAGAACTTTTTTTTTTAGTTTCTAGAAATATACTGAGTGCCCCACGTATATAGCAAAAACGCGATTTAAAAAAAAATGTCTGTCTGTATGTTTGTTCCGGGTAATTTCCGAAACGGCTGGAACGATTTTGACGGGACTTTCACTGGCAGATAGCTGACGTTATAAGGAGTAACTTAAGCTACTTTAATTTCAGAAAACAATTAGGGTTCCGCGTAAAAAATAAAAACACATGAAATCAAAGAGTATCTCCGAAACGGCTGGATCGATTTTGACGGGACTTTCACTGGCAGATAGCTGATGTTATAAGCAGTAACTTAGGCTACTTATAGTTTAGAAAAAAAAAACAAATGGGTCCTGTCGCGCGCTCAAAACGCGGGAGCGGGAGCGGTTAAGTTAAATTCCATGCGGACGAAGTCGCGGGCTCAGCTAGTCTTAATTAAAATTGACAAGCATTGTTCACGGAATATTTGCGGAATTCGGTATGTGGGTTGTGGGTATCATTATGAGTTGTTATTAATAATAAGCTAAAGGAGGGGAAGCCCCCCTTCTGTCCCATTCCACTTTAAGTCGGCCACGTGCGAGCAATGCTTTGCAATAATAAGTAATTGTTCCACCATTGAGTTGTTTTATTATTGTATTTTGCTGTTCTCCGGGACTCCACCAGAGTGGTACTTCGGAAGGAGCCTAAGTCACTCCTTATAACATCAGCTATCTGCCGGTGAAAGTCTTGTGAAAATAGGTCTAACCGTTTCGGAGATTACCCGGAACAAATAGACAGAGAGAAAAAAATAAAATGTTTTTTTTTTATAAGTACCTACCGTATATCTCGTAATACTCCTTAATGTATCAAATATGCTGTCATGGCAATTACTTTGTATACAACCCACTAAAAGAAGCTCGTTTATCAGTATTTCAAACTTTCAGAGCACGTAAAGCCCGCTATAGATTCGCTGAACTATAAAATCCGGTTTTGATATTTAAAAAAAAAAACAGTCTAGAAATTCCAAAGCATGTCTCACACACAAACAGAAAGAACAAAAACCGAGTAGGCAGTAGATGCCAGTACATTGAACGGTAGGTAATTGATTGAAGTATAAACGTCAATCCTCACTATGCGGTTTTCAAACTTTATGGGCGATTGCCGACGTTTATAGCCGAGTGCATAGCCGGCTTATTTATGGCCGATGTGAAACGCACTTATGATTAAATCAACTAAGTAGTTATTTATGGGTCTTTGTAGGATATTTTTATATGAGGAATTTGTGGTGCACCTACTCGCGTTTTTAACCACCGACGAAAAAAGAGGGGTATTATAAGTTTAACGTGTGTATCTGTGTGGTGTCTGTCTGTGGCATCGTAGCGCCCAAGCGGATGAACCGATTTTAATTTTGTTTTTTTTTTGTTAGAAAGGTATTCTGATCGAGAGTGTTATTAGCTATGTTTCACGAAAATCGGTACAGCCGTTTGAAAATTATCAGCTCCTTTGTAGTTTAAAAAGTCGTCGCATCGGCTTTTTAAAATTTTCAATATTTTCAGTTATTTTGTGTGGTGTGTATTTATTAGGCACGAGCAAATATAGGCAATTGGTTCATAAATATACCAGTATAATTATTTAATTATGACGTTATACAAATATGACGTGATTTTGGTGTAATTTGATTGGTCAATCTATTATCAGTTTCGGGGTTTATATCCATCTGTAATGTAATAGACAGCCAGAGGCGGATGGTGACTTTATTTTGTACTCATTAAGAGAGGGGATTAATAAATTAATATAATTTCAAGCAGTTTAAAAGCCTCTTTTCTTATTGTATCCATATTGTAGACGCATCCTAAGTTTTATTTTGTTTTCAAACCAATAATTTGACGTCATTGGATGTAATAAAATAGGGCTTTGATATAGATTACACTATGAGATTACAAAATAGTTTTGAGCGAATTATTGAATAACTTTATGATACATCTGTCTGTTTGTTAACGATTGGTATGCAATTGTTGGTATAGTTTATAGTTGGTTGTTTGTAACTATAACTGATTCTGGTACGCACTCACTTGAGTAATAGGTACTGGTAGAATGTTGACAATGCTGTGTCAAAGGCGCTGACATTAGGTTGTCCTCAGGGATCGGTGCTTAGTCCATATTCGTGGAATTTAGGCTTCGTTGACTTCCTCAAGCTACCACTCCCGTGTGGTTGTTCACTAACTGGATATGCGGATGACGGTCTACTGTTGATAGAATCAAATACTAGGGCCGGACACGAGAACCTTGCGGAGTCATGTCTGCGCTTAATTTCTGAGTGGGGCGAGCGAAATCCTCTTACGTATAAGCCTAATAATTATTTAGTTTAAACTTTTTTTTTCCAGCTCAGCTGCGTTCCCGGCGGAAGGCAGCCAAGATGTTGGTCGCTGTGGTCGTTATGTTCGCTGTGTGCTACTTTCCAGTTCATCTTCTATCGGTTTTAAGGTAAAATTATGATACATTGCATTTTCGTCCAAACTATTTTATAGGAAAAATGTAGATCTTCCAGCCAGGCGCGTCTTATGCCTGTCGGGGCGGCTGGTATGTCCCGATGGTTTTTTTTTAAATTGACTATTTGTTGTTGGCCAGAGTGGCCATAACAACTTCACCCGGACAGAGGGCGAGCGCAAGTGTGCTCCAGCCAGAGGGGCAGGGGGGCAGCTAGCTCAAGGGAGCCCCAAGGGACACGAATTGTCGGGGTCTTATATAATATATATTCACGATGCTTGCGAATCTTAATATCGTGATTCAGTTTTTCTATGAAGAATCCGTACGTTGTATTGAGTCGTCGCATTCAGCGCCATCGATCCGTACAAAGACGAAATTCCTCAATCAACCAATTTGGCATACGGTACTGAAACGTCGTCCCTAACTATGGGCTTCATAAGATGGCTCAAGGCCACTCAGAGATAAATAAACGAACACACAATTCTAAAAATAAAATAAACCAGGTTCACGCACGTAAATCGTAAAACGTAATGATTTTCGTCCTTTAGTAGTACATTATTAGACCTTTAGTGACCTGCTGAAAGGTCATAAATGTTAGCCGTAAACGTGACATAGGAAACTAATATAGGTTTATTTTATACTCGCTTTTGCCCGAAATCTCGTTAGTGTAGGTTTTATTTTCTGGTTGTAAACAACAGCGGTATCAACCGGGTTCAACTATAGCAAAAAAAAAAACATTTAGATTACCCTCAAAATCGGTCAAGCCGGAGGAGAAGAATTGACACTGAATTTTTTTTTTTTTTTTATATATTTTTCTTTGCAATCTGTCTCTGCGGACATTCAACAAATTTTTTTGGTTTTAATTTAGAAGGACATGCAGGTCAGTGTTCAGTAACACCGCCCTATTATTATTTTTATGGTAGACAGTCTTTGTGCCTGCCCAATTCTTAGCTAATTAATCAAATCGATTGGAGCTTTTCTCTTTAGTCTTGTAAATTTTAGGTCTTCGTTCATGAGCTCTGTAGCTAAAATATTTGGGTGGTTCTCAATCCTCTTTTTGTACTTTTGAAATCTCTCTTTTATTTTATATAATAAAGATTTATTGGGACTAGTCTCGCCACACACTCCCACCACTGTAACTCCTGTAAGCCAGGATCGACAATGGTGACCAATAATGACGTCGAGGCTTGACCCTCGATGAGTATCTATATATATATAAAAATGATTCTCTATTTCCTTGGTCATCGCATCACGCGTGAACGGATGGAACAATTTCGCTAATTCATTTTTTGTTGTGTTTATTATTGTCAAAAAAATAAGACAGGACAACGTATATCGGTTCACCTAGTAATATATACTACTAGCTGTGCCCGCGACTTCGTCCGCGTGGAATTTAATTGACCAAGTTTCATACAAACTTTCATCCCCTATTTTATGTTATATCTATTTTATCAGTCAGTCAGTCAGTCACCTTTGAGTTATATATATATAGATAAAGATTGATGTATTCAATTCTCTATAATATTTCGCTACCGAATATTCACGATCTTACATCGTTTCGCGGCCCCTCGCCGCCATTGTTCAAGCCCGAACATGATAACACCCGTCAGCTTGCGTATAATTTTGTAAGACCCTTTCATATTTGGGGTGGTTTAGGAGTGGTTTTCATTGGGGGTTGGTTGGTTTGAAAAGTGAAATCTTGCTACTTATTTATAATAGAACTCTCTCTATCCCCCAAGTAATTTCTTATTGTTAAGGAATTTTCTGTATAATTTCTTAGCTATAAGTCATAAATAAAGTTTAGAATCTATACAAATAAATAAAATTGGAGTGTCTGTTTGTAATATCAAAATAACACCTTTTCACTAAATGCATATGAAAGTTCATACGACACCTATAACCAAAACGCGATTATTTTTTTTGTCTGTCTGTCTGTCTGTCTGTGTGTTTGTTCCGGGTAATCTCCGAAACGGCTGGACCGATTTTGACGGGACTTTCACTGGCAGATAGCTGATGTTTTAAGGAGTAACATAGGCTACTTTAATTTTAGAAAAACAAAATTTAAAAAAAATTGTCCTGTCGCGCGGGCTCAGAACGCGGGAGCGGGCTTTTTTGTTAAGTTAAATTCCATGCGGACGAAGTCGCGGGCTCAGCTAGTTCTTAATAAATCTGTAATATTTTAATCGTAGACTTTATACAAGTATTGCATCTGTCAAAACGGAAGTCCAAATGTCTAAGAAACCTTCAATTTGAATGTTCTTACATTTTAATTATTTGAACTATAAAACTAACTAGCAATAAGGACTTAAGCATAATTAATTCCATTAACTTCAGTAATAATATAAGTAGCAGGAAATAACACTGACTGACTGACAGCCAACACCTAACCCAATCATCAAATTTTGCACATAAAATAGGGGTTAAATGATGAAAGTTTGTTTAGAAATGTGTCCGTCAGGCACACGGCTAGCCCAGTGTATAAGGCAATTCAATGATATAGATCTCTGATCTTCGTTCATAATTTCACGCATAGATTCGAATAAAACAAGTCTTAAATAAACCTGAAAAGATAAAAAGATAGCATTAATTACTGTGTAGGTTGGTACCTAAGGAGCAAAAATATGTACTTGATGTTTCAATTCAATTCTATGAAAAACACCCGGTTGATATTTAATGCGAGCTATTATTTTTAAATTTTATCAATCGATTCATAGATTAATGTTCCGAATCAATGTAGAGTCATACCTCGCTTAAAATAATGCAAATGATTTCGAAGTCATCCTGTGTAATGTAAACAACAAACACCTCACAGGAACACACTAGACCGTAAAGCAATGACAAATAAGAATTAATTAGCAATACTTTGCGAATGTTTGCTGATCACAAGGTTGACTTTAATCCTGGTTTTATTCAGTTTGTTACGACTTACGACACCTAACCACTCATGATTTAACGAAATTATGACGGACACACTTCTTTATTTTCAAAATAAAGCCGTTAAAGCGTACGACGAACCTGATTTTAAGCAAGCATCTATAAGCTACGGTTTAGCCTATAGATGCGAGCTATAGGCATTTCAGTTCCTCCATCACAGCCTGCAAGGAATATGAAAACTTGTCACCCTGTGGCTTTGTCGTCATTTATAACCAACAAAGATATTAATACCACTACCTAAGACCCATATTAATATATCGACGTCCAGTCTGAGAGCGATCTTGGAAATGTCATTTTTAAGTAACACCAGTACAAAATGATATGTCAAAAGTAGAGTCAAGACCGCTCTCACACTTGACATCGATTTAGGGTCTAAGTGCTCTGTGTCTAAATAATATAAAATAAATAATTTAGCCCTTTTAACGTCCCACCCCTGGGCACGGGCCTCCCCTCAATACGAGGGCGATTCAGGCCATAATCCACCACGCTGGCATGCGGGTAGATTGGCTAGATTTTTTAAAACAGGTAGGTTTCCTCATGATGTTTTCCTTTACCGTAATCGTATAGAAATTATGATTCGCACATAGATTTCGAAAAACAGGACCTACTGACCTTGTGACCTTGTACCCGTCTAAATGATACGCTCTCCTATTTCAGGTACACATTGGATATAGAACAGAACGACGTGCTCACGTGTCTCGCCCTGATCTCCCACGTCTTGTGCTACGCTAACTCCGCTATCAATCCTCTCATCTATAACTTTATGAGTGGTGAGTCCATCATATTTTCCGTCCACGAAAACAAAGGGATTAGGGTCTTCACATACCAAGTACCGTTGACGCGGCGCTGTAGTCGCGTGATGGCAATACAATTTACACTGAGTACAATTTAGTTCCGTATTTTTCCGCGGGACTTCCTATATGACAAATATACTGTAGCTTAGTTCCCAATTAAGCCCATGTTAATTCTCCGTACATTGAAACCTTATCTAAATGCATTCTTAAAAACAACAATAAAACTAAAATTGATCTACTTGTTTGTTTTATAGGGTATTTATTTATGATTCTTAGTTTTAGTTTGCATTAATATAAACAACAAATAATTACTTTGTGATTGTCCTGTACATGTCCTGTCTGTGTTTAAATCTTAATTTTTAATTTATTTTCGTTTTACACTGGCCAAACCCTCCAGTGCATACCGTGTATTCGCCTCATTTGACATCGGCAGAATTGTACAAAAGGACAAAGCCCTTAGCTTAGCTTTTGACAGCTATTATGCCAATTATGCCTATTGCCATTATATCGAGCACGTTCCTCAATACTTTGTTATTAAACTGGTCCCGCCACACACTCCCACCACTGTTGCTCCTGTAAGCCAGGATCAACAATGGTGTCCAAAATGATTACGTCGGTGTTCGCCCACGTCGAGTGCCAGGGAAATGCAAAATTGTCTTGAAAAATAAAAAGAAAGATTAAGAAGAGATGTAATAAGATTATCATTTTTTTTTTGTTTTATTGATTGTGCACTTTATGTGCACAATCCGCCACTTTTCTTCTGACGTAATCAGAATCCTTATTTAGGTTTGGGTTGCTTGTCTTAATGAATAAGGATTGTAGGACTACATAATTTTGAGTTTATATTTTTGTGCTATGTAAATTGGTTCAACTGATTAAGGTTTTAATTATATAATTATATATTTTATTTATTTTCTCTATTGTGGCTGTTATTATTATTCTTCGGGTTTGGTGTTAGTTTTTAATCATTGTTAATTGATTGTTAGTTTGTAATTTTGTATGTGAATAGAAAATCAATTTCGTTTCTCTTATTATTATTAATTATATTTTCTTATCTTATCCCTATCACTGTTTTGTTCTAAGTCATAATTTCGTACCTTACTTAATAACTGATCCATGATAACTAAGCACGAGTTTACGCGAGCGACTTCTCTTGTTTCTTACTTGTATAATATGCATGTCAGGGCAACCTTCAAGTAAGTCAGCACGTTGGTAAGACACATATACTTGTATTATACTTATAATTTTATCGGAGTATGACTTGTTGGTTGTCTAAATCTATACAAATAAATAAAATTAGAGTGTCTGTTTGTAATATCAAAATAACACCTTTTCACTAAATGCACATGAAAGTACATACGACACCTATAGCAAAAACGCAATTTAAATTTTTTTTGTCTATCTGTCTGTCTGTCTGTGTGTTTGTTCCGGGTAATCTCCGAAACGGCTGGACTGATTTCGACGGGACTTTCACTGATAGATAGCTGATGTTATAAGCAGTAACTTAGGCTACTTTTATTTAAGAAACAAAAAAAATGGGTCCTGTCGCGCGGGCTCAGAACGCGAGAGCGGGCTTTTTTGTTAAGTTAAATTCCACGCAACGAAGTCGCTGGCTCAGCTAGTAAATAAATAAACTTCTTTCTTCCAGGAAAATTCCGCCGCGAATTTCGCCGAGCGTTCTGCTGTTCCTCCACTCCGGAGCACGAGAATTTTACCACCCTGACGCACATCACCACTTCGAAGAAGCGAACCAGTGGCACAAACTTTAATTCTAAGAGTTCCGGGCATAAGAACGTTAGTAGCACCACTTTTGTAACAGGACACAAAGATAGGTATATATTAGCTTAATTAAAGGACTGCTTGGTCGTTATTGTGAAGGAATGAGAGGATGAGGGTGGAAAGAGATGGGAAGTACGTCACAGTATCAGAATTAAGGCTAAAGCGCCCATGTAGCCCGCGAAGTTCAATTTTTTTGAGTTCTTTTAGATTTTTTTCAAAATCTGACAATAATAAAAGGCACATTTTGTAATTCGCGAAAAAGACCATGTGCAGTGCATTTATTAATATATCCAACTTACTCTAAAACATTTCAAGAACGACAGCTATCCAGATAATCTGGCAATTTTTGTATATTTAGTGATTTACTAGTATCATATCCACCGTGATAATATTTAGAGTAAAATAAATGTATTAATAAATGCACTGCACACGGTCTTTTTCGCGAATTACAAAATCAGTGTTTTATTATTGTCAGGTTTTGAAAAATATATAAAAGAACTCAAAAAATTTGAACTTCGCGGGCTAGACAGGCGCCTTCACCTTAAGATGTGACCGTCATAAAACTAGGAATTAGGAACGGTATGAAAAATAACCTATTTACATACTATTGTCTATGATTCTTCCGCCCATTCGGAATGACATTTTCCAAATTACAAATTCTTTGGATTTTTCTAAGATTGGTATACTTGTCAGTGAAGTTCGAAACATCTACACCATTTTCCTGGCACGGGTAATATGGGGCAGGGTACAAAAAGGCGGTTGAAGGAAAATAAAAAGTTTTGTGTAGAACTTTCTGTGGAATGTTTACAGCAAAACACAGTATAAGGGACAGAAACTCTATGGTTACTTAAAAAATAATAATTTGTGAACAATCATGAACACTGGCCTAGACCGACGTTTTTGAAGCTTTTTTATAATTTTGAGGATGTATTTTTATTTCGATAATGGGAATCTAAAAATGGTACATGTTGAATGATAATGATATGATTGTATGCGGAGGATGAATGTCTATAAAAGGCGTCGGTTTTATATGTTATAGCACTCTGGGTATAAGAATATCTTAAGAATTGTTAAGTACTTATTCGTAACTCTAGTCATAGTTTTCCATTGAATGTTAGATATTAAAGGTCTATCATCTTAGGTTTGCTTGTGTGATTTTATTTTGTATTTTGATCTGTGAATTAAATATTTTGCGAAACTTAAATAACTTTATTTTTGTTTTGTGCGCTGTAAGTACCCTTATTTAATAAAATAATCTACTATATAAAAATAAGTCGGGTTTTCCTTCCTGACGCTATAACTCCAGAACGCACGAACCGATTTCCACGGTTTTGCATTCGTTGGAAAGGTCTCGGGCTCCGTGAGGTTTATAGCAAAGAAAATTCAGGAAAAATTTCAACAGAACGCGGACGGAGTCGCGGGGCACAGCTATTTATAGTATAAAATGTGGTATGAAAACACTATTCCATTTGAATACCTCTTCAACAATACCTTAGATTACCCCACATGATGAGGTAACTAAAAATAAAAAAATATCCCCTCTTTCCATGTTCGGGGAGTTAGGTACAGCAAAAAAGAGATTTTGTAAAATTTTATTTATTATTTTTTTCTGAACCTAATTTCATCAAATTCCGTAAAATACTGTTGATGTTATGACACTGTGACAGACTGGGGTGGACGGACGGACGGACTGACAGCGGGGCGGATGGACTGGATGATCTTATAAAGGTTCCTCATAGGGACTACGGAAATCCAAAAAAAATTTTTCGTTGTTTGTACCTACTGTTTACTTCTCGTTCAGCGATCATCTTCCCGGGGTCTGCAAGATATTGCCGCCCAATTTAATATCGGTATATTAATTGATAAACAACGAAATTACTAATTGCTTATGATAGAAAATAAATTAGGTACAAACGGTATCAAAATCTTAATTTTACTAAATTACGATTGGTTTACGGATTGTGTTGGCGCCCCTAAACTATATAATGAGTGAGTAAAAGTCGGAAAACAATAACTCTAACTCGCAATAACAATATTTGCAGTTCCGGAAAATTTCACTAGATGGCGTAAGTAACCACAGTGCTTGGTGGATGAAAATAATTTCAAGTGTAGTTTGAACCCAGTGGCGCCACCAAACCATCACATAAAAAAATGATATGTGTTTCCACAGCATAGTTCTGGAAAATTTCAGGAGATGGCGTAATCTTACGTAAAAACTGAATGTTGGATTTCATCTCGGAACGATTTGTTTGGAGAACAAATCATTATGTTGTAAATTGTATCTTGCTGTCAAATGGCGGAACACTTAATTTATATAATATGTTCAGCCGAAGTCCGAAAGTGTTTTCTTTGCCACTCATATACAAGTACATAATTATGTTTTTTAAGATGGCAACAATGCTCATTTCAAAGCAATTTAGGTATTTGATTTCTATTATCAAAGATTAAGGTAGGTTTAAATACAATTTACAAAGCAAATTATTTCGGTGGTAGAAGGTAGAACCAAGCTACGCCTGGCTTGACCGGGTAGTACCACCCTCTGACAGAATATCGTTGTAAAGCTGTTATCATAGCTGCGTTTCATAAGATGAGTGAGCCAATCAGGAGCTCAACCCCCCTTCCCCACCATTTCAATTCGGCACCGTGCGAACAATACCTTTGGTATTGCAAGCATCTATAAGCTACGATAACTGCTTAACATCAGGCAGGTTGTACAGATTATTTGCCGACATTGTTCTATAAAAAAAGTGTTCAACAATATTACAAAGTTTGAATGTTAATAAATTAAAGGCAAATGAATCTTAAAAAAAAAACAGCTTTTAAGTAATTGCCCTAAATATAAGAATTTAATTTCAATTAAATCAAACCCATCATTTTAGTTAATGTATTACACAATTAATTGAAAGATTTAAAAAAGCTGGTTTCTATATTTCAACATACATACATTGCAAGTTAAATAAAGGCTTGTAAAAACAAGTAGGTGCCTATATACACACATCAGTAAACAGTTTGAGATGCAAGTTCAAGCGCCTCATGTACTGAATCGGTCCAGTTCCACGGTGATAAGGCGCTAACGACTCAGTCTAGACTAGGATAACAGTTTTGCTATAGCGTCTAAGAACCGTGAAAGTGTGATTTTTCAAGTAAAGCTAAATCTGAATACCTAGAGTGAAGTGTACTATAAAGTTTACCTAGAAAATTGCTAAGTAAATAAGAAATATCGCCAGACTGACACACCAACTGTATGGTCCCAAACTAAGGAATGCTTGTACTATGGACTGGGGGTGATCCCAGTGACACCCAGACTAGAGCAAATTACGAAAAGGCCATTTCCGAAAGGTGCCCCGGCGGGATTCGAACCCGCAACCACCATGTGCAGTGAGCCGAGCGGCCTACCTCTGAACTACTTCGCCAATCGGTCGTCATCGTCGTCAAGTAAGTCCATTATTATATTCCTGAAGTGTTTAGTAAGCGTCAACCGAGAAGTTCCGGATTCGATTCCCATCCTGGCCGTTGAACTATTGATGTGAGCCCGCTCTTAGCACAATTAGCTTAGACCCCTTTAGTTTAGTTGGAGAGGCTTTTTTTTTTTTTTTGATATGACTATAATATGTTGTTGGCCAGAGTGGCCATAACAACTTCACCCGGACAGAGGGCGAGCGGAAGTGCGCTCCAGCCAGAGGGGCAGGGGGGCAGCTAGTGTTTTTTAATATATAGGTTTGTTTTTTGGGACTAGTCCTGCCAGACACTCCCACCACTGTAACTCCTGTGAGCCAGGATAATAATAGGTAGGTAATATATAGGTATAACAAAGCTTGTCTGTGCCATCGTAACCGATGATCGACTACTCGTACTAGTAATATAATATCATCATATTTTTGTAAGTAGTAATACTGTAAAAATTACACCAAAAATTGTTACTCAAACTCACACCCAAAATTGTTTTTATTCATGCAAGCCAATAAAGCATTTACCTATGAATTGTCAGAATCTACCACCGGTACGAAATGCTGCTTCCACTGAGAAGATCCGGCAAGAAAGTCATTGGTTACTCTTTTCATTGAATAAAATATGGTGTACATGTTTACTATTGATTTATCTACTCTTAGCAATTTTTATGAACTAATTTATGGTAGAGTAAATATTGCTCCACTAAGAAAGCAATCCTGAAAGTCAAAGAGAACCTTCTCCTTTTTGAAATCGGTTGAAAATGTTCACTTTCAAAAAATGATCATTTTCCTCAAATGGCCACTATTTGCCAAATTTGGTGGCGTGTGGGGCAACATAGCTTTATTTAAGTACTAGCTGTGCCCCGCGACTTCATCCGCGTAGTATTGGATTATTGGGTTAAGAAGTATCCTATATGTTAATCCCGGTTATAATCTATCTGTGTTCCAAATTTCATCCAAATCCGTTCAGTAGTTTTTGCATGAAGGAGTAACAAACATACATTCATACATACATCCACACTCACAAACTTTCGCATTTATAATATTAGTAGGATATTATAAAAAAGCTTCATGTTAACAGAGGGTGATGTGAAAATATTCTTTGATGTTCGAAGATTGCGACGATTGATCTTTACCTTACACCGGATATTACTTTTTACGTCAAACACACATACGTAAAAATCTTACCTATTTTCATTTATCACTAGAGCGCAACGTGCCAGTAATACCTTTAGTATTGCGAGCATCTATAGGCTAAGTTTAACAGCTGAACATCAGGCCGGTCGCAATGCTTGTTAACCGACTTAAAAAAAATCGTCTATAGATAGATTCAACTTTTTATACCTACAGTGCCCATAGTAATAATATAGTTATTGAGGAGAATGTGAATATTTTCTGGCTTCGTGCCGACCACATCGTTGTCGGGGATGATGCGACTTTTTATGGTCACGAGTAGCTGATGGGAAATCTTAAAAAAATACCAGTGTCGTCTAGGGACGCCCGAAAGAAGCGAAGCTTTATAGTATAAAGCATAGGTCGCCGCAGCTCTGATGTTATGTAATCGTGTTACGCTACTGACGCTTAGCACGCATAGAGTGGCGCCGCCGCGAGCGCCCCGAACGTCCGTATAGAAACTTCGCTTCAAAAAACAGCAAAGTTTACCTTATACAAAGACGCATTGGTACAACAGAACCCTAAAAGTCCTAAAATCCAAGTGTTACACAGATGACATTAAGTCGTGATTCCTTTTTTTACGTTTTCGAGCCCCTCCTTCAATATGCATAGATTAAACATCAGTACGTCAGCCCAATTTCGGCTCTATAATAAAATAAATCGAATATCGTCCTCGATATCAAATTAGAATTAAACATTTCGATATATTTTTTACGTACTTACTGTACGCATGTAGGAAAACCATACGAATGTAGTTCAGCGGATATGATTTTTTATTTCGATTAAATTCGTGCGGGTTCCAAAACAATTTAACTTTTCCCCGAGTCTTGTCGAGGGCCGAACCTCGACGTCATTATTGGTCAACATTGTCGATCCGATCCTGGTTTACAGGAGTAACAGTGGTGGCAGTGTGTGGCGGGACCAGTCCCATTTTAAATCAGTGGATAAAGTCCTGAGTATCTACGTGTAGGAAACTGCACATCAATGTTATTTTACAAATCAAAAATAAGCAAATCTTGTGGCTATTTGACTGGGACCATCAATTAAATAATTTGATCCGATGATCCCAGTGACACCCCGACTAAGGGAAATTACGAAACGACCATTTCTGGAATTTGTCTCGTTAGAAGATACGTGCAGTAAGCCCAGCGGCCTATGCTCAAACAAAACCAAGCAATCGTCAAATTATGAACTCATCAAAAATAAGTAATTTATAAAATCAATGTAGACTGGAAGCGACATGAATGTAATTAGGAAAATAGTAGAAACTATCCCAAATTTACAGTGAGCTTGGCCACCCTACTCTTAATATATGTGCGATGAATTTAGTTATTGAATTTACATACATACACATAAAAGTACTATCCATAGTCTGGCACACACAACCTAGTTATTTTTTATCATACACATTTTTATTATTATACATAAATTATGATGGTGAGTACATCATAAGAATAAGAAAAGGACATCATATAATGTTGCCTGTTTTATGTTGGCATCAAATCGATACTAAACTCAATTCGACATATTATCTAATATATTTTTTCTGTCTTGATCATAATCATAGAGATATTTTTAAATTAATTTATTTATTTAAGCAAATTTCTGAGTTTATCAAGAAAGATAAAGTTTTTAATAGATATTTTTTATATAACAAAGTCAGCAAACAAGCGTTCCACCAGAAGTTAAGCAGTAACCGTAGCTTATAGATACTTCAAATACCAAAGGCATTGCTCGCACTTTGCCGACGTGAAGGGAAGTGGGAAAGTGTTGGGCTTCCGGCTCTCTCACTGAACATACGAAACGCAGCTATTAATAGCTACTTTACACCGTTCTTCTGTGAGAGCGTGGTGCTACCCTAGGCGGGACAGCCCGTGTATGAGCTCGGCTCTACCAGCGTAGAGAATACTAGACATATTTTTTTCGTAACACATAATATAGGGAGGCCAACCCGCATGACCAACATAATAAATTAGATTTATTTTATTCCTCGCTCTGACAGCTGCTTCTTCAATTATTCCACTGCGCCGTCAACTATTCCAAAGGACATTTGAATGGCCAACAGGATTACCAACATTTGGAGCTTATAAGAAAACATAATAGCTCCAATTTGTTTGCACAGAATATGGAATAAAGGTTCCTTCGTGTTGGTTAAAAAATGTTCCATATTTATCTGGCTATATTTCTTCGTTAGAATAAATTTGAGGAAGATATATCAGACGCTGTATCCGACTGTACCTAAATTGCTTTATTGCTTTTTGTAATGAACGATAACTTTGAGATGATGAGATGGTTTGAATATTTTCATGATTGTACATTATTATACCTACATGCAAACTAAATAAGGTCTTATATTAATTATACAAGATTTTTAAATTGTGTCTTAGTAAATGACGACCACTTGGCGCAGTGGTTCGAGCGTAGGCCACTCGGCTCACTGCACATGGTGTTTGCGGGTAAGATTCCCGCTGGGGTAGTTTCGGAAATGGCCTTTTCGCAATTGGCTCTGATCTGGGTGTCACTGGGATCGCCCCCAGTCCATCTTACGGTACCCATAGAACAAGCTTTGCATAGTTTAGGACCATACAGTTGGTGTGTCAGTCTAGAGATATTTATTAAATACGTATGCATCGCATTGGCCCGGCCACGTGTCCTACAGGTTTTGGGTACGCTTCAAGCGAATGCACACATCGCCAGAAGTATTAATGTGAAGGAAATTGGGTATTATAGGGGTCGGGCCCGCTTGGTGTATACAGCACGGCCACTGAAACCCGCTACCCCGATCTGGTGGTAGTTTTACCCCCACCATCTCTTTCGGCAGCGGCCCAAGCCGAGGTCGTGCCCCATGTGGCGCCCTTGAGCTAGCTGCCCCCCTGCCCCTCTGGCTGGAGCGCACTTGCGTTCGTCCTCTGTCCGGGTGAAGTTGCTATGGCCATTCTGGCCAACAACATTATAGTCATTAAAAACAAACCCGCTACCTACTAGTCTCAAGGGAACATGTAATCTTGTAATTAAAACGGTTACAATAATGGGGTAAGGACTACCGAAACACGTGAATCAGTTAGTAAACACCGATCGCAGATTGCACCGTGTTGTATGTAACTTCTTATCGTATGCGTTTCCGCTTAGGCGTTGTCCATATAGCGTTCGATTTTTCTATTCGGACCACTGCTTTGCTTTATCTATGGGGGAAATGTTCCCTCCCACCCTAGATCAGAGGAGCCTCAAGAATCTACATAAAAACACCCTATTAACACACCAACTGTCCCAAACTAAGCAATTCTAGTATTATTGATACCGGATAATGGTCTGGGGGCGATCCCAGTGACACCCATACCGGGGTAAATTACGAAAAGGCCTTTCCGAAATTTGCCCCAAAGGGAATCGAACTTGCAACTACCCGGTGCAGCGAGACTTAATAATAGACATGAATTAATATGATATTAGTTATCTATACATACTTTGAAAAGATTATTGGGAAGTTTCGCTTATAATAGCTGATAAGCAAAACATAAAAAAATGCAAGAAAAATAATTTAAAGATTTCTGGCTTGCCGGAGGTTTGATGACGTCAAATGTATGTTATATTTAAACCATTGATAAACATTTTGTTCTTTACGTTTTTGAGTTTTTTGTCTATACACTTTTAGCCCACCCCTGTTATAGACATTTTTCTTAATTTGCCCTAGTTTTATTGTTACTGTGATCATTAGTGTTACTGTGACCACCTCCTGTCTATTTGCACGAGACCCATAGCTATAACGTTGCCTAAGTTTGAGAATTAAGACGTTCCGCAATCAAAATAAAAAAATCGCCAGCGCCAATATGATCGCGCCCTAAACAAACCTGCCTCTACAAACAACCGATTCTCCACCATTCCTCACGAAACCTCCAACACAAAATGTTGATCAAACCAATACTCCTCTTATTCCTACTCAACAGACATGCAAACAGTCAAGCAGACATAGACAACGAGATCAAATACAACGAACTAGACGAACACACGCTCGTCACGGAACCTGGTGTGTTTCCTTACATGGCGGCCATATTGAAGAAGTCTACGTATATAAGTGCTGGCGCGTTGATTGATGAGAACTGGGTATTGACAGCGGCTGATTCTTTGTTCTTGTAAGTTACAACTTTTTTTATCTAGGGCTGAAATGTGGCAAATACAAACCAACGGAAAATATTTATACTATCAGAGAATATTTTTTGTGGTAAGTACTTACATTATCTTTAACATTTAGGTACTAAGGGGCCATTAACAATTTCGTGCATTATTAAAATACATTTTATATTAGTTTTGTAATACTAAACTAATTATGCTATACATTTTTTAGCCCCGACGAAAAAAGAGGGGGTGTTATAAGTTTAACATGTGTATCTGCGTGTCTGTCTGTGGCATCGTAGCGCCAAGCGGATGAACCGATTTTAATTTTGTTTTGTTAGAAAGTTATTCTGATCGAGTGTTCTTAGCTATTTTTCATAAAAATCGGTTCAGCCGTTTGAAAATTATCAGCTCTTTCGCTGTTTGAAAAGTCGTCGAATCGGGGGTTTTTAAATTTTCAATTTCGAGTTATTAATGATATTTTTGTAGTAGATATAACTGAACACCATTATAAAACCATTTCAAATTGATTACTTTAAATTTCTGTTTCGGCATTATTATTAACATCTTGACTATATCTTTACAGAATCCGTGAATCCTCAAGAATCATCCGAGTAAGGCTTGGGAGTATCAACTACAGGAAGGGTGGTCTGCTGCTACCAATCAAATACTTCGAAATCCATCCTTATTTCGACGATAAAAAACCTATTTTCGATCTGGCATTAATCAGGCTGGCTGAGTCGGTCAGGTTTACTCTTAACATGAAAGCTATCAAATGGCAAAAGGCTGTGAAAGAGACGGATACAACTCATTTCATCGTGACCTCTTGGACTCTACCGACGGTAAGATTTTCCGACTGCTTTATTTTCTAGTATAAAAAACATTAGCGTTTTTTCCGTGCGAATGTAACCTTAGGTATCAGATTGTATAGCTTCTGACTACCCCTAACTACTATCTACTTAGCAAAAATGATAGTGTGACAATAGGGACGCTTCAAATAGGTTAAGTAAATTCTTTTTCACTACTCATACTCTGAAAGTAGGTCTGAAGTTGCCTGAGGAGCGGGTTAAGAGTAATACTTTTCTGGCCCGGGAGAATCGCTTTCAACTGACAGCTGTCAAATTATAAAAAAAAAACTAGTTCCATTTCACATTTCTATGGAACCATGTTCAAACTTTTTCTACAGTCACTCAATTACAGCACGATGTAAAATTGAAATAACATAAAGTTAAGTATTAATTAAAGAATATATATTTTTAAATGACTTAATTATAATTTAGTTTCAACAATTTCTTTAAAATAACTTAGATTTGGGCGAAATATTTAAAGATGAAAATGAAAAATAATGGCTAAATAATGAAGTTGGCCGGCCAACGAAAAAAAAACAAAATAGGCGGCAATCCGATCTTTATTTTTTTTTTGTCGTAGAGTATTGTTCATTCTTCCTTGTATTATTTCTTTAGCCAATTCCTGTTTTTATTTTTACTTTCCTTGTATTCGTAATGAAAAGCACAGTGTTTACCTCGGGTGAAAGACTTATTTAGTCCCTCGAACTATTAGCGCCCTCGCTACGCTCGGGCGCCAAACCCCGTCTCGGAACTAAATAAGTCACTTTCACCACTCGTGTAACAATGTACTATTAAAAGGATAAGATGGATAGAAGGTAAAGGATAATATAAACTAGATAGGGAAAAAAGTTAAACATAGGGAATCTGTATATGAAGAGATATGAAAATAATGTATACGAAGAATATTTAAAATACGATGTTTATCACTTGCTTACGGTGACGGAAAACATCGCGAGATTTGAATGTCTTATAAAATCTAACCATTCGAAATACATTATGAGATCCAACCGGCACTGAGCCAGCTAGCGGATTATGTAGCCCGCCCCCCCTCGAATTACTGGAAGGCCTATGCCCGGGAGAAGGACATTAAAAAAGGCTAATTATTATTTGTAATATTCCAGTTCTACTCCGAAGAAGTGGGCCATTTGACATCCATGGAGATGATCAAAAGGCGTCGGCTGTTATCATTGACCCACCTCCACCCCACGGACCTCGAGGACTGCGTCGAGGAGCTGCAGAGCATCGGGATCAACAGCACTGACAGTGTTATATGTCTGGACACTGGCGTCATGATGGATCCTTGTATGGTGAGAAATCTTTTTATATTTTATGTGTTCCCAGTCCATCCTCATTGGTAACCCAGATGACAGCACTGTGTCAGATCATCACTATAATTTGTTCCAGCTGTGTGTGTTCTTTTTTTTCACAGCCTACATAAAAGATCCTTAGAGGTCATCATGCAATTCGACCGGCATGTTTATGCTTCATTAATTCCACTTGAACCCCTCTTTGGACCCTCTAGGGTCTACGGAGGCTCACTTGGATCCCCAACAAAGGTCAATGGGGGCTCCACGGATAATAGATTATATTACTAGTAATGTGACGTCATCAATTACTAAGAGACTTAGCCCCTTCAGCTGAACTAAATGGTTGCATGGAGATCGAACCTCCAACTTGGCAAGAAGACATTGTACTCTATGCTATATAGTAATAGAGATTAAGTTTAACTGCCAAGAAATGTGGTGCCTCCGCAGCAGTGCGATAGACATCCTTGAGATTTTTGTAGAAAATGTACCCAGTGCCTAAGCAAATAAAGTATGTTTTACCCTTGCATAGACCATTGAGGACAATTAACGCAAATTTTCCGCGGCAGCCGGTTGGGACCATAAATAACAACCACCATAGATAATGTAAACAAAAGTAACTACTAATCTCTTTGGTTGCAACGATCTCAGGCCCGCTTGAATAGTGGAAAGGAGTACCACAAAGAATTTGTTATAATGAGACATTTATTACAAATTCTTTGGAGTACCAGTACTGTTATGTCTATTTCAGAGGGATGTTGGCGCACCAGTGGTGCTGAACGGCATCCTGTGGGCCATAGTGTCCTCGTGGAGGCCGGCCAGCTGCGAGAATGACCTGGCCGGGCCCAGCTTCGGCACACTAGTGGCCCACAGCAATGTCAGCACTTGGATACATTCCACTGTGCATGGGCATAAGTGGAAGTCTAAAGAGTAGCATAAAGTAAAGATATATTATTAATTAAACTGTTTTTAATTCAAACTTCCACCGTCTTATTAATGTTTTTTTTAAAATATAAGCAGTCATAGCGTATTGGTTAAGTACGCGTCTTGCGGGCACCCGGTCCTGGGTTCAAACCCCGGCTCGCACCTTTGGGTTTTGCGAAATCTATGTGCGAATCGTAATTTATATAATATATGAGTATCACCCGCTTACGGTGAAGGAAAAACATCGTGAGGAAACCTGTATGTTTTAGAAAATCTAACAAATTTTCGAAAGACGTGAAAACCGCCAAACCCAGGAGTGGGACGTTAAAAGGACTAAATTATTATTATTATAAGTAAGTAGCTATTATAGCTGCGTTTCGTACGTATAGAGAGCCGGGAGCCCAATCTTACCCTCCTCCCCTTTCTTCCTTCAGGATATCAAAGTGCGAGCAATGCGTTTGGCATTTAGAAGTATTTATTAGGCTAAGGTAACTGCTTAACAGGCAGATCGTACTTGTTTACCGAGTTTGTTATAAGTATATAATTAAGAAAACAATACTTGAAACAAACAAATAAATTCAAGGTTTAATATGTAGTTCGTTAGTTAAACCAACCAGAAGAACAGCTGTCTTCTATTTAATATTTAATGAATCCATACAAGGCCTGTCTTAAAATATTCCACAAATTAGACACGACATTTTGTTACTTTGTTACTCTGTAACAGATTCCCCACAAACGGCCGTTAGATTGGATTCTATGATTGAAACCCCGCACTGAACGAGAGAATGGAACTGAACGAATGAAATATATTTGTAAGTACAATGAGTGGAACTAACTAGTACGAGCAATAGTAATGGGTCCAGGGTTGCTACTCCTAGCAATGATAATAATCGATATATGTATGGTGAAATTCGTATTGTCTAATCCCACTCTAAATTCCACCTTTTTTGCCGTCATATATCGTCTGAACGAACGATAATTTTATGTTGTTCGTTCAGTAATCGATACGACGGCAAAGTGATGGAATTATGAGTAGGATTCGACAATACGAATACTAGGTGATACAAAAAGGGTATACTATTTTTTTCGCAACTTAACTTTGTAAATCTCAAACTATCGGCTTTGTGGGACAGTTGAAGTAGTAAAGGTTTTGTAGAATTGTGAAATCGGTCAACAGCTGTATTCCTATAACACCTTTTGTTTTTCAAGTTCCCTCCAAAGCTGATGGTTTTAGAATTACAAAGTTAAGTTTTGAAAAAAAAAGTATACCCATTATGTGTCACCTTGTATAACGATAATATCGATTATTGTTGCTAAGAGCAGCACCTCAGGGCCCTAACCACGCTAGCTACTCAAATCGTAATAGAAAAGCAAACGCTCGCGATTACGTTTCAAACGCTCCGCTTTTGACATTTTGCTGACACAATACCATCTCAATGTCAGTAGAAATCGTGAAGCTCGTGTCGGCAAAACGTCAAAAGCGGAGCGTTTGAAACGTAATCGCGAGCGTTTGCTTTTCTATTACGATTTGAGTAGATAACGTGGTTAGGGCCCAGGTCTGTTAACGACTGTCACTCGACTCGACTCATTCGACTCGCAAGACGGCGCTGCTTGCGGGGATTGGTCCACTCACTTTCCTCTTAACAACATTGTCGTCAAATACTATTCATTTACTTAGCATGGAAGGCATCACACCAAAGCAATTATCTTTTTATCCACCCCTGTTTTATCAATTATTATTTTGGTTTGTAAACGTTTAATTTGATGTAAGTATGGGTAGGTATGCACACCCCACTAAACTAGCTTTCTCATTTTATTTAAATACCTAAATCTGAGTGAGATTTGATTTTATTTACTATTACTTATTTAGTGACAATGGTGTTGCCTGCTCATATTTTTTTTTATGCTGTTCCTGAGAATGTACACCATCTTTAATTCATTGAAAAAAATAATTATTGAGTTTCTTGCCAGATCTTCTCAGTGGAAGCAGCATTCCGAACCGGTGGTAGATTCTGACCATTCATAGATGCTATGTTGGATTACGTGAATAAAAACAATTATGAGTTTTTTTTATACGTCAATATGACCTATCGCGTATCTGAATACGTCACTTTTGACAGTTTTCCCTATAGAAAAACTGTCAACTCTGTGAAACCCGAATGTGAGTTCAGTCGAGCGACACTCGTTAACAGAGTATGCGTAATGGTATGTGTGTTTGAGCACTAACATGTTTGGATAAATAACATTGATTACCTACCGTAAAACATATTTGTTGGCCAAAAAATTCAAATGACCATGGGCGTGATTAAGAGAATTTCAGGCCAATTTTGTAATCTTCAATGAGAGTTTATTCTCCAAATAAATTTCTTTGGACAGATTTGGCATACAAAATGTGTTAACTATTTACTCAGACGAAAATAAAAACTTAGGCAGAGCGCGTAGAACTATTAACTGAAGCCAGCGAAATTAATATCTTATGGTATCAATCTAGTATTCTTACTTACGTAAAATTACTTATTTATTTTGTCATTAGACGTGCTACAGATCGCCGATCGCAAATAGCGATAAGCAAACCTAGATAAAGAAAATGCGGATTGATACTAATTGGTATTACTTTTGCTAGTTTCTCTCGCTAGTTGTACGCGAGATACGTTATTTTCGTCTGAGTTCATTTCAAGCATAAACTTTATCCAAGGACAGGGAAATCGGTCCTAAAATAGGTATGTAATTACAATTTTTATAAATAATAATAATAATAATTTAGCCCTTTTGACGTCCCACTGCTGGGCACGGGCCTCCCCTCAACATGAGGGGGATTCAGGCCATAATCCACCACGCTGGCCCAGTGCGGGTTGGCGGACTTCACATGTCTTTCGAAAATTGGTTAGATCTTCTAAGACATGCAGGTTTCCTCACGATGTTTTCCTTCACCGTAAGCAAGTGATAATCATAGAGAAATTATGATTCGCACATAGATTTCGAAAAATCCAGAGGTGCGAGCCGGGATTGGAACTCAAGACCTGGTGCCTGCAAGACACGTGCTTTAACCAATCGGCTATCACTGCTTTTCAATTTTTAGAAACCATAATATCTAGCATTAATAATAGTCTATTAATTCCTATGATTCCTCATTTAATTAATCAAAATTCTAAAACAATGCTTGTGTAATAACCGTATGATGCCGGCAGCGATAGATTGACAATGTGACAATAGAGATGCGACCCGTACCCGCCTAGAGGGGTTCCATCGATTACATAATCAATATCCACAGGCCTACCAGGAAATCAGCTACGATGACCCTTGATATAAACAATAGGTACCTACCGAACCCTCATCGGGTAGGTCTGAGAATCGGCTACTATCTATCTTTCATACCCCTAAATGTTAAGGGTGGTCCACATTCCACGCGGACGGAGTCGCGGGGCACAGTTAGTATATATATATTTTTCTTATTAGCAAATAAAGCAAGGTGATCGACTACCTTAATTATACTTTTATACCTTATAATATTTTTTAAGACTTAACTAATTAATTAAAATTAAATGCCTCGGCTAATCATCAAAATCTGGTTGTCCAAACTCGAACGAAATTGTGTTAACTAACATTGTTAAAATCAATCTACTTAACTACAAATCATGTTATGAAAGTACATAAGTTTCACTAGTTGTGTGTGCGCTGCAGTCTACTGGCTGTGTAAAGTTCACTGATTCAGCACACATTGAGGTATTTCGGCGAAAACACTGTATATATTTTTTAATAAAAATTGGCTTGTTCCTTTTGCATCCAATGGTAAACACGGAGGAATTGGTGAAAGTTCCATAAAAAAAAGATTTTGAAGATTGCGAAAAACAGCAGCTAATATTTTTATACAGCTCCCGAGAATCGAACCAATATTTTATTCCCCTTATTTATCTTGAAACTCTAGTATGACAAACTCGACACACATTGATAGACAGTTAATCGGTTTAGAATGTCAGTACAAGCCTAATTGACATTCGAAATTGTAATTTTTTTCCACATACAATTTTACAATAGTTTTTTCATATTTAGGGGTTTAAGTCGTTGGTTCTTGTTGGTTACTTGCAGGTGTACTTTGTGTGAAAAAAAGGTTAACTTTATTCTAATTATCTAATTTTGTTTCCGAACTTTAAATTAAATCAAAAGAGAATTAATTTACGGTCGCAAAAGGAACACACCAATGATCCTTCATATGAGTTGATTGATAGTAATACTTTGTGTATTTTGAGTGTTAACCGAAAATTAACGAGGATCAGCAATCAGGCGTCTAATGAAAGTAGTTTATTTTAATTATTTTAGTTGTAGTGTAACGAGAGGCTGCGTGATTAGTTTAATGACTTCACTAGTTTGCTACCTTACGGCTTTCTTTATGTGAAAGAGGCGATGTATGACTTGCTATAAGGCCTCCATTTTGGTTTTCCAAAGTGGACGGTCACATTTTTGTATTGTATTGTTATTAAACTTGAAACTGGCGAAAAACCTATTAAACTGGGTGGGTTATATTTTAAATTAAGAAGAAGAACTTGCTATTTAACCAAGAAGACGTTGATTTAAATCATGACTAACATAACGGACATATTCATTTAGTTTGGTAGAGCTTTAATACCTACTTAAATAGACTCAAAGGAAAAATTAAAAATGTCATAAGAATTAAAACAAAATGTTTCTTCAGTTAGGCCAAACAAAACGGCTATGTGCACTTATGGAATGTAAGAATCTACAATCGGCTCGCAATGCTGCTTCCACTGAGAAGAACCGGCAAGTAACTTAATAGTTACTCTCTCATTATCTCGTAGGATGCTGTCTGTATCCATTACTTGTTTCAATTCAACCTTTGTTTACCACATTTGGTACATCTGAATGAATGCGGTCTGTACCGTTTATAATAATCAGTATTTAACCATGTTAACACAATAAACCTCTGGACGACCGCTTGGCGCAGTGGTTCGAGCGTAGGCCGCTCGGTTCACTGCACATGGTGGTTGCAAGTTCGATTCCCGCCGGGGCAAATTTCGGAAAAGGCCTTTTCGTAATTTTCCCACGTCTGGGTGTCACTGGGATCGCCCCCAGTCCATTGTACGGTACCCATAGTACAAGTTTGCTTAGTTTGGGACCGTACAGTTGGTGTGTCTGTCTGGCGATATTTATTTATTATACTGTTGGTGTGTCAGTCTGGCGATATTTATTTTATTTCATAAAATCGCTTTCGCTTATACCTCATTATGTCACACGCTGAAACAATACTCCTAAAGAACGCTTACCCCCTCTTTGTAAGAGGAAATATGGTGTGTGGTGGTATCCTTATCTCTGCCATATTGTATGAATATCTTATAGCGCACGCCACGAACCTTCATGTGGAGATTATTTGTGGAATTCAGTTCAATGGAGCTTGTTTTCCTTTAAATTTGTAGAGTGTTCCTGGTAATTTGTGAAATTCCTTAAGTATTAGAAGAGCTAATGGGTATGCAATAACTTATACTCCACCACTTTGTTATACGAAATTCAGTATTTTCTCAAGATATTTTCAAATTTTGTGATTCTCAGTTCAGTACGGAACTGAACCCTTATAAAGCGACATTCGATATCGTTCAAACGAGGCGAATGGCTTCAAAATCCTTTCAATGGAACCTTTATTGAAAATGGGCTGAATACAAAATGGGAGCAGTTAGATAAATGGAGAGATATCGGTGACCGCTGTTAAGATCTGTTCAGATAGGTTTTAGAAGTAGAGCCAAGTTGTAGCGTCATAGCTGTCTGAGCTGTCAACAAGCGTGTTATGTCTATAGTTGACTACAACTCATATACGGGCTGGCTTGACCGGGTAGTGCCACCTTCTAACAGAAGATCGGCTTAAAATAGCTATTATAACTGCGTTTCGCACGAAAAGTGTGAGAACCGGGAGGACTCCCTCCTCTCTTTTTTGTAAACATGCGAGTATTGGCATTGGTATTGCAAGCATCTATAGGCTACGGTAATTGCTTAACATCAGGCTGGTCATACGCTCTTTTGGCGACTTCTAAAGTTTAAAAGTAAATAGTATACAGTTGCGCACGAAATTACAAGATCATACCTAAAAAGAATGAGAAAAAAAAACAATTGAAGGACCTTTTCGTACCACTAAGGCTGCAGAAACTAGAAACGAAAAGATATGGCAATTAAAAGCGCTATATACTCCGGTACGCCACTATTCAACGATAGGCAACCTTGTGTTGTGGTAAGAGTTCCTCGAATTGCAGTGTTGACGACAAAATCAGGCGACACGATACTTAAGAAATAAGTAAATATTTTATAATTATAATTTAGCCCTTTTGCCTTCCCACACCTGGGCACGGGCCTCCCCTCAACACGAGGGGGATTCAGGCCACAAGCCTCCACGCTGGCCCAGTGCCGGTTGGCGGATTTCACATGTCTTCCGAAAATTGGTTAGATCTTCTAAGACATGCAGGTTTCCTCACGATGTTTTCCATCACCGTAAGCAAGTAATAATCATATAGAAATTATGATTCGCACATAGATTTGGAAAAAACCAGAGGTGCGAGCCGGGGTTTGAACCCAAGACCTGGTGCCCGCAAGACGCCTGCTTCAACCAATCGGCTATCACAGCTTTAAGTAAAGGGAGGGAAGGAGAAGTAAATATGAAAATGAAAAAAAATCCTTAAAATATCAGTGTACGGTCTCGTCTGAACGACTCCTTACTCGATGGGACCCATGAAATGAAGCAATAAAGGAATCAACATCAAAATATTTTGATGTCTCCTCGCATTAGGGGCACCTGTATTACGTGCATACATCTCTGACAAAGGGGTTGTGATGATAAATATCTGCACAAAAAAGTAGTGTAGCTAACGATATGATTTAACTCCAATAGCTTCAGCTAATAAGGAATACAATCTATACAAATAAATAAAATTGGAGTGTCTGTTTGTAATATTAAAATAACACCTTTTCACTAAATGCATATGAATGCGTCTGTCTGTCTGTCTGTCTGTCTGTGTGTTTGTTCCGTGTAATCTCCGAAACGGCTGGACCGATTTTGACGGGGCTTTCACTGGCAGATAGCTGATGTTTTAAGGAGTAACTTAAGCTACTTTAATTTTAGAAAAACAATTAGGGTTCCGCGTAAAAAAATTAAAACACATGAAATCAAAGAGTATCTCCGAAACGGCTGGACCGATTTTGACGGGTCTTTCACTGGTAGATAGCTGTTGTTATAAACAGTAACTTGGTCACTTTTATATTAGAAAAACAAAATTTAAAAAAAACAGGTCCTGTCGCGCGGGCTCAGAACGCGGGAACGGGCTTTTTTGTTAAGTTAAATCCCACGCGGACGAAGTCGCGGGCTCAGCTAGTAAGGAATATAATATACGAAGACAAATACTTACTTACAAATTAATTATTTATCCTAAATTTCCCATTCATCCAAGTTCAGGACCGTAAAGATTTAAGAAAAAATATTGCCCATTTTGCCGTCCCACTCCTAGGCACGGTCCTCCCCTCACTACGAGGAGGATTCAGGCCGTTATACACCACGCAGGCCCAGTGCGGGTTGGTATATTTTACATGACACGTCTTTCGAAAATTGGTTAGATTTTCTAAGACATGTAGGTTTCCTCACGATGTTTTCCTTCACCGTAAGCAAGTGATAATCATACAGAAAGTTCTAATTATGTACACAAAAATAAGTAGTGCCCAAATAAGATAATTTAATTATTTACATGCATCATCACTAGATTTAGCTCAGTTATCTTAACAAAATAATGCCATTGCATATTTTTTTAATAGACTACACATGGTGCCAACCAAGGAGTTTTCGATCACAGTATATCATGGAACTATCAAAAAATATTTTACTCCGTGTAGATTATTTATGTCTCACTAGCTGTGCCCCGCGACTTCATCCGCGTAGTATTGGATTATTGGGTTAAAAAGTATCCTATATGTTAATCCCGGTTATAATCTATCTGTGTTCCAAATTTCATCCAAATCCGTTCAGTAGTTTTTGCGTGAGGGAGTAACAAACATACATACATACATACATACATACATACATACATACATACATACATACATACATACATACATACATCCACACTCACAAACTTTCGCATTTATAATATTAGTAGGATAATAGGTTCATGAGACCATGCACAAACCATGTTATACTCAAAGACCTTACATTTTTTTCGCTATAAATTATAAATCTATGGTTATATCGTGTTATGTCTATAGGGGAGTGATGAGTTTTAATTTTATTTGTTTTTTTTTATTTATAGAAAAAGGTCGATATTCTTCATAGGAAATATCAAAATACCACATGAATTTAGATAAAGTAGTGTAGAAACTGCACTCAACTAGTTATTAAAACACTCGTATGATACACACTCGTGTTTTTAATAACCCCTGTCATGCAAAAGTTTCACAAATTACTGCTATAGTACAAACAAGGTCTTCTCTTTCCTACCGTCGTACTCAACATCCTTATAGAGAAAGTAAAATAAACGTTTTAATACACAGACCGAGTAATAACCATAAATCCAATTATATAAAATGAACTGGTTATATTATTATAAGGTGTTATTTTAATAATGCACGATATTTCACAATGCGTCTTAGTTGCTGTATTGATTCAAACACATACACATTTCTGTGGGGTTTCTTTTTAACCGACTTCCAAGAAAGGAGGAGGTTCTATGTTAGTCTGTATCGATTTATTTTATGTATTTTCACCGATTACTCCGTCAATTGTAGACCAATTTAGATTTTTTTTATACTCTCCCACAGGTGATCCCATATTTTTTTTTGAGAATCGGTTTAGTAGTTTGAGAGATATGGTCGGTTTACGGTCACCAGGAATTCAATAAGTAATTAGTTTGCCAGTAAAATCATGAACTAAATATTTCAATAAAAAATAATAATATTAATTGGCATCGACTCCAAATGAAAGACATTACAAGTTCCTCAGTTATTTTTAGCTTTTCAGTGCACCCAGATTTCTTTGAAGTCGGTCATTTTTTTATTAAAATATTTTTAACAACTTACCTATGGTTTAATCACTCGCTTCCAACCAGCTGGGTACAGTTATAATCATAGGTTTTTTTTTGTAGTAGGTAGATACCCCGTCTTTAGCATTTACTAAGGCATCACGGAAAATATCGAGCATTATTAAAATAAGACCTTATATAAAGAATCTTGCGGTAATTACATAACACAGGTGTGTTGGTACCGAGTCAGGTTTATTATCCCACATGCATTACGCGGCCTTAATGAGTTTAGCTCGTATTGTGTCAGCATAAGGACGCTTGTTTTTTATCTAATTAAGGGTGTGGGATAAGGACATGTATATAACGGTTTATTCTTCCTAGCCTCTTTAAGATTTGTACTGGAATCGGCTACTAAATGAATAAATAGTGAAATGCTTCCTGTGAGTCTTTCCTACTAGGGTGTCCACGGGGAGCGGTAGGGATGGGGACAGTAGCGGTATTAAATTGAAAACCTGGCAAGTAGCAGTGAATGGGACACAGTCCCACCAGCCTTTTACTCGGCAATTTTTTTTGTCTACAGAAGTAGAAAGTATAAAACAAAATGGCTTCCCGCTGTCTGCTTTCCTTTGATGCTTAGATCTTTAAAACTACGCAACGGATTTTGATGCGGTTTTTTTAATAGATATAGTGCTTCAAGAAGAAGGTTTATACAGTTGTGGTCATATAATTAAGAACGATTTGAAATTCTGGAAGTTTTTATTTAAATAATGTCATACACAGCAATGTGTACCTTCTGAGAAGCAACTAGTCATGTTATAAAACAGCCACATTAATAGAGCAACGTGGCTTAGGAATAAATAATAAAATTGTCAACTATTTCTTTCTAAAATTTAATTTATTATACCAAAGTAACACATTCATATAGTACTGAAGCTGGACAAATAATTAAGAACGATTTATTAAACTGAACGGAAATTATTTGGTATGACATTTACATTAAAAAAATCACAATAATATATAGCACGAAAAATTTTACAAGCAATTTAATACATTTCTAAGAAAAAATAATAATTAATAGCATGTCCCCGGCTTTTAATTACTGCTTTACACCGACGTGGCATTGACTCTATTAATTTTTGACATTTCGCAAGAGAAATAGAGTTCCATTCTTCTAAAAAAACGGCGTACAGGTCTCTTTAATTCCCACACTGTGTGTTTGTAACGTTTTTCTTTACTTCAAACCACAGATTCTCTATTGGGTTTAGATCTGGGCTGTTAGCTGGCCAGTCCAAGACAGAAACAGATTGCGCTGTAAGAAATTCCTTTACGGTACGTGCAGTGTGCTTTGGATCATTTTCGTGTTGGAATGTCCAAATAACCGGTAGAACGTCTTCAGCATAAGGTAACATTGTTTCTTCTAGTATATTTTTGTATTGGAATTGATCCATGTTGCCTTCTATCAAATTTACAGGTCCAACACCATGTCCAGAAAAGCACCCCCAAATTTTCACAATTCCACCACCGTGCCCACCGTGCACCATGTAACTTTCGTGTACTTAGGGTCAAATGCTGTATTTGGGGGACTTCGTACATATCGTTTTCCATCAAAACATACTCTGTTTATTTTCGTCTCGTCAGAAAAAAGTACATTTTTCCACTGCCGCATAGTCCAGTTTCATACTTTCTCGCAAATGCAAGCCGGGCTCGCCTGTGGCAAAGTTTCAACATGGATACCTTCCTTGCTATCCTTCCGTGCAATTTTTCTTCTACCAAACGTCTTCGAATAGTGCGTGCTGAGATTGTTGAAGGGTTATTTTCACAAAAATATTCTTTTCTCAGCTCGTTTGACCCTTTAAAAGGGTTTTGTTTTGCCATACGAACGATGTTTCGGTCATCTCGAGGAGTTGTTTTTCTCTGTCTAGGTACACGTGGAATATTTGAAGTAGTTTGATACGTAGCAATAGTACATTGTTACACGAGTGGTGAAAGTGACTTATTTTTCCCGAGACGGGGTTTGGCGCCCGAGCGTAGCGAGGGCGCTAATAGTTCGAGGGACAAAATAAGTCTTTCACCCAGGGTAAACACTGTGCTTTTCATTACGAATACAAGGAAAATAAAAATAAAAACAGGAATTGGCTAAAGAAATAATACAAGGAAGCATGAACAATACTCTACAACTCGAAAAAAAAAAAGATCGGATTGCCGCCTATTTTGTTTTTTTTCGTTGGCCGGCCAACTTCATTATTTAGCCAGTATTTTTAATTTTCATTTTTAAATATTTTGACCAAATCTATGTTATTTTAAAGAAATTGCTGAAACTAAATTATAATTAAGTCATTTAAAAGTATATATTCTTTATTTAATACTCAACTTTATGTTATTTCAATTTTACATCGTGCTGTAATTGAGTGGCTGTAGAAAAAGTTTGAACATGGTTCCATAGAAATGGAACTAGTTTTTTTTTTATAATTTGACAGCTGTCAGTTGAAAGTGATTCTCCCGGGCCAGAAAAGTATTACTTTCAACCCGCTCCTCAGGCAACTTCAGACCTACTTTCAGAGTATGAGTAATGAAAAATGCTTTACAGCGTGGAAAACCATCGATTTTGAACATTGCGGATGGCTATCTTTTTAACCCCCGACGAAAAACGAGGGGTGTTATAAGTTTAACGTGTGTATCTGTGTATCTGTGTATCTGTGTATCTGTGTATCTGTGTATCTGTGTATCTGTGTATCTGTGTATCTGTGTGTCTGTCTGTAGCCACGTAGCGCCCAAGCTGATGAACCGATTTCAATTTTGTTTCTTTTGTTAGATAGGTATTCTGATCGAGAGTGTTCTTAGCTATGTTTCATGAAAATCGGTTCAGCCGTTTGAAGATCATCAGCTCTTTTGTAGGTTAAAAAGCCACATTCACGGCCAAAACCACTTCCCACGGCTCGAATCCATTCGAAATTTGTGATTATTGGATTTCGATTTATTATATTTTTAAATGATCGTAATAGTCTCAACTGGTTTTAACAAAATTATAAATTTGAAAAGTTTACCTGATTCTGGAAAAAATGTATATTTTATCAATTTTTATATGAGATTTTTGTATGAACTAAAGACGTTCCATACGTCACGTTTCAAATGATGGATACGCGCATGCGTAAAATTTTGTTTGTTTTGTAATGGTCATGGAATATTACGCTATAATAATTCTAGAGGGCGCTGCTCCGCCATTGAGAAAAAATATAAAAAAAACAAATCTAATTTAAAATAATTTTTGCGTTATTGAAAATTCTTCCCCTGGGCTGCTCCCGTCCGCCTCAACCAGAGTTATTAGATCAAATTGAATCATAATTGATAATATTTTACTAGGAATTAAACCTCCGTGGCATCAATATTTAGATTCGTTGTCTATTCTAATGTCATAACAAAATAATGTCTCATACTTTTACACAGATTTTCTGTTGATTATTGTACATCAGATTATAAATGAGGAAGCCAAAACAAATTATGTAAATGGCGCTTTCATAATCTGGCATCGAAACTAGTTGTACCAGATGAATTTGCGAGATGAGTTATGGATACTGAGCTACGGGAGCTACGCAAATCGCGCTATCTTCATTATTTGGAAGAACTAGGTAAATTATACATTTGATGAATAGGTCGTCGCATCGGGGGTTTATAAATTTTCAATTTAGAGTTATTATAAGACCAATTTTTCCGGCGAGATCTATTATTACTTCCCTTGTAGATTTAACACAACTTTTATTTTTTCCCATCGTTTTTTTTATAAGAAGCAATCACTTTTAATCTTTTACAGCACTAAATGGCGCCAAAATTACACAAACAGTAATCTACAACTAAAAATCGGCTGGGTGTTCTCTTTTAAATTTGAATAAATGTATAAATTATAAAGCGTTCTTAATTACGTGACCAGCCAGTAAATAGGAATACTATGTTTAGAAGTAGTGTAAAAAAAGTTTGCCTATTTATTTTTAGCTAATCACGTGTATCAATGAATTCAGTGGTTTTATGGAAACGTTTTATGATACTGAGATAAATAAAAAAAATGCATGCAATTAGCTATACGTCTTAGTTTGAAAAAATCTTCTCATTATATCAGCGTTCTTAATTATATGACCACCAGTGTATGTATTATACATGCATACTATAGTAGAGAAACACTGATAAAAAATACCCGAGCGAAGCCGGGGCGGGTCGTCTAGTATTAAATATACCTTATCCAAGGTCAATAAAGGCCTTCGCAAATCAAGCCCGCAATCCAGTTTATATATACACCCAAAATTAGGTAAATTGCCAAAATTAGACTTCGGCCTGCCAGCAACAATTGTCATTAATGTTAGTCTGAGGTCCACTCTGGTCCATATAAAGTCCATATTTAAAATCCGGATATTTTAGAAAATATTCTATGAAATTTCATAGAATAAGCTCCCTCTACTCAAACTGCTACCGTACAAGATATAATATCCGGTTGCCCGGTCTATTTTCTCTCGTGGGAACGGACGCCCGGAGCAGACTGCGGTGTATATCTTTACACCTAACACTTTAAGGATAAACATAAATTGCATTGAGGAAACTATTTTATATCCTTAACATCTTGGATGCTGCTTGGTAACAACGATAATATAATATATCTTGGTGAGCCTCTAAGCTTTAGAATAGACAATTAAAATAGATGAATAGCCTCAGAGATACGTACCTTTTTGGGTTCAGGTAGAGACGGTTTTGAGTGAAAAACCAAGGAGTTCGATCAATCGATCTTGTGGTCGTATTTTCTGCTGGGTTCATAGATTTAGATGATTTAACGTTAATTCCCATGCCGTATTTTTTTAATACATATCGTCTGACTAACCCACCAAACTGTACTACTATGTACAACTTTGCTCTTGTGCTACGGGACCATACAATGAAAAATTCTCAAAGTGATCCGGATATAAAATATATATATACGTTATTAATTTTACAAATACCGAGAAAGTTATCTAACATTGTATATGTATATAAGAGTATATCGCATTTAAAAGCTTCCATGTTCAAGAATCCAAACAAAATCTTCTACATTTTCCAGTTCAGCTACACCCGGCTCACGTTCCTCGGATAATGATGTTACGTACAAAATCCGGTTATACGCTCGAGGCTAGTGGGTAATTGCGACTCCCTTACCTGGTCGGCTTATACTGATTCGATTTTACTTTGAAACCGCTAGGGAATTTAAAGTCTTATTTTTAACTAGATTTAAACGGGGGTCGTGTAAGTACTTGTTGAGTAGCATGTTAATAAATATCTTTATTATATATAGTACTAGCTGTGCCCCGCGACTTCATCCGCGTAGTATTGGATTATTGGGTTAAAGAGTATCCTATATGTTAATCCCGGTTATAATCTATCTATGTTCCATATTTCATTCAAATCCGTTCAGGAGTTTTTGCGTGAAGGAGTAACAAACATACATACATACATACATACATCCACACTCACAAACTTTCGCATTTATAATATTAGTAGGATAAGAGGTTGTTATTCAGAATCGACAAAAAGTTCCCGTGTCGGAAACAAAGCCTCCTTTATCCTTATAATTAATTTGTAAAACACGGATGGAAACTGACGAGTCCGACATCGGAAACTTTCTGTCAACTGTGAATACTACTACAAAGCAAGACTTTCTTTAGTCTGTTTTACTTTAATAAAGCACGCTTTTTGTATGACGCCTTGGTAAATGCTTACGATGGTGTACCTACCTATCGCGTAGCGTCACTTACCGGAACCAACTATAGCTCTATCTAAGTGGAATTTAACTATAAGTACCTACAAAAAAGTTTAGAAGGAGAAGGATTACGAGCACACACCGGGATGTTATATAATACCTACCTACTTATGTAGATGGTTTATTTTGTAAATACGAAAATAATTATGAGGCTCTTTCAATTCCGCAACCAATTGTTTTTGTTAACTCATTGTAATCTGTTTCTTTAGCAAATTTCCACTGAAGTTAACAAAACTTGTTTTCATACTCCAAACAAAAACCTGTAACTCGGAGCGATTTATTTCCGAGTAAAAACGTAGAATAGCTGTTGCGACCGCTTGGAAGTGAATTAATTGTTGACTTCGTTTACGAGTGCCCAACGGGGCTTAATGTTTATTGTTTAAAACAAGGGGTGCAAGTGTCCTCGCCCCCAAGTCTGATGATTTCATTCATTTTAATTCCATCGGTAAACTACTGGTCATTAATATCTATACAGGGTGTAAGAGGCATCGTAACGAAAACTGATACCATAGATTCAACTCATGATTCTGAACCCCCAGAGTTTGAATTTTGCCGTCGATATTTTTTTAAGAATTATTCCAATAAACTGCTGCATCATTTATTATGAAATGCGCGGTCGAGGGTATTGAGTCTTAATGACATTGCAGTTTATTGATAAATTTATGTAAAACTAACCAACTAACAAAGTCGGTAGTCTGTTAAATCCTTAAATCGACATGTCGTCTCTCGATTCTAGATAATATTCTATGCACCTATCTATTTATTTGTATACTAGCTGAGCACGCGACTTCGTCCGCGTGGAATTTAACTTAACAAAAAAGCCCGCTCCCGCGTTCTGACCCCCGCGCGACAGGATCCATTTTTTAAATTTTGTTTTTCTAAAATTAAAGTAGCCATAGTTACTCCCTATAACATCAGCTATCTGCCAGTGAAAGTCCCGTCAAAATCGGTCTAGCCGTTTCGGAGATTACCCGGAACAAACACACAGACAGACAAAAAAAAATTAAATCGCGTTTTTGTTATAGGTGTCGTATGTACTTTCATATGCATTCAGTGAAAATGTGTTATTTTGATATTACAAACAGACACTCCAATTTTATTTATTTGTATAGATATTCCAGGTATTATATATTATACGGTAAGTACATCATTGAATGACTTGAATTGAATCTTATATTTCTCGATACGACTTAAATATAAATTCAATTTTAATTATAACGCAGTCACAATGGCCATATTGTTGGAATAAAGCCATTCCGTTCAGGAAGCAACAATAAATAACTCTTCATTGTCCGTTTGGGTTAAGCCACGTTCACCGTCATTATTCAGGATAATGTTATATTTATATGACAGGGTCGGCAAACAGTACGAGCAGCTAATGTTAAGCAGCTATCGCGTGGCTTACAATACCAAACGCATTGCTCGCACGTTGATGACCTGAAAGGGACAGAGGTAGAGGAAGTGGGGAGGGGTGAAGCTTCCGGTTCCCACACTCGTCGTATGAAACGCAGGAATAATGGCTACGTTACGTCGATTTTCTGTGAAAGGGTGGTGCATACTATCCGGTAGAGCCACCCGGTATATGAGTTGTTGTCAATTGGTTATTTGAATTTATAACATTTCTTATATTTTTAATATATTTGTTTAAAAATTTTCAGCTGGGGACTGAGCAGCTCAAATATCTCTCGTCAATAATAATGTCAAAACGTAGCGTGTCTTGCATTACTAGTCCGAATTCCTTTTTGTAATTCTTGGTAATCTCAAAAGGCAACACACTGAAGCCAATATATTTATAAAATTAATATCTACTATTTACCCTTTGTAATGATAAACTATAATACAAGCAACTGGCGATTAAAAAAAATATCAAAACATAAAAAGACAAGCTCGCTGAGTTTTTTACCGGATCTTCTCAGACGAGGACGAGAAAAAAAAATGACAATTTATAATTGCCCCCGTAGGCCTAAACAAAATAAACGCTTTGACTTTGACATATGATTTGTTAGGTACCTAATTATATGTATTTGTTAAGATATCATTTATTGGGTATAATAATGAACGTGGCTTTACCAGTACCGATAGGAACAGTGTTCTACCAATTAATTGTACAAGCGTTCGAGACAAAGCGGCATTAATTCAATAATTTCACGCCTTTACGAATATACTTGCGTTAAAGGCGATGCTGTGATAGCCGATTGGTTAAAGCACGCGTCTTGCGGGCACCAGGTCTTGGGTTCAAACCCCGGCGCGCACCTCTGGATTTTTCGAAATCTATGTGCGAATCATAATTTCTACATGATTATCACTTACTTACGGTGAAGGAAAACATCGTGAGGAGACTTGCATGTCTTAGAAGATGTAACCAATTTTCGAAAGACATGTGAAATCCGCCTGCCCGCACTGGGCCAGCGTGGTGGGTTATGGCCTGAATCCCCCTCGTGTTGAGGGGAGGCCCGGGCCCAGGAGTGGGACGTCAAAAGGGCTAAATTATTATTTAAATTATGCATTAAATACGTCTGACGAACATTTTGGTCCAGGAATTGGAGCCTACACCGCTCGGCTCACTGTAACCGTGGTTAAGTTAAGCTGTACCCAATTGACTACAGCTCACGTACACGCTGGCTTGACCGGGGTAATACCACCACGTCACAGAAAATCAGTGTAAAGTAACTATTATAGCTGTGTTTTTATGAGTAAGAGAGCCAGAAGCACATCCCCTCCCTTCCTGTGTCTCACTCAACTTCAGTTCGGCAACGTGCGAGCAATGCCTTTTGTATTGCTCGCAGCTATAGGCTACGATAACTGCTTAACATAAGACGGGTCATAATAAAAACCTCAGATAAAACAAATTGTCTGGTGACGCGATGCGGGTTCTGACGGGGTATGTGTCGTCCAATTGTTTACTGTAACGTATTGCTACCATTTTTCATTTGAGGACGTCTGTTGTGGTGTGGTACAAGTTTTCCCGCTGATACTTAAATGGATTCTACTTAAATTTGAGAGAAGAAGACCATAACGCGGATGTTCCTATGATATAAGCATAGTGATTGATACTTGCTGAACTAGACTCGCATGGTCACCAACGAATGGCGTGAAAGTGAGCAGGGGAGTGATACAAACTTAAAGAAGAATACGTAAGAAAAAATAAATCAAATTTGAGACCTGCTCAATCATTATTAAGCAGGTCTCAAATTTGAGTTCTTTTTTCTTATTTTGTCATTACACGCTATACAATAATTACGGACAACGACACTTCGAACTTCTTAGTGGGACTAAAACATTTGAGTACCTAGTTTTAGTATCCGGCCATGTCTTTGACATAGGTATTTTCAGACGAGATGCAGCTCATCTGATAACACAGGGACGATCCGCTGACGCTTTTAGTTTGATCCAGTCAGTAATTATACCCCACTAGCTTTTAACCGCAGCTTCTCTGGCATATTTATTATTTTCTAGATGTCAACAACACCGACACCTACCGGATCCAACTATAGTAGTAGTAATAGCTGAGAACAATCCAGGTGACCACATAAGTACAAATAAAAAACCATCAAAATCGGTCAAGCCGTTTAGGAGGAGAGGAATAACGAACACACGCACACCGGAATTTTATATATAAAGGTGATAAAGGAGAGAGATATATTGCTAGCTTACAAAAGTTTCCACGGGTTGTTAGAAAGGTCCCACATTATGGTTACGAAGTAACCGGGCTAATAACAGATGAAACATGTCTACTCGTTACATGGATAGTGAAAGAAAATATTACTTTGCACGATTCAAGCACATTTCAGATTAACAATCATAACCTTTTATACTTACCCATGAATTAATTACAGTGGCCTCACAGATAAAAGCTTAGATGAACTGTTTATGTATTGAATATCATGAAGAAACTGAACAATACATTACAAATGAAGTCGGTTAAAATATAAAGGCATAAACAATAATGCGTATTGATCGCTCGCTGGCTCGACAAGTACCACACTCACACAACAGATCGAAAATGGCCTTTTTGTAATTTGCCCCGGTCTAGGTATCACTTGAATCATACCCAGTATATTGTAAGGTGCCCATAGTATAAGCGTTGCTTAGACCCGGCTTAATAAATCAAGCTCAAGTCTGAGAGCGATCTTGAAAATGTAATTCTTATGTCACACCAGTACAAAATAAGATATCAAAAGGTGTACTCAAAATTGATTTTAGACTTGAGTTCGATTTAGTTTAGTTAGTTGGTGTGAGTCCGGTTATATTAATATTTAAATCCAATAAATTCCTTTCAAATATAAAATCCTTTTACCGCGACGGGGACTATTTGCAGCTCAAATTGGTTTTGTCTTTTCAAAACCGTTTAACTGTCTCTATTTTTCCAGCGACTGAAAGTTTCAGCGCGCCCGCATTCCATTTTTATTCTTTTCTGCAACTGTCACTGTAATTCAAGGCAGGTGGGAGAACTTTGCACAGAGTGCTGGCTGCTTGTTCACACACTAGATTTTTGTTTGAAACGTAAAAGGATTTTAGTTTCACGTCTACTATGCCTGCATACAGATAAATAATAAAAATATAAATGTGCAAAGAAAACTAAATCACGTCAATGGTATTTTCGGATATCATGTACACATCTCTATTTAGTACATTGAGTAAGTAGTAGATAATTTATAAATACAGTTAAAAGATGATATTAACAGGTGTAACATCGCCGTGGGCATTATCTGTAATGATTTTAAAACTGTGTTTTAACCGACTTAAAAAAAATTAAGAGGTTTTCTATTCACTTCCACATAAGAGTATCATGGCAAACTTCGGAAATAGTTTTTTTTCATAATTTAATTACCATTATCCGAGTGTTAAAAGGAACTTCCCCAGATTGTTATAGAAAGGGGACCACATTACTAAATACATAGTTGCTTAGATTTGAACCATATAGTTGGTATCTGTTTGACGATATCGATATGCAAAGGTTGTCCCGATCCATAAGTCGGATAAGGGGGAGGTTGTGTCGAATTATCGTCCAATTTCAATCTTATCGTCACTCGCTAAGATCTTTGAGTCATTAGTCTGTCCTCATGTTCAAAACCACCTAGAAAGGTATTTAAGTGAGCACCAGCATGGTTTTGTACGTTCTCGTTCAACCAGTACAAATTTAGTAACGTATACTGAATTCTTGGTTAAAGCTCTGGACTCTGGTCACCAAGCTGATGTCATATACACAGATTTCAGTAAGGCGTTCGATAAAGTTTCGCGCAAGATTTTAACTGATAAATTAAAAGCATATGGCATCCATAATAACATGCTTAAATGCAATAACATGCTAAACTCCTATCTTGAAGCAAGATCTTTCTTTGTGGTGGTTAATGGCTTTAAATCTTCATTGCTAAGTATCTCATCAGCCGTACCGCAAGGTTCACATTTAGGTCCTGTTCTGTTCAATTACTTCATAAATGATATCCCAGATTGTTTTCACTTTTCTGAGATCTTTATGTACGCCGATGATCTTAAGTTTGTCAAAGTTATAAAATCGGAGACTGACTGTTCATTACTAAAAAGTGACCTGGACAGACTTGTTGGTTGGTGTAAGAACAACAGAATGCACTTAAATTCAAAACAATGTAATTTTGTTAGATTTACAAGAAATCGAAAATTAATTAGCTTTGATTACTATATTGAGAACCATAAAGTAAATGAGGTTAATACTATTAGAGATTTAGGAGTTCTTTATGACCGTAAGGTAACATTTATTCCTCATCTGGACAATATAATAAAGAGGTCGTCTAGAATGTTGGGGTTTGTAATAAGAAACTGCAAAGCCTTCCACGACAGTAAAACTAAAATACTACTTTACAACAGTCTCGTTAGAAGCATCTTAGAATACTGTAGCCCGGTCTGGCGACCTCTTTACGCATCACACATATTGCGTCTTGAACGAATACAAAAACGTTTTCTTTGGCATCTTACATTTTCTTTAGGGAAGGCTAAATTGTTACGCTCTTATAGAAGTAAATTGCAACACTTCAATATGATCTCTCTTGCTCAGAGGAGGCAGATCATTGATGCAAAGTTTCTGTGCTAAATCGTGAAGCACCTTATTGATTGCCCTCCCCTGCTAAACCTCATCAATTTTCGTATCCCATATAGGATGCCTAGAAATCCAATCACACCACTCTATACATCACCCAGGAGAACTATTTTAGGTGCAAACTCACCCTGTGCTAGGTTTTCCAAAATCATCAATAGTTGTAGTGATCAGATTGACTTGCATTCTGACTCCCTCGCCAAAATCTCCAAGTCAATTACTAAATGTTTATAAATAAGGGAGATTTACTGTACCTCATAAGCTTTTTTAAATATAAACCGAGCATTTTTAGTCTGTTATTTATTGATTATTTTTTTATTATTTTTTTCATTTAAATTTATTGTTTTAGTTTTTCATTTCTGGATTTTACCGGGTTTATAGCTTATTGCTTTATAGTAATTACATTTATTTTTATATAATTTTTTACCACCTATTACTTTTTTTTTCTCTCTTTCTGTTGTTTACATTTAGATTAGTTGTTTAGAATTTAACTGTTTAGTGGTGCATGCGGTGTTTACCTTTAAGTAACTGTTGCACTTGTACAAGTCTAATTGTATTTATTGATTGTTTTATATGGTGTAAACAGTTGTTGGTGAACCAAATAAATAAAAATAAAATAAAATAAAATATCTATTTATAATTTGGACTTTTCACATGGCAAAATCTATTGCAGCTAGTTATAGTATAGGATACTTAACTAGGTCTTCAACATTTTAGAATAATATTTCGCACTGAGTTAAATTTTAACTACAGCTTTAAGTGTAATAAATCTAAATATATATAACTCAAAGGTGACAGACTGACTGACATAGTGATCTATCAACGCACAGCCCAAATCACTGGACGGATCGGGCTGAAATTTGGCATGCAGGTAGATGTTATGACGTAGGAATCCGCTAAGAAAGGATTTTGATTAATTTTACCCCCAAGGGGATCAAATAGGGGATGAGTTTGTATGAAACTTTGTCTATTAAATTCCACGCGGACGAAGTCGCGGGCACAGCTAGTCTTATATATAAAATTCTCGTGTCACAGTGTTAGTTACCATCCTCCTCCGAAACGGCTTGACCGATTTTCATGAAATTTTACATGCATATTCAATAGGTCTGAGAATCGGCTACTATCTATTTTTTATACCCCTAAAAGACAGGACAACGTCTGTCGCGTCAGCTAGTGGTTTTATAAAAATGATTCAAGTTCTAGCTACTTATACGATATGGTATTATTTCAGTAAGATCTCCAATAAATCCAATTAGACAAAACTATTTTCCAGCTATTAGATGAAATTGGTTAAACTTTGTAATAATTAAATTTAAGACTATTCAGCTATATCGTTATATAAAATTATTAATATACCTAATCGTGTGACGTCTCGTCTGCAAGAATCTCTCAACAAATTGGATCCTTTGATGGAAACGCTTAGATATTCACGCTATCTTCGACGGAGTAGTGATGTAACTCTTCTGTTTTATACAAGTATGAAGGAGCACCTCGTTCTACGTGAGTTACTCATGAGGGAATCCTCCTTAGAAGTGAGGAGAGAAAATATAATGACCTGTGAGCGTGTTGCCAGTCAGCTACTCACTTTCCTCACTAACTCACTCATAGACTTGTTGAAGTATTGGACTCGCTTAATCGCATTGTCTTAACAACCCACCATTTCCTCTCAACTCGCAACTACTCATAAGAAGTTGACTACTCTAGCAAGCGACAAGTGGGCTCGACGGTGATGGTAGAGACAACCTACAGGTTGTAACCGATTGAATACAGCCAAAAAAAATACGAGCTTGATTGACCGGAGTATAGATGGCTTTCGTACTTTGAGTGAGAGTGCCGGAACTCAAACCAGAGCCCCCACTCCCTCTGTCTCACTACCCTTCAAGTCGGCAACGTGTGAGCAATGCCTGTAACTGCGTAACATTAAACGGATCGTACGCTTGCCAACTTTGGTGAACATTTATAACAAAAATAAAAATTAGGTTTTTTTTTGTACCTTATCTAGATTCAAAGTTGAATTTAGAGTCACATTTCATCTAACTCACATATTATTGTGATGAGGACTTAAAATTAACCACCTCATAGGTGTGGGAGACATCACTACGTCGGAGGCGGCATCTAGCGATGATTTATTCATGTTTGTCGGTATCGATTAACATTATTACCATACTCGAATGTTCATCATAATAATTATTCATGTTTTCTTGCGAGCTACAACGATGTTATTTGAACTGAGACAGAAATTGAAATGGAATTGAAGTGCCAATAGCTTACTCAAATAACAGTACATTTTAAAATAAGCGGTCATTCACACGAAGAAGCCGACACTGTTCTGGGTAAACATTTCTGACAGATAAAGGCAGTATTTTATATTCGGATACAGTAACATGTATGGAAATTATCGGTTCGGGTTAGCCGTGTGAATGGTCGCTAACTGAGTAAAAATATGAATGTACAGGATGTATCAAGGCCACAACATAAACGTTGTAACAAAATATAAAGCTATCAACTCCAAAATTTAGATAATTACCTACACACAGTACCTACGTATTTTCTAAGCAATACCTACTTATCATTTTTATTTATTTTCTATAATTTATTACTTCCTTTTTATGTATCATTAAGTAACTATTTATAACTTAAATTATTATCAAAATATCACATTTATATAAGTACGTGCGTGCTCAAACACTAAGCAATCAGAACTAAAATTAAAATGGAATTTAATAGAAATTCTAATATCAGTTACCTAAACTGAATATTTAAGATAGAATATTTAGATATTTAAGATCCGGAACCAGGATATCCGCAAAAGAACCAAAGTCACCGACATAGCTCACAGAATCAGCAAGCTGAAGTGGCAATGGGCAGGCCACATCGCTCGTAGAACCGACAACCGTTGGGGAAGAAAGGTTCTCGAGTGGCGACCTCGAACCGGAAGACGCAGAGTTGGACGGCCCCCCACTAGATGGACCGACGATCTGGTGAGAGTCGCGGGGAGCCGTTGGATGCGGATAGCGGGCAACCGTCCATTGTGGCGTTCCATGGGGGAGGCCTATGTCCAGCAGTGGACGTCTTCCGGCTGATGATGAAACTGAATATTATTCCGGAGTGCTGATGACACACCAGGGCCCTAACCACGCTAGCTACTCAAATCGTAATAGAAAAGCAAACGCTTGCGATTATGTTTCAGACGCTCCGCTTTTGACGTTTTGCTGACACCATACCATATCAATGTGAGTAGAAATCGTGAAGCCCGTATCAGCAAAACGTCAAAAGCGGAGCGTCTGAAACATAATCGCAAGCGTTTGCTTTTCTATTACGATTTGAGTAGCTAGCGTGGTTAGGGCCTTGATTAAAAAAAATATACTTATCTGACTTGATAAAATACCGTATTAATTAAAGTAGGCACATCTTATAGCTATGAATTATCACAGGCAATAAAAGCTTACTACCAATGTAAAAAATGGTAATTGCATCATAGGAAGGAGACTGAATAATGGGAATAATGTCATTTAAGGCTAAAGCGCCCATCTAGCCCGCGAAGTTCAAAATTGTTGAGTTCTTTTAGAAATTTTTCAAAATCTGACAATAATAAAAGACAAATTTTGTAATTCGCGAAAAAGACCGTGTGCAGTGCATTTATTAATATATCCAACTTACTCTACAACATTTCAAGAACGACAGCTATTCAGATAATCTGGCAATTTTTGTATATTTAGTGATTTACTAGTATCATATCCACCGTGATAATATTTAGAGTAAAATAAATGTATTAATAAACGCACTGCATACTGTGTTTTTCGCAAATCACAAAATGTTGTCTTAAATGTTTTTAGATTTTGGATAAACTATAAAAATACTCGAAAATTTTGAATTTCGCGGGCTACACAGGCGCCATCACCTTAAAAACATAAATTCGAAGCGAAATTTCCTCTCACACTTCGGGTTCGACCTTCTAAGGACTAATTGATGTCAGAACTCGTTTAGCGAAAGCCTTAAAGCAATGTTTCAGTAAACTGTAATTCAATTGCATTTAGGGATGTCAGTATCGATGCAATTTTTTTAATAGCGGTGTCTGCCCGACGAAAAAATCTAAAGACTACAAATAAATTTTGTGGTTCAGTATCTCTTTGAGTATTTTTTACAATAACTTTTGTAATTACACATTCATAACTTATGAATACAAGGTATTAGGTACATCTTTGCTTATATTACTATGCGTTTAATAAAAAATACTGAACATAATACTAGAAAGTAGAACAATAATTTTCTGTCATATTACGTGAGCGGTGTTTTGTTTTATTGGTCTGTGACGTGAGTCCATTCCGGCAAAAAGCCTACTGAGTTTCTTGCCGGATCTTCTCAGTCTAGGTAGCGTTCCGGTCCGGTTATAATTACAACTTGTAAGTGCCCCCGTAGGCATGAACAAAATAAACAAATTGTGTTCAAAGTGTTATTAGCAATTAGCTTAGTTGGAGAAGCTAATGGAGCTTCCAGTAAAGTGATAATTACAAGCAATCTTATTAATAAAAAGAAAAACATTTTTTGCCAACCCTGTATGCACTGGGTTTTAGGTTAGTACCTCGCGGGCAAAGGTTATTGGTTTTTAATCAAAGCCCGTTTATCTGAGGCAGCGATCCGAGAGATGAACGAAGTGCCACCCCTATTGGGAGGTTGTCATTTGATTTGGGGCGATTGTTCTTGGAATGCAGACAGCCAGGTTACGATCAAACGCTTGTCGTAAAATATGTAAGTGCCTTTAGATTATGATAAATTCAGATTTATATTATTCAGTATTACTTTTGCTGACGACACTAGTTTTAAGCGCTCAGCCTACTTTTTTATTTTCGTCTGAGGAAAGAACCTATAACGCTTTAAGCTAGCGCGATGAGTCACATAAAGAGATGACTTAGAAAATCACGTCAAGGTGACAGAGATTCACCACGTTGTCCGAGTGCCGTTGGCGAAAATCACACGTCTTTCCAAATGTACAGGTTTCCTCATGATACTTATCTGATTATTCTTATCTTATATTCTATACTTCACTGTTCAGTTGGTGATTATCTTCACAAAAAATGTGAGTAGCATATAAGATTAAAAAATATGGAATAATAAAACAAATCCCAAAGACAATTTCGTTAAAAATCACAAATAGAGAGGGCTTCGTTAAAGGAATTTCCGTTGTGCAGTTTTCACGGAGCGTCGTCGTTTCGTTACCGGGGCACTCAATTCGTTGTTCGTTTGTACGTCGCTATATTGACTCAACTCTCGACTTTACTACCGCGGACTTTTAGTGAGATATTTCCTGAACTAATGTTTAAAGGTAAGAACCAGTCCTCAAAGCGAGGTATAAAAGAAAAGCTATTTTTTATAGAAAACATTACAGGGTTTCAAATAAATTGTAACAAAAAATATACAACGCGTTTAATGCTGGAAAATGTATTAGAATAATTCCGAAATAAAGCTGAAAATATAATAAAATTAAAATTCAAAGGTAAGGTGAGCAAATAAGCAAACAAATATATAATAATAATAATAATTTAGCCATTTTGACGGCACACGAGGGGCATTCAGGCCATTATCCACCACGCTGGCCCAGTGCGGGTTAGCGGATATTACACTGGCGGATTTAACAATATCTATACAAATAAATAAAATTGGTATGTCTCTTTGTAATATCAAAATAATACCTTTTCACTTAATGCAAATGAAAGTACATAGGACACCTATAGCAAAAACGCGATTTAAAAATGTTTTGTCTGTCGGTCTGTATGTTTGTTCCGGGTAATCTCCGAAACTGCTGGACCGATTTTGACGGGACTTTCACTGGTAGATAGCTGATGTTATAAGCAGTAACTTAGGCTACTTTTATTTTAGAAAAAATAAATGGGTTCTGTCGCACGGGCTCAGAACGCGGGAGCGGGCTTTTTTGTTAAGTTAAATTCCACGCGGACGAAGTCGCGGGCTCAGCTAGTTATAAATAAATATATACAATCTCCCAATACTCATGTTTCACCACATTTCTTCCTATTGTCCACACTCACACACATTTATGAACATTTAATGGTAAATGTTCCGCCAAAATTACAGGTTATAATTCAAAGAAATATGGGAGCATAGAATAAATAGCCAAGAAAAATATTGCTTCCGTTTCATTAGTAGACTTCCCGGATGGACTGTTTATAGAAAGAAATAATAATGGACGTGGAGTGCCATTAGAAGCTGTTACCACAATTGCTCTCCTCGCCAGCTTCCTCTTGAATGTAAGTGCGAGTAAAGAAAATAAATAGCACATTTTGCAACTGAATGATATTGTATGGAGGGAAATTGAATATTACTAGTCCGTGATTCTTGGTTCTCTCGGATTTACCAAATTACCTACTTTTTATATTTTTTACCTATTACCTAATCATAAGCAACTGGCGATTTAAAAAAAATCATTGTATTTTTACAATATAAGCCCGCTGAGTGTCTTGCCGGATCTTCTCCGTGGAGGTCGCATTCCGATCCGTTTGTAAACTTAAGGAACCAATGTAAAATTTCAATTTGTGCCTAAACAAAATAAACGATTTGACTTTGACTTTCAATACTAGGTTATGAAATCATTGCATAACAGGGTTTATTAAAATACGTATGGCTCGCTTTTCAATATTTTCACACGTCTGTTATAATACCTTGTTGTGTGCAGTTTCATTTCTAAACACATGTAGGTAATAGGTAGGTGCGTATTTTAAATAAACAAAAATAAAGCTAAAACCAAATGGCGATCAAACTTGTCAGTCCATCGCGCGTGCGTGCATCTGAATAAAATTTAATCAAGCGGGAATCGAACCAAGAACCACCCGGTGCAATGAGCCGAGCGGTCGTCAAATTTACAAGCAGTGATTGATCTTGGCCAGCCGATTCTAAAGTCAAGATGGCCATGTTTACCGACCACCGATAATAAACGGCATGGTAAGATCAATCCAAATTTAATTTCAAATAATTTCAATCAAATATTTTAAGTGCGAATAAACTTTACGTTATCAAAGTCCTGAGTGGAAATTCATTAGAGAAATTCAAATATTGACCGCCACACCTGGTCAACTGTTAGTTTAGGACCGTAATCATACGAGATTTGTATGAAAGGTTCAGTTGGGGTGATAATTGGGATTAGGATTAATGACGTAATACTTTAATAAAAAAGTAAGAGCAATACATTTTTAGCTCCTTTTGTAAATATCTACAGGCAAACTACAACAACCTTTTTTGAACAGAAAATAATGCCCATTTTTCTAGAGTGTTAGATGAAAATAAAATTGAATCCATCATTCAATCATCCTACCCTCGATGTCCTTACGATTGTCCAATATATAAGATGGTGAACGGCCACATACTTCTTATTGTATTACAACCACAATGCATTAGGTATTTATTGCCCAATCCGCAATTTCCCAATTACTTAAGAAGAAAATTTATCCGACAGAAACTCATTTATTTAATAGCCTCTTGTGTATCGAATATAATAAGTAACGGCTTGTACAGACTTAGCGAGTGAACACATTTTTTTTACGGTTTTCATTTCATTTCACAATTTTAGTTAAATTTATTTTCTGCTTTTAATCTTGTGTATACCCACACGTTTTTGGAAATCAGTTAAAACTTTAAAATATCTTTTTAATTTTAGTTTTAAACAATCACCATTAGATGATAATTTGTTAAACCGCCTGGTCTGTCAATCATAAAGACTCCATCGGGATAAAATAACGCAAGAATATCCAAACCTCGAGCGTATTTTTTACATAATGTGCCCATTGCATAGGTGAGTAGAGTTTGTTTTCACTTTGGCACAGTAATAAACGCACGTATTTAACGCGGTTGTCGGTAGAAGGCTTAAAACTGCGGCCAACATTTCATTTCGTTCAGTATTATTTTAACTGTCGATAAGTCTCACGCTGGGCGCCATAATTTTTCGACAGCATTGTATCTGAACTTGAGTATGATAAATGGAGGGTATCTGCGAAAGTTTTGATATTATTTTATTGTGTTAATGAGGGCGATTTAACGCAAAATACGTAGTACGATTGGTCCTGTAAAAGTTTTCATAAAAAATAAATTACAAGTTTTTTCTCATTCACATAAATTTTGCATACTGTATGAAAATTCTCAAACATACTAACTTAAAGCTTTCACTTTTTAAGTTGTCTTCACTACATTTAACATTTATTTTGAAAAGAAAAAAAAGCTTCTAACAAAATTGTACCCAGCATTTTTAAACGACCCTTGAGCTTTTGCAAGTTAATCGAGACATTTAAAATACTTATATAAAACTCTTTCTTCAATAGACTTCAAAGGATGTTTAAACACCAGTTAATCTACGTCAAATATGAATCAGCAGCTTCTGAAGGTCTCACGTTGGGCGCCAATAGTTTTTGAGAAATGATCAGAAATATTTGATTTCACACTGAACCTTATTATGTATTGATAGAGTTTAAAATGCTTTTAAAATATCAGTGCGAGGGGTTGTCAATATGTTGCAATTTGCAATCCATCATGTTTTCCAAGTCTTTATCTTGATAACTTAAATGTATGAAGCATAAATGCCGACCGCCTGGTGCAGTGGTACGAGCGTAGGCCACTCGACTCACTGCACATGGTGGTTGCGAGTTCGATTCCCGCCGGGGCAAATTTCGGAAAATGCCTTTTCGTAATTTTCCTGGGTGTTACCGGACCCCCAGTCCATTGTACGGTACCCATAGTACAAGCGTTGCTTAGTCTAGGACCATACAGTTGGTGTGTCAGTCTGGCGATATATATTTATTTATAAATGTAAATTTATAATTACTATTTTATACGGCATAAGGGTTATGAAAGTAGATTAAATGGTCGAATGGAATATTTTCAACATGATTGTATTTCTAGAAATCAGAACTTATTTTTATGACATCTCGCGATGTCGTGAAGAGAAAGTTGTTTTCGGTTTCCATTTACCTTTATAGAAGATTATTTTATTTATATTATATTTATAATATTCAATTTGATGTTCGTAAAGAAATTAGATTTTCAATATATAATAGGTAATATCGAATGTCCCATGTTGGGCGCCAAACTTTATCTTTTGTAACACCTTATGTCCTATGGAAATAAATTATTTTTCATTTTCATTTTCATTAAAATAGTTACATAATTCTTAAAGAAAAACAAGACACTAAACCGTACAAATTTATTTGGAATTGCTTCAAAGACATCAAAGTTATTCTAGTTATTTGAATACTTAAAAGGTGCACTACTTAAAAGGGGGTAGTTTACTTTGTAAATGCAAAGTTTTGACTTCGCATTTACAAAGTAAACCAGCCGTTGCATTAGCCGTTGCTTTATTAATAAACTTGCATTAGCGGTTGTATAGTTACACCATGCATTGTTTTCTTCTTTCGAATGTTAAATTACAGATGACAGAAAGAGATAGTTCGGTGTAACTATTCGCCCGCTAATCCATCTTTATTAATGAGGGGGCTAGAGAGAGATGCATTGTGGACTCAACGACCACTTTCGCAGACATATTTTACTGCCACAGATAAGATACCGCGGCGAATAGCTGCAGGAAATACAAAACAGCGACGCTCCTTTTAACAACTAGAACAGAACAATGCCTCTAGTTTTATTGTTACCCAGCTAAACTTAACTAAATTAAATGCAACTAAACAAGCAAGATTGTTCTGTTGTTATCTGTAAGTATAATATTTGTTTAATACAATACTTGCTTATAAAACCCATACAAGAAAGAAAAACATTGATGTTGCATATTATAGTCATTCAAACTTACCTAGGTCCCGAAACAAAACATTAGAAAATACACCTAAATTGAAACGTCATTGATTATTATATCAACTAGCTGAGCCCGCGACTTCGTCCGCGTGGAATTTAACTTAACAAAAAAGCCCGCTCCCGCGTTCTGAGCCCGCGCGACAGGACCCATTTTTTTAAATTTTGTTTTTCTAAAATAAAATTAGCCTAAGTTACTCCTTATAAATCCCGTCAAAATCAGCCCAGCCGTTTCGGAGATTATCCGGAACAAACACACAGACAGACAGACAGACAGACAAAACTGTTTTAAATCGCGTTTTTGCTATAGGTGTCGTATGTACTTTCATATTATTATGCATTTACTGAAAATGTGTTATTTCGATATTACAAACAGACACTCCAATTTTATTTATTTGTAGTATAGATTAACCTTACATTTAAGTACTTCTGACAAATTATGCTATATCTCGTTCACAAAAGGTAGGCAATTTAAATTTAGAACATAAGGTTTTTAAAAAAGGTGTTCCCATTTCAAAATCGAACATAGTGTGCATTATTCAAAACAAGCATTTCCAGCAAGAGCCTGGTTTACCCAGTCGGCATACAAAACAGCGCTTAAGCGTACATTTTATATTTTGGCGTGAATTAATGGTTTGCAGGGTCAAGTAATCCTTTCCTGGATCAGTGTCGTGCAGCGCAAAATTTACTGCACATGTGTTCAAAGATTCAAGGTTCAAAATGGGTTAACATTTTGTATGCAAGCTGTTAAAGGGTTTTGCAGTAGAGCCTTCGTTATCGGCGTGCCCTTATTATATGGCACATAAGGCATATAATACATTGCATTTATTTTTAACTAGCTGAGCCCGCGACTTCGTCCGCGTGGAATTTAACTTAACAAAAAAGCCGCTCCCGCGTTATGAGCCCGCGCAACAGAACCCATTTTTTATTTTTTTTTAATTTTGTTTTTCTAAAATAGAAGTAAGCCTAAGATACTGCTTATAACATCAGCTATCTACCAGTGAAAGTCCCGTCAAAATCGGTCCACCCGTTTCGGAGATACTCTTTGATTTCATGTGTTTTTATTTTTTTACTCGGAACCCTAATTGTTTTTCAAAAATTTAAGTAGCCTAAGTTACTCCCTATTACATCAGCTATCTGCCAGTGAACGTCCCGTCAAAATCGGTCCAGCCGTTTCGGAGATTACCCGGAACAAACACACAGACAGACAGACAGACAGACAGACAAAAATTTTTTAAATCGCGTTTTTGCTGTAGGTGTCGTATGTACTTTCATATGCATTTAGTGAAAAGGTGTTATTTTGATATTACAAACAGACACTCCAATTTTATTTATTTGTATAGATTAATTGCCTACAAATTTATATTTACCTTGATTTGACTTCTCCCACCGGCTACATGAAACAATAATTGCCGTCTGTTTTCTGATAACTGATTGCTAGATAATCCCAACTATGGGAAACTGAAAATTTTGACGATTCACTATCAATTATTTATCACTAGCTGTGCCCCGCGACTTCATCCACGTAGTATTGGATTATTGGGTTAAAAAGTATCCTATATGTTAATCCCGGTTATAATCTATCTGTGTTCCAAATTTCATCCAAATCCGTTCAGTAGTTTTTGCGTGAAGGAGTAACAAACATACATACATACATCCACACTCACAAACTTTCGCATTTATAATATTAGTAGGATCATCTAATTGAAACTTGTAATGACATCAGGATCAGGGAATGGCAGCAGTCTAAATACAGCTTGGGTCTTTTTTGCTTGAAGTCTTTTTTGAGTGACATCGCAAGCTTTATTGTCAAGGGAAAATGAGCTTAAGAATCCCGGACACTGAATTCATTTTCTCTTGACTTAGATCCAATTCCTAATTCGAAATGAAACATCAAGAGCTAATTTAAAATCATCATGCAGAAGGTAAACAGTGACGATATCAAGCCAGAACTAATTTCCGCGGCTTGTTTATTTAAACACAGCCGCGAAAGTGATATTACTCACTTGTTTAAACACGCTTTAAGGAATATACGTGGGTAAACACGGGTAGAGAGATAAAGGTGGCGGTAATATAAGAAAAAATAAACTAAAGTAGGTATTATCGGTGTAAAGTAGCTATGGTAGCTGCGTTTCATACGATATGTGAGAAAGTCGGTAACCCAACCTGTCCGCCTTTTTCCTCTATCAGTCCCAGTCCGCTTCAAGTAGGTAACGCGCGAGCAATGCCTTTGGTCGTACGCTTGTATACCAACTATATTCAATAAAATCAAAACATTGCCGTCTAGGGACGCCCGAAAGAAGCGAAGATTTATAGTATAAAGCTTAGGACGCCGCAGCTGCTACTCTGAATACCTATATATATCGTGTAACGCTACTGTCGTGTGACGCTTAGCACGGATAGAGTGGCCGCGCGGCGAGCGCCCCGAACGTCCGTATAGAAGCTTACCTTCAAAAAGTTTGTTCAATCAAACTAGCCCCCTGCCTAGTTCTGACTACTAAACAGACTAACCACATGATTTGAATAATGCCTCTTTGAAAAGCAATTAGTGAACTACATCTAATCTGTGTCACGAGGCCCGGCGGCGGGTTTTTGCGGTCGGTATAGAGGGTAGAGACTAATTGAAAAAGTTTTGTAAAACAATCGCGATATCCTACTTGCGGTTTGTTAGTCATTTGGTGACCGCTTAGTCTAGTGATAAGAACGCAAGCCTCACGGCTCACTACAATGGATGGTTGCGGTCTTGTGGATTATCTATACAAATATTCGTAAGTAGGTACGTACTATCGACTATCAACTAGCGACATCTGGCGAATGTGCATAACACTTTAGGGCTACAAGTTCCATTGCACAACATTCCCTTTCAACCTATGTAACTTAATGTAATTTAATGCAATGTGATGTAATTTATTGCAATGTAATGTAATGCAAAATAATGTTTTTTTTTTATAAAACAGTCAGCAAACAAGTGTTCGACCTTCTTGATGTGTAGCAGTAACCGTAGCTTATAGGTGCTTGCAATACCAAATACATTGTTTGACCGTTCGTTACCGACCTTAAAGTGAATGGGACAGAGGAAGAGGAAGGGTTTCCGGCTTTCTCACTCACTTATCGTACGAAACACAGCTACTTTAGTCTGTAGTCTATTGGCTATGGCTTGGCTCTAGCACCGCTAAAGCAACGTAATGTAACGTAACATAGTGAAACTATACATGAAGAATTTATATTATCCGAACAATAGTTAGGTATTTTCCAGAATCTGTAGTACAAACCGGAAATCTTATGTAGTTTCGAACTAAATGTACGTTTCTGACAAACCTATTATATTAAAGCGGCCGTGCTAATACAAACAGAAGACCTTATTACCATTTGAGCACCGATCGTTCGTCCTCCGAGCCGCCGTGAAAGCAAGTTAACCAACACTAAACGACGCACGGATCGCGATGAATGATTTACAACCACTCTGTATTCCGGACGTGTTAACTAACCACTTAAGACTGAATATATACGGGAGGATAATTGAGGCGAGCTGGTTGTTTATAATTTACTAGCGGCGCGCCCCGGCTTCGCACGGGTACATTGCGATTACATTATTGGAGTTTTAGTAAGGATCCCTAATAAAAAAAAATATACTATAGCCTATGTCACCCGGGGATAGTGTAGTTTCCCAACAGTGAAATAATTTTTCAAATCGGTTCAGTAGTTTCGGAGCCTATTCATTACAATCAAACAAAGTTTTCCTCTTTATAATATTAGTATGATGTCGAGGGGTCAAATATCGGAAACATTTACGTTTTTTTTTTTAACTTATTTTAAATTCAATACAAATTCCCGTTAGCCCCACCAGCGAAGCTAATGCTTGTGTTAGGCGTGGGCTTACGTCAAAATCAATGGCCAGGATGGGTATCGAACCCGAAACCTATCAGATAAAGGGATGGACCCTCACACCACTAGGCTATGAACACTTCATATCTCTCTATAAATATGCCCTGGTCTTCCTGCGCAGTCTATGGTCTGGTAATCATGATAAATAAATAAATAAATTAATATCGCCAGACGAACTCACCAACTGTATGGTCCCAAACTAAGCAACGCTTGTACTATGGATACCGTACAATGGACTGGGGGCGATCCCAGTGACACCCAGATCAGGGAAAATTACGAAAAGGCCATTTCCGAAATTTACCCTGACGGGAATCGAACCCGCAACTACCCGATGCAGTGAGCCGAGCGGCCTACGCTCGAACCACTGCGCCAAGCGGTCGTTATTTGTACCATACAGTTAGTGTGTATTTTTATACATACCTACCTACCTACACATTATATTATGCATACAGTTTAATAAATATACAAGTATCTACATAAACAAATAAATTAATTAATACGCAATACATCAATCTTTGCTGTAATTACAGGGCCCTAACCACGCTAGCTACTCAAATCGTAATAGAAAGGCAAAAGCTAACGATTACGTTTCAAACGCTCCGCTTTTCACGTTTTGCTGACACAAGCTTCACGATTTATACTGACATTGATTTGGTACTACACTCGCGATTCTTAGCGTTTGACCTTGACCTTGCGACTGACTTAGTTTTTTTTAAAGTAAAGTTTATTTGCGATGATTTGCTTTACGCATTTAGCCCATGTCGAGTAAATATAATTTTCAAGTTTTATATGAAGGTCTTTGTCTAGGCCTAATATTACCAGACTTATTGGGGGAACTCGAATAATCATGTTTCACTACTATTCATCCAATTGCCCCCACTCACAGAGATTTTTTTTATGAACATTGGCATAAAGCCAAACGTAGTTACCAACGCAGATCCAAACAAAAAAAACTACAAAGCGTTCGATGACATAAGCCACTCGCAAATGAGACGCTAGCATGGTACTAAATATTGGCCAAGCGTTTGAAACGTAATCGCTAGCTTTTGCCTTTCTATTACGATTTGAGTAGCTAGTGTGAATAGGGCCCAGAACGTTTAGTAAATAATAATAAAAAAATAGGTACCTAACAACATCGAAACATTATTTGTTGTCGTAACTTTTTTATCAGCGTGTGTGTATCGTTCCTGTTGATTCAAAGCAAGCTAGCTAGCGTGCACGGCCGTGCAATCCATACCGTATGTTTCCACCGCAGCGTGACAGTTGTGTTCGCTTGCTTGGTAATATTCTAGTTAACTTGGAGACGGGAATAAAATTAGAATGGAAACGGCACAGCATTAAATGTAGGACTGGCATAATATACGGGCTGGCTCGACCGGGGTAGTACCATCCTGTCACAGAAGATCGACGTAAAGTAGCTATTATAGCAGTATTTCGTACGATGAGTGAGAGTGCTGGAAGTTCAACTCCCCTACCTTCTCGTCCCTCTGCCCTACTTCCCTTCAGGTCGGCAACGTGCGAGCAATGACTTTGGTATTGCAAGCATCTATAGGGTACGGTAACTGCTTAACATCAAACGGTTAGGCGGGCTTGTTTGCCGAATTTGTTAAATAAACAATATAGGAAACTATGATCTATACAAATAAATAAAATTGGAGTGTCTGTTTGTAATATCAAAATAACACCTTTTTTCACTAAATTCATATGAAAGTACATTCGAGACCTATATATTTTTTGTCTGTCTGTCTGTCTGTTTGTTCCCGATAATCTCCGAAACGGCTGGACCGATTTTGACGGGACTTTCACTGGAGTCAGCTGATGTTATAAGGAGTAAATTAGGCTACTTTAATTTTAGAAAAACAATTAGGGTCCCGCGTAAAAAAATAGAAACACATGAAATCAAAGAGTATCTCCGAAACGGCTGGACCGATTTTGACAGGACTTTCACTGGTAGATAGCTGATGTTATAAGCAGTAACTTAGGCTACTTTTATTTTAGAAAAACAAAAAAAATGGCTCCTGTTGCGCGGGCTCAGAACGCGGGAGCGGGCTTTTTTGTTTAGTTAGATTCCACGTGGACGAAATCGCGAGCTCAGCTAGTAGCAAATAAAATAGATGTTTGCAATACCAAAGGCATTGCTCGCACGTCGCCGCCCTGAGGGGAGTGGAATATAGAGGGAGGCGGGTCGGGCTTCCGGCTCTCTCACTCACTTATCGTACGAAACGCAGCTATATTATCTACTTTACGCCGACCTTATGTGAGAGGATGGTGCTACCCTGGTTGGGCTAGCCTGTAATATTTGTCTTGTGGTCAAGTGGCTCTGTCCGTCATCTGATCAGAGCGTGTAGGTGTGTTACCATTTAAAATTGCGTATACAACTCTTCTAGAACTAATAACTCATATGTGTTAATTCTCAAACAATGTTATTGGAACCGCGATCTTAGACCCATTGTCGATAGAGTTATGCACTTAAACCAAGTTATTTAAGTTTCGCAGTTTAGCGGTTTCTGTTCCCGCGGCAACCTTATAGTTAGGTACGTGGGCATGGAGGTAGGAAATGGTTTAGGTATCTATACATGTCTCCCTCTTCCCTCTACTATGGTTGAGGAGAGCGATGCCGCTTTTCAAGTCATGCTCGTGCGCGGGCGCTGCTTGCGGGGATTGGTCCACTCATTTTCCTCTTAACGACATTGTTCTTAATCTCTTTTCATTTATTTAACATGGAAGGCATCACACCAAAGAAATTATTTTCTAATCCACCTCTCTTCTATCATTATTTTTGCTTGTAAACATTAAAATTGATGTGAAGTGTGAGTAGGTATGCACGCCTCACTAAACTAGCTTTCTAATTTAAATACCTAAATAAAATATCACTTAGGTATATTTTTTTGAATTATTAGTACTGTCCTGTATTAGAGAATCTAACCGAGTTTCCAAAGGCGAATGAAATGCGCCAACACGCATCTGAGGTTTCCTCCTCGCATTACAGGAAGGCCCGTGCCTAGGAGTGGGACATTAAAAAAGGGCTATTTATTATTAAAACTATTACATTATTTGTTAGTCTCTAATGTATTTGTCACTCCGTCTGAAGGCGCATCAGGCAAACAGGTTAGGAATACTTTAAAGTATTCTTAACCACCATGTCGCACGGATGCGTGGGCTTCAAGCAACGGGCACGCGCTTTCATGGCCTCTCGTCTGGCGGCCGTATTCTTCTCAACGATGGTAAAATGAAAAATTGCATACATTTATCATCCACTTATGAAACGGATGGACATGGTCTTGTCTCTACCACTCTCATGGTGTTAGAAGAGGACGCTCGATACATCGACACATAACGAGACTGATTGTCAATGATGTTCGTTTGAATGGGTAAGTCCACTCGACGTAGTTACTTGCCTGTATTTTGTAGCACTTATTTTATTGTTACGGATGAGGTTGTAATCTGAAATATTTGAGTTCCTTACAGATGGATAAATTGTACATACTGAGTTGATACAAGCAGATAATAGAGTTTGTTATTTGAAAGGAATTCTGCGAGCAAAATTTGCAAATTGACCGAAAAAGTTGTCTGTGAATTAATCCTGGGAAACTGTTACCTATTGAACAATTTCATAAATTGTTTTATGAAGACAGGCAAGTAGTACAAAAAAACTCACAAAAAGTATGAGTTGGCCTATTTACCTTTAATTCCGTGTACCTGTAACACTACCGGTCCCCGCTTTTAGTCGTTAAGCTTTTCCGGAGGCCTTCGGGCGGCATAAAATTACCACAAGCGGAGTTGACCACTAAGTCATTTGAATAAAAATAAAGAATTCCACGATAATCTTAAAAAGTCTTTATTATGCAGTTTAGTGACCTTAAACTTTTTAAAATGAGCGCGCAACCAGTTTTTCTTCTCAAAGATCATAACTACACTCGCAGGACAGTAACTGACCGCTCTGTTCGATCCGTTCGAATGCGCCCGCGCTGCTCAAACGTCTCAACGCGTTGTCTGTCACGTCTTTCGCGTTAAAGACACGAATACACACGCTTATACCCAGTTTTATCGCATGTTAAACTGCCGTGTAATGTCACTAGTATCAATAAACCGTGATTTCTGATGTATAGTAAATTGAACTTTAATTTTAGTGCATTAAAGTGTGTTCTTTTTGCTTCTCCAGTGTTGTAAGGTTGTGTGCATAGAGTGTGTTTTTATATTATTATATGAAATGTAGTATTCGAATGGTTTAGGCATATAATCTTCCATCTCTAGGATTTTCTATAGGATGGAGTCTGTGTTATAGATAAAAAACCAACCTTAACTATCTTAGTAGACCTGGCTGTAAACAAATAATAAGTCACGGCGATGATGACAATCAAATGTCAGTCGAAACGCCAAGAAACATTTATTTCAGGGGTGTTCAGGGATCCTCACAGTTCCCACTGAAGTCTTGAAACAATAACGCAATTTAATATCCACAGAACATGATATTTGAACAAGCCTTTACCCACACATCTGGGCCCCGTGATAAGAGTTGAGTAAATAACATTTAATTGTATATAAGATCACGTTCAAACAAGGTTCTGTTCCAAGTGTACTGGGTTTGGCTTTGTATCGTGTGGACCTGTGAACATGATGTTTTCAATAACAAGTGATAGTGACGAGAAAAATGTGCACAAAGGATGTGTTTGGAAAGAGATCTTACTGTCTTTCATTGGTATGTATTAGTTTGATAATAATCTTTCTAGTTCCTAGTAGGTATTCTGTTTAGTCATTGACTTTGTTTAGTATTTTCACTAAACGTTTTGTTATTTCATGGCAATTACAATAAAATACGACATGAGTGTATTTAAACTAGATTGCGATTTTATAGTCTCACGATCATTTTTTATGTATAAAACTACCTCTTGCACGCAGCTTCGGTAGAGTAGGTTTTATATTCTGAATGTTAACGATAGCACCACTTACTGGGTCCAACTGTAGTTCAAATCCATCCAAGTGACCCCATATGTACAAAAACAAATCATCAAAATAGGTCTAGCCGTTTAGGACGAGAAGAATTACACACGCACTCCGGAATTTTGCATACAAATAAGATATTAAAGTTACTTTAGTTCGCATTTATTTTGGAAGTAACCATCCAATGATTATGTCAGATATTTGTACTTATAACCACACAAACACACAATAAATAGTTCCGATTGCAGACTCTACGAACAATATCGTGCATTAGCCGTTGGCTGGCCAAAATTGGTCTAAATGAGGCGGCAAGTATTGGACAATTAGCAAGGACGGTCTAACAATGGCAATTTACTTGTTCCGAACTGTTGAAGTTATTAGAACAGGTTACAAATGGAATGGTGTTATATTGTTTTGTAGTAACAATATGTATAGACTGTGTACACAATTAAATAAAATAACATGGTTTATTTTGTAATAAAATAATACAGCATAAATTAAACTTAAAATATATTGTCAAAGAATATAATTTTGCTTGACCATACATTTTGGATGAACTCAACCCTGCTAAATTTCTTGCCGGGTCTATTCAATCAAGGTTACATGCCATTGCGATTGTAGAGTTTCTTTGGGACTTGTCCCGCCACACACTCCCACCACAGTTACTCCTGTAAGTCAGAATCGACAATGGTGTCTGACGATGACGCCGAGGATTGACCCTCCACTAGTTCCGGGGAAAAGCTATCTGATTGTAGAGATAAGAAAAACAATACAATTTGTAAGTAGGCCTAAACCAAATAAGCAATTTGACAATGATTCAGATTTTATCACATATACTTGTATTAGTTTAGTAGTTTTATTTATTTTATTTTATTTAGACTTCTAAAAATAAGTTAATGTTAAGTAAAATCAATAAACTAAGAAAAAGCAAAACATCGTAATGTACTACAATGCGGTTAGGATACCGTGTCTCTATCATAAAGTAGAGTTAAATAAATAAGACAATTAACAAGGATCTATTTTATAAAATATAAATTGTATAACTTAAAGCGTCTCTATATGCGAGAGAGTATTCTAGTATGACCTCATACCGTAGAGACGACTCGTAAAAATGTTCAGCAATAAAGTACCCCAGCGAAGTTTTATATCACATACATGGATTATAAACTAGATAGATACATATTTAAAAAAGCCGTAAAAGTTTAAAACTCGAGTTTAAAAGGTTTTTCACGTCGGTACGCGATGAAATAATGTCTGGTCGTAAACGTTCGATTATTTTTATATATAGAGTAGGTATTATTTTGAAAGACACTTTTGATAACTTTTTGGGTACACGACAATACTTTTAAAAGGTTATGTTTTCGTAAACGTTATTTATGAACGGTAAATATTAAAATTATATATACAAGGTATATTTTTGAAAAATAAATTTTACCGAATAATACGATTTTTTTTTTTTTACTTTTTGTGTTTTAATTAACAGCAAGCATACCATTCTTCACCCATGGGCTGGAGACCACAGCCCTGACTTCCTCGGCCCACTCCGGGCATTTCATCGCGTCTGACGGCGTGTCGTGGAGCACCACAGCCCTGGTGCTGGGCGCCGGGATATCGGCACCAATATTCTGTTACATCATTGATCGGTACGGGAGGAAGGTGGGGATGTTCGGCGTCAGTATGGTGCAAGGGGTAAGTAGTCAATAATAAATAAATAAATACGTAAACATTGCAAGTCTGACACACAAACTGTATGGTCCCAAACTAAGCAACGCTTATGCTATGGGTACCGTAAAATGGACTGGGGACGACCTCAGTGGCATCCAGACGAAGGCAAATTACAAAACGCTCGAACCACTGCGCCAAGCGGTCGTCAATGCCATCTTTATATATTGAACTAAGTCGGGAAGCAAGCGTGCAACCTGCCTGATGTTAAGCAGTTAACGTAGCCGATAAATGCTTCCAATGCTAAAGGCATTGCTCGCACGTTGCAGACCTTAACCTCATGGTTCCCGGTGGCACTTTAATGCTACTTTTATTAGCTAATACCGGCAATTCCCGGTGGCACAGTACTGTGTTTGCAGGACGCAGACTAATTAAAATCGTTTTTCTAAAAAGCTGTGGTATATTTTTGCTTGAAGTAATGTTATTCTTGTTTGGCATTATATTCCACACGTACGTGGACAGTAATGAAAAAAAGGTCATCAGAAAGGCGATAGTGCCAATAGAATTTGAATGAGAAGGTTTTTTACGACACTTATAATTTGACACGCCGCGATAAGGCATATGACCGCTGGCCTTGACGGATGTGCGTGACTTAAACGTCACGGATACCAAAGGGTTAAGGGGAGTGGGACAGACGGAGGCGATGGGAGCGGGTGGGTAGTCTTAGAGCTCTCTCATCATTAAAAACCTGGGGTAATCAAAATCCGATACAGATCCAGTAAAACATTAAAAAAGAACCAGAAAAAGAAATCATAAAAATCCAATAAATGGTGAAACAAAATAACAATATTGAATTCCATGCGGACGAAGTCGCGGGCACAGCTAGTCCTTTAATAAAACATAAATAGGCGCGCGATAAGTAGTCAATAGTGATCGAACCCCGCCCGCCTCTCCTTGTCATCCGGTAGGTGCTAGGCAGTCCACGTTTTGGTGTCACAGTATTTGTAGTACTACCTACACGTGTGTCCATAAATGCACATATTTCCAATAGATTAAAAAGGACATGGATACATTTTTTAGACCACAATAAAGTAAAATAAAAAATACAAACGAATTGAGAACATCCTCCTTTTTGAAGTCTTTAAAAATAGATTTTACCCTTGAAATAGGAACTTCTTTTCAATATGTCCTCAACAGGTGTAGGGTGAATCAAATTTATTGGAATTTAAAAAAAAAACGATTTAGGAGAAGGACCCACCACTCACCCTTGGCTTGTTAACCTCCAACATTCACTCATGACTGACATACTCGACCGACGGAGTTAGGTTTTGTTGACCTCTTCCATTATCGATCAACCTATTTGATTTATAATTTTGGAAGTTAACAAGCCAAGGGTGAGTGGTGGGTCCTTCTCCTAAATTGTTTTACAATGGATTTCCGCAAAGTAACGCCTGAGTCAATCAATTATCAATGGTATTTCAAAGTTCTAATTTTAATAAAGGACGAATTCGTGTATGGCGCCATATTTTGAAATATCAATATTCAATTGCATTATGAAAAATTCAGACCTTAGCCGATTCTCGAGCACAATAAAAATGTTTATTCAAAAATATCTGAAAGTCTGCAAATCTGAAACATGTTTGATTATTCCTTGATCAGCTCGTAGCTCAGCTCATGTCAGCGTCCCACGCTGTCATGGCACAAAAATTACGTCACCCACAATAAAAACCAACACAGAACATACATAAAACTGAAGGCTGAACTTGACAATGGTACGGATGTGACGTCACGCTCTGTAACGAGTGTTTTGCTAATACGAAGTGTGAACATTAGATTTTTAATATTATTATAATAATAATACTGTAAGCTTTCTCGGTGCTCAGGTAATCCTCATGGGGCGGTATATTTAAACACGTTCTCGTATTCCACACTTATAATCGATTTCATGCGTTTAACAACATAAAACAAAACATTACTATTACAATCGGGCAAATTATATTTCACTAGCGAGCGGCCGGCGAGCGGCCGTGGTTGAAGAACAAGTGACAGGTGACAGTTCTTGTTGCGTTCAGGAATCCCTGGACGTTCCAATTCATGCTAGTGTTACAATACTTAATTTACGATAACGATATAGATTAGTAGCCGCTACTCACTTATACAGTTTGCACTTTTTATAGGTCCATAGATGCCCTACTTACGGCCGCAAAAAAGTTGTTACGTTAATTAGCGAAAATAAATCAGAAACTAATATGTTAACGTTTAATTTGTCTTCACAATGCATCTAGGTACAAATAAGCTACCCTGTATTGAATTTGCAATTCATAATTATTTCGGACTTCTGATACATCCTACTAATATTATAAATGCGAAAGTTTGTGAGTGTGGATGTATGTATGTATGTATGTATGTATGTATGTATGTATGTTTGTTACTCCTTCACGCAAAAACTACTGAACGGATTTGGATGAAATTTGGAACACAGATAGATTATAACCGGGATTAACATATAGGATACTTTTTAACCCAATAATGCAATACTACGCGGATGAAGTCGCGGGGCACAGCTAGTCCTATATATGATACTACATAGTGTATTTGTCCTTAGGATGCGGATTTAGTAAACAATCCTGGCATGCCTCTTTAATGTTTCATTGAAATTTCTGCTTTACATATAGAATTTATAGTTTCCCAAATGGTATTAGAAAAAAAATGTTAATACTTAAGTTACATTATTATTAGAACGTCTTTTAATCATTTTGTAAGACCAATTACATTATAAAGACGTGCTAAGTTTGTTTACTAAATCCACATCTTAAGGAAAATTACAATTGGGATACTGTAACTATTGGTTAAACCGTCCCTTCCTATTCCCCACCCTATGTCGCACTCCTCTTCAGATCGGTAACGTGCGAGCAATGCCTTTGGTACTGCAAGCATCTTAAGCTTCGGTAACGGTTTAACATCAGGCGGGTCGTAGGCTTGTTTGCAGTCTTTCATTTTCTAATGACGTCATTGCCCCTTTTACCCGACTGCGCGACTCAAAGGAGGGTAGTATGTTTATCAGCCTATGTGTGTATATGTATGTTGGTTCCTTTGTGGCGCTCTAGAGACCAAACTCGTGGGCCGATTTTGATCATTCCTACGTCATTTGATTTTTACGTGAATACCTATAATTTTTTGTTTATTTTCAGGCATCCCTCATTCCCCTATTTCTAATAAGCGATATAAGCATGATATTCCTGCACGTACTAGCCGGCATTGCTTCAGGGGGGCTGTTCACAGTAATTCCTATATACATTCGCGAGATCGCCAACTCCCACGGCTTCTGTATTTCCCTGATGATGGTGATGACAACGGCGGGGTATGTGATGAAGATGGTGATGAGTTTGGAGGTGAGGATGTACCTGATGGTGGCGCTGGTTGGAGCACAGTTCCTCTCGATCCTGGTGATGATCGAATCGCCGTGCTATTTGGTTATAGTTAAGGAGTTTGGGGTTAGTTTATCGTTAGTTTAAGACGGTCTATGTTCTAACAAATTGGATAGTTCTAACAAATTGCCTAATATTGAATATAGTATTATTTTATATTAAATATAAAAAGGACTTATAAAATATTTCTAACTTATACCTACTGCGACAGTTATTTTATAAATGTATCCTTACAATTCATTGCCCTAAACATAAATATAGGTACTTAAGGCTAAAGCGCCCATCTAGCCCGCGAAGTTCAAATTTGTTGAGGTTTTTTAGAAATTTTTCAAAATCTCACAATAATAAAAGGCACATTTTGTAATTCGCGAAAAAGACCATGTGCAGTGCATTTATTAATATATCCAACTTACTCTAAAACATTTCAAAAATATATTTAGTGATTTACTAGTATCATATCCACCGTGATAATATTTAGAGTAAAATAAATGTATTAATAAACGCACTGCATTCTGTGTTTTTCGCAAATCACAAAATGTTGTCTTAAATGTGTTCAGATTTTTGATAAACTATAAAAATACTCGAAAATTTTGAATTTCGCGGGCTAGACAGGCGCCTTCACCTTAACTAAAAAATAATACTATGTGAACCATCACTACAATATAGATACGAGTAGTTGGTATTATAAGTCCGACGATATTTATTTATTTATATTTATGCAACAAAAACATGAGTCAATTACCCTATTGGAGAAAAAAAATAAGGTAATATGTAGCTGTCAATTATTTGCTTTCAGGAAATGCTCGGAATGGAGTAAATTAGTTACGTGTTCTGAATACAGGCTCACTCTACTTGCTTCAGGCGTGTTGTCTTATGTGTTTGTGAAAGTTGCTAGCTTTTGATTCTGGCGTTATATCTATCATTTTAAAAAACAACTTTAAAATTAGGGTCCTAGGTCCATGTCCATGATACATATGAAAATAATTCTGCTATACTGCGTATCTGTACACTTACACATTGACTAGCTGAGCCCGCGACTCAGTCCGCGTGGAATTTAACTTAACAAAAAAGCCTGCTCCCGCGTTCTGAGCCCGCGCGACATGACCCATTTTTTAATATTTTTTTCTAAAATAAAAGTAGCCTACGTTACTGCTTATAATAACAGCTATCTACCAGTGAAAGTCCCGTCAAAATCGGTCCAGCCGTTTCGGAGATAACCCGGAACAAACACACAGACAGACAGATAGACAGACAGACAGATAGACAGACAGACAGACAAAAATTTTTTTAATCGCGTTTTTGTTATAGGTGTCGTATGTACTTTCATATGCATTAAGTGAAAAGGTGTTATTTTGATATTACAAACAGACTCCAATTTTATTTATTTGTATAGATGTGTGCGACCTAGGTGCGATTTCCCAATTATGTACTTACTAGCTGTGCCCCGCGACTTCATCCGCGTAGTATTGGATTATTGGGTTAAAAAGTATCCTATATGTTAATCCCGGTTATAATCTATCTGTGTTCCAAATTTCATCCAAATCCGTTCAGTAGTTTTTGCGTGAAGGAGTAACAAACATACATACATACATACATACATTCATACATACATACATACATACATACATCCACACTCACAAACTTTCGCATTTATAATATTAGTAGGATTCGTCTATCAGTGCCTTCAGTAATACGAAGATAAATGAGAGAAGGGGAATGTTTCTCCCTACCTTCCCGTCCCTCTGTCTCACTCCCCTTGAAGTCGGCCACGTGGGAGCAATGCATTAAGTATTGCACGCATCTTTAGGCTATGGTAACTTCTCAACATCAGATGTAAGCTTCGTACGCTTGTTTTCGATTTCTTTATATAAAAAATCTATATACGAGTATACGAGTATAAAACTCAAAGGTGACTGACTGACATAGTGATCTATCAACGCACAGCCCAAACCGCTGGACGGATCGGGCTGAAATTTGGCATGCAGGTAGATGTTATGACGTAGGCATCAGTTACGAAAGGATTTTGATTAATTCTACCCCCAAGGGGATAAAATAGGGGATGAAAGTTTGTATGAAACTTTGTCAATTTTAAACCGAGCGGGCTGAGACTTTGCATGCATAGAGCTACTATGACGTAGACATCCCCTAAAAAGGATTTTGATTAATTCCACCCCCAAGGGGATAAAATAGGGGATGAAAGTTTGTATGAAACTTTGTCAATTTTAAACCGATCGGGCTGAGACTTTGCATGCATAAAGCTACTATGACGAAGTCGCGGGCTCAGCTAGTATAATAATAAAAATTGTAGGTCTTTGTCAAAGATTTTGTAATAAATAGTGAAGTCAGTGTGCATTGTTTTTTTTCATACTTCGTTAGATCTTAAAAATGAGTCGTTATAGATCATGAGCGCCCACAGCGTTTTCCAAAATCCAGTGAACCTGGTGGGTTTAGGTATGTCAATTCTACATCATTTTCATCCTAAGTCCATAAACAATAAACTATGTACCTACCTGCCTTATCCAAGAAGTAAATTAATTCACAAGAATTTGATTGAAAAAACATTATTCCTTGCAGACAGCGAAATCGATGCAATCGCAGCTGAAAAGATTGCCGGCGGACAGTCCGCACTTGTCAAAGGTGATATCCAATCTGAGGGATGAAAGCGACAGGGCTACGTCGTATGGAAAACTATCTCCGCGCACCCTTTGTAAGTGTATTACACGATCCCTAGTTGATAGCGTGAAATTATTTTAATATTAAATAAATAAATAATTTAGCCCTTTTGACGTCCCACTCCTGGGCACGGGCCTATGATTCGCACATAGATTTCGAAAAATCCAGAGGTGTGAGAGCCGGTGTTTAAACCCAAGACCTGGTGCTCGCAAGACGCGTGCTTTAACCAATGGGCTTTCACTGTTTTTTTAATATTAATTAATGTTTAATATTTATGTTGTTAATAGTAGATACCTACGTCATAACCTAAATATATTTTTGAGTAACGAAACGTCGGCAGTCTTAATGGTAACTAGAAAAAAAATCAGTGGACCAGCTTTAATTAGTAAAAAAACTGGCCAAGTGCATGACGCATCACGCACAATGTGAGGTTCCGTAGCCATTTCCATAACAAAATATTTTTGGCTAACTACTTTGGTCGATTATCATAAAAATGTAAGTGTCGGAATTAATAACGTAAATTTGGATACAATCTTTAAAAGTTATTAATTTCGTTAACGAAATTATTAACTATAATACTACCCTTTTCCAGGGAGAAATAAAATATGGCTAGATGCAATGAAAATAGGGATATTTTTGTACACGATCACAACACTATGCGGCAACATAGTGTTCCTAGACCAAGAGAAGGCGCTTATACAGTTGAAGTTCACACCAGACCCCGACAGTACCCTGGTACTCTACTCCTTGCTGGCGGGGAGCCTGCTGTGTTTGGTTTTCGTTTTGTTTTTGGATCGAAAGGTGAGATATTTTTTTTATTTATCAGCGTATGTTATGCTGAAAGTTGTTTGTAACTTTGAGGCGTCAATAGCCTAGCGGTTAGAGGGGCCGCCCACGTAGCTGAGAGGTTCCGGGTTCGATCCCCATCCTGGTCGTTAAACTATTGACGTGAGCCCACTCCTAACACAAGCATTAGCTTAGCTGGAGGGGCTAACGGGAATACTAGTAATGTGACAAACCCATATGGCATAGTAATCTTTTATATAAAAAAAACTTATCATGTTTTTTTTAATATTATTTATCTACTAGCTGAGCCCGCGACTTCATCCGCGTGGAATTTAACTTAACAAAAAAGCCCGCTCCCGCCTTTTGAGCCCGCGCGACAGGACCCATTTTTATAATTTTGTTTTTCTAAAATAAAAGTAGCCTAATTTACTGCTTATAACAACAGCTAACTACCAGTGAAAGTCCCGCCAAAATCGGTCCAGCCGTTTCGGAGATACTCTTTGATTTCATGTGTTTTAATATTTTTACGTGGAACCCTAATTGTTTTTCTAAAATTAAAGTAGCCTAAGTTACTCCTTATAACATCAGCTATCTGCCAGTGAAATTCCCGTCAAAATCGGTCCAGTCGTTTCGGAGATTACCCGGAACAAACACACAGACAGACAGACAGACAAAAAAAAATTAAATCGCGTTTTTGTTACAGGTGTCGTATGTACTTTCATATGCATTTAGTGAAAAGGTGTTATTTTTATATTACAAACAGACACTCCAATTTTATTTATTTGTATAGATGATGATAGTTTTATGCTTTGATAAAGGCTTCTTTTATCAAAGGTTTTATGCTATGATACAAATCGACGTAAAGTAGCTACTTATTATAGGTGCGTTTCATAAGATGAGTGGGAGAGACGGAAGACCACCCCCTTCCCTTCCCTCTGTCCCACTCCCCCCCAGGTAGGCCACGTGCGAGCACGCCAAGGGCACGCCATTGGTATTGCAAACATCTATAGGCTACGGTAACTGCTTAGTATCATGCGGGTCGTACGCTTATTGGCCAACTTTGTTACATACCCTGCTCACATTCTGTTGCTGTTCCTGAGAATGTACACCATGTTCAATTAATTGAAAAGAGTAACCGTTAAGTTTCTTGCCGGATCTTCTCAGTGGAAGCGGCATTCCGAACCGGTGGTAGATTCTGACTATTCATAAATGCTTTGTTGGCTTATAAATATGAGTTAAAACAATTTTGAGTTAAGTTTTGAGATCAAAATAATAAAGTTTCGCCGGTGCGAACTAAATACTCGTAATAATAAATAAATATCGCCAGACGAACACACCAACTGTATGGTCCCAAACTAAGCAACGCTTGTACTATGGGTACCGTACAATGGACTGGGGGCGATCCCAATGACACCCAGACCAAATTACGATAGCGCTATTTCCGAAATTTGCCCCTACAGGAATCGAACCCGCAACCACCATGTGCAGTGAGCCGAGCGGCCTACGCTAGAACCACTGCACCAAGCGGTCGTCAAGCTCACAGATGAGTCCTAATATACAAGGTGACACATAATGGGTATACTATTTTTTTTGCAACTTAACTTTGTAAATCTCAAACTATCGGCTTTGTAGGACAGTTGAAGTACTAAAGGTTTTGTAGACTTGTGAAATCGGTCAACAGCTGTATTCCTGTAACACCTTTTGTTTTTCAAGTTCCCTCCAAAGCTGATGGTTTGAGAATTACAAAGTGAAGTTTTGAAAAAAAAAGTATACCCATTATGTGTCACCTTGTATAACATTTTCCGCAGTATATCCTGACCCTGGGTTACATAACAATGTCATTGGCGACGGGAGTGTTGGCAGTGTACACTCAGGCTGATCTCACGGTGACGTCATTGAGGTGGGTGCCTGTCGTCGCGCTCGCCGTCCTTGTCGCAGGCTATGGCCTCTCATGGGGCTTGCCTATCATGATCATGGTGGAAATATTAAATTTAGAGGTGAGATATGTAATTTTTTTAAGGTTACTATACTCGGAATTTTAATTCGATTCCACATTTGACATTAGCTACTGTCATTTTGTAAAATAATGATACCACATATAATAGTATAGTGATGAACACAAAAATCGATAAACAATCGCGATTTAGTTTATGTAATCATAATATTGGTGTGCCAATTTAAGACTAAATTTATGATTTTTATTTAAATAAATACATAATTATTTATTATTTAGTAACCGCTGCTTTATTTAATAAAAAGTTAATATTTTTATATCCAGAAATTATATAATAATAATAATTTAGCCCTTTTGACGTCCCACTGCTGGTCACGGGCCTCCCCTCAACATGAGGGGGATTCAGGCCATAATCCACCACGCTGGCCCAGTGCGGGTTGGCAGATTTCACATGTCTTTCGAAAATTGGTTAGATCTTCTAAGACATGCAGGTTTCCTCACGATGTTTTCCTTCACCGTAAGCAAGTGATAATCATATAGGAATTATATAATTATATTAAACTAGCTGCGCCCCGCGACTCCGTCCGCGTGGAATGTGGACCACCCTTAACATTTTTCCTGAATTTTCTTTGCTATAAACCTCACGGAGACCTTTCCAACGAATGCAAAACCGTGGAAATCGGTTCGTGCGTTCTGGAGTTATAGCGTCAGGAAGGAAAACCCGACTTATTTTTATCTCGTAGTAGATTATATTTTTTGCTTTAACCAGATATGGTAAGCTACGCTTTTAGAACTGATTCCACATAACGAGAAAACTCTCAGATCCTTAATAAAATTAATCGTCATAACTAAATTATCCGTTCAGAAATATTTAATTTCCTGATATACCTACCTACTTAGTTTCTATTAAAGTAGTCGTTGTTTAGATATACTCCTATAAACGAGAGGAATCGATCCGGAAATATTCCATTTCCGTATCGAATAATTTCGCAACGTCACTATTTGGTACTTGTCATAACGTTGCAACACTGAAATTGTCAAATCTGGAATCGAATTAAAATTCCGAGTATAGGAAAGTGTGACAAAGCAAAGTAGCCACAGTAAAATAATGAGCTGTGGCCCTGGCTCTGAAGAATTTTATGCACACTGTGGTAGAGGTGGCTTATATACGGGTAGCCTCGACGGAGGTAGTACAACCCTCTCACAGTATATCGGCGTTAAATAAGTATCTATTATAGCTGCGTTTCCTATGATGAGTGCGAGAGTCGGAACAAATGCCCCTCCCTCTTTCCCAATTCCCTCACCCCTTTAGGTTTTTCAATACCCAGCAATGTCGGTTGCGAGCAATGCCCTAAATGAGCTAAACCTCTTATAATATTATAGATACTACACAGTTTTTGACCCATTCTTTTCTATAGAAATTACTCTCCCAATGTGCGGTAGAGTCTTATCATGAAATCATTTTGTGATTTTTCTGATGATTTATAAGCTCTACCAGGGCGGGCTCACTCGTTTGAAACACGCGCGCGCCACGAGGGCTCTTGAATTAGTCGAGTTTGCACCGTAATGGCACGTGGCGAGAGTGCCTTTTATTTTTTTTTGTGTCTTTTCGGAGCGAATTCTCCGTATGTAGTAGGTAGGTACTAATACGTATTATGTTATAGGTACTATAATAGTTTGCATTAATAGAGCCAGATTATCCATTAGGCAGTGTAAGCAAATGCATAGGGGCCCCACATCGGCTAGATGCCCTGCGCTTCAAGAAAAACGCATATATTCCTTTTATTTTACTTTTTTATTGTTTAGAATGTTGTAACAATAGCGTTATCATACTAATATTATAAAGAGGAAAACTTTGTTTGTTTGATTATAATGAATAGGCTCCGAAACTACTGGGCCGATTTGAAAAATTCTTTCACTGTTGGGAAGCTACACTATCCCCGGGTGACATAGGCTATAATATATTTTCAAAAAAATTAGGGATCCTTACTAAAACTCGAATAATGTAACGGCAATGTACCCGTGCGAAGCCGGGGCGGGCCGGCAAATTGCGTTGTGATACAAAAAATATACTTTAGAATGTTAGAAATAGGTAAACGGGCCCCGTGTCCTGCATTTTCTAGGGCCCCGACATGGTCAATCCGGCCCTGTATGAATATAGAATATGTAAATATTTCAGATTCGAGCTGCACTCGTAGGATCAATATACGCATACTCACAACTACTCAAATTGATCCATATACATACCTTCAAGTACGTGGAAGAGTACATGGGAGTTTATACCGCATTCTATATATTCGCCGGTGTGAACTTGTTGGGAGCGGTGTACACCGTGTTCGAAGTGCCTAACATTAAGAACAAGAGCGTGAGGGAGATTGAGAGACAGTTGAAAAGGCCACCTTTACCCGCTTAAATATAAAGGGCATTTTTGTTTGTTTTATTTTGTTTTATTGACAGCACTAAAATATCCTATCGCTTACTAAAGGACGTTTTTACAGCAGACGGAATAAAGATCAATGACCTTTGTAAATAAATTGTCTACCTTATTGCTAAGCTTGCCGCCACGTTGCTCAACCCATAACGAAGATGAAACGTGGTTAGAAGCGGTGATAGAGAAAAGTATGGAGACCGACATGTATCGTTTTTTCTAACGATTACATAATACTTGGTTCAGTATAGGTATCTTGAGTACGCTTTTGACATGACATTTTTTCCAAGATTTTTCTCAGATTTGAGAACGATATGATTTGATTTGAGATTGAGGAGTCATAGCGTCGATGTCCTTTTTCCGTCTGCTGAAGGAACATAGGACTTACAATTTACAACAGAAGGACGTTGAGGACAGATTTAAAAAGACAAAAATATATCGATATTCCCTAACAATGTTATTTTCAATTAATTTGTGCCTTTCCAAGGTTGTTTTAGTGGCTATTTATACCTACACTGAATGTACCTATGTACAGTCGAACATTATTAATTCCCTTATCATAGCGTGCAGTGATACCTGTCCCGAATTTTCATATTATGTTTGATACGGGCTTGTTGTTATCTATATGAGGCTGTTCCGGAGTGGCCACTCGTGGACGTTATTAAAAGTAATGCATTATTGTGATGGTGACTGTACATTGTTTATTAAGATCTGCATTCTCTTTTAGCATCTCTTTTGACGACCGCTTGGCGCAGTGGTTCGGCTCACTGCACATGGTGGTTGCGGGTTCGATTCCCGCCGGGGCAAAATGCGCAAATGGCCTTTCCGTAATTTTCCCTGGTCTGAGTGTCACTGGAATCGCCCCCAGTCCATTGTACGGTACCCATAGTTCAAGCGTTGCTTAGTTTGGGACCATACAGTTTGTGTGTCAGTCTGGCGATATTTATTTATTATTTATATATCTCTAGCGATGCTGCGGGAAAAAGGTAGCGTAACATAACATATGGGAGCATGCATTATAAACGTAATATACAAAACAGAGGAGTTTTACGTGATCATATACGGTACTCGATTCACTTCAATATGTACTCATAAAACATACATACGGTGTTCCGATTGTAATAATTTAGCCCTTTTAACGTCCCACAGGCCTCCCCTCAATACGAGGGGGACTCAGGCCACTATCCACCACGCTGGCCCAGTGCGGGTTGGCGGATGTCACAGGTATGCATTTCGAAAATTGGTTAGATTTTCTAAGACATGCAGGTTTCCTCACGATGTTTTCCTTCACCGTAAGCAAGTGCTTGTCATATGGAGTAAATTTATTTTTATTAACTGAGTATTTACATTATTTATACATAATATATACAAATTATATTAAATAAAATTAGAAATAAGAATATGTGCTATTCAACAAAATCACCCCCAGACTGGTTACCGCCACAGGTGACAAGAGGGCTGGCTCTTTCCTCGCTCAAAAAATTAGCTTGGCAATACAGCGAGGAAATGCAGCCAGTATTCTTGCCACCATCCCACGCGGACGGGATTTTTTTGATTAGGGGTAGGTTTTTATTTTAATATTCTTATTTCTTGTCATATTGAAATTATAATTCGCACAAAGATTTCGAGAAACCCAGAAGTGCAAGCCGGGGTTTGAACCCAGAACCTTGTGCCCGCAAGACTCGTGCTTAACCGATCGGCTATCACAGCTTCCATCCGAGTGTTATTTGCCGGAAGATGGGATGGAGAAAATTCGACATCTTCAATGACAAGTCGAGAAGTGAACAGGTTCAATAAACGCTTGTCACGAATAAACTATCACTCTTTATAGTGTGTAATACGATTGTAAGTTAAAAATTACAGTTTAGTGTAATTTTTAAACTCTCAAAGAAAATAAAAAGTAGGTTATTGTTATGAGTGTGATCCCTTTGTCTGTCTTTCTGCGGCATCTCAGCTCAAGAACGAGTGTAGCCATTATTTTTTATTAGATAGTTGGTGCCGCCGGTGACATTGATCTTAGATATCACAAGTTAAAATAAGCCTTTTCCAGAGACTTGAGTCTAACCTGGCCGTCATCAATAAACTCCACTGTCGATCCTGGGGTGCTACTCTTAACAACGATAATCAATATATCGTGAGATTCGTCGTATCGGTTGCTGAACAAAGAATACAAAATTATCGTTCATTCAGACGATATACGATGGAATATAGAGTAGGATTCGACACTACGAATGTCACGATATATCGATTATCGATGCTAAGAGTATCACCCCTGGCTTACAGGAGTAACATTGGTGGAAGTATGTGACGATAGTAGTCCCATATAAGAAATACATTTATATAATAAGATATTGATTTATATTTTTTTTTTTATTGGCTAGTCTCAATCGAACAGCCTGTACCTATATAAAGCATAACTTTTTATTTGTTTCACTCTTCGTACAACTGAGTTTAAACCTCACATTCAATGGCTCATAAAGACTATACATCTTAAAATAGCTGCCGTCTACCTGAAAAAATAAATCCCAGCGAAGGTTATCATATATACTTTCCACGCAAATATGATTTATAAACTATTGGGTATTTTGAAAAAGGGGATAAACGCGTTCTGAGCTAAATTATAACAAGTTTATTTTTTATGTAACACAGTTCGCAGACAAGCGTACGTCCCGCCTGATGTTAAGCAGTTACCGTAGCTTATAGATGCACTCTCGCCACGTTGCCAACCTGAAGCGGTATGGGATAGTGGGAGGGGTCTGACTCATCGTGCAAAACGCCGCTCTAATAGCTTCTTTACGCCGATCTTCTGTGAGAGGGTTCTGCCTCGTTCGAGCCAGTATGGGCTGTATACAATTGGTTACAGTTCGGCACTCCAATCCACAAATTGTGAAAATACTACAAAACTGTTATACCTATTTTAAATCTAAAAGAAAAACAGCCCAATACACAATCTCAAACACGTCGTGACTATATATTAGACGTCAGCATCGAACAGACTACCTGCTGGTTTATTTAACCGACTGTACGAGGAATGTGTTCTGTGTTATTGCAATTTTCCACTTGTCAGCCAGTCGCGAATAATGTTCTAACGTATTAAGGCCGAGTGCTCATGCTACACTGAGGTTACAATATTATTATTTTATTTTGCAACCGGATATTTTGGCTTAAAAATAAATAAAAAAAAACAAAATTTGAAAAAAAAAAAAAAACTTAAGTGCGCCCGAAGTTAATAATTTGAATATGATTTACACACTTAAAGCTAAAGCGCCCATCTAGCCCGCGAAGTTCAAATTTTTTGAGTTCTTTTAGAAATTTGTCTTTTATTATAGTCAGATTTTGTAAAATTTCTAAAATTTGAACTTCGCGGGCTAGACAGGCGCCTTCACCTTAAGAATACTTATATTACAGTTTTGAGAATCCATTCAGGTAACTATGGCGACCTGCTTAGTGGAGATTCATTCGCTGTGTCTGGATTAGGATTGTTTAAAATCCCTTTTCTTTTTTTGGAAATATTCTAATAAAATATAAATGAAAAGTTAATTCACATCATCTAAAAGATTATTCGAAAATATTAATAGCAGAAAAAGGTATTGATAAATAAAATAAATCCTATCCACGTGGGTTGGTGGCCGAGAACGCTGGCGGCATTTTCTCGTTTAATTGATAACCTGTTTTTTTCAACGATGAAAAATGACAGCTTTCAAATTACCGGTTTATTAAAATAATCTCATAAAAAAACTTTTTTTTTTCTCAGCTTACACAGCAAAATTGCAAAAACTTATGCCACCGGCGCAATAGGTTTATGTAATCAACTTTGTTATTAATGTACCCAATTATACATTGTATTGTAACATTTTACTCACGTAATAAAGTGTTTCCTTGTGCTCTCAGCTTTACGACGACCGTCGAAATAAAGAAGCGTCGTCTGCTGGTGACAGTGAGAAAAGATTTACACGTTTTACTTCTAGTAGGTCTCAATGTTTAAACTTTTTGTGCCTACATAGGAAACTATGTACAAAAGGTTTACACATAATCTGTTGGCGCCTCGTGTTTATTATAATATATACGCGTGCGGAGAGCCTTATGAATACATACTGTCATCACCCTACCTACCCCTTCCCCGCACGCAGCTGGATTAACCCCGCCATGCGAGGCGCACTCGCCATTAGATTGCCTCCAAGTTAAGACCCATTTATCAAATTTACAATAAATAATAAATTGGTCGAAAATCTATTGTGTTAGAGTCGCCTATTTTTCCTTATGTTCCCGTACTGAACATAATCTACATCTACCGATTATAAACTATAAGTGTAACATCAGTAGGTCACTAGCCTTATAAAGGATTCTGTACCCAAAACCCTAAACAATAAAATTAATAGCTTAAATATGCAGATAAAACAAAACTTCCAACTATGAAACGAACGAGAGTGAACCTCCCGTCCAAACAATTTAAAGGGACACTTATTATGATAATTTTGTACATAGCCCGTGACTTCGTCTGTGTTAATAAGATAATGCCGCCATATTTTGATCATTTTAAACTACGCAGAGGCCAAGCTGTATCTCTGGTTCATTCCACCAGAAATTAGGTTAAATGTGGCTTATATTTAAGGTTATACCCTAAGCTACCGAACGGTGAAAACTACATCAATATCTGTTAAGTATTTAATGCGCGATGCACGCACAAACAGACCAAAAAAACAATGATCGCGTGTCTGTAGCTTATCCCAAAGTTGTTCTGAAAATAATTATATGTACAGACACGCTTTGGTTACATATACTCATATATATATAGATTAGGTATAATCATAATTTTATATTTCAAAACTTATTATAAGTACATACCAAGTGCCTACTAAGGCCCTTATTAATAAATCGATATCAAGTTATACCTAGAGTGATATTAGAAATGTCTTTCTTATGTCATACCAGTACAAAATGACATGTCAAACGCGTACTCAAGATCGCTCTCAGACTAAAGTGCGGTCGCGGAGCAGGAAGAATTTCGTACATTAACCTGTTATTACCTGTCTCTGTCACTCCCGCGTAACTCTCATACGTATCGCTCACACAGTTGCCGTGACCGCCGTCCTCGGAGATTATAAACCTTGTACCTGAGTACTAGCTATAAGCTAGTATATTTTTTTCCACTTGACATATTTCATATAAACCGCAGTTGATGCAAAAATGTTTGTGACCACTGTCAGTAGGCAAAGAGGTCATTGTACGAAATTCTTCCTGCTCCGCGACCGCACTTTAGAAATCGATTTATTAATACGGGCCAAAGGATTCCAAAAAGGTCAATGCCGATTTGGACATTCAACTTTGCCAGTGGTGTGTAATAGAAGTCAAAGTATGAAAGGCAATATAATAATACTGTGAACACCACGTCACCATTGCGTGCGCAAACGCATAAACAATATTAAAGTGGGCGACTCCATCCGATGAAGGGTAAGCAACGACGCTCGGTAATATTAGTTTCGCGTGGTTCAGATCTTTTGCACGAGGCGTTACACACGTCGCGCTTGGAAGCGAGAAGTTAGGATAGAGTTCAGGGGTGCTACTCTTAGCAACGATTATCGATATATCCTGCCATTTGTCGTGTCGAATCATACTCTAAATTTCATCTGTTTGCCATCGTATATAGTCTGAAAGAGCGATAATTTTGTATCGTTTGTGCAGTTATCGAAACGATGGCAAAAAATTTAATTTAAAGTAGATTTTACATAAAGTAGCCTCGTTCGTCGGCGTAGCGCAACGTAGCAAATCGTAGCGTATCATAACGTAGTAAAACGTAAATAACATTTAAAAATACATATTTATGTTAATTTTTTATTTTTTTATCGACAGTTACGGGCCTTTATTCATGGCAGTGTATTTTTTTACGTCTAAAATTTTAACAGGACTGATTTGTGAACGTTCTGAATAACCTAGATTTTACTTATCTACCTGCGAAATTGCCAAATTTGTCATACTTTTTATACAATTTATTTTTACACTTATACATAAACGGCATAAAGCTTAAATAAGAAACCCTAATATTCCATTCCACGTTTCTACATTCCAATGCTGGTACCTCAAATGGATCGTTTGTTTCGACTAAGGTATTAGCTTTTATTGTTGTTTATATGACATTTACCCTTAACAGAGGGCGGTTTAGATGATCACTATACCTTAAATTACCAGAAAGTAGGTAATAGATATAGACATGGTTTGAAAACAAGAACAGTATGCAGGTTCAAACCCCAGCCCTCACTACAGATTTTAAGGAACACTGATAAAGAAACAAGCATGCCTGACACCTAGTTTACTCTGACGCAATACTTTTATCGAAGTATGCAGTTGTCTCTATCATTTAACTAAAAATAAGAGACAATACCATGAATGTCAAGTGTTGCGTCAGTGTAAAAGAGAGGTGAGAGAAACTTCTCAATAATAGTTTGAAGTTGGCCAACACACACGGTACGACAAGTCCTGCAACTCAACCTAATTCGATACCCAACTGAGAGGGACAGAATCATACAAAGATATAGGTCATAAAAAAGCAGTGATAGCCGATTGGTTAAGCACCAGGTCTTGGGTTCAAACCCCGGCACCTCTGGATTTCTATATAATTATCACTTGCTTACGGTGAAGGAAAACATCGTGAGGCAACCTGCCAACCTGCACTGGGCCAGCGTGGTGGATTATGGCCTGAATCCCCCTCGTGTTGAGGGGAGGCCCGTGCCCAGGAGTGGGACGGCAAAAGGGCTAAATTATTATTATTACTATTTCCATTTACATACTCCTATTATCAGTATAGCTATCTCCCTCTGTTGGGTCGTAGTTTGCCGGTCCTGTCTCACAGCCAGAAGTACTAGGCGTACATAAATTCAATGTAGTGAATTTGAGAAACAAGAACACGATAGTTCTGAGCCCAGTACCCAATAATGTAAGGGAAACAGTTTGAACCACTTTTCAATTTACTTTTACTGCACTTTTTATCGTTCAGTGGTGCGATCCATCGCCCTTCGACCCTTATCTACTGATTCGTAGGGCTATAAACATGATATAGTTTCAATAAGATGTGGAACACGAATTGTTTGTGTTATTTCTATCAGTTTTATGTTGTCCTAGTACTTCCAGTTATTTTTATGTACAAAATACCAATTGTAGTCTCAGCAGATACGAATACGGATATGATACGGGTATGTGTACATATTACAACCTGACTGTTTTTTAGGGTTCCCTTGTCCCTACGAGGAACCCTTATAAGTCCATCTGACCGTCCGTGAGCCGTCCCTCCCAGTCTGTCAGTCATAACTTCTACAGTTTTTGACGGAAGCTAATGAAATTTGGTACAGCTATACCTTAACAGTAGATCTCACTCTCAAAAATATAAAATGTAGCAGAATTATTCAGTTGAGGTACCTACCTCCCCGAACATCGAAAGGTGGGATATTTTGTTTAAAGATAACTCATTTTAATTGTATGTTCGTTAGCACCTTCAAACGATCCAAAAACTTGCGTCAAAATGTTCATTGCCAGGATGGGAATCGAACCCGGCACCCGACATTCTTAGTCATCGCATTTGTATCTACTATAACCTACTAACCTACTAATATAGGTATAAAGTGGGCATATTGAGAGACTGACTGACTGACATCAACGCAGAACTGATACTACTAAAGTTAGGGATAGTTGTGTGTTTGAAAATCCGCGACTATTTAAACTATAGGTACACATTCATAATTGCATACAGGGTATAAATAAGAAATTATTATTATATACGCATTTCAGTAGTTTGGAAAATTGCACCCTTAGGTAACGTATTTTCCCAGTCCTCAGAAAATTCTTAGTACTTTCTTGGTAAATTTATTTGCTCTATAATCCCTCATTTTAAAGTACGTGCGCTATCTAGGAAATTGCTCCGAGTTTGAGAGCTCTAGCCGACAATCGCCGACACTCGCCGACACTCGTGTCGGTGCAATCAGTGCTTATTGTGGCCGGTGTCTAAGAGTTAGATGGAGTTCGTACCTGCGTACAGGTATTTTTGTTTTAAAAAACTTGAAAAAAAGTATGAGTCACACCCTCGGTATTTACCAAAAGTATGGTCTCAAAACTTGTACTATGGACTGGGGGTGATCCTAGATACCCAGACCAGAGAAAAGGTAGTACAAAAAGGCTATCTCGGAGACTTGACCGGACGGGGATCGAACCCGCAACCACTCAGTGCACGAGCCGAGCGGTCTACGGTCGAACCAGTAAGTATAAAAAGACCCACGAACTGAATAAGGTAAAAATTGCACTATCCATAGATTCTCAAATCTGTGGCCATAAAATACTGAGTGGAGATCAATACTGAAATTTTCATTTTTGTTCTATGCTCACCTGAGGCCCCACTTGTCCAATCAGCCACTAGACTTGATAAAAACGTTGTAGATAATAGTATAAGTGATACAGTTTCTTAAGGTGGTAGAGTTAAGCTGTACCTAATTGACATAGCTCATATTCGGGCTGGCTCAATCGGAGTACACCCTATCACAGAAGATCAGCGTTAAGTAGCTATTAAAGCTTCATTTCGTATGATGTAATAGAGCCGGAAGCCCAATCGCCCCCTCCATTTCCCGTCTCTCTGTCCCATTCCCCTTCAGATCGGTAACGTGCCGGCAATGCGTTTGGTATTGAAAGGATCTATAGGCTACTGTAACAGCTTAACATCATCGCAGGGACGTCGTACGCTTTTTATATAAAATAAACATAAAAGTCTGGCAATTTCACGGATCCTGTAGTCAACATTTGTAATACGAGTTTATAAGTAATTTTTTTCATGAATTTGATAATGCAGAGCAGAGATACAGTTTTAATTTTTCTAGAGTTAAGTGATCCGGAATAATCTACAGCTTTTAAAAGCTCCATAGCCAAAGCTTTAAATAGCCTTAAAAGCCTTTTATTTTTTTAGTTATTACTTATAGAGGGGACAGTATGCGATCGAGCACTGGTAATTTGTATTAATAAAACAATCTATCTACTAGGTGAAACAGAAAGTGTATACAATTTTTTTACAACTTAACTTTTTAAATCTATAACTCTCGGCTTTGTGGGACTGTTGAAGTACTAAAGGTTTTGTAGACTTATGAAATCTGTGAACAGCTGTATCCCTATAACAACTTTTGTTTTTCAAGTTTCGTCCAAAGCTGATAGTTATAGAATTACAAAGTTAAGGTTTGAAAAAAAAAGTATACCCTTTCTGTTTCAACCTGTATATAAAAAAATGTATGTCTATTTCCTTGGTCATCGCTTCACGCGTAAACGGATGGAACAATTTCCCTTATCCTGTTTTTGTTGTGTTTATGATTGTTAGGAGAAGGTTCTTATGAAATAAAAAAATAAGACAGTTGATCGGAACAATTCGAATTCAATACTCAAAGTTAAGACAGGACAACGTCTGTCGGGTCAGCTAGTAATTAATAAATATCGCCAGACTGACACACCAACTGTATGGTCCCAAACTTAGCAACGCTTCGGGCGATCCCAGTGATACCCAGACCTGGGAAAATTACGGAAAGGCCATTGCCGAAATTTGCCCCGGCGGGAATCGGACCCGCAACCACCATGTGGAGTGAGCCGAGCGGCCTGCGCTCGAACCACTGCGCCATGCGGTCAGCAACCTACCTTATTACAGGCGGAATATTGTTTTAAATTACTTCCACAAATAACAAAACAACATAACGCAGATATCCACGTATTTAATAAAATTTACAAGGTACCCCACATCACAACATATTATGGAACGACGGCCAATTTGACGTGTCGGGGCGAAAATACAATGCGAGCCGATTTGCATACCACCCTTGTTAGGGCCCTGAAACAAGCAAACCAGACGGTTTTATCAGTCTTGTGCCTTGCACCTTGAAATACAAATAGGACTGAAAGGGACACAGTCCCACCAGGAGCTTCGTTTTTATGTCTACAGAAGTGTTAAAGTTGAACAGAACTTAATACAACTTAATAAAGTACTTACAGACACACAGACAGACAACAAAGTGATCCTATAAGGGTTCCGTTTTTTCCTTTTCGAGGCACGGAACCCTAAAAATCGAGTGCGCGATCCAGTTACATACAGATTTTTTTCCAGTCACATACAGTCGACAAATAAACGTACGATCGGCCTGATGTTAAGCAGTTACCGTAGCTTTTAGGTGCTTGCATTACTATAGCCATTGCTCGCTCGTTGTTAAGTAGAAGGCAATGGGACGGAGAGAGGAGAAGAAATGGGGGTTGGGTCTCCACCTCTATCGCTCATCGTACGAAACGCACCTATAATATTTACTCTACGCCGATCTTCTGTGAGAGGGTGGTACTACCCGGTCGAGACAGCCCGTGTATGAGCTGTCGTCAATTGGCTACAGCTTGGCTCTACCACAGTTTATGACGAATACCCTTAATTTATAAACTCGCGTATTTCGAAGCCCTCTATGTAGCGTGAACTATGACATTTGCCGTGAAAAGTCACGAGGGGGCAACTCTCTCAAAGGGCAGGTGCGCTCATCGGATCAATCTAATAATTCTCAAAGCAATATGATTATATTGACGCATTTGATACTGGGACCCCTGTAATTGAATTATGTGGTTCGGGCGTCAATTTTTCCTTTTGGATGCCGCTGTCGAGTCAATTCGGATTATAATTTTTTTGTAGCGAAAAAAATAAAAATACAAACAGTGCCGTCTAGGGACGCCCGAAAGAAGCGAAGCTTTATAGTATAACTAGCTGTGCCCGCGACTTCGTCCGCGTGGAATTTAATTGTCAAAGTTTCATACAAACTTTCATCCCCTATTTTATCCCCTTGGGGGTAGAATTAATAAAAATCCTTTTTTAGCGGATGTCTACGTCATAACATCTACCTGCATGCCAAATTTCAGCCCGATCCGTCCAGTGGTTTGGGCTGTGCGTTGATAGATCACTGTCAGTTAGTCACCTTTGAGTTATATGTAGAAGGTGGTTGAGAATATAAATTGTACAACCAAGTTCGATATTATGTGGGTACTGTTCAACAGTTAACAGACCCTCAAGTTAACAGACCTAACCACACTCGATATCAGGAAGAAAATCTAACAAAATGACGTAGTTTACCCTGTATAGGTTTTATTACGACCTCCACCTGAGTAGCCCACACACTTTACAAATATTAGAATATAACCAAGATGTATGCGGATATTTTATTCATACCTAGTCTATCTGCAAGGCTGTGACGCCATAGGGAAAATATTATACCTCCTACCTCCTGTATAAAAGTTATGAATGTCTGTTTCCATGGCACTGAGTGAAAATTATTTATCTATTATGAAAATATAGTGAAGAAAATAATAATTAAGTACATACCTTTCACTGTTTACTTCTTAAGTATGCCTCGGAAGATTAGCCACTTCATCTAAGTATGGTTTCCTGAAAAAAGAAACACTGAAATTAAAAAATATATATTTACAGGTTATATGCAAATAATATCTTTTGTTAGACTGAAGATGCACAAACTCATTTGCTGTGTTGGTCAGAGGCACAAATAATGAATATTGTTTAAGTAGGTAAGTGCCTACTATTTTCAAATACACGTATCCACATACGTATTTATATTTCATGAAAAGCAATGAAATGGCGTTTAGAACAATTGTGACCATTAAGTTAATTATAACAATTTATTACACACTTATTTCTGAGCTTTGAGTGGACCAAATGCTATTTAAATCTTAAATAGGATTAAACGTTAAGATGGTTTTTGCTTAAATTGTGTTCTGTTGGATGAGCGATATATTTAAACTGTGACTATATATAATTATTATATACCGTACCGTCACATAGTGGACGCGCATCAAATTTCATTGACGTACAAGATGATTGCGCCCTCATACATAGATACACGTTTTCCATACCTATAGCCAAGAAGATTATATACATATATTATCATCTTCTTGTCTATAGCTTTCCAAGGAAGAAAAAAAATAGTAGGTCAAATAAGAGTCGCTGTCAACATTTTGACAGCCGCGCAAGCGAGATACATGATAATATATATATATATATATGTTCATGAGATTAGATGGAATGAGCATAGAGCATATTTTGGTGTCAATCAAATTTAGTTTCAGTGGTTATGGTAGTTTATTTGCATAATAATACGCAGAGGGAGATGTGTATAAGGTAGATATTTGACTAAAAGCGATATTCTATTCGTTTTCATGTCAACAAAGTCAGGCATGTCTCACACACGTCATCAATTTGAAGAATGTACATATGACGTCACTGCTATGCTTAACTGCCCACACAAAATTCGGGTGGCCATTGCAAAAATTCAAGCACGTCGTATCGATTTTCAATTTGGGCATACCAACGATGTTACGTGAAATTTCTGAACTGCAGAACCGTAATGCATACCGTATTAGAGTGATTTTTGCTTATAAAAGAAATCGATCTTTCAACAGATAAGTAATGCGATCTGTCGAACAACAAATCCGTTCACTTCTCCGTGAATTTACACTGACGAAACATGCTCACCCAAACAAATTTGTTCTCTATGCTCTCAATAATAGAGTTCAATGCACTCGCACCGATTTTGTATTATGTCTGCCTTCTATTTATAGCTTTGTCTCTATTTTCAGTCAACAAACAATAAAGACAACATAATTATAAGGCTCTGCAAAAATAGTCACAGCGTTGTCAGAACCCAGTACAGACAGATCAGCCTAGATCTAACTTAAGTTTTTTTTATAAATAATAGCGGCCCGCCCCGGCTTCGCACGGGTACATTGCGGTTACATTATCCGAGTTTTAGTAAGGATCCCTAATTTTTTTGAAAATATATTATGGCCTATGTCACCCGGGGTTAGTGTAGCTTCCCAACAGTGAAAGAATTTTTCAAATCGGTTCAGTAGTTTCGGAGCCTATTCATTACAATCAAACAAACAAAGTTTTCCTCTTTATAATATTAGTATGATAAAGTCGAGAAACGAGCGTACGAACCGCCTCATTTGAAGCAGTTGCCGTAGCCGATAGATGCTAGCTATACCAAAAGCGTTACTCGCATGTCGACAACCTAAAGGGGAGTGGGATTGAGGGAGGGGAAGGGAAGGCTGCTGAGCTTCCAGCTCTCTCACTCAGCATACGAAACGCAACTTTACGCCGAACATCCGTGAGAGGGTGGTACTACCCCGTTCTAGCCAGCAAGTATATCGGCTGTAGTCCATTGGTTACAGCTTGGCTTTGTCATCATTATCCGCCGTGCTTTTGATATCCACTATCTTTTGGATCTACGGTTATTAAAATTCTGAAAAATTGTGAAATCCTCACCATAGATGGGTTTCTAGGCAACGGTGAACTTAAAGCCTATTACAATACAAAATGTAGGTATATAAAGGGCAAACTGATATTTTTTTTATTAAATCCACATTCAATGAATTTGTTGCAAAGTATTTCGTCCAATTGTTTTCCATTCATTCCAATTCCAATAGATGGCAACATCAAAGCACTATACGGTATATGTATCGACAAAGACAGAATTTAACAATTTTACAATAAAACACAGGTTAGATGGGACGAGATCGGAAAAGGCAAATTGCCTTTGTGAATTGAAATCCACATTGCCACGCAGCTCCCCACAGCGCAGTGTGTGATGTGGTGAAAAATGAAAATGTTTTATCCTGCCAATTCAATTTTATATTTTCAACCCTTTATATAAGGTATCTTATACATACCTGTAAAAATATACCAAATAAGTTGCTAAATTATAACAAAAACTACTTAAGATTTTTTCTGCCTGAGACAAAATAAAAAATGCCTTTCAGTCTGTTCTTTTTGAAGATGTTTTGAAGACCGCTTGGCGTACTGTAGCGAGTGGTTGGTGGTTCGGTTTCCGTCAAAGTACCTACATTTGGGAAACAGCCTATTCGTATGGGTGTTTACCGATTTATCCGTCCATTGTGGAACCACTCCGATAATTATTTAATGCATGAGAACTCGTTTGAAGAAAGCGACAAGTTATGTTGTCATGAATTTGGTCCTGATTATGTCTTCATCGCCTACGTCAGTCTGTGTACGAAATACGACTACCTATCCAAATTACGCTACGGTGTCACAGACGGCCATGCAATTACGGACCCGCAGTGGAAAAAGTTTGAAATCAAATAACTGACAATATACAAACACATCTCGGGTACGATTTAATGTTGATTTATGCACATGTTTTATCACACATTTTTATATTTGTTAAAGTATTTTGAGCAAAGAAAAATATTTTGTTAAAGTTATTTTATACCTCCCTACATAACGAATTTATATTCGGTTTGATTTCTGAAATAGCAATTATTATGTATCAATGTAATCTACATTTGAATTAATATTGATTTAACATACAAATTATGATTGTTTTTTTTTTAATATCCTACTAATATTATAAATGCGAAAGTTTGTGAGTGTGGATGTATGTATGTATGTATGTATGTTTGTTACTCCTTCACGCAAAAACTACTGAACGGATTTGGATGAAATTTGGAACACAGATAGATTATAACCGGGATTAACATATAGGATACTTTTTAACCCAATAATCCAATATTACGCGGATGAAGTCGCGGGGCACAGCTAGTAATTACATATTTTTTTGAGATTTCTACCATGATAAGTGAAGGGAACAATAAATAAAAGTTACCGAAACTAAATTAGGCAAGTACAATTTTTAAACCGTAAATAAATTTAATTAAGCATGATCATCAATCAACCCTTAAAATACGGGTCAATTGGGATGACACTTTAAGTGACGTAAATTATTTTTTAATCCCTTAGGAAGCGGGTACGGACTGTGAAGTTAGAAATACGGTTGGTCAACTATTGTTAGGTTTGACAAATACAAATAGGCTTTGATACAAAAACATTATTTATACATAATATATACAAATTATATTTAATAAAATTAGAAATAAGAATAATAAAATAAAAACCTACCCCTAATCAAAAAAATCCCGTCCGCGTGGGATGGTGGCAAGAATACTGGCTGCATTTCCTCGCTGTATTGCCAAGCTAATTTTTTGAGCGAGGAAAGAGCCAGCCCTCTTGTCACCTGTGGCGGTAACCAGTCTGGGGGTGATTTTGTTGAATAGCACTTTAGCACTATGACTCCATGGGCCAAGCGTCTCCACGGCAAACAGCACGAACACATAATTGCTATTTAACAAAGCATATTTGCGCCGCTTGCCGAGGTCCGCCTTCTCAGCCGCAGCTCCCACTGCAGACGCAGATTCCCTGAGATGGGACGGGGCCAGAGTGTCCACACACGTGGCATCCCACACAAGTGGACGACCCCGCTCCCAGGGAACCAGCGTCATGCCATCGGGTCTCTTGCCATCATCCCTAAAAACCCCGGAGGGTTCAAGGATCGATGGGACGCTGATAGTGGGAACATGATATAAGTGTATTTGGTAATTATTTCAACTTATGTAACATTAGTAACATAAAAATATTTTTAATATTTTTTAGCGCTTTTCCAATCAGAATTTGTTGTAGTAAGTAGCGCATCTTGAACCGGGACGGACCATTAAAAACTTCACTTTCTCAAATATTTCATTGTTAGAAAAGAACTTCTAGTGTCAAGCGCAGTTAAAAACCTTTTTAACGAGACCCCGAGTGCGTAGTGGACAAACACGCTGAAGACAAAGGAATAAAACGGGGTAAGTTTGAACATTGTATCGCGATAAGGGTTCCGTATACCCACATTTTTTATGATACCTTTATAAAAAAGTTTTAAACCGCTTGTGCTTTAAGGTTTTATTCCACATTTTGTTTGAGGGTCCCGTAATAATAAATTAATCTCAATTCTAGGAGTGAACCGCCTACTTTGATGTTGATAACATTATTCATTGACTTTCTATTCATTTATTAAGTATGGAACGAATCACACCAAAGCAATTAGTTTTATATTTATTTTGCTGTTAAGTGGGAGTACTTAAGTACCTATACATATCTCACTAAGTGAGCGTTCCTATAAAAATACTTGAATATGACTGAGGCTTAATTAGATTATATTTAATTGCAGATGTATTATTTTTTTGTATTCTCTAGTGACAATTATGTGGCCTGCGCACATTGCGTTGCTGTTTCTGAGAATGTAGGTACACCAGATTTTTTTCAATTATAATCAAATTTGAATTTATTTTCTTTAATAATTTTAAACATGACCTCGCTCTTCGGATCCGGGTTTTCTAAAAAAATTACATCTCAAAGCGCACTCAGATTCGCGTTCAAATTACAGTGTACTCCTTCATACTGTAAATATATCCAGGATGTAAGGGGCAACGTAACGAAAACTGATACCATGGATTCAACTCATGATTCTGGAGCCCCAGAGCTAGAATTGTATATAATTTTTATCGGGTACACAATAATCGAATTAGGGAACCCTAAAAATATCGTTAAGTCTTTGTGGTTGGTGTTCAGAGGAAAAAAATACAGATATGCCTAGCGTAAGACAAAGGGAGGAAAGAGCCTTTTGTTTTGTATGAAATGTTAAAAGTATTTGTGCAAAATGTACATCACGCTATATTTTCGTCAGGCCTATAAAAAAAACATACAATCTGTTCCATTTGAAGGTATAGGCCGCTTATTTCACGGAGACATATGCTGTGACTCTTATGCCATATGGGTCAATTAAAAAAAAAAATCAAAATTCAAAATTGTTTTTATTCATGTAAGCCAACAAAGCATTTATGAATAGTCAGAATCTACCACCGGTTCGGAATGCTGCTTCCACTGAGAAGAGCCGGCAAGAAACTCAATGGTTACTCTTTTCAATGAATGAAAGATGGTGTACATTCTCAGGAACAGCATAAAAAAATAATATGAGCAGGCAACACCATTGCCACTAAATAGCTAATAGTAAATAATAATCATATATGTAATAATGTAAATAAAATGAGAATGCTAGTTTAGTGTGATGTGCATACCTACTCATACTTACATCAAATGAAACGTTTACGAACCAAATAATAATTGATAAAACAGGGGTGGATATTATGATAATTGCTTTGGTGTGATGCCTTCCATGCTAAGTAAATAAATAGTATTTAACGACAATGTTGTTAAGAGGAAAGTGAGTGGACCAATCCCCGCAAGCAGCGCCCGCGCACGAGCATGACTTGAAAAGCGGCATCACTCTCCTCAACCATAATATAGGGAAGAGGGTGACCCGCTCCACAAAGCCACCGCAAACAAGGACATTGAAGTGAGCATGACCAACACCTCACCTCAGAGACAACAGTTCAGAAAGGATAATAAGCATGAGGCAAGACCCGCTACAATTAGACATAAATATTACTTTGTTAAAATTATATTTAAAGTGGCTACATGATGCCCATATTTTAAAAGGAAACATTTGTGTCAAATATGTCAATAGTGCTAGATTAAGAGAAGGAAGAGGGAAAATATAGGAATGAACCATAACAAAAGATTCTAGTTATTCCCGTTCCAGTGGAGCTGGCCCAGCACCTAGCCAAGCATCTTTATCTTTCAAATAATCGTCTAGTGTGTAGTAAGCCTTCCTGCATAGCGTACGTTTTACACACGTTTTGAATTTGGATTCACTAAGACTGATAATGCTTAACGGTATTTTATTATAGAACTTAACACAGTATCCCATGAAAGATGTGTGAATTTTTGCTAGCCGAAAGTGTGGTTGATCCAATTTGTCCTTATTTCTAGTATTATAACGATGACTATTACCCAGCTTTTTAAAAAGATGTAAGTTTTTTCTGGTATACATTATGTTCTCATAGATATATTGACATGGAACAGTCATAACATTTATTTCCTTAAACAGTTCCCTCAGCGAATCGCGACTTCCTAAATTATAGATGGCCCTAACGGCCCTCTTTTGTAAAATAAAAACCGATTCGATGTCAGCTGCTCTGCCCCACAATAGTATACCATACGACATGACACTATGAAAATAACTGAAATAAACTATTCTTGCAGTTTCGACATCGGATAGCTGTCTGATTTTTCTGACAGCGTAGGCGGCGGAGCTGAGCCGCTTAACTAAAGCTGTTATATGTGGGCCCCACTGTAATTTAGAGTCAAGCGTTATACCTAAGAAAACAGTGTCATTAATAAATTCAAGTGTTTCTGTATTTAATACTACATCGCATTCACTACTTCTTACATTAGGTAATGAGAATCTTACACATTTAGTTTTTTTACTGTTTAATACCAAATTATTAGTAGTGAACCAGTTATGGACTTGAACAATAGCATTATTCACGTCGTCCAAGTTATTTACATGTCTACCTACTTTAAAAATCAAAGAGGTATCATCAGCAAATAACACTATTTCTGCCCTTTTCTGTATTATCTGCGGTAGGTCATTAATATATACTAAAAATAAGAAAGGGCAATTTGCAATAATTCGTGCGTCTTCGTGAAATGTACAGACTATTGCTGTTTCTCCGAGAATGTACAAAAACTTGTTTTTTCAGTAAAAACAGTATTCACCAAGTTTATTGAGGGTTCTTCTCAGTGTAAGTAGCATTTCAAACTGGTGCTTGTTTCTGACCATCATAGGAACTTTGTTGGCCTAGCATCTACATTAATTAAACATATTTTGAATTTCCGGCTCTTTCACAAATCGTACGAAACACAGTAATAATAGATATAAATATCGCCAGACTGACACACCAACTGTACTGTCCCAAACTAAGCAATGCTTGTACTATGGGTACCGTACAATGGACTGGGGGCGATCCCGGTGACACCCAGACCTGGGCAAATTAAGAAAAGACCATTTCCGAAATTTGCCCCGGCGGGAATCGAACCCGCTACCACCATGTACAGTGAGCCGAGCGGCCTACGCTCGAACCACCGCGCCAAGCGGTCGTCTAAGATGCATGCATAGATTTGTTTGCGCATGAATGGGAGAGGATTTTATTGGTATATTTGAGGTTTTATTATATAGGTAGATCAATGATTTAGTTTTTTATAACTTATAATGTATTTATAGTTACTTAATTAGTTAATTAGTGTATATGGTGTTTCGCCGTTCTATATTAACTTTAAATTAAAATAAATAAATAAATAGCTACTACACGCCTAGCTACTGTGAGAGGGTGGTGTTACCCTGGACGAGCCAGTTCGTGTATGAGCTGTAGTGTGGCTACAGCTTGGCTCTACATTTCTCTCCGTCGATTTGCTCCATTAACGAAGACATTGGAGTTAGTAAACTGGAATATTAATTAAACCAACTTCGTTGTTTAAACCCCACCTACGTTACCTTAACACTATAATCCATTTTACATACATAGCGACCACTCACAGCCCGGGAACTGAACCTGCTAACCCTGCTTTGGTATTCTAATCAGACCGCTACAGATAAAGTTAATCTGTACACAAGATCACTTTTAATATTTATAGGGCGAATTAGCATAGCATTGCTCGGATGGGATAATGCACCTTATATTGTTAGTTACATGGTATATATTCCTTTTTAACTAAGTAGGATCGTTATGGTAACAAAGACAAAACACAAAAGCCTATTAGAAGCAATAGTGCATGCTATGTAACAGCGTCAGGCAACAGGCGACATATACAACGAGTGTCTTAATGATCGCGGCGCAAAAAATGCACATTTTTGTATGCAACATTGTCAGCAAACACGCCAGTTGCACGCCAGCCATGTTAAGGCTAAAGCGCCCATCTAGCCCGCGAAGTTAAAATTTTTTGAGGATTTTAGATTTTTTTCAAAATCTGACAATAATAAAAGGCACATTTTGTAATTCGCGAAAAAGACCGTGTGCAGTGCATTTATTAATATATCCAACTTACTCTAAAACATTTCAAGAACGACAGCTATCCAGATAATCTGGCAATTTTTGTATATTTAGTGATTTACTAGTATCATATCCACCGTGATAATATTTAGAGTAAAATAAATGTATTAATAAACGCACTGCATACTGTGTTTGTCGCAAATCACAAAATGTTGTCTTACATGTTTTCAGATTTTGGATAAACTATAAAAATACTCGAAAATTTTGAATTTCGCGGGCTAGACAGGCGCTTTCACCTTAAGCAGTTACCGTAGCCTATACATGCTTGCAATACCAAAGGCGTTGCTCGCACGTTACCGACCTGAAAGGGAGTGGGACAAAGGAGGGCTAGGGAGGGTTTGGCTCTCTCACTAATCGTACTAAACACAGCTGTATTAACTACACCGATCTTCATTCGAATCTGAATTCATAAAATTACCGCCCGAATGTTGGCTAGCCCAGCAGTGATCGAGATGTACTCGAACATTATTCCCGTTTTCGTATCGGTTCCTGTTCCCCATACTGTGAACGGTATTTCTATTTATTAGTTACTAGTCGCTGCCCGCGACTTCGGCCGCGTAGACTTAAGTAAAGTATTCTATGTGTTAATCCAGGGTATAAACCATCTGTGTTCCAAATTTCATCCAAATCCGTTCAGTAGTTTTTGCGTGAAAGAGTAACAAACATACATCTACACTCACAAACTTTCGCATTTATAATATTACCTAGTAGGATTTATTTGACAATTAGTTACGTCTGCCCTTCAACCAATTAAATTAAATAACAGATACAGCATAGATAGGTACTATTTCTGAATAGGCATTCCCCAATCATGTAGACAGGCGAACAAAACCGAGGCAATTGTGTTTAATTAATCCCCAAAACGTTGCGAGTGATTACTACAAATGAAAGCCGTCATTTGTCTGTGCAAGATTTTAATAGAATGTAACAATTGAAGCGCAAAAGTTACCCAGTTACAGGAGATTTAAATTCAACAATTAACGGACGGCTTGGTTCCCAGCGGGGGGTATTTTAAATCATTCGCACGGATATCGGAAGCGGATGTTGAAAATTTAAACGTCCTTATTTTTACCGATGTTAAGGTGAAGGCGCCTGTCTAGCCCGCGAAATTCAAAGTTTTCGAGTATTTTTATAGTTTATCCAAAATCTGAAAACATTTAAGCCAAAATTTTGTGATTTGCGAAAAACACAGTATGCAGTGCGTTTATTAATACATTTATTTTACTCTAAATATTATCACGGTGGATATGATACTAGTAAATCACTAAATATACAAAAATTGCCAGATTATCTGGATAGCTGTCGTTCTTGAAATGTTTTAGAGTAAGTTGGATATATTAATAAATGCACTGCACACGGTCTTTTTCGCAAATTACAAAATGATCCTTTTATTATTGTCAGATTTTGAAAAAAATCACAAAAACCTCAAAAAATTTGAACTTCGCGGGCTAGATGGGCGCTTTACTAATAATGGGAAAAAATAAGTTTAAAGTTTTCAGATATAGATTTGAATGATTAAAAATGCCCCCCTCCACCCCGCTCCTTATTGTCTGCTAATTTCATACCTGCTACCTAATAGGGTGGCTGACTAAAATCGTATCTAAATATATATGAATCGAAGGTGACTGACTGACATAGTGATCTGTCAACGCACAGCCCAAACCACTGGACGGATCGGGCTGAAATTTGGCATGCAGGTAGATGTTATGACGCAGGCATCTGCTACGAAAGGATTTTGATTAACTCTACCCCCCAAGGGGATAAAATAGGGCATGATTGTTAAGTTAAATTCCACGCGGACGAAGTCGCAAGCACAGCTAGTTTATAATAAACTGACAAATAAAACCTTAGTTGAACACTATCATTAAAGTTTCCACACCTTTCTTTCGTATTTAACTTTATTTAATTACACAAAATCGCTTTTGCAACTTATTGGAGCGATAAATCGTATAATTTGGCGTAATCTCGTAACTTCGTTCTGCGGATTAATTTGAACGCAATTACGTGGGCTTGTTCGGCTGAAGATTTTTGATTTGAGAACTCTTTTTTATGAATGATTTTTTATAACTGAGTGGTCGTCTGCCTCTGTTTCAGGCGTTTTCAGACGGCAGGCTGACATCTAAGGACTTTACCTTAGAAAGTGAACTCCAAATAAAATAAATAACAAGGTCTCTAGTTATTTCTAGCTTTTTAGTGCTCCCAGGTTTCGAGGTTTCCCAGGTTTCCCAGTCGATTTTTTTTTTGTAGCATGCAATGCGTTGTGGACATATATATACGTTTATGCGCATGCCAATGATTGGTTTAAACGCGAAATTACAGATAAATGGATGACGTAAGTATAGGAAAAATGACAGAGATGCCATATACGACTGATAATCAAAATGTCGGATACGCAAAAATTACTATTGACGACCTTTTTGCGAAATGGTTTGAGGGTCGGCCGCTCGGCTCACTGCACCAGGTAGTTGCAGGTTCGATTCACAACGAGGCTAATTTCGGCATGGGCCTTTTCCATTGTACGGTACCCATAGTACAAGCGCTGCTTAGTTTGGTACCATACAGTTGGTGCGTTGGTTAGTCTTGCGTTTTTTTTAAATAACTAAATTACATACGCAAAATTACGGAAATCTAGTCTGGAGATAATATTTAGGAATATGAGTCGATTGATACACGTTAGTATGCCTAACATATAAAGTGGTGCACAATTAAGATTGCGAAGAGTTAAATCTTAGAGCATAATGTATATAATGTAACAATTTCCGTTACTTCACTTGCCAATATTTAATTCAGTGAGGTTTTCAGGAGCACACCGGGTTTTACAGGAACACATTAAGTCTTATTACCGATTTGTCTTTGACTTAGTACCTCTGGGGACAATCGGATGCCACCACTGCGACCTATGCGTGTTAAACCCCATATAGGCGACTCTATACAGCGGCAAACCTTTTTTGCCCGACTTCGACAAAGCCAAAGGGAAGGGTTATGTTTTAGCAGTATATGTATCTATGTATGTACGTATGCGCCTAATCTACCCATGCGACGATCTTCTCAGTCGATCTCGCGTTCCGATCCGGTGGTAGATTTACCCTCGCCACCTCTCCTGGCAGCGGCCCAAGCCGAGGTCGTGTCCCTTGTGGCGCCCTTGAGCTAGCTGCCCCCCTGCCCCTCTGGCTGGAGCGCACTTGCGCTCGCCCTCTGTCCGGGTGAAGTTGTTATGACCACTCTGGCCAACAACATATACTTACTTACTTACTTACTTATGTTCCTGTGTCCCCTAGCTGGGGCAGAGGGCTTCCACAATGCGCCGCCATCCCGTTCGGTCTTGAGCTTCACGCTTTAATTCGCTCCAAGTCTTCCCTAAGTTCTTCGCCTCTGCGATGATCGTCCGCCGCCAGGTTTGCTTTGGGCGGCCACGCTTACGCTTTCCTTGGGGATTCCAGTCTAGGGCTTGTCTCGGTATATGATTAGAGTCCCTTCGGAGCGTGTGGCCGATCCAGTTCCACTTGCGGCATTTGATCTGCTGGTCGATCGGAGTCTCATCGCAGCGTTTCCACAGCTCTATATTGGAAATTTTCTCGGGCCAGTAAACACCAAGAATACGGCGAAAACAACGGTTGGTGAAGACCTGGAGCCGGTGCGAGATGTCCTTAGTAACCTTCCACGACTCACATCCGTACAGCAACACGGTTTTCACGTTGGACCGGAATATCTTGAGCTTAACTCTCCTAGTCAGCTTCCGTGATTGCCATACAGAGCGCAGCTGTGCGAAGGTTGCTTTTGCCTTGGCGATTCTCGAAGCGATGTCCTCTTCGGTCCCTCCAGTTTCCGGTAGCGTAGACCGAGGTAAGTGAATTTGTGGACCCTTTCCACAGCCTCTGTACCAATGAGCAACGGCAAAGAGCTTGTCGCCCCGCACCTCATTTCCTGGGTCTTCCGGGTGTTGATTTTCAGTCCCATCTCCTTTGCCTCTCGTCGTAGGTCGTCCAGCTTGTCTTGCATGTCGGTTCTTGTGTGACTCAGCAGGCATAGGTCATCGGCATAATCCAGGTCTTCCAAGACGCTGGATAGTTCCCACTCTATGCCGCGACGCTTGTTACATATTGTATTGCACATGACGCCATCGAGAACAACAAGAAATAGGAGAGGTGAGAGAAGACACCCCTGTCGTACGCCCGCATGTACCGGTATATCCTCCGAGACGAGGCCGTCGTGTGTCACTCTGCAGGAATACTTCCCGTAGATGGCCTTGATCAAATTGGTAATTTTCTCGGGGACCCCAATTTCACGCAATCGGTCCCAGATGCAACACCAGCTCAGCGTATCAAAGGCTTTTTCGAAGTCTACGAAGGTCAAATACATTTCCCTCTGCCATTCTGATGCCTGTTCGAGGATTATGCGCAAGATATTGATCTGGTCCGTACACGATCGGTTGGGTCGGAAACCAGCTTGTTCTTTGCGAAGAAGAGGTTCGACGGCCCTCGATAATCTGTCTAGGATAATCTTGCATAGCACCTTAGACGGGATCGAGAGCAAGGTAATGCCTCTCCAATTGCCACATTCACTGAGATCTCCTTTCTTTGGCACGGTGATGAGAAGGCCTTTATTCCAGTCGTCGGGTAACTCTTCGGCTGACCAGATGTTCCGCAAGAGGGGTGTCAGCGCGTTTGCGGCTGTAGGCACGTCCGCTCTCAGCATTTCCGCCGTGATGAGGTCGACTCCTGGGGCTTTGCCGTTTTTGAGTGAACGGATGGCTTTCACTACTTCCTCCTCAGTGGGGGGAGACACGTTAATGTCGAGGCGTTGTGCGGGCAGGCTGGCAGCAGGTGTCGTGGTGATGGGGTCGTTTGGGATTCGGAAGATCTCCTCGAAATGCTCCCGCCAGCGTTGAAGCTGTCCCTCCGATGTCACTATCAGCTGGCCTCCTTTGTCCTTCAAGGGCTTCTTCTTCCTCTGGTTCCTGTTTCCGGCCAGGGTCTTCGTCGCCTTGTACATCTCTCTAAGGTTACCGGAGTTAGCAGCACGTTGGGCGCAATCCGCCACACTATCCGTCCACACTCGTCGATCATGACGAGCACTGCGGTAGATGTTTCTGCGTATCTGTCTATACTGCAGCCACAGATCTTCGCGCGCCGCTGTATCGTTGGTTGCCAAGAGCTGGAGATGGAGTTCGCGCCTATCTTTAATGAGGTTCCAGGTTCTCTGTGACATCCAGTCTTCGCGTGTATGTGTTTTGTGTCCAAGAACGACGGAGCTGGTCTCTATATAGGCCATTTTGATGTGGTTCCACTCCGCGTTGACAGAAGTAGTAGAGTCCGTCTCAAGTGCCGAGAAGCGATTCCGCAGCTCTAGTCTGAAGGCGTCGCCTATATCCGGATCCCGTAGTCTGTTTACCTCAAACCGTTTGCTTGCCTTGGTGGTCGCGTTAGCCGTTCGAGCTACGGCTACTTTAAGCCGCACCTCGGCTACGACTAGGTGGTGATCACTGTCAATATCCGCGCCACGACGGTTGCGAACATCAAGCAGCGATGAGCGCCACTTGGAGCTGATGGCAATGTGGTCTATTTGGTTTTTGGTTACACCATCGGGTGAGTTCCAGGTGTACTTGTGATGTTTTCCGTGGATGAAAAGAGTACCTCCGATGGTGAGATCGTTATCTTGACAGAACTCCAGAAATCGCTCCCCGTTCTCGTTCCGAACTCCCAGCCCGTGCCTGCCCATGTGTCTTTGACAGCCGTCATTATCTGTGCCAACCTTGGCATTCAGGTCTCCCATGACGATAACTATGTCCTGTTTGCGGATGTTCTTCAAAGTTTGGTTAAGTGCACTATAGAAATCGTCTTTGTCTTCCTCTGATGCCAAATTTGTGGGCGCGTAACACTGAACGACGGTTATCTTGCGGGCTTTGCTGTTGAACCGAGCTGTAATGATTCGCTCTGAGATGGGTTTCCAGTCCATAAGGCTCTTCTTCGCAGCATCAGAAAGGAGGAATCCCACGCCGTTTTCACGGACGTCCTCTTCATCTTCCTTCCCAGAGTAAAGAAATGTAAGGCCTCTCAACGTTCTCAGTTCCCCGAATCCATTTCTGCGCACTTCGCTGAGACCGAGTATTTGCAGTTTATATCTGAGCATTTCTGCTTCTGCTTGGGCTAGTCGGCTATCTAGGCTCAGTGTTCGCACATTCCAGCAAGCAATTCGTGTCCGTGTTTTCATGCCAAAGGTCGTCGTATTATGATCGGTCCGGTTTTGCATTGTTTCAGTTTCTTTAATCGTTAAAAGGGTTCGGGTAAGCGAGGGATTAGCCCACTATACCCTAGCCCACTGGTGGGGCTGCCACCTTAGAGCCTGTGAGCGTGCTCAGTTTTGTTTCGGGTTTCCTCCCTGGTGAGTAGATTCTGTTTTGAGGCGCAGAATATTCGCCTTTCGCCCTGCACCCTTAGCTCATCTGCAACTCGAGTTGGCGGCCGCGCGGCGGCGCGGTTGCAGCAGTTCCCAGAAGGGACGGCGGGGACGTGGGTGACTCAGACTGGCCAGGGTTCTGCTTTATCTCGGTGTTCCGCCACTAACACAGCACATGGTTTCTTGGCATTTTGTAGGTAATGCTGCTATCACATGCAGCATTTCCCACCAAGACCAAACCCTGACTTCCCCTTCCACCAAACCCAAACCAATCAACATATAGTCATATAAAAAAAAAAAACTACCCATGCGATTTTGATGAATGTGGTGTCAATCGATTCAATAGTCTGAATGACATAGGCTACATCTCATACGATTAAAATCTATACGACGGTTGTAACATTAAAAAGTTTGGAGGACCCTGTTTTTTTTTTTGTTTTCGTTGATATGAAAGCAAAAAAAATAGGGTAAACCAACTTGATAGTTGGGTGTCTAATAAAAGAGCGAAAAATTATAACTTCGTAAATATATTGTATTGATGTAACTTTCAAATCTTATCTCTTGTTATCAATATGACTAGTGGCTATAATCCTGCACATACAATCTTCAACTCCCATACTCCCCAACTGACCTATTTCCGGTATAAATGACGTATAGAGCCTGCCAAACAAAGCATGAAATTGAAAAGGTTACGGCAATCAGACAAATGGGGGACGCGGTCACCGCCCCCAAATAATTAGTTTATTGGGGGAAGGGATTATGACCGATGGAGTTATTTTATTGTGTGCGGAATATTTTGTTCGCCTAAAATTTGGCCGGAAGCGAAATCCGCCTTCTCTGTCCCACTTCCCTTCAGACAGCAACGTTTGAGCCTTATTGCGGGCATCTATAGGCCACGGGAACTACTTAACATCTAGCGTTTCGTATGCTTGCTGACCGACTTTGTTATCACATAATTATGAATGTTGCAGTTGTTTATTGAGGAAAATTCAGGGCAAAGAATGCTTGACTACGTCAATAACTGACATGTAGGTATATTTCGTCACCACAGTTTTACTGGTCCGCAAACGCATCCGCGCCATAACCTCGCCGTCATAAACGCGGGTTAACGCTTAATAAACAGTTTATTTGAGTGCGCCACATAACCGCAGGACATATGCGAATTATACGTCCGTAAAGTCCGCATAACTCGAGTTATGGTGCTGCCATATTGGATTCAGCTTACATTAACATAAGGGAAGAATTTGACGACCGCTCGGAGCAGTGGTTCGAGCGTAGGCCGCTCGGCTCACTGCACATGGCAGTTGCGAGTTCAATTCCCGCCGGAGCATATTTCGGAAATGACCTTTTCGTAATTTGCCCAGGTATGGGTGTCACTGGGATCGCCCCCAGTCCATTGTACGGTACCCATAGTACAAGCTTTGCTTAGTTTGGGACCATACAGTTGGTGTGTTAATCTGCCGATATTTATATTTTATCAAGATATTTGTCAAGAAAGCAAGTAATATTGCAGCATTTCATAGTTTTGCAATTGAGAACTACATATTATTAGAGGTATCTCCGTATCAAATTTTAACAAATGCCGTCGAAAACTGTTGAAGTAAGTTAGTCATAACTTTCCGTTCGTCATAGTCTGTCACAGTGTCAACTGTGACAGACTAGGACGAACGGACGGACTGTTGTAACTATAAGTGTACCTAAATAATTTATGGCCTAATAAGAACTAATAAATAAGCATTTAAAATTCCATCTGCGATATTTCCAACTCAGGGCACGTAACATCTATTTTAAGAACACATTCTCGATATTAGAAATCTGTACAAATCACTGAGTTTCGCGCAAACTCCTGAACTGATTGAGGAAAGCGCTGTGTATACGAAAATATGTATTTTTCCACGTCGCTTGGCACGTATTGCGAACAACACGTTTACAGATATTGCTGAGTTTAGTAATCAAATCTACTTGAGCTGGGATTTTTAGGGTTCAGGCGTCAAGGTCTAATAGGTCGGGGTTCAGATGGGTTGCCGAAACATAACCTACGATCTACTTCAATGGGAATATTAATGTCGCATTAACTGACATGAACACGTCTCGAGCCGGATAGAAAAATACATAACTCTAAATAGAATAATTTAAAAACACCTAATGCGACGAGTTTTTAAACTATTAAAGAGCTGATAATTTTCAAACGGCTGAAACGAATTTCATGAAACTTAGCTAAGAACACACTCGATCAGAATACCTTTCTAACAAAAAAAAAAAAACAAAATGCAAATCGATCCGCTTAGGCGCTACGATGCCACAGACAGACATACAGATACATATGTTAAACTTATAACACCCTTTTTTTCGTAGGAAATAAAAAATTGCGTCAATGCGGGTTGGGTGATGTTTGACAATTATCCTACTTAAGGCTAAAGCGCCCATCTAGCCCGCGAAATTCAAATTTTTTGAGTTCTTTTAGAAATTTTTCAAAATCTGACAATAATAAAAGACAAATTTTGTAATTCGCGAAAAAGACCGTGTGCAGTGCATTTATTAATACATTTATTTTACTCTAAATATTATCACGGTGGATATGATACTAGTAAATCACTAAATATACAAAAATTGCCAGATTATCTGGATAGCTGTCGTTCTTGAAATGTTTTAGAGTAAGTTGGATATATTAATAAATGCACTGCACACGGTCTTTTTCGCGAATTACAAAATTTGTCTTTTATTATTGTCAGATTTTGAAAAATGTCTAAAAGAACTCAAAAAATTTGAACTTCGCGGGCTAGATGGGCGCTTTAGCCTTAAGTCGTATTCGCGGCGATCAAAGTCGACCCTTGTCAAGCCATTATCAATAAGAGGGTGACGTGCGAGTCCCCAAACTCATTGGTTCTCGCACAACTGAGTCTGGCCGACACAGTAGAAATGTTCCCTGTGATGTGCAGCCGACCGTGCGCTCGCACGATCTGCTAGAAAGTGTGAGAGCCTAGCTGTAGGACCTCTCATAGAAGACCAGTGTAAAGTAGCTAATAAAGCTGCGTTTGGTAACATGTGAGAGAGTGCTGAAAACTCAACCCCCTTGCCCAATTCCCATCTAGCCTAATGCTTGTGTCAGGAGTGGGCTCACGTCAATAGTTTAATGGCCAGGGTGGGGATCGAACCTGAAACCTCTCAGCTACGAGAGCGGCCCCCGTAACCACTCGGCTATTGACGTTAACATGCAAACAATGCCTTTGCTATTACAAGCCTCTATAGGCTACGATAACAGCTTAATATCTGGCAGATTGTACTTAGTAATATAACTAGCTGAGCCCGCGACTTCGTCCGCGTGGAACTTTAGATACTTAACAAAAAAGCCCGCTCCCGCGTTCTAAGCACGCGCGACAGGACCCATTTTTGAAATGTTGTATTTCTAAAATAAAAGTAGCCTACGTTACTCCTTAAAACATCAGCTATCTACCAGTGAAAGTCCCGTCAAAATCGGTCCAGCCGTTTCGGAGATTACCCGGAACAAACACACAGACAGACAGACAGACAGACAGACAGACAAAAAAAAATTAAGTCGCGTTTTTGTTATAGGTGCCGTTTGTACTTTCATATGCATTTAGTGAAAAGGTGTTATTTTGATATTACAAACAGACACTCCAATTTTATTTATTTGTATAGATAAACAATCGCTATAGTCACGACCGTCAAGGTAAAATATTTAAATGATTGAAAGCGAGCTTAAAATCAATGATGGAGCTACTGGAAAATTCTCACAAGTAATGTTCTCGATAGTCCGAGTATAGATAGATATTAACTATTGAAATGATAGTATACTAGGTGAAACAGAAAGGGTATACTATTTTTTTGCAACTTTACTTTGCAAACGGTAATGACTGCCTATCATGGACACGTATCCTCAACATTAAGATATGGAATCATCTTTTGGGGTAACTCGACTGACAGGATGCAGGTATTCAGAGCTCAGGAGCGATGTATGCGCTCAATGACAGGCTTAAAGAAGAGAGACACCTGCAAAGACAAATTTAAGCAATTAAGGATAATAACAGTACCATCCCTTTACATCAGCGAAGTTGCAATATTTGTTAAAGGTAATAAACACCTGTTTACTGAATACCCTGCTGGAAGTCGTCGTGAACATACCCTGCACCACTTGCCCAGTAAAACGCATCTGATGCGCACTAGTATATTCTGTATGGCGCCAATTATTTACAACAAGCTGCCCATATCAATTAGAAAGACAAATAGTATTAATGTTTTTAAAAGTTTGTTAAATATTTTCCTAATAGATAAGGCCTATTATACTGTTGACGAATTTTTAAAGGAAAACTAGATTATTATTATAATTGTTTAGTATTGAATGAATATCAATGAATGTATAATATAATAATGATAATAATTTTAATTTAATTGAATTGACCCGTTTAATTAATTTGAATTTTGCATGCCAATTGGTGGAATATAGCATAAGCACTTTTATAATCTGTAACATGTATACAAGGTGACACATAATGGGTATACTTTTTTTTTCAAAACTATATTTGTAATTCTAAAACCATCAGCTTTGGAGGGAACTTGAAAAACAAAAGGTGTAATAGGAATACAGCTGTAGACCGATTTCACAAGTCTACAAAACCTTTAGTACTTCAACTGTCCCACAAAGCCGATAGTTTGAGATTTACAAAGTTAAGTTGCAAAAAAAATAGTATACCCATTTTGTATCACCTAGTATATACCTACTTATATTCGCAAATAAACGTTATTGTATTGTATTGTATTGTAAATCTAAAACTATCGGCTTTGTGGGACAGTTGAAGTACTAAAGGTTTTGTAGACTTATGAAATCTGTCAACAGCTGTATCCCTAAAACACCTTTTGTTTTTCAAGTTTCCTCCATAGCTGATAGTTTTAGAGTTACAAAGTTAAGTTTTGAAAAAAAATGTATACCCGTTCTGTTTCAACCTTTAGTATAGTTATTATCTACGATAGACTATTGAACCAATCGATAATCTATCCATTTTAAATCATTTCAAACTAGTTTTTCTGTACAAAAACTTTTTATGGACATATTCGTCTGCTTCAGTTCTGAACACTGTCCCGCTTTGTTACAGAAATATACAACTTTTGATTGTCGACAATACCCGCGAGAAGTGGGACAAGTTGTTGTTCGATTCTGATTGAGTTTATGAAACTGCTATTTTAGGATATAAATTTGTAGGTATTGGAAACTTATAACCAATAATATAAATCTATAAATATAAATATCGCCTGACTGACACACCAACTGTATCGTCCCAAACTAAGCAACGCTTGACCTATTGGTACCTTACAATGGACTGGAGACGATCCCGGTCACTCGCAGTCCTAGGAAAATTACGGAAAGACCATTTCCGAAATTAGCCCCGACGGGAATCGAACCCGCAACCACCTGGTGCAGTGAGCCGAACGGTCTACGTTCAAACCACTGCGCAAAGCTTTTTGTTTTGATTTTCAAAACTCGTGTTTCTTTGAATTAGGTATCTTATGTTGGAGAAATATGAACCGTTAAGTGTTCTTAAATATGTGTGAGTGTGGACGATTCGAAGTAAAACATGATTTTTCGGGCTCACGATAGG